>CAWUFW010009324.1:0-600000 GCA_963921515.1 Calotriton arnoldi | reverse complement strand
GTCTGGCTGCGAGAGTACGATGTGAAACGGTGTCGAAGGCTGCGGAGAGGTCTAGAAGGATGAGGGCCGCAGTGTGTCCATGGTCGAGTAGTATGTGGATGTCGTCCGTGGCGGCGAGGAGGGCGGTCTCGGTGCTGTGGTTGCTGCAGAATCCAGACTGGGAGGCATCTAGGATGGAGTTCTCTTTGATGAAGGCGGTCAACTGGGCATTTACGAGTCTCTCTGTGACTTTGGTCGCGAAGGGGAGGAGAGAGATGGGCCGGTAGTTTTTCAGGTCCATTGGATCTGCCATAGGTTTCTTGAGGAGGGGTTTAACCTCCGCCCGCTTCCAGTTATCTGGGCAGCTGGCGGATGTGAAGGAGGAGTTGATGATCCGTCCTGGTTCGGGTGTGATGGCGGCGGCGGCCCTGTGGAATATGTGCAGTAGGCAGGGGTCTGTTGGGGCTCCTGAGTGGGCTTTCTTCATGGTCGCGGTGATGTGTTTGATGGTGGAGGGATCCCAGGTCATGATGGTTGGCTTATCGGCGGCGATGGGTAGGGGGGTGATGTCCGGTGTTGGTTCGTCGAAATTGTCGTAAAGGATCTTGATCTTCAGATGGAAGTAGGAGCGGAGCTTGTCGCAGAGTTCCTGGGAAGGTGTGATGTCCGTGGCTTTGCTGGGGAATTTTGTGAACTGCTGTATGACGTTGAACAGTTCCTTGGCTTTGGTCGCGTTGGTCTGGACCTTGTCTCTTATGAAGGTCCGTTTTGCATCTCTTATGCGCTGGTGGTATTCCTTCAGGGCGCTCCAGTAGTTGTTCTGTGCTACCGTGGTTTTCTGGTTTCACCAGGTTTTCTCTAGGCATCTGCAGTAGCGTCTGGCTTCTTGTAGTTCTGCGGTGAACCAGGTAGCCTTCAGAGGGCGTTGTTTGGGGGGGTTGCAGAGGGGTGCGAGCTTGTCGGCACAGCAGGCGATCCAACGGTGAAATTCTATGGCTGCGGCGTTGGTGTCGGTCGTGGCTCTGGGGGGGTTTTGGAGGAGGGTGGTGTTGAGGTGCTCCTCTGTGACCTTGCTCCAGTTGCGTCATGGTGGGCGTGGGGCAGACTTGGGTGTGGTGGTGGTCTTGAAGGTGAAGTGGACGCAGTGGTGGTCCGTCCAGAGGGGCTGGGTGGTGTGGCTGAATCGGATGTTAGTCCCTCCCGCGAAGATGGGGTCGAGGGTGTGTCCAGCTCTGTGAGTGGGCATGTTGACCAGCTGCTTCAGTCTGAGGTTGGCAAGGTTGTCGAGGAGAGTGGTGGAGTCGGGGTCGTTGAAGTTTTCGAGGTGGAAGTTCAGGTCCCCGAGTAGCATGTAGTCTGTGGAGGCGATGGTGTGGGGTGCGATGAGCTCGGCGATGGTGGTTGAGGGCTGGGTGCGTGGTCCTGGCGGTCTGTAGATGAGGGTGCTGCGTAGCATGGTCCTGGGGCTGGTCAGGATCTGGAAGTGGAGGTGCTCTGTGTTGGAGTGGGGGTCACTCGTGCTGGAGGTGGAGAGTCGGAGGGGGGTCTTGTGTACAATGGCGAGTCCTCCTCCTGGGCGGTGGGGGTGGTCTTTTCTTTGGATCTTGTAGCCGTTGGGGATGGCAGTGGCGATGTCGGGGCCGGAGGAGGAGTTGGTCCAGGTTTCCGTGAAGAAGGCGACATCGGGCAAGAGGGTGTCGATCAGGTCCCAGATTTCTACGGCGTGTCCATGCAGGGAGCGCACGTTGAGGAGGATGCATGTCAGCGTTTTGGCGGTGCGAGCATCAGGCAGGCCTTTGGCGGTTGTGGGAGCTTTGTCGATGGTGAAGGATCTGCGGCAGAATCTGCAGGAGAACTGTCCATGGGTGGTGTTCGGCGAGGATCTTGCGCAGTCGGCGTGTCTTCCGGGATTGAGTGCGTGGAGGGTGGTTGAGTCGTAGTGGTGGGGCCTGGGAGAACCAGGGTCCCTGGCGCTGGATGCGGTCGGGTCGTGGATGGGCGTAGATGGGCTTGCCTTAGGCGCGCCTTCGGTGTGCCAGCGGCGCAACCGCGCAGCAGCCGCCATTAAGTAGGGGAGGGGGGCGGGCCTAGAGGTAGGGAGGCGGGAACGGGGGCTATGACGGGGGCGGGGCCACAGGGACAGCAGCGGCGGGAGAAATGCTGAACCTGAGACGGGAAAAGAAAAGCACACAATGCGAACCTAAGATGGGAAAGAAACACAATGCACACAAGTATCGGGGGCACAAGGAATTAATCACGCTCAGGAGACCAAGCGGGGCACTCAAATGTAAAATATACTGCAGCAAGAGAGCGGAGAGCTGAAGGCTCGAACACTGGTCAGAAAGAGGGCTCTGGACGCGGTGCTAACACACGGAGCTGCTGGGGATAGTGCTGGCCTGGACCAGAGGTTCAGGTAGTCACACGCGCTCCCCCGCAGCGGCCGCCATTAAGTAGGGGAGGGGGCGGGCCTAGAGGTAGGGAGGCGGGAACGGGGGCTATGACGGGGCCGCAGGGACAGCAGCGGCGGGAGAAACGCTGAACCTGAGACGGGAAAAGAAAAGCACACAATGCGAACCTAAGACGGGAAAGAAACACAATGCACACAAGTATCAGAGGCACAAGGAATTAATCACGCTCAGGAGACCAAGCGGGGCACTCAAATGTAAAATATACCGCAGCGAGAGAGCGGAGAGCTGCAGACTCGATCACTGGTCGGAAGGAGGGCTCTAGACGTGGTGCTAACACGCGGAGCTGATGGGGAGAGTGCTGGCCTGGACCGGAGGTTCAGGTAGTCACGCACGCTCCCCCGCAGTGGCCGCCATTAAGTAGCGGGGTGGGCCTAGAGGTAGGGAGGCAGGAACGGGGGCTATGACGGGGGTGGGGCCACAGGGACAGCAGCGGCGGGAGAAACGCTGAACCTGAGACGGGAAAAGAAAAGCACACAATGCGAACCTAAGACGGGAAAGAAACACAATGCACACAAATATCAGAGGCACAAGGAATTAATCACGCTCAGGAGACCAAGCGGGGCACTCGAATGTAAAATATACTGCAGCGAGAGAGCTGCAGGCTTGAACACTGGTCGGAAGGAGGGCTCTGGACGCGGTGCTAACACGCGGAGCTGCTGGGGAGAGTGCTGGCCTGGACGTTCAGGTAGTCACACGCGCTCCCCCGCAGCTGCCGCCATTAAGTAGGGAGGGGGCGGGACTAGAGGTAGAGAGGCGGGAACGGGGGCTATGACGGGGCGGGGCCTCAGGGACAGCAGCGGCGGGAGAAACGTTGAGCCTGAGTCGGGAAAAGAAAAGCACACAATGCGAACCTAAGACAGGAAAGAAACACAATGCACACAAGTATCAGAGGCACAAGGAATTAATCACGCTCAGGAGACCAAGCGGGGCACTTGAATGTAAAATTTACTGCAGCGAGAGAGCGGAGAGCTGCAGGCTCGAACACTGGTTGGAAGGAGGGCTCTGGAGGGTGTGCTAACATGCAGAGCTGCTGGGGAGAGTGCTGGCCTGGACCGGAGGTTCAGGTAGTTACACGCGCTCCCCCGCAGCGGCTGCCATTAAGTAGGGGAGGGGGGCGTGCCTAGAGGTAGGGAGGCGGGGACGGGGGGCGGGCCGCAGGGACAGCAGCGGCGGGAGAAACGCTGAGATGGGAAAAGAAAAGCACACAATGCGAACCTAAGACGGGAAAGAAACACAATGCACACAAGTATCAGAGGCACAAGGAATTAATCACGCTCAGGAGACCCAGCGGGGCACTCGAATGTAAAATATACCGCAGCGAGAGAGCGGAGCTGTTGGGGAGAGTGCTGGCCTGGACCGGAGGTTCAGGTAGTCACACGCGCTCCCCCACAGAGGCCACCATTAAGTAGGGGAGGGGGGCGGGCCTAGAGGTATGGAGGCGGGAACGGGGGCTATGATTGGGGCGGGGCCACAGGGACAGCAGCAGCGGGAGAAACGCTGAACCTGAGACGAGAAAAGAAAAGCACACAATGCGAACCTAAGACGGGAAAGAAACACAATGCACACAGTTATCAGAGGCACAAGGAATTAATCACGCTCAGGAGACCAAGCAGGGCACTCGAATGTAAAATATACCGCAGCGAGAGAGCGGAGAGTTGCAGGCTCGAACACTGGTCAGAAGGAGGGCTCTGGATGCGGTGCTAACACGCGGAGCTGCTAGGGAGAGTGCTGGCATGGACCGGAGGTTTTGAGGCATCCTGGACTCTTAATCCTCCTCAATTTTGAACCAACCATGTTTAAAGACAAAACACCACCCTCACCATATACATGTAATTTTCATCAGCCTTACTGAACATAGATCAACCTGTAAACATATGTGCAATTTCTTTATAGATGTACACCTTCAAGCCATCTTTCCAAAAATATAAACGTCTCTGCATCTTTAAGTAAACTCAAAAGTCCCACCGTATATATAGCTATGTGCAACCACAAGAACCATATCTCAAGATGTAAGCATCTGCAAAGCGGTCATATAAGTTAAAAACCACATTAACAAACAATTCCCAATACATACCTAACAAGTATTACTTCTTTCTAATTCATATACTGGCATTCAACATGTTCTTATCTTTTATTTGTGACTACACCACTCCTGTTTAATAAAGTACTACAACTCCCAGAGTAACAGATGTATCTATTCTGCAGGATGTTTAGACATTTAAAACATTCTTAGTTACTTTTTGAAACTTTCCACAATACTATACTATTATTTTTCAATAAAGTACACAATGTAATAAAGAGGCACTAATTCATTTTTCTCTTACTTCCCAAAACATTCACCACTAACCTCTTAAACACATACCCTCTAATAGATACAATTCATCTGATATATTTTTTCATATCACATCACTTTGATACTCTTTTATCAAAATCCCATATACATCTTCATTTCTAATATAATTTTTTATAAAGGATTAAAAAGTTATGTACATACAAGTGAATTCAGTTTGTAGATTATATTGTTGTTTTAGCTCTTTGTGGATGGTTTTGACACTGTTAGGATGTGTAAAAACTAAGCACAAGAATGGTACACCACTCTCATACAAAGCAACCATAAAATGGCAACCTCTTCCACTTTGCACTCATGTCTTTCATTTTAGACTACACTATCCCCTCTTGTGAATGGTTAGTATCTATTCTATTAACCCTTTCCCTCTCTTTCGAAAAGAGATTCCTATCTATGTGTGTTTGTGATGTAGTCGCGATGATCGAGGGGAAACCATGAAAAAAACGGGAGTTCAAACCTATATCTAGCTTCATTTTTTTTCAATTGAAACACTACACAACCGTTTATTACATAGTCCTGAGTCCTGAGTTAGAAAGTGAACCTTGCCATTACTTAAAACACTTATATCCACAAATATTACAGTATTTTACACAGTAGGGGTTCTTACAGTATTCTCTAAAGTCATGTTTTTCTAGAGAGTTTCTATAAAAACTATCTCTAAAACCTATTTTCTGTTTTCACAGTGACTCCGGATATAGCCATGACATCGGTAATCGTGATCCCGCGAATATGTCGCGAAAATGCAAAGCAAATGCAGGAATTCAATAGCCACCACCACATTCAACAATTATAACTATCTTACTAATTCTAACCATCACACAGGATAAATCACTATCTAATTAACTTTATAAAAACATTTATCAATATCTCAATATCTCAATAACAGTCTGTATTAATGATTCACTTGGTTATGTGAGTGCATGAATAAGTCTCTGAGTGGGTCTGTCACTGCATATATAAGTCTATCAGTGGATATCACAGTAACCTCATGAATCTTTCAGTAAGTGTGTCACTGGCTGCATAAGTCTCTGAGTGCATCTCTCTATCAGTGAATGCATGAGTGGAAGTATAAGTCTCTCAGTGGCTCTGTAAGTCAGTCTGTGATTATCAGCCTGGATCTGTGACTGAATCAATCGATGTCTCAGTGGGCCTGTGAGTTGATGCATGAATGTCTGAGCGAGTCTCTGACTGGGTGTGTGAGTGTCTGAGTGGGGCTCTAAGTGGGTGCATGAGTGCCTGAATAGGTCTGTGAGTGGGTGTATGAGTCTCTGACTGAGTATGTAAATGGGTACATAAGTCTGTGACTGGATATATGAGTTGGTGCATAAGTGTCTGAGTGGGTTTCACTTTCAATGGGTGTGTCAGTGGAAGCAAAAGTCTCACACTGGGGCCAGAAGTGGGAGTATGAGGTTCTGAGTGTGTCTGTACATGGGTGCGTCACTCTCCAAGTGAGTCTGTAAGTGTGCGCAGGAATACCTGAATGGGTATGACAGTGGGTACATCAATATCTGATTGGGTATGTGACTGGATATATAAGTCTGTGAGTGGGTATGAGAATGGGTGTATAAGTGTCTGAGTGAATATGTGAGTAGGTACATAGGTGTATGACAGTCACTGGCTAGTGTGTACAAATATATATATTTTTTCATATTCCCACCAATATTCGCGACTTAGTCGTGAGGATTCTGCAACAGTACATGGGGGGCTTCGATACCAGTCTCCGTGTTATTATTAATATCACACGCAATAAAAAAACTCAATTCTGGTCACATAACTTGTGTCACTAACACCCCCATTCCTCAAACATGGGATCAGAGTACCTCCCTTCTGACAAACCACAACAGGGTAAGGTTCCGGTGTCAAATGAAAGGACTCAGATTCGATCAAGCACCTCCTACTATGAGTCATGTGGGGGACCGTTCAGAATGGGAAGGCCATCCTTAATGGAAGAGGATGTCTCACACACATAATGGTGTCAGGCTTCATCATCGGCCTCCTCTCCCCACCCCAGTAAGATGGCACTACCAGGGCAGACTCAACCTCCGTGAAGACTTGGCAGTAGGAGGGATTTCTGACATAAAAAAACTGGACAGGAATGGGATCCAGCTAAATTAAAAAATACCTTCGGGTTCCTTAGTTATCACTTTTATTCGCGAGGACCCTAGGTATATTAAAATCCAATCTAATGATGGGTGTCACAGAGTGCAATGACTCATACCCGCCCTTTATTTACCAAGATGTTTCTGCCCTCAATACTTAGCCTAAAAGGTCTGTGGCATTCATAGGGTCTAGATGATCCCTACACTACTGGCCTAGGTGTCAAAATGACCCTAGATATTAATGTAAGTGAAACACCTACTGGGTTTCTCAAGTAAATCCTGCCTGGGCTACTAACTCCAGGATTCCGTAGATAACCTAACTGGTGAAAAAACAGAAAACAAAACAGTATGCATACATCTGTATTACAAAGAGAGATAAAATGATGAAATCCCTCATCCAAAAAAAAGGGATGAAAGGAATTGTTAAATTTTCATCCCATGGTTCCAATAAGTGCAAACAATGGCAGTGACAGATGCTAGCGACTATGGATGGTAAGTGTAGTTGGTACCCATAATAGTGACAGGAGCAGCTAGCTCCACATGAACAGAGATGAGGTGTCATTACACTTACTGTGTATAGGACTAAAACTATTCCACAGTTATTAGAGAGGCCTGTATTCCTATTAGTAAAATGGCACATTATAAAAATTCACTACTGAACCTACACCTTACCCTAAGTTTTAGGGGATACCAGTGGGCTGATCATGGAGAGGGTGGTATCCAGTGCTTAATTTTAGCCAGTGGTTTCCGGTGCTTGGCACCGGCACTTAATTGGTTTCTGGTGCTCAGCACTGGCACTTGATTGTCAACAGCACACGTATCACAGTCTGCCACATGGTGGCGCTGCACATCTAATTTAGAGATGAGCAGAAAAAAGTTGTTTATGAATACAATATATATTAAAATGAATAATACCTACCTCCCCAGCCCTTCCTTTAGTTATGGGGACCCCAAAAAAACGTAACTGTTGCACTTGCAGGCAAGAGAGTTGTTTTGGTACCCTCATTGGCAGCAATGACACCTGTAATGGGTGGTGCAAGTTGCAATGGCCTCCTGGCCAGGGCCCTGGCACTTATTACTTTACAAACTTAGCACTGGTGGTATCCTTCATTGTCACACTCTGCAGAGCCGGCATCAAATGATGTGCAAGGGACAAAAAGAGGAAGGAAGAAAACGAAAACATTCACATTTCTATATCAGGAAGGCATGTCCGATGACAGGTGACATAGTATCCTATCTACTCACGCATCCATGTCATGAAAAAGGCCAGGTGTGTATCTTATCAGTTCCATTCTATTATTTTAAAACAATCTTAATTTGCTAGTAACTTGCACCAAGAACCTCATTTAGGCAGCGGTGATACTATTGCAAAATTATTTTAATATTGTGTACCTTAATCAAACTGGAAACCCAGTAGTCAGTGAGTATGGGCTACTCGGGCAAATGCATCAGCCCCAGTAGGGATACGAGGGGGGTGACTCAGAGATCATTCAAGCTATCAGTGTATTAAAATGCGTATCGCACCACCCATTCACATCTTAATAGTGGATCTATATTATAAGGCCTCATGGTACATTGCTTGTGATCTGAGCATGTGGTAAATCACCCCTTCTATCTGCATAGTATAACACTCAGTTCCACTCAAGGCTAGAAACACCATCTGTTTGTTTGGCTTATTTATTCGGGCTCACTTTATCAGGCCAGATCCGAGCAGAGTCAAACCCTAGACTCCCTCCCAATGCTCCTTACTTCATCAGAAGAGGCACCACTCGTGTCAACCTGAGAGCTTCCACTCCTTGCTGCTGATACGCCAGGCTGCACGAGCGGAGTGGCTAAAAGCTTCCTGGATTGTGACGCACGAGTGGGTGCGTCAGGCAGATGCCGGAAGCGGGCGTCATTGTGCGAGCATGTGAATTCTCAAGTGTACCTGGGAGGTGTAGTCTCTGGTTATAGTTGTCGGCTGCACCACTAATAGAGAATTAATAAAGCTTAAAATGAAGCAGCCAAGTCATTTCTTCGTTATTTATATTTCTTGTCACAATCAGTGCCTCTATTTCATTTCTCACATGGTCACCTGTTCACATCCAAAGCGACCAAGGTGAGATTATTGGTCTATCTGCATAGTTTGTCTGCTAAAGAAGGGGGAGGACCCCCAGGCATGTGCTTCCATTGATTACTATAGCACGCTAGCCCAATGGCTTCTAGGGAGACTCTGTCAAGAAACACCATTTCTGATATCATAGCCAACCTTCTTTTTAGCTTGTTCTGATATTTGGTGTGAGAGTATACAGTCATAGTTCATCACAACAAATTATTCGGAATCAACTAGGGACCTCGTTCTGGATAGATAGGCAAAATCACCCCAGTTCTGCGTTAACCTTGCTTGTTTATCTAGCTGATCTCATCATTGAGTCCCTTACGATCTGTCTGCAACCTATGCACCCATCTCTGCTTGAAGAATAGCAGTGCCCTTGTCATATCTCTGTGATTTTGTGTTAACTTTTCAAGGATAGATCACTCTATTTGATCTGCGCTGTGTTTTTTTAACCGCGGCGCGAATTCCGCCGCGGTGCGGCGGTTTGAACGAGTGGGCGGGGCCGCGTCGGCCAACGGACGTGCGCAGCACTAGCGAGGTAGTGCTCGCGACGGCCGTTGGCCGACGGAAGCACGGAAGGGGTTAATGTAATGGGCAGTGAGTTTTGTGGCGTCCCTCTTGCATCTGATGGTACTGCAATGCTCTGAGATGCGAATACGTTCTTTCTGAGTAGTCATTCCTATGTATAACAATCCACACAGACATTTTATCACACATACCAGATTTGTGGTATTGCAGTTGGCCAAATATTTCTGTCTCCATGGTGTTCTCGTTCCCAAATCAAGCTCTTTCGTTCTTTTTGTGAAAGGGCACATGCTGCAACCCCCACACGTGAAGTGTCCTGTCGGTGGTGGAAGGTTCCATAGGGTTGCTTGATGGTTCTCTGGTCCCTTATGCCTTGGTCTGGTATGTACCACCATGTATTTGATATTTCTTGCCCTCCTGAAGGCATGCATTGGTTTTTCCAGGTCTAATCCTCCTGGCTGGAGGATCTCCCAATTCTTTTTAATCATTTTCTGAAATCTGTTAGAAATTGTACTGTATGTAGAAACGCATATCAATTGGTTGCAGGTCGTTTTCATGTTTGTCATCAAAAGTTGTTCTCTATTATTATTCAGTGCTCGCTTATTGTTTTTTCTAATCAACCTTATCGGATAATTTTTTGCAGTTAACTTCTGTGTAAGCCTCTTGTCATGAGCTCGGTAATCACTTGTATCTGAACAATTGCATCTTAATTGCAAGAACTGGCTTACCAGGAAATTCTCCCAAAGGCCTCATGTGTGATAGCTCTCGAATCTCTGTAGATTATTGCGGTCTGTAGGTTTATAGAACACTCCGCTGTTCAGTGCACCGTACCTCCATCCTGACCCCTTATGTTAGCTTTTTCAGACATTTTAAGCCCTGGGAGCCATTCCAGACCAATAAAATGGTAGCCGCAACTTTATGTTCAGGGTCTGTCCAGCCAATGTAAGCATTCCCGTTGGCGCGTGCATTCGCAATTAATCGTGGAATCGTTGTAAAATATCTGCAACCAGAGATATCACTATAATTTTCTGCTTAAATTTCCCAAAAACTACTGAATTGTTTTACACCAAATAGGCAAAAGGCACTTCCTTGAACCAACATTTACCTCCCAGCCAAATTTGGTGTAAATCCGTTCAGCAGTTCAGACTGTAGGTGTGGCTTAAGGTTCCTATGGGTATTAACATTACAAACACACCATTATTTTGCGCCTAAAATTCTCTGACCCCACTGCACAGATCACCCCCAAACTTTCCATGACAACCAGAACCTACCTTTACACTTTTTTGAAAATGTCATGAAGATTGTCAATTGATGCCAAAGTTATAGGTAAGTCAAAAAATGCTTTTCCTATCGAAGCTAGGTCCCAACTATATCTACCTACTGGTGGTCGCCAGTAGGTAGTTATAGTTAGGACTAAAGTTTCCAAAGAAAAGCATTTTTTATTAGGCCAATAACGTTGGTGCCGTTTCCAGAATATTCACAACATTTTCAAAGAAGGCCCCTTTTTGGTTCAGCTGGTGTTTTGAAAGTTTCGGGGTGTTTGTTAAGAGGGGGCCGAGAAAAAAACCCGAACCGTTAAACGGAATTACACCAAATTTAGCAGAAGGCTAGATGTTGGGCTAGAAAGTGTGCTTTTTGTGATTGGGTGTAAATCCGTTCAGTAGTTTCAGAGATATTTAAGTTTAAAAATATAGATATATGGTAGCCCAAAAACCTACTGAAATTTGATTGGCTGCCAATAGTTCAACCTGAAAGGGCTGGAAGCCATCTTGGGACTTGGTTGCACAAAGAAAAGTCAGCAGGGTAGAAACACCCTGACCACCTAGGTTTCTTGGGACCATAGGCCCAAAAAAGCATTTTTTAATTTTTTTTATTTGGTGGGATCCGCGTATCCGGCCAATTTTTAAAAAGAAAAATGAAGCATTATCCACTCCCAGGTGGGCCAGGTCCTTGGGAAATTGTTTTTAATAATAGAGGGGGTGCACAGGTGCCCCTCCTGGGGCTCAATATTTCCCCTGGGCTTCTTTTTTTTTTTAAAAAGCCGTACAGGCCTCTCCTGCTGCCCCGGGGACTATCACCTCCCCAGGGCTTATAGTTTTATAAATGGGGGGTCTCTTAGACCCTCCAAGGCCTGAGAACCGCCACCTCCCTGGGGCTTCATCTATAAACAAAGCGAAGGGATGTCACTGACCATGTCATGAGTGATGTAATATGTGAGGTCATAAGCAGTGCATTGCGGGGGCGCAAGTTATAGTTAACTCTGGTAACTATAATGCCTGAATTTCTCTGGTTTTGTACGAGTGAAATGTCAGTCTAACTATAACATCCCTGTAACCTTTGTTTTCTTAGTGAATTTCTGAAGTTTTTTAAAATTCTATTTGTTAAGTCCCTGTAACCTTTTAGTGTCATCAGTACCTCCAGTAAGCGCCACAGAGCTGCGTTGCAGAGAGGTGTAAAAAGGGGCATGGCCCCGGAACACCTCTCTGCAACGCAGCTCTGTGGCGCATACTGGAGGTACCTGGTGGGCTAGTTGGCCCCCAGGGACCCTCAGGATTCAAGGGGACTTAATCCCCCAATTTACAACGCGCCAGGGGGCACATTTGCACACTTGTTTTGTTAGGCCCCACCCCCTCCCTGCACCACTGTGCAAACGCGCCCCCTGGTGCATTGTAAATTGGAGGATTAATTCCCCTTGAGTCCTGAGGGTCCCTGGGGGCCAACTAGCCCACCATGTACCTCCAGTAAGCGCCAGAGAGCTGCGTTGCAGAGAGGTGTAAAAAGGGGCATGGCCTCGGAACACCTCTCTGCAACGCACCTCTGTGGCGCATACTGGAGGTACCTGGTGGGCTAGTTAGCCCCCAGGGACCCTCAGTATTCAAGGGGAATTAATTCCCCAACTTACAACGCACCAGGGGGCGTGTTTGCTGAGTGCTGCAGGGAGGAGGAGGGGCATCCAGCGCGATGCCAGCTTTTTTTTGTTTTTTTTAGAAGGGGGCTGTGTGGCCCCCCTTATTTTACATTATTTGGGGCCCTGGGGACCCCATCCCCCAGGGCCTGACCTTTTTTTACATTTGTTTTTTAAAAAACGGGAAGGGGGCCCCCCTCCCGAGGCCAATTTCGGCCCCAGGGACCCCATCCTCCCGGGCATGGCCACATTTTTTCAAATATTTTTTAAGGAGGGGTCTGTGTGGCCCCCCTCCTGAGGCCTCTATTGGCCCCGGGGACCCCATCCCCTGGGGCTGTGCCTCTTTTTTAAAAATTATTATTCCTCCTGGGCCACTTCTGGCGCCGGGGACCCCATCCCCGGGGCCGGTCTCTTGTGTTGGGGACCGTGGGGAGCCCCAATGCCCCACGGTCCCAGCCGGCTCCCCGCCTCCTGCGGGAGCCGGCATTGCTTTGAGCAAGGGGAGCTGCTGACATGCAGCTCCCCTTGCTCAAAAGCAATCCTGCTTTGCTTCAAGGAAGCAAAGCAGCGTTTGCTATGGCAGGGCAGGAGCCATGCTCCCGCCCTGCCATAGCAAACAGCAGTGTCCCAGGGGTGGGCACGCCAGGACACTGCAGGAGCTGGCCCTGGGGGTGGCGGTCCCCAGGGCCATCACGGGATCTAGGAGGGGGGCCGCGCGGCCCCCCTCCCAATGTTTAAAGCCCCGGGGAGGTGGTGGTACCCAGGGCTTGGGGGTCCATAACGGACCCCCTCATTTAAATAAAGATTGCCCCAGGGAGGTGGTGGTCCGCGGGGCGTATGGGGGCTCTTGCCCCCCCACACTTATTTTTTATTTTTTTTATAAATTAACACAGCCCCGGTGAGGTGGTGGTCCCCGGGGCTTTGGGGGGCCGCGTGCCCCCCGCATACAATTGAAAAAGCCCCGGGGAGGTGGAGGTCCCCCGCTATTATTTTTTGACAATGCCCCCGGGACCTGGCCCACCCGGGGGCCTCATTATAATGAAGTGCGGGATTTCATGGGATTCGCGACCCCAACACGAATTCCGCCAAAATTATTTTAAAAAAATGCTTTTTTTGGCCCTGGGGGTACTTGTGGGACCTCCTGAGCAGGCCTAGGGGGTCAGGGTGTTTCTACCCTGTCCCCTTTTCTTCTTTTTTCACTTTGTTTCACTGTTTTCTTGTGACTCGGTTCTACCGAGTCACAAGATGGCTGCCAACACTTCCTGGTTTGGAGTGTTGGCAGCCAATCAGATTGAAGCTTGTGCCCGGTGCTCAGATATATACATTTTTTCTCTCTTTAATTTCTCAGCAACTACTCAATGGATTTACACCATTTAACAAAAAGGGCTCTTTCTGAACCAAGGGCTACCTTTTTGCCAAATTTGGTGTAATTCCGTTCAGCAGTTCGGGCTGTAGCTTTGTCTAAATTTTCCTATGGAAATTAACATGGGGAAAATGCGTTTTGGGACCCCCCTTTTTTCTCGGACCCCGCTTGATGAATCACCCCGAAACTTTCAAGACAGGAGCTGACCGGAGCAGGCCACTAGTTTTAAAAATTTCGGGAAGATTCGTCAAATGACGCCAAAGTTATTGGGAAAACAAGAAACACTTTTTGAATAGAAACGAGGTCCCAACTATAACTACCTACTGGCAACCGCCAGTAGGTAATTATATATATATATATATGTCCATGCCTGAAAGGGAATTGTTTTGACTTATACTGGGTGCTCCTTGTGTCTGGACAAAGCTATACGTCTCTGAAGAGCTCTAATGAGAGCGAAACATGTGTCAGGGGTTGCTGTTATTCATTTCAGGTTGGCTTGGATGATATTTTATCAATCCAAAGCTGTAATACTGTGCCTGGAGTGATAAAAGGCTTTGGCCATTTTACAGCTCAGCAAGGATAGCACTGTGCTAATCCTATGCTTAAAGACTTTACTGTAGACATGGTAAAAGACTTTGTCCCTTTCTATCTCGGCGTGGATGGCACTGTGCTAATCCTATGCTTAAAGACTTTGATAGAAAAGCAGACATTTGAGGTGAGCAAATTTAGAGTGTCGCTGGTGTTGAGAGTGCTCTATACTGGAGCTGCTTTCCACCTAAACTTGAGAACTACCCAGAGTTCTCTGCTTCTTTTGGCATAATTTATGCGTCACTCTATGCCTGAAAGGGAATTGTTTTGACTTATACTGGGTGCTCCCTTGTGTCTGGACAAAGCTATACCTCTCTGAAGAGCTCTAATGAGAGCAAAACACGTGTCAGGGGTTGCTTTTATTCATTTCAGGTTGGCTTGGATGATATTTTATCAATCCAAAGCTGTAATACTGTGCCTGGAGTGATAAACGGCTTTGGCCATTTTACAGCTCAGCAAGGATAGCACTGTGCTAATCCTATGCTTAAAGACTTTGATAAAAAGCAGACATTTGAGGTGAGCAAATTTAGAGTGTCGCTGGTGTTGAGAGTGCTCTATACTGGAGCTGCTTTCCACCTAAACTTGAGAACTACCCTGAGTTCTCTGCTTCTTTTGCATATATATATATATATATATATATATATATATATATATATATATATATATATATATATATATATATATATATATATATATATATATATATTGCCTACTGGCGGTCACCAGTAGGTAGTTATAGTTAGGACCTTGTTTCTATTCAAAAGCGCTTATTTTTGCCAGTATCTTTGGCGCCGTTTGACGAATCTTCGCAAAATTTTCAAAACTAATGGGGTGCTCTGGTCAGCTCCTGTCTTGAAAGTTTTGGGGTGATTTATCAAGCGGAGGGCGAGAATGTTTTCTCCATGTTAATTTCCATAGGAAACTTTAGACACGGCTACAGCCGGAACTGCTGAAGGGAATTACACTAAATTTGGCAGAAAGGTAGCTTCTGGTCCAGAAAGCACTCTTTTCTTTAAATAGTGTAAATCCGTTCAGTAGTTTTTGAGAAATTTAAACATTTACAGATATCGATATTTGAGGATTGTGAGATCTGATTGGCTGAACCCTCCCGATCGCAAGCTTGTTTCTGATTGGCTGCCAACACTTCAAACCAGCCATCTTGTGATTCGGTTGAACCGAGTCACAAGAAAAAATGTGGAAAAAGAAGAAAAGGGGCATGGTAGGAACACTTTGACCCCATAGGACTGCTCAGGGAGTGCCACAGGGACCCCAAAGGTCAAAAAAAGTATATTTTTAAATATTTTCAGTGGGTGGCTACGCGAACCCTCCCAATCATGAGCTTGACTCTGATTGGTTGTTAACAGTTCAAACCAGAAATTGTTGGCAGGCATGTTGTGACTCGGTTGAACTGAGTCACAAGAAAAAAGGTGAAAAAAGAAGAAAAGGGGCAGGGTAGGAACACTCTGACTCCCTAGGTCTGCTCAGGGGGTGCCACAGGGACCCCAAAGATCAAAAAAACCTTTTTTTTATTTTTATATTTTCGGCAGGAGTCGCGTAGGGTCCGCAAATCACGCCGAAGAAAAAAAAGAAGAAGCGCGGTGTTGTGCGCTTCATTTAATTAAGCCCCCAGGTGGGCCAGGTCCCGGGAGCAATGTTTAGTTATGATGTTTAGTTATGATGTGGGGGCTACTTCTGTCATGGGGACCGCCACCTCCCCAGGGCAAATATAATGATATGCGGGGGCACGTGGCCCCTCTCTGCCCCCCAGAGAGCACCACCTCCCTGGGGCTATACTTAAAATGTATGTGTGGAGGGGCTCAAGCCTCCCCAACACTGTCCTGGGGACCACTATGTTCCCGGGACATTCATCAATTAAAATCTGGGGGTCCGTTTCAGACTGCCAGCCCCGGGGTGCAAGATTTTCCCGGGGCTTTAAATTTGATGGAGGCGGATCGCACGGTGTCCCTTGAGGAGCTTTCCATGGCCCTGGGGATCACCACCACCGAGGGCCGTTTCCAACAATGTCCTGTGGTGTCTACCCCCAGGATATTGCAGTTTGCTATGGCAGGGCGGGAGCAGAGCCATACCAAATTTCTGCTTTGCTTTATGGAAGCGAGAGGAGGAAATTTGCTCTTGCTTCCATGAAGCAAAGCAGATTTGCTTTTGGGCAAAGGGAGCTGCATGTGACGGTTCACAGCGCGGCCTTGTGTAATGTCGCGATGGGTTCGCATCCCAAAAATTATTTAAACAGAGTATGTATGTTAAAAAATAAATAAGATTGAGTTCTGGGTTATAGGGTGGCTCTAAAAAGAGCCCTTGCTTTCATTATGACTTTGTTGGAGCTACATGTAAGTGTGAATGCACAGCTTGAGGTTGTTGAGAAAAACTCTGTTTCCTTCATCTGTGAAATGAACTCAATCACTTCTGTAGATATCCTCCATATCAAAATGAAGATTGTTGTTATAGATGGACCCCATTCTATGATCTCTGAGGTAAGCAGAAACAGCTTTATTGACATTCTTCCTAGCTTCCTCAATCTGAGGACAGAATTAATTTGACCACTGCCATTTCTGTCTTTGGCATATATTAGATTATACAAAGACAGTTTGAGGTAAAAGCAACATCAACTGTGCAAAGGTATCCTTCATTAGCATTTCCAGCCCAACCCTGGTCAATGTGCCTAGGTCATTACCACCACAGTGCATAATCATGAGGTCAGGGGGTTGGAGATGCAAAACGTTATGAACCAAAGGCATCAATTGGTGCCACTTTAATCCTCTCTGTGCAAACCATTTAATATCCACATTTTGCAAACCTAGGTCCTTGTCAATACGTCTGTGTTCAGCATACCTTTTGCACCAGAAAACATAGCTGTGCCCTATGATCCATTCAGTAAGCATTTTGAAGGGATGTCTGGAAGGAATCAAAAGATGTCTGTAGCTGATGTAGTCCGTTGGTAGAATGAGAGATATGTAAAAAGGTGGAGAACAAGCTTTTTTGGAGAAAACCGATAACTGTTTGGCTGATGATCCACATTGTGCACTGAAAAATAGGATGCATGTTACTTTCGTGAAAAAGCATGTTTCTGATCGGTTAATACATTTTTTTTGAAAGTTACAATAGATAGGATAAGATAACATGTTGCAGAAGTCAACCACACCTGCTATTTGCATTTGGAAGCTACTGTTCTGAACAGAAATATATGGTGAACTTGTGACCTGCCACTGCTGTTGAATGTTGCAGAAACTGTTGTTATGGAAACTGGCATTAAGGAGAGTGTGGGCAGGGTTGAAACAACTGTGGTATTATAATATGAAATGCAGATTTAAATACAAGTGATAAGCTATTAAATTTAGTTTTTCTAAATCAGTAGTATGTTTAGAAGAAGTGTGTTGTTCAAAATTAGCAGTAGTATTATTGGAAATAGGTTTTGACCTCTTGTAAGGGTTCGGGCTCTATGGCGATGCGGCAGCGTGGTTTAGTCGCCACTCCACAAAATTACAGAACAAGTTTGGGCACTTTTTTTTTTTTCTTTTTCTCATTCGCCTCAGACCTCTTATAAACAAACCAGCTGTCCGTACCAATACTTAGCAAGCCAAGAAAGATAGGCATTGGGTTGGAGACTCACTGTACTTTCAGCCTATAGGTACATTGACAGACATAGATGTTATTGCCCACAGAGAAGAGGGGAAGAGGTTACTCTTCTGCTAAGCCCACAAGAGCCTGATGGACCCCTATGTTGGCATATATGTAAGGGGGGTGCCCAACGCGGTCCGAAGAGTGTCAGGGAGGCATAATCATAGGACCAAATGTATCTCTGAGTTGGTCAAGCCCTGACCCATTTCGACAACAAGCCCCAAAAGGCAGTCTTTTTTGTGCTACAACCTCTGGACAGGTCTATCTTGGATGTCTCAACCATCGACATCAGCCAGTCAGAATGCAAGGGAGGCGAGGGTTCAATCCAACGCTTGCATATTTGCCTCCTAGCTAACAAAATGGCATAAAATAAGAGAGATTTAGCAGACCCGGTGACTTGGTTGGTAAGTCCGAAAATTATAAGGGCCAGGTCTATTTGAATTGGGGCTCCCAGAATACACTCCACTGACCTACGAACTTCTTCCCAAAACAAAGCGATGGCCGGGCAGTCTTTAAACATATGTACATCTGAGGCTTCAGTTAGACCACACTTCCTACAGCTGACCGGGGGCCCATTTGAAAATTTAGACAGCTTTAAAGGGGAGAGATAGGCCCTGTGGACAGTGAATAGATGGTTTCTCCTCAACCAGGCAGGTCTTACTATGCTGAAAAGAGTCTTGAATGAATTCTGCCAAAGTTGCTCACATTGTTAATTTGTAAGATGTTCACTCCATACTTCTTCTGCAAGTTTAAAATCACCATCCACGGCCTCCTCCACTGCCCAATACCAGTAAGAAACCTCCCTCCTCCCCACTGGCCTGTCGACTAGCTGTTGTTCTAAAGCTTTGCCCCAGCCTATCAAATTTTTCTGACTTTGCTGTGCTTGGACCCAGCTCTGCAGCTGGATGTATTTAAACTTTGAGAGATCGGCTCCCACTCTGTCTCTTAGTTGTTCCCTTGAGATTAGTGTTACCCCTACCACCAACTCGCCCCATACTTTCAGCCCTGCTTCTCTGAGTGGTAAAGCAAGCCTGTCCTGAAGACATTCTGGTGCGCCTGGTGAATCCCAAAGTGGCGCTAGGCTAGAAAAGTAATTAAGACCAACAAGGCGCCTTACTCTGGCCCATGATTTAATCAATGCCTGGAGGACTTTTAAGTTAACCTTTTTGAAAAATTTTGGTTCCCGAATTTAAACAAAAATCCCTCTTCCGGTAACTTGGCCCCCCTTAACATAGCCAAGAACATGCCTCCCACCCCTGTGTTTACAGGCATTTTTAAGAGCATTCGAGAGTGCGAGAACTGAAAGGCCCAGGCATAATATTGTAAGTCAGGAAGCGCAAGACCCCCTTTCTCTCTCCTACGCCTCAGCTTTTTCCAGGCTATTCTGGTAGTTCTGTATGACCAGATAAAAGAATTTACTGCCTGCTATAGTTTATCCACAGCTGATTTATCGAAGTGTAGGGGAATGGTGTTAAAAAGAAAGGCACCACCATTTTTACTAGATTAACCCTCCCAAGAATAGTTAAAGGGAGGTGAACCCAAGCTTTCATTTGTTTTTGGCACTCCCTTGACACTCGTGCTAAGTTGACTTCTGCAATTTTGGCAATGTCCTAAACAATTCTGACCCCCAGGTATCGCATACTAGCGCTGACCTGATGTTGACTGCCCCCAAGGTTCCATACCATAATCTCCATCTTCCCAGCATTCACCTCGTACCCAGAAACTTGCCCAAACTCCTGTGCCAGACCGATCACTGCCGGGAGAGTTGTTTCTAGGTCTGCAGAGAGAACCAAAATGTCATCAGCGTACAGGGCCACCTTCCTTTCCCACTCTCCATACCTGAAAGGCACAATGCTGAGATCTTCTCTAAACCTCTGCGCAAAAGGCTCAATGTACATGTCAAAAAGGAGAGGGGAAAGGGGGCAACCCTGCCTAGTACCCCTAGTGATTCTGAATGATTTTGTCAGTTTACCATTTACCAGCAACTTTGCTGAGGGGGCTTGATATAACAATTGGATGGTATGGCAAAACTTTTTACCTAAATTAAATGTCCCCATAACTTCCGACAGGTAAACCCAATTGACCCTGTCAAAAGCCTTGGTGGCATCAAGAGTCAGGGCAGCGAGAGGGAGTGAGTACGTGGAGGCAATGTCAATAGCTCCTATAAGATCATATGTGAGGTCTGATAACTGTCTGCCTTTAACAAACCCCTTCTGGTCTAAATGAAGGATGTCCCCGGCCACTGACCCCAACCTGGCCGCCAGGATTGAGGTAAAGATTTTATAATCCTCATTTAACAACGAAATGGGCCTATATGACCCACAACTTGCAGGATCTTTACCAGGTTTCAAAATCAAGACGACCGTGGCATCGTCCCACGACTCGGGAGGCTTTAGACCTTCTGCTAGAATCTTGTTAAATAGCTGTGTCAATATAGGGATAATGGCTCCACCCAGAGACCTGTATAACTCAGCGGGTAACCCATCTGGTCCCGCCGCTTTGCATCTCTTACAAGCAGCTATAGCCTTCCTCACTTCCTCTTGGGTGATATTATGTTCTAAGCCCTCCTGTTGTTCAGAACTTATAGATGCTAAAGTTGTTCTATTCAGCCAGTCTTCGATTTTAGGCCTGTCCTCTATCGAATCTTCTTGATATATATCCTAGAAATACTTAAAGAAGGCCTCACCAATTTCTTCATCCGAAGACAGAGCAGCTACTCCACATCCTGCAGCAATTTCCTTTATCTGGTTACGAAGTCTATCTGCTTTTGCCTTCCATGCCAACACCTTTCCAGCCCCTTCCCCATACTCGAAATGGGCGATCTTACTTGCCTCCCATCTACGCATAAGCCTCAATTGAAGGATACCCTCCAACTGCTCTCTTAATTTACTAAGTTTATCCGAAATTGCTGGTAATCCTCCCGAAGTGGCCTCTCTATCTAGTTCAGCCTCGGCGCCCTTCATTTCTGCCTCCAAAAAAGCAATCTCTTCCCTATACTTTTTATTTCTAAAACTCGTCCTGCTAGTAATAATACCCCTCACGAAGGCTTTAAACAAATCCCAGACCACCGTAGTGCTTGCTGTACCTAGGTTGATTTTAAGGAAGATTTTGGTTTCCTGGGCCAGAAAAGACATCTCTTCTTCCTCCAGGAGCAGTGTTCGGTCGAAGGTCCAAATTTTCGACTGCTGGGCCTGCACCCAATCAAGATCTAATACTACTCCCGAATGATCTGACAGATGGGACGACAGATAGATAATGTCTTTGACCTTACTCCTTAGGCTATAACTGACCAAAATATAGTCAATTCTTGACTTGTGTCGATATTTGAGGTTTCGATATGAGACCCCAACTGCTGGCCCGATCTCTCCCTCCAAATATCACATATACCCGTCTGTACCATCATATTCTGGAGATATGCCCTGGACCTAGAGGGGACAGCCACTCTGCTACCAGCAGATTTGTCAAGTTTAGGATTGAGAACAATATTATAGTCTCCAGCAATAATAACTGGTTCTGGGAAGTCTAAAAGATGTGAAAAAATTGTTTTGAGGGATGAAGGATCGTCTTGATTTGGGCCATAATAGCAACCAAGGTAAGAGGTATGCCCATTAAAAGTACCTTTAATATCACCCATCTACCACATGGGTCGCCCCTGTGCTGTATAATCTGGGCATTGACTTGTTTTTTAAAGAGAATCAAGACCCCTCTGATATTAGCTGTCTGGTTAGTGCAAATAAAGGCGTCCACCCATTTTTGGTTTTTAAAAATTTCCCTGGTCTCTTCCTTAAGAAGATGTGTCTCCTGGATGACAATGACCTGTGCTGGGGAGTCCCTAAGATATTGCAAAATCCTAGCTCTTCTAGACTTCACGCGCAAGCCAGTGACATTCCAGGATAATATCTGTAATGCTTTCATGGTAGCTTAAGTCTGAGGCCCTCATCCAACAATAAGCCCCGAGACAACCAACACCTAATCCCTTGCAGTCGAACCACAGCTATTTGAGCTAAGCCTGATGTAAATTTGGCGAATGAGGTATTTTTATTTTTTATGCCCCGGTGCTCCCCATCCCCCCACCCACACAGCTGATCCCCCCTGGAGAACCCTTCTCCCATAAATCTGGACAGATGTAGTCCAGGTGTTGCACCCCAAAGCTGCCCAACCTATCCTGTCCCAATCCCGTGTAGAAAAAAAAAAGTTCAAATACCACATAATTTACGCCCTTACCAAAAAAGAAAAAGAGGAATATAAATATACTAGAAGGAAACTGGGAAATAATCGCCCCAATTTTTCTCCACACACCACTCATACTTCTCTATTTGGTTTATCTCATACCTAACCCGGAGAAAGAAGAGAGAGACACAAGTAGCAAGGGCAGCCCTCTACCCCGCCCTGATCATGACCAAAGAGTAGGTAGCTCTTTCCTATGGGACTCCCTTACTGATGGACCCCAGGAGCTCATCTGCCTCCTGCACTGATCTTATGTTGTGCATTTTATTGTTGTGCATAACTTTTAGGAAGGCAGGAAATTTCAACTGTGCAACTGCACCAAGCTTCTTGAAATCGTCCATCCTCCTGCCTAGTTCCCACTGTCTTTCAAGGGTAGCTTTGGCAAGATCCGAGCGAATTTCGAAAGAGAAATCCCCAACCCTTAATGTTTTTACTTTCAAGGCCAAATTGAGAATGTTTTCCTTTAAAGAATACGTGAGGAAATTAACAAGAATTTTTCTTGGTTTGACTCTATTAGGATTCTTGCGAAACGGATCTCTATGGATCCTCTGTATATCCATTCCTAGGGTTGCCTCTGACTCCTCAAATTGCAAAACTTCTTTGAGCAGAGAGATAATATATGATTTGAGGTCAGACCCTTCTTTCCCTTCTGGAATATTCAATAGGCGGAGGTTGTTCCTACGAGAATTGTTCTCTAGCATCTCCATTCGGTCCCGAATAGCTGCCTCCTCCCGTTTAAGTGTCTGGATCTCAACCTCCGCAACCCCGAGATTATTTTTCACTTCTCCAACCGTCTTCTCTAATGTCTCAGTCCTGATATTTAATAGATCCACCTTCCTTTCCAGGGACTCACAGGCACTCCTTATCTCTCCCTGGTTTGCGGCCGAGACAGAAAAGCCTTTCTTGATGTCATTTGACAGTGTAGCGAAAAGAGATTCCAGCAAGGCTACTGAGGGCCCTCCCGTCTCTAGGAGCTTAAGACTTTTCTCTACCCCTCCACACTCTGAGCCAGCAGCTCCAACAAAACTCTGGACCACCAGATCCATCTCTTTTTCTCGCACTATCTCAGATATATTATCAGGGGCTGAAGCTACAGGTTCCACCTGGGGTTCCGCCTGGGGTCCCGTCTGGGGGGGTAGAGGGCTTACTGGCTCCATATTGGCAGTTGGTAGTTTTATCGTAGAAGGCCCACTAAATCCCCCTCTGAAAGCACTAAGTCCACTTCCCTTCTTTGTGATGTCAAGAACTTCAGGTAGTACTTTAAAATATGACCTTAGCGACGGGGTAATCCTGATTTTGCTGGCAAGGGAGTTGCTTTTAGCTCTCCCAGGTTTTATACTCCTTCCTTTTACCTGGTAGGTCTGAAAAGCCGTGCAATCAATAGAGGTTGGAGATTTTGGGGAGCCTTCTGGTGATTGAAATTTGGACTGCTCCTCAGGATGTGGTTTGTTAAAATTACCAGTCTTCCTGATACCCAAAAGAGCCGGAACAGCCCCTCCGCGTTTTTTACTTTTCTTTTTCCCCCCTCTGGTGGCCGTTGCTGAGCCCCCATAAACCTCTAAAAATGCTCTCCCCTGCTGCGGGGAGCAAACCTGTTTCTCCTGTGCTCCAGCAAGCCGTCGTGCCTCCCTCGCTGACACTGACGCCGACTCCGAAAGTATCCCCTCCGGAGGAGAGGAGACAGGGAAAGCAGAGATGGCTGCAACAGAGGGGAAAACCAGCTCCTTAGAAACTGTCTCCAGCTTTCTCTCTCCCTGCCTTGTTGGATCAAGCAAGCTGCTGTTTCTGGCGCTGCCTCTGCCGACCCGGAGGAGCCCGCGCACCGCCGCTCTGCGACCCCTCCGAAGCTCCAGGGCGGCCTCGTCCCAGCGTAGCAGGCGGGAGGAGCAGCCAAAGCCAGAGGCACCGTAACACATTCCAGACTGGGGCGCCCCCGTCAGCTGAGAGGCAAAGAAATGACCCAGAAACCCTCCAACCGCTCAAAACCTCATCAAGAGCAGGTAAGACGGTATTCCGCTACGGGATAGTAGAGGGGAGCTCCGGATGCAAGCGGCCGCTCAGAACGCGGTCACCATGTTCTCCCACCCAAGTTTGGGCACGTTTAGAAGAGAGTTAGAAAGGGTTAATATGAGTAACCAATAGAAATGTGTTTTACAATTTGAAATAATGAAGGAATGAATTTGATTTGTTAATTACATTTATTTCTGTGCAGAAAGAGAGGGAACGTTTGCCATTACTGGTTTTACCTTGTTTAGAGTGCTGCATTACATTTATTGTGTGAGAAAGAAAATTTGTCATGCGTTTCTTATATTTGATATTGTGAAATACTATTACAGAGGTGAGTTACAAATTTTAAGGTGTGTTATGCATTGTGTAGTAGTGGTTCAGTCTTTGTAGTGATATTTTTAAGTTTGAAAAGAATATTTTTTTAAAGATTACAAATTATTACAAAAGTGTGCTGTTTGAAGTATGTTACAAAATGTACAGAGACTCTGAGTAGTTGCTGAATAGTCAAGCTGTAAGAGAAAAGTGAGGTTTAAGACATGCTGGCAGAGGTATTAGTGATTAGGCTACTTTGTATGACTATATGGAAAGGTACGCTTGAAGTACGCTGTATATATTTAGGTATAAAAATAGAAAAATGGTTCTGTCGGGGTTTTTTCAATTGCTTAGGATAAGTAGCGACAGCTTACTTCCAACACATATTAATGATTTGAAAAAGAATAATAAATATGTAGCACACACCAAAATTAGAATTCAATTATGTATTCGAAAAAAATAAATCAGGCAAACATGGCTGTCGCAATTTACAATTTCAATTGCAATGTGAAATACGTGACTGTGGTGAAAAAGTGACATGTGGTGATTGGTGATAAAGACAGTACACTATATACAGAAATGATTGAACGTGCAGTAGAGGCGGGGAGAAAAATCTTTTCATATGTCCTTATTATTTTTGCACATATGTTGCAGGACCCAATGAAAAATAGAACTGTGATCCTGGGCGTTGTGTGGACATATACAGTACGCCGACGTTTCGACCCTAAAAGTTGCGCAAAGGTGGGATGCGTCAAGGTGGGTCTTCTTCTAAGCAGGAGGGGGGGGGATGGGCAGCCAAAAGGCAGATTATCAATTGCCTCCAACTCAAAATATGGGTTTGTGAAAAATCCACATGTACCTCCACCAGCCGGTTGGAGCGCTTATTCAGTAAATGACTTGCACCAGTTGTTTGAAGTCCTGTTTTAAATGTAAATTGCGACAGCCATGTTTGCCTGATTTATTTTTTTCGGAATACAAAATTGAATTCTAATTTTGGTGTGTGCTACATATTTATTATTCTTTTTCAAATCATTAATATGTGTTGGAAGTAAGCTGTCGCTACTTATCCTAAGCAATTGAAAAAACCCCGACAGAACCATTTTTCTATTTTTATACGTATACCCAGGTTCTGAGGGACACTGGGTTGCCCCATTACGTTTGCTCTAGTATATATTTAGGTGTCTTCGTGAAATGAGGAGTGCAGTCTGTCATATTGAAAGGACTGCATGGTCTTGTGACTGAGGTACAGGGTTGAATCGGGATCCAAAATCAGCCCGGGCAACGAAAAAGAAATGGGCCACATTTGCAGATTGTGCGTTGTCGCAAAGTACTGAGGGGGCTTTAAAAGAGCCATGTTTTATTAACTTCAGGGAGATAAAAAAGAAATGCAAATGTTGCCTACATACTTTGTGCACAGAGTTGTTCACACTGGTGAACCACACCTGAATAAAAGTGAAGGTAATTCCCAGGCTCCCTGCCCCTGCTCAATCTGCGTATATTACAGGGCCGGCACATCGAGAGACTGGGAATGACACCTCCCTCGACTCCCCCCACTACTACCCCACCCAAAGCTTCCTCCCGCCCCAGTTTGTAAAAGGAAGGTAACAGAGGCCCATCTGCGTCGAAAAATACCACTTAGGCCCTCACTGGGTTGCTGGCGGCTTCTGAACAGCACAGATAAAGTCCCAATCGGCTTTTATACTACACAAAAAAGTGGCACACTGTTGCAACTTACATACCGGCCCATTGTACATTGCCTGAGTGTCCGTCTTACCAATCCGACTTTGCAGAGGTATGTCTATACTTCTACATGTATTTTCACACGTGTTATGCATGGGAAGAAGCAACACCTATAAAACACAGGTATACATCTAATTGTATGTTTCTTTTATGTATGATGCCACTAGCAAAAGGCACAGACACATGCATGCATGCTTTCAGTGGTATGGTGAGACTTGCAACTGTGACATGTGAAGGGTTGCTGCTTTATATTTGGCTAGGCCCAACACTCTTAGTAGTTGCTGAGTAGTGAAGATGCTAGACAAAAGTGAGGTTAAAGACATGCTGGCAGAGGGATTAGTGATTTTGGTACTTGGTATGAGTCTCTGTAAAGGTTAGTTGAAGTATGCCGTATATATTTAGGTGTCTTCATGAAATGAGAAGTGCAGTCCGTCATGTTGAAAGGACTGTATGGTCTTGTGAGTGAGGTACAGGGTTGAATTGGGATCCAAAATCGCCCGGCCAACATAAAAGAAATGGCAGATTGTGCCTTGTCTGAAAATTCTTGGGGGGGCTTTAAAAGAGCCATGTTTTACTAACTTAAGGGAGATAAAAAAGAAATGCAAATGTTGCCTGCACACTTTGTGCACGGATTTGTTCACACTGGTGACCCACACCTGACTAAAAGTGAAGCTAATTCTTCGTGAAATGAGGAGCGCAGCCTGTCATTTTGAAAGGATTGCATGGTCTTGTGACTGAGGTACAGGGTTGAATTGGGGTCCAAAATTGGCCCGGGCAACGTAAAAGAAATGAAACACATTTGCAGATTGCGCCTTGTCGCAAAATACTGGGGGGGCTTTAAAAGAGCCATGTTTTATTAACTCCAGGGAGATAAAAAAAGAAATGCTAATGTTGCCTGCACACTTTGTGCACAGATTTGTTCACAGTGGTGAACCACACCTGAATATAGGTGAAGGTAATTGTCAGGCTCCCTGCCCCTGCTCAATCTGCATACATTACAGGGCCGGCACATTGAGAGACTGGGAATGACACCTCTCTCGATCCCCGCCTCCTCCCCCGAACACTTCCTCCCACCCGTTTGGAAAAGGAAGGAAGCCTATCTGCGTCGAAAAATACCACTTAGACCCTCACTGGGCTGCTGGCGGCATCTGAACAGCACAGATAAAGTCCCAATCGGCTTCCATGCTACACAAAAAAGCGGCACACAGTTGCAACTTACATACCGGCACATTGTACATTGTCCGAGTGTCGGTCTTACCAATCCGACCTTGCTGAGGTATGTCTATACTTCTACATGTATTTTCACACAGGTTATGCATCGGAAGATCCGACACCTATAAAACACAGGTATACATCTATTTGTATGTTTCTTTTATGTATGATGGCACTAGCAAAAGGCTGAGACACATTCATGCATGGTTTCAATAATATGGTGAGACTTACAACTGTGACATGTGAAGGGTAGGTGCTTTGTATTTGGCTGGGCCAAACAGTCTGAGTAGTCGCTGAAAAAGGAAGCTACAAGAGAAAACTGAGATTTAAGACATGCTGGCAGAGGGATTAGTGATTAGGCTACTTTGTATGAGTCTTCCAATCACCCAGGCAATATCCCAGTACTCATGCAATCATCCAGGCACTACCAATGCACTCATGAAATGAAGGAGACTCTACCTATACACACATCCAATTAATCAGATATTACCTACGCAAACATGCAATCATCCAGGCAGTAGTCTTGCATTCAACCATTCACTAAGCCAATACCTATGCACTCATCTATTCTGTCAAGCAATACTGAAGCAGTCATCGAATGATACAGGCACTAGAGTTGCACTAAACCATTCTCTCAGGCACTACCCATGCACTCATCCATTCCGTGACGCACTATTCATGCACTCATCCAATGACGAAAACATTAGTCTTGCACTCATACTTTCACTCAGGTCCTTCCCATGCACTCATGCAATCACCCAGGCAGTAACTTTGCACTCATGCAATCACTCAGGCACTATGCATGTACTCATGAAATCAGTAAGGCACTAGTATTGCACTCAACTGTTCACTCAGGTACTACCTATGCAGTTATCTATTCCCTCAGGCACTACTGTTGCACTTGTCCAATGGCCCAGCCATTACTGTTACAGTCATCATTTTACTCAGGCACTACCCATGCACAGATCTAAGCATTCAGATGATACCCTTGAGCTTATGAAGTTACTCAGGCACAACTTATGCATTCATGCAATCACACAGGAAGTACCCCTGTACTCATGCTATCACATAGGCACTACCTATGGACTCATGCAATCAGTCAGGTACTACTCTTGCACTCAGCCATTCACTCAGGCAGTAACTATGCAGTCATCTAGTCAGTGATGAACTACCCATGCAGTCATGCAATCAAAGAGGCACTATCTATACAGACATCGAATTAATGAGCCATTAGCTACACAGTCATGCAATCACCTAGCCACTACTCTTGCACTCAAGCATTCACTCAGGCAGTTCGTATGCACTCATCCAATGATGCAGCCATTACCCTTGCATGCATCGTTCCATTCAGGCAGCACCCATACACTCATCGAATCACGCAGGCACTACTGCTGCACTCATACAAACACAGAGGCACTACTCATGCACTCATGCAATCAAGGACGCACTTCCTATGCACACATTGAATTAATAAGACATTATCTACACAATCGTGCAATGAATCAGGCACCACTCTTGCACTCATCCATTCACTCAGGCACTACCCATGCACTCACCTATTCTGTGAAGCACTACCCATGCACTCATCCAATGATGCAGGCACTACAGTTGCATTAATCCATTCACTCAGGCACTACCCATGCAGTGTTCTAAGCAGCCAGACATTACTCTTGCACTCATTAATTTACTGAGGCACTAGCCATGTATATTCATATGTGTTATGCATGTGAAGATTGTAGACCTATAACACACAGGTATACATGCATTTGTATGCTTCTTTTATGTATGATGTCACTAACAAAAGGCACAGACACATGTATGCATGTTTTCAGGAATATGATGACACTTACAACAGTGACATTCAAAGGGATCATGCTTTATATTTGGCTAGGCCCAACACTCTTAGTAGTTGCTGAATAGTAAAGGTCCTAGACAAAGGTGAGGTTTAAGACATGCAGGCAGAGGGATTTGTTGAATTGTTAGTGACATCCTACATAAAAGAAGGATACAAATACATGTATACATGTGTTTTATAGATCTATCATCTTTAGATGCATAACATGTGTGAAAATAGATGTACAAGCAGAGATATAACTCAGTCTCAAGATCATGCATTCTTTTCAACTAGAGAGACTGCAGTTTCCATTTCAATAACACACCAAAATGTATACGGCGTACTTCAAGTGTACCTTTCCACAGACTCATACAAACTAGCCTAATCACTAACCCTGGGCGGTGAACTCCACTCCGCTCGCAGAGTTTGCAGAGTTTTCCACACTCCGCATTAGGCAGAGCTCGCGGAGTTCCGAAAAACTCCGCTTCGCGGAGCGGAGTTTTTTTCCTCGCTCGCGTTCACCAACGTCAAGTTGGTGAGCGCGAGCGAGGAAAATCCACCTCCCGGTGTGATTTTTCCTTGTTTGCGATCGTCAACATCAAGTTGGCGAGCGCGAGCGTGGAAAATAAACCTCCCGGCGAGATTTCTCAACGCGGGGGGGTCGGGTTTCTAATTGCGAGTGGTCGCGTATGCTCGTGACCGCTCGCATTGAGAAACTGCCCGTTCGCGTTGAGAAAGCTGCTGCTCGAGTAAAAATCTACTCGAGCGGCAGAAAGGAAAGCAGCGCTCCCTTGCGCTGTACATGGTGCCGTTCGCGATGATTGCACAGTGCGGACAAGCATCCGGCACTGAAAATCACCACGAACAGCATTTTTCTGTCGCACTCCGCTGCTTGTGGAGCTCCGCGTAGTGTGGCAGAGTTTTTTTTCCACTTTGCAGACTTTTGCGTAGCGCAACTCCGCGAACTCCACCCAGGGTTACTAATCACTAATACCTCTGCCAGCATGCTTTAAACCTCAGTTTTCTCTTGTAGCTTCACTATTCAGCGACTACTCAGAGTGTTTGGCTTAGCCAAATATAAAGCAGCAACCCTTCACATATCACTGTTGTAAGTCTCTCCATATTCCTGAACGCATGCATGCATATGTCTGTGCCTTTCACTAGTGGCATCATACATAAAAAATATATACAAATAGATGTATGATGGCACTAGCGAAAGGCACAGGCACATGCATGCATGCTTTGAGGAGTATTGTGAGATTTTCAATAGTAACATTGCAAATATTGTTGTTTTGATTTTCTGGAGTTCTCTTGCTTGTTTGTGTACATGTCTGGACTGTTTCTGCATGTCAGTTCCTTGTTTCTGCACTTGTGTTGTTTCTTTCTGCATCCTTCTTGTGTGTTTCTGGAGCTCTGCTGCTGTTTTTGTACTTTTCTTCTTTGTTTCTGAACTTTTTTTGCTTCTTTTTGCAGGCATCTTTCCCCTTTTTGCAGCTCTTTTGCCTCTTTCTACACCTCTCTTCTGTGTTTCTCCACTTCTGTTCCATCTTTCTGTACCTCACTTTTCTTTCTGCAGATCTCTTGATTCTTTATGCACTTGTCTTGTCACTTCAACCACGTCTGTTGCTTCTTTCTGCACTTGTCTTGCCTCTATCTGCACCACTGTTGGTTCTTTTGGCTGTCATCTTGCCTCTTTTTGCACCCATGTTGTATGTTTCTGCACCCTTTTACTCTCTTTCAGCACCTTTGTTGCATATTTGAGCATCTTTGTTCGCCTGTTTCTGCACCTGTCTTGCTTCTTTTTGCACCCTCTTACCTAATTCTGTACCTATGTTCCCTGTTTTGCAGTTTTCTTGTCTCTTTCTGCATCTGTTTTGCGTCTTTGTGCACTTCACTTGCATGTTTGTGCACCTCTGTTGTTTCTTTGTTCACCGCTATTGTCTCTTTGTGCAGCTCTGTTGCGTCTTTCTGAATCTCTCACATTTTTAGTAGCTGTGTTGCTCTTTGTGTATTTCTTTTAGGTGTTTCTAAACTTTTTTTTCTTTCTGTCCCTTTCTTTCTCTCTCAGTACGATTTTTCCTCTTTCTGCAGTTCTTTTTCTTGTTTCAACACTTTTGTTTTTTTATTGGTAATAAAGAGAATAGCAATGTAATTCTAATTAATTGCTTACCAGTTAGCATCAGTATTCATATGTAATTAATTTAAAATAGTTAAATCATGTAACAAACTATTGAAACTGTTCTTTGTGTTTTAGAAAATTATTTTGTTTGGATCACAAATTAAAGATGACAAGAAAACACGAAAAGAGAAGACAACAAAAAAAACAGATCTACTTAAAGTAAAGTAAAAAGACTGCATTACAAAAAGATGAAAATGAAAGAGCACTAAACACTTTCTTAAAACAGTTGCAGAGAAATTAAAGAAAGACAATAGCAATGAAAGGAAAAGAAGAGTTTTACAACAAAGCAGAAGGAGAACGATATTTCTAATGTTAAAAAAACATTAGTTTTTGGAAAAACAACACATGTTACAAGAAGATAATTTAAACAGATATGTGTATGAATCTTTCAAGTAGAGTGATTCAAAATTTATTAAAAGATTGTAAAAAGTATAAAAGAAGATCAGCTGCGTATAAGAAGCAACACATTGAATGTGTAGTAGATACTGCTTTTGATTTGAAACGAAAATTATTTATTTTAATATTGAAGAGAATGAGAACATTGGATAAAATAATAAAATTTATGAAAGACAAAAGCAAAAGAAAAAGACTTGTTAATAAAAGTAACTTTTGTAAAACTTTCGCTGGTGAATGGATGCACACTTCTACTACTGAGTCTTCCTTTAATGAAGAAAGCTACTTTCAACAGAACGCATTAGTGTATTCAGTTGATACTAGTGGTCGATGCTATGAGATGAAAGATGGTTGTCCCATTCCAAAAGAAGAAATGGTTGTTAGTAGTGAGGAAGAAGTAATAGCTGAAGAAGTCTAAGGGAAGCATACACAAGCTCCTGTATATAAGTGGGATTGTAGCAGTATTTGCAGTATTTGACAGGAATCTATTGACATATTGCGAAATTGTTTATGAGAGTATGCAAAAAAAGTGTTAAACTGAAGATTAGGATGTTACAAGTACTATATCCATGTAAAATAAGAAAATATACTAAGTTGCACGGACATTCTCTGGCTTGTCTTTCAAAAAAAGTGTGTAAATGTACTTTTCATCACTTAAGAATGTTAGCAGTACACCACTCAGGAATGAGGAAGTTAGTAAGGAAAGTGTACTTTGTAAAAACTCCTGCATTATGTTTAAGTGAAATGAACACAGCTCAATTTGTGATGATATACAGTTTCATTTTTTTGGTTCACAACAGGAGTGTGTAGAAAGTGAGAGCTTGATAAGTGTAGATGTTGAAGAACACGGGAAAGAGATTAGTATTGATGAGTTTATAGAAGAAATTATAAAGTTTAAGACAGTGTCCTCTGAAAACCAAAGTATGTTTGTATTTGTTGTCGACGTACTCATTATAGAAGTCAAACTAGGAATGTTAATTTAAATTTAAAAAGTGAAAAGGAAAACAATGATAAGTGGCAGAAATGTGGTGCTTATTTGTTGGTGGAAGGACGATTTGAGTTGGGTACCGATCAACATATTTGTAAATATTGTTACAACAAATTTGAAGAGAACAAAATGCCAGCTAGAGCAGTACATAACAACTTAGAGTTAGTAGCTATTCCAGAGGAACTGGAAGATTTGAATGCATATGAGTCAATTCTTATTCAATCTGTACACCCATTTCAAGCCATAATTCGTATGGAGCATAAAACAGGTAAGCTGCAACCAACAGATTTACAAAGAGATCTGAAAGGAAGAGTTGTGTACTTACCTTTAGATTTTAAGAAAAATATTGAAACTGTTGGTGGAGACAGAGAGGAAAATGAGCTAGTAGTTATTCTAGTAAATGGCGTCCCAACAAAGAGTTGAAAATATGGCAAGAGTTTGTAGATGTTAATAAATTTCAAAAGGCAACATTATATCTTGTAGAGAACAATATTTATTATAAAACTGTAAATGTTGATGAACAGGTAATATGTTTAGAAGATGAATCAGAAATTTCAAGTGGCCAAATAGAAAAAGTGGACAAGTCCATGAGTGAAGAGATTTATGAACATTACACAATACATCCTCTACATTCCAAAGAAGTGATAGGAAACAGCATTGAATTTTTTCAAATAAAGAAAGCAAAGGGAACTCCAATCAGTGTATGGGAAAAAAGCTTAGAAGCTCGTTATTTTCCACAGCTGTTTCCCATTGGAGAAGGTGGACGATTTGATGAGCGACCTGTATGGATTCCAGCTTCAGAATACCGCTCGACAAGATTGTACTCTGAAGATCCAAGATTTCGACAGTGCATTCCATATATCTTTCATCTTCTGTTTGACAGTGATTTATCTGCTCTTTCATATGCAGTGAACCACATATTAAAAACAGGAGTTCATCTTTCACATGTTTCTGCAAAAGAATTCATGGACAAAGTTCAACAAAGAGATGAAAATTTTGAATCACAGTTAATTAATTTGATGGCATGTCAACGTGGTACCAATGAATATTGGTTTCATCATTACGGTGAACTTAAATGTATGTTAAGAAACTTAGGTACACCAACATGGTTTGTAACACTTAGCTGTGCTGAATATGCGAGGGAATATTTACTTGAATTTCTACTAGAAGCAAATTCAAATGTAAAAATATTGAAATGAAGACACCTGGAGAACTCTGTTCTTTGGATCCTGTAAATGTGTGCAGGTATTTTAACCATAGGTTTCAAACTATGATGTCATTTATCTGCTATAAAAATAATTGTCCTCTTGGAGAAGTTACTGTTTTTTTGGGGTGAAAAGAGTACCAAGCCAGAGGTGCTCCTCATATACACATGCTATTATGGATAAAGAATGCTCCAAAATTTGGAACTGATACTGATGAAACTGTATTGTCTTTCATCAAACAGAATGTTCCCTGTGACATTCCAAGAGAAGGAGGAGAAAAGAGATTGAGACAACAAGTTTTACGTTTTCAAAGTCACCGCTGTGGAAAGTATTGTCGACGAAAATACAAAGTCTAAAGGAACATTTATACAAAGTGTCGTTTTGGATTCCAACGTCCAATCATTTTTTAAAGGAAGAGTAAATTCTTTTTTGTCAGCAGTAAGGCATACAATAACTTGGAAATCTCCCAAGAATACATACAACTTAAAAAGAACAGAACAGTCAAAGTATATTAATGACTACAATCCAGTTATTTTGAAAATGTGGAATGCAAACATGGATATTCAATATGTCGCAGATAATTCAATTGCTGTTGCGCGTTAAGTTACATCATATATAACCAAATCAGAAAAGACAGAGATGAAAGAAATGTGGGAAGAAATTTCACAAGAGAAGAATCTTAGCAAAAAAATGGTACAGCTTTAGCTTGAAAATGCTTTCCCACCGAGAGATTGGATCCTCTGAATGTTCAGATCGCTTGGGCTCTTCCAGTTTATATTCAAAGTCAAGAGGAATCATTTGGGTAAGTTTAGGTCTTACCTGCACATGAAATAGAGTATTGAAAACATTAGAAGACATCGAATACTTAGCACTGAATGAACCAGAAAGTACAGAAATTTTGAAAACTAATATGTTGGATACATACTATCCCAAAGGAATCCACATCTGGAAAAGCTATGTCTGAATGAAATACTTCAACATTACAGCTTTAAAAGAGATGTTACAGGAAATATAAAACAAGGAAAATATGCAGTAATTGGATGTGACGGATGTTTAGTAAAACATGCCAAAGGAAATCGTATTAACCACAGAAAACTCAGTTGTGAAAATCCAGATCACAGAGAATTTTTCTATTTAGCACTTCTGCAACTGTTCAAGCCATGTCGTAATGAAACAGAATTACTTGGAGATTTTGACTGCTACGAAGATTCTTTTAATGCATGTAAAGATAGCATTCAATGCACAATTTTCCCTACATATCTACAAATGTTAAATGATGAGATTGAACAAGAAAATACTATTACAGCTGAAATAGCTTATGACAGTTCTCAAGATAGTCAAAGTTCTGGTCCACTGAGTCAAGATCCACTGGGACAACCAATTATCGAAAATGAAGCAGCAATAGCCATGAATGAGGTAGAAACTGCAATGCAACAGCACAACAGGATAATATTATGTTGGAAAACTTGGAGAACAACTAAGTATTGAACAACAAAAAAATATGTACAAGTGACACAACGGATACAACATGGTTTGTTGCATGAAAAAAAAGAATGCCAATGTTCATCATTTAAACCTATTCTTATGTACATCAGTGGTCAAGCTGGAACAGGTAAAAGTTTTTTAATTAAAGTTTTTGACCAGTTATCTACAGAGAACTACAGATTCGCATTTATCTTGTGTTGTAACAGCTCTAACTGGATTAGCAGCACACAATATTAAAGGGATTACTTTACATAGATTACTTATGCTACCAGTTGAACATGATAATAAATTGGAATATCAGAAGCTGTCTGGAGAAGCTTGTTATGAAGTGTCAAGAGTACTGAAGAAAATGAAACTTTTAATCATTGATGAGGTGAGCATAGTCTCAAACGTAATGCTTGGCTTTGTACACTTGAGAATGCAACAGCTTTTAAAAACAGAATACAATGTGCTGTTTTGAGGAAAACATTTAATTGTATTTGGAGATCTACTACAACTAACTCCTGTAAAAGGACAACCAGTTTTTAAAACACTTGTGCATGAAGACACTAGAAAAACTTTCGGAAGTATTGGAAATGTGAACATTTGGTTACATTTTGAATATAAAGAACTTATAAAGAATATGCAACAAGCAAGTGATGAAGATTATGGAAATATTCTTAAAGATATAATAATTGGTGTCTTGACGAAACATGGTTAACAAGCTTTAGAAAGTCAGCTACTAAGGAACTTGTTTACAACTGAAAACACAGAGGCTGAAGTAATGTACAAGAAGATGAGTAAGGCAGGGGCCGGCATCGGACACGCCGCATGTATGGCAGTCGTGGCCCCCCCGATGACGTCACAGGGAGGCGGGCTGGGCCGCGCACCTTCGTGACGCGGCGGCCTCGCCTCCCTCCCAGATTGGCTGGTCTGCACATGAACCGGAAGTGATAGGAATCACTTCTGGGGCACGCATCGGCAAAACGCCGGCGAGCTGGATAGAACCGGCTCCCGGTGAAAAAGTGATATAAAAGCTGGGGAGCGGCGCAGGAGTAGCCTCTTTGCTCACTGCTCCCACAGCACAACACAGCTTCCACCAAGCGGAGCTTCGACGGCCTCGCTAGGAGGCCTAATCAATTTCTCTTTTGTTTTTTCCAGGTCTCATCGAGGGGAAAGCTCGATCAGCGTTTTCAGCAGGGAGACGGCAGTTGGCGGGAACATCTGTTCCAATTGGGGGCTATTTTGTTCTTTTTGTTCTGCAGGTGGGCAGGGCACAGAGGATCAGCAGCTGGCAGAAGGGAACACCTGCAGGCAGCTGAGAGCAGTGTGTTCTGTTTTTTCAGTTTTATTCAACTGCAGGCACACAGCGCCAGCAAGGAAAAGGCTGGGGGTCACAACACCTGCAGGGAGCATCGGCTGGGGTGCCGGTTGGAGTCTGTTTCTTGGGATCTCCAGCGCTCGTGTTGTTTCAAGGGGTCACGGACAGGCCTGCATTCCAGCGCTTCCGGGAGCCACGCTGGTTTGAGAACATTCACTTGACCCACTGGATTAGCTGGTGGGCATGGCTCTAGTTGCGTGGGTGCTTGTGGCCGGTCGTGTACCCCCTACGTTTTGCGAGGTAAGGGCCAGAGCAGTGTCCCAGGCCAAGTAGCACTGTGGGAGTGTATTAGTGACTAGTACTAGTCCAGGTGGGCTGCACCAAGGGTGCCTTAGTTGTTGGGGTGGCACTATCAAGTTGGTGTAATTGTTAGCACCTGTACGCGCGTGTGTCAAGCAATTTTGCTGTGTATAGTGCGATGGCCCCTAAGGCAAAGCGGAGCAAGCAGCGCTCCTGCATGGAGAATTTCATGGAAGCCATGATGTGTAAGATGGTTGATATGGAAGACAAATTAAAAAAGGTTGATGAAATGGGCCAGGCCATTGCGGACCTTAGGGACAAGGTGGATGGGCATGAAGAGACGGAGGACTGGCCCAGGAGAACCGGGGTACCCCCTAGGGCAGCATTCCCTCCCGTGCCCAAAAAGAATAGATCCAAGAAAGGGGGGGCACCGAGATCAGCAGAGGGAGCGAACGGACCCATTGAGTCAGTGGCCCCTATCCCAGACCCTCCGACAGGCGGGTGGGGGCGGGCAGCCAGGGCCAGCTGGGGGAAGTACTCTGCCAGGCAGTGGGGGGGTGATACCCTGTCAGGTACAGGGGGGCAACCGGGACCGTCAGGTATCAGCCCATAGGCCCCATGCGTTCCTACAGGGTGGGGCCCGGTGGGTGTTCCTCCAGTTCAGCCGGATTTGGTAGCCAGTTTAGCGGCAGTCCTCCCTTGGCTAAAGAAAGTGGGTAACTGGTACCCGGCAGTTGGGATGTCTGGCAGCAGGGAGAACATACTGGATAAGGCCAGGAAGATAGTGGCTCAGTTAGATGGGGCATCGGGTGGCAAGCCTGGGGAAGGGCAGGGAGCGCCATCTCCTGGCACTCCAGGGAATGGCGCAGCTCCCCCTGGTGCCAGTAAAGAGTTGCCGGCAGTAAACACCGTTGTGGACGCAGCAAAATAGAAGCCAGCAGAGCCAGCAGGGGCAGCCGCAACAGGTAAGCAGCAGACATTGCCTGTGTTAGGGGTGGGCGAAGCGCACACGTCCAGGGAAAAGCTGGCAAGACATGTGACCCAGCAAATGAAAGAACAAATTTGGAAAGGGAGTTATGTTAATATGTTTTCACTGCTGCTTGATGAAACTGAAAGAGAGGAGGCCAAGAAAAAGAAGGATTGGATGCTCCCAAGAGAATGGGCCAGTGAATTGCAGAAATATAGGATTGAGGAGTCCTTGATTAACTGGGTGAGGGGCTTCTCAGTATTTATGGCAGTCATGGTGGAACGGTTTCCAAGCCTAGCGGCAGAAATGGCATGCTACCAGAGCAGATTCACTGGGGCACTTGACAAATATGGGGGGAGGTGGGGTGGAAGGAATATGATAAAGACTTTAGGAGAGCGAAGGCTTCTGATGCTGCCCTCACATGGGACCAAATTGACATGATTTTGTGGTTAGACCACTTGGGGCATGGGGCGCATGGGACTCAGGGGGCGCAAGACAGTGCGAGGGGCCAGTCCTTTCGGTCATTCCCCCCGGCTAGCTCCAGCAGCAGCGGTGGGGGGGGAAGAAGGGGGCATGTTGGGATTTCAACAGGCGTACATGCACCAGGGCTGCGGGCTCATGTAGATTCAAGCACTCATGCTCCTTCTGTGGCAATACTTCCCATCCTGAGTCCAAGTGTTTTAAGAAATCAAAGCATAGGGGGGGAAAGAAATAAGAATGAGGGTATGGTAATGACAAAAGCCCATTCCCCCGTAATAACGAGTGCCTTGATCCCATGGTTAAATAGTTATAATTGCCCTACATCTGCCAGGTTGTTACTAGAAGGTTTCAGAGATGGTTTCAGAATTCCCGCACCAGATTTTGTAGGGACACCCGAATGCAAGAACCAGCTATCGGTGAGGGCCAATCCAGGGGTAGCAGCAGCAAAGATTGAGAAGGAATTGCACTTGGGCAGGGTGGCAGGCCCATTTGACAGCATTCCAGTCAAAGATGTTGTCTGTTCTCCACTGGGAGTGCTCCCTAAGAAAGACCCTGGGGAATTTAGGTTGATTCATAACCTTTCGGCTCCTAAGGGCCAATCTTTGAATGACGCCATTGATGACGAGCTGTGCACGGTCAGGTACTCATCCTTTGATCAGGCTGTTGAGATGCTCAGAGGTCTGGGCCCTGGCGCGCTTCTGGCAAAGTCAGACATCGAGTCAGCTTTCCGCTTGTTGCCAGTACACCCTTTAGATTTCCATCTTCTGGGTTTCCAATTCCAGGGGAAGTACTACATGGATAAATGCATGCCAATGGGGTGCTCGGTTTCTTGCGCTTACTTTGAAAAATTCAATTGCTTTCTGGAATGGGTTTTTAGGCAGGTGACGGGGCACCACTATGTGTTGCATTACCTTGATGACTTCCTCTTCCTTGGAGCACCAGGCTCTCAGGAGTGTGAGCATTACGGGAATTCTGCACCCTGATGCAGGTTCTTGGAGTACCACTAGCACAAGGGAAGACGGTCGGGCCAGCCACTGTCATTGAATTTTTAGGGATAGAATTGGACTCGGCCCAGGGTTGCTCACGGCTGCCTAAAAAGAAGGTCACAAAATTCAGGTCAACCTTACAGGAATGCTTGGCAAAAGAGAAGGTCACACTGCATCAGCTGCAACAGACGGTGGGTCAGTTAAACTTTGCATTGAGGATCATCTCTATGGCGCGACCATTCTCACGATCCATAGCGCAAGCCATGTCAGGTCTCAAAGAAAAACACCATCATACCAGGTTATCCGGCGAGGTTAAGCAGGATATGCGGATTTGGATGGCATTCCTGCAGGACTTCAATGGCACCGTACTATGGCCCGGCCCGCTCACGCCTTCCGCAGAGTTAGGTTTAATGACTGACTCTGCAGGTAGTGAGGGTTTTGGAGCCATTCTAGGTACTGATTGGGTGGCACAACGCTGGCCGGCGTGGTGGGCCGAGAACGGTTTAACAAACAACATTGGGTTTTTAGAGCTGTTCCCAATTTTGGTAGCATTGTCGGTGTGGCCTGAGCGGCTAAGGAATCAATCAGTAGCTTTTTGGTCAGACAACATGTCAGTGGTGGAATGCATCAATCAGCAAGCAGAAAGGTGTAAAATGATCCTACGTCTGTTGAAGGAAATTGTTTTGTTGTGCATGAAATTGAACATGCAATTTAGAGCTAGACATGTCCCGGGGGTGTTAAATCATGCTGCTGATGCACTCTCTCGCTTTAAGATGCAGGTCTTCAGGTCGCATCTCCCAGGAGCAGCGGAGAACCCGATGCATTTCCCAGAACGTCTTTGGCAGCTTGGTGCTCCCAACTACTGGACCTCGTGGCAGCTAGCCTAGCCCCCAGAACCAGGAAGGCATACTAAGGGGCGTTCTGGGCCTACTGTAACTTTTTGGGGAAAGAATGGGAGGAGAAGTGGCAAGACAGGGGGGCAATTGTCTCTTACCTAGGCGCTTTGAGGGATGGGGGACGCTCAGTGGCAGCAGCAAGGCGACATGTAGTGGCTATCTCCTTTTTTGCTCAAGCAAGGGGCGGGGGGGGACCCCACTAATACTTTCACAGTGAAGAAAGCCTTAAGGGGTGGCAGCGTCTCCAAGGTTCGCAGCCGGATCCAAGGAGGCCAATAGGCGTTAATACTTTGGCCGCGATATTGGGGGTCCTAGGGCAGGTTTGCAACACGGAGACAGAGGCTTTATTGTTCAGTACCGCCTTTTCTCTAGCATTCTACAGTGCATTTACGATTGGGGAACTGGTGACAAAGAACAAACAAGATGGGCAGGGGGGCTTACAGTTTAGCCATATCAGGATCCAGGGAGACTCATTATTCATATCAATGCAGAGATCTAAGACTGATCAGGAGGCCCGTGGGGAGGGGGTGGTGCTGCGTCGGGCACAAGAGAACCCTTGCTGCCCTATCACCAACTTAGAATCTTTCTTGGCGCACAGGCCCAAGGGGGTAGGGGGGCCATTTTTAATTCACGCAGATGGTGCCCAACTCACGAGGTTTCAATTTAAAAGAGTCATGGATATGGCTGTGCAAAAAGCAGGTTTGGACCCCAGCAGTTTTGGAACACATTCATTCAAGATAGGGGCCACCACTGAAGCGGCGGCACAGGGTTTCACAAAGAGCGAGGTGCAGAGGATTGGCAGGTGGTCCTCAAACTGCTACAAGCGCTATGTGCAGCTGCATATGCTATGAGATGAGAGGCACAGACAGTTTGCTGATGGTACGTTTTGTCTGTTTGTTTTTCAGTTTCTCAAACCTGCCACGCAGGGGGGAAACTGGCAGCAGCACAGCAACACTCGGGACCTACGCGGGAACAGGTGCTCGCCTGGGACCAGGGTACTCACAATGTATGGGTCATTGGTCATTCCTATGTGAAACGTTTACACAACTTTTTTCTTTCAGGTAATTATGAGAGGAGAGCAAGGCAGGCTGGCTATAGGGTCTCTTTCCATGGGGGGGGACTGCTCTTTGACCATTTCAGAGGTTTGGTGTTAGATCTACTTGACAGGGAAGGGGGTCCCCCCAAGGTTGTTATCCTGCACTTGGGAGGGAACGATCTGGTACATCTGGGTAGGCGGGGCCTAGTTGAGACATTGATCACGGAAGTGGGTTGGTTGGCACGGCTATGTCTGGGGTCTATCCTCGCATGGTCGCATATGATCCCGAGCGGGAGGGGGAGTCTCTGATGGCACTTAACCACTCAGTGAAAAGGATCAATAACAAAATGGATAGGCTAGTCCGATCCCTGCATTTACAGACAATCGCTCATGGGTGCATCAGAGGGGAGCCGTTCTTCTTAAAAGATGGCGTCCACTTGTCCAAATTACGTAACAAACTCTTCATGGAGGACTTTCTTGCCTGGGTAGTGGGGTTGAAGGACAGAGCATGACTTTCAGTAGAGCAATACGGGGAGGCCTGATAGTCGGTCAACTATGCAGGCTTGTGGCGGTAAGGTCATGATTGGTGAGCTTAAATTTAAGGTCCTTAGTGGGCGGCGCCATTCTTTAATGGGGACGCCCAAAGGGGAGGGACAAGTGGTCTCTCACGGAACTCCAGGGGCAGTTACAGCCGGTTGGCTGGAAGGGTGCGGGGGGAGGGAAGTTACGCTTTCCAGTAGGCTGGTTGGCCACCGCGCACGCGCACAAGGGCGCAAGTAAACTGCGCATAACTGCAAGGGCCCCTTATGGAGATAATCTAAGGGGTGTAGGGGGTGCTTGGGGGGAAGTACCCTCCCGGTGAACGGGCCCTCTTGCGCATGGGCACTCCGGTTGGAGTGCGGGCATAGTTTGATCAGGATCTGGGGCCAGTCATTGACCTTGCCGTAGGCTCAAATAGGGATACGCAGAAAGATAAATGTTATTTGTTGTTGAATGCTTAGTCTAGGATAGGAATGTCTATGTATTAGAAATATGTTAAGGATAGCAAACAAGACATATGTACTTATCAATGTAATGGACTGGACTTTCTGCGTATTGTGTAAATAATGTATATATAAATGTTTTTGGAGTATTAAATTGTAATAAATACGGCCGGGGTTAACGACCCCTAATCCAAAACCCCTTGTGATAATTGATTTGACGCCTTAAGGGCAGATGGGAGGCGGGCAAACTTTGGCACCGGGAAAGGGGCCATCACTTAGGGGTGTAAGTCACAGGAAGAGGGGGGTATAGGCCGTACCGGACCATATGGAGAAAAGCAGTCTATAGTTGGCCTAATGCCTACACTGCAAAAGTGTTCTACATTCAATTCAGAGCTTTTGAAACTGGAAAAACAAGAAATAGTTGAAATTGAAGCTATTGATAAAATTGAACACCAGGGAGTGACTATTCTTGTTACAGAGAAACTACAGACTAAATTGCACTCTTTGGAAAAGTCTGTATTTAAAACTGCAGGGTTAGGAAAAACTTTACATGTATGTATAAACTGTCGGGTAATTTTATGGCGTAATTTGAATGTAGAAGAAGGTTTAGTAAATGGAGCAATGGGAAAAGTTGTTGATTTATTAAAATTTCAGAACAGAGATGGAATAGAATTTTCGAAAGTAAAATTTGATCAGATTAAAGAGGTAAAACAGATTGGGGGTTGTTTTGTACATTTTTGGCTTGTAAAAGACTTGTATGTTCGCAGAAAATAGTTTCCTCTGTCTTTAGCATATGCAGTAACTATTCATAAATCTCAAGGTTTAAGTATAGACAGTGCTTTGGTAAATATTGGAAGTACAGTGTTCAAAGAGGGAATGGCATACGTTGTGTTATCTCGAGTAAGAAAATTGTCTGGTTTGTATTTGATTGATTTTGATGAGAAAACGTTTAGTGCTGATGTAAATTGTGTAAGAGAGTATAATCGTTTAAGAACAATTTATACACCGGATTTAGGCGAATATCCCATATATGAGAAACGTGTAGTGTGTCCAAAATGGAAATATGTCAAGGATTCAAGTGAGGTTGAAAAAAATAAAAAAATTGAAGAGAAAGTTGAAGGTGTAAAGAAACAGAAAATAGAAACTGTTGATGACATTGTAGGACACCAGCTGGAAAATAGTTCAGGTATCAACTGTTATGCTAAAGTGATTCTGAATGTTGTGTTTTATCTACAAGATCTTCATCACAAAATCATGGGAAATCATAAAAAAAGATTTTGTTCTTTACTACGTCATGTATTTTAACAGTTGGTAACTGACAGAAGTAAAAGCCATACTGCTTCTGGCATTATGCATCTTTTGGATATATGTACTGGTTCATTGACATTTACTCTCAATATACAACAAGATGCACAAGAATTTCTAATATGAAATGTTTGCATTGTAAATCAGGGATGTTGTCTACGTTACATATAGAAAGATATGGAAAATATCTCATTTTAATGCTACAATGCTATGGAGCAAATGGAAGAAAACTGGATAGTAAAATTATACATTTTGTTGCAAGTCAAATATCTATTTGTGGAAGAACTTTTACAACAGTGGCTATTATTTTCCATGCTGGACCTACTACCACATCTGGACACTACACTGTGTATTCAAAGTGCAATAAAGAATGGACACATTGCAATGATGCCCACTTGGAATTTAAACCTAGATTTAAGCCTGGGTGTAGTTCGCGAAGTAGCGCTACGCAAAGCTACGTGAAGTGCAGTTCGCACTACGCGAGCTACGCGTAGCACTACGCGAACTGCGTAGTGCGCTGTTCGCGATGATTGCACAGTGCCGGATGCTTGTCCGCACTGTGCAATCATTGAAAAGGGCATCTTGCACAGTGCGAGCTGTCTTTACTGCCGCTCGAGTAGATTTTTACCGAGCGGCAGCTTTCTCAACGCAGACTGGTAGTTTCTCATCGCGAGCGGTCGCGAGCATACGCGACCACTCGCAATGAGAAACCTGACCTCCTCGCGTTGAGAATCTCGCCGGCAGGTTTATTTTCCACGCTCGCGATCGGCAACTTGATGTTGCTGATCGCGAACGAGGAAAAAGTCTCGCTGGGATGATCATGTTTGCTTGCTCGCGGTCGCCAACTTGACGTTGAGGACCGCGAGCAAGCAAAAATGACCGCTGCACTACGCCACGCGTGTTTGCACTGTGCTACGTGCAATTCGCGTTGTGCGAAGTAGCGCAAACTTCGCAAACTACGCAAGCGTAGCGTAGTGCTTTGCCCAGGGTTACCTAGATTGCCTTACGAATTACCAAATTTATATTTGATATTTTTGAAGCCAAAGTTCTGAATACATCATTCAGCCTATTGGGAAGATGTGAACACGAATTAACAAATTCATAGTGGATATTTTGGAAGCCAAAGTTTTGAATACATCATTCGTCCTATTGGGAAGATGTGAACAGAAAGTTGACAGCACTGCAAAGAATTACTAATTCTAATTAGGGTTTGGATTATTATTTGTTCTAATTGGCATTGTGTTTGGAAAATTGTGTTGAAAAGCAAATAGTTTATATATTTGTTGTGTATATTGTACCAGATGTAAATGAGAGTGTACATTTCGGCAAGTGTCCTTCGGATAAATAATAGACGTAATGTACAAGAAGGATGTAATAAAGAAACTGTAGTTTGGAAATCACATAGCTACAGATATTGAAAATAAAAAATAATACTCTATGCTGATTTTTTTTTCCTACTATCTAGATGATTATTTTTTTCTCCACTGTTCCATGATGATACTACATTGAAATCAGTGAATATGGTGAAGTTAAGTGGAATCTCAGAACAGCAAAAAAGGGAAACTGAAAATGTTATGTAATTCTAAAATTATGTTGTCCTCTTAAGAATGTAATAGTATAATTTCTGTAATACATTACATTACATAACAGTTTTTCTTCTTCTTCTTTATAGTAGGTAGTGGTGAACTTTGAAAAGAGTTTTAATCCTGTTTAGGACAATACTACTCTAAAATAGTTCAACAGAGTCATGTTTCTAAATTACTTAAGAAGGTAAGAATACATAACATAACATGTATGATAACGTGAAACAATATTTGAAGTTCATTTATATGTTATTTATTTGTAATAAAAATTATTCTTGATCCTTTATACTATTTGAAAACTTTGATCGTGTTGCTGATGTCATCAGCCAGGTAGTCATTCTTTTACACCAACACTATCTATGCTCTCATGCAATCTCTGTAGCAGAACTTTAGCATTAATAGGATAACTGTCAGATTTCAACAATCTCTAGTTCCCAGTCCTCACGGAAGCAGAATGATGCCGGGTCCCAAAGCCACTCTTGATTCTTCCCAAAACCCTCACCAGATGTCTGAGGTAGTTTCTAAGGAATACTCAGGGGGGATAGGGGAATTGGATAAAATAAAAAATGGAAGAAGAGACTTCCTCGTCCTCTCCTCAGGGTGGTACGAACTTCCTCAGGAATTCTATTTCTGGAATGTGTTCATACTCTGAAAAATTATAACAAGAAGCACATTAACACATCCTAACTTCTGACCTCTCTATTACTCAATATCTTTTCTATGCCTAAAACGTACCCCTGATTTGACAGGCTTTATCTTCTCTTCTATCTTTTGAGGAAAGATGAGATTCCTCTATATGTTGAAAATAGATGCTACTCTCTGATGATCTTTCTTTTAAGGATAGAACATACTGTCTCTTTTCCTGTTTGCAGTATTGAGAAAAAGCTAATTCAGAATATGCTTCACTTCACACTACGTACAATGGGGCAGATTTATAAGCCCCTTGAGCCACCCTTACGTCACCTTTCCCATGTTAAAAGTGACGCAAAAGTGGCGCAAGGGGCTTGTAAATAAGCCCCATGGTATCTAAATGAGTTTTAGTTCAAGACTAAGGGGCCGATTCCGATCTCGGCCGGTAGGGCACCGAATCGGATTCGGCTGAACCGGATCCGATTCGGAGGCCTTATTCCCGACCGATTCGTACGTGCGTCCGGCCGAACGAGTACGATGCGAGCGTGTGCAAATTCGCTGACCGACTCGTACGCCCGTCCCAACCACACCGACTGACTCGCACGGATGCGCAGCGCACCTCGCAATGGAGACGTTTCCCGGCCGGGCAACGACTCGCGCCGTCCGGCCCGAAGAAGCAGTCGGAGCCGTACTTTGGGGGTCCGTGTCGGACCCCCCTGTACGCGTAGCCACGTGAGTCGCACACAGGGGGGACCCATGGGTCCCCCCTACCCGTGCGTGTACGTCGCGAGTCACTTCGCCGCGTACACACTGTAGGGGGCGCCCTTGTCCGCCTCGCACCCATTGAGTCAATGGGAGCCCGCGTACGCGTTGTACGACAGGCCCCCATTGACTTCAATGGGAGTCCGACCGACTCGAGTCCGATGGCATACGTGCGCATCGTACTCGTTCGGTCGGGCTGCAAGGGTCCGATTCGGTCGGAAATCTCTCCGGGTCCGGCTCGGTCGGAGAGATTTCCGAATCGGAATCGGCCCCTAAATTGTCAAAAAATAAACAATGTCCTGACGTATTTCTTTTCTCCCCTAGGGTACTTGCGTGACTGGTGCTGGACGAAGAAAACAGAAGAATCGATCCGACTCTGCTCCGTTGGTGAGTAAACTCTGCACTGGAATCTTGACGTATAATTTTTTCTGACTCGAATTCTATTATTCTTAGGACTCAACTATGGGGAAGTACCAAACACGGAAAACTGAGGAAGACCCCTGAATACAGGAAACTCTAGAATCCCTAACACTAATCTGTCAGACATGCACGACGAAAACTGACCCTAAAACACTATACTAACGACGAACATGAGGCGGAGCTAAATGCGCCACTACTCTAGCCAAGAACTTCAGTGAAGTGCGTCGCAAGAACGGTTGCGCGCGCGCTTCACTCCAAACACTGCTCTCGAGCGCCTGAGTTGAAAACAACTAGAGCGCTGACCCTGGAATGCTCGTTATGCCGCCATCTTCAGGAATTGTCTTTTCAGTAAAGAGTTCCGAGATGGTTATGAGGATGCAAGCTGACAATGGCCAGTCAGTTATTTTAGTACTGCTGGACATGTCAGCCGCATTTGACACGGTGAACCATGGCATACTGCTTGAAAGACTTAGGAGTATTGGAGTTAAGGGTCAGGCGCTCAAATGACTTCAGTCATATCTGACAGATAGGACACAGGCAGTGAGCATCTGGCCTTTTTCATCTACAAAGACAGCCGTTCAACATGGCGTCCCGCAGGGGTCTGCTATCAGCCCGATCCTATTTAATATCTACTTTAAACCACTTATACCCCTTATTAGATCTTTTGGAGTGGAAGTGATCAACTATGCTGATGACACGCAGCTAGTGTTCTCAGTGGAAGGGAACCAATCAGTGTCTATGGATAAATTCCATGAGTGCATGCAATGCACTACCAATTGGCTTAGGAAGAACTACCTTCAATTTAGTGGAAACAAGACAGAGATTGTCTATTGTACCTCAAGTAAGATAGCCCGCCCACTCCCTACGGAATTCCAGCTGACCCCCACAGGCACACCACTAATTCCAACTAAATCGGTACGTAACCTAGGGGTAATGATGGACAACAATCTTCAGCTGGACTCGGAGGTGAATAAAACTGTGGGTACCTGCTTCTCCTTAATTAGAGCCCTAAGAAAGATCCTCCCACTACTTCCCAATTCGGCTAGAATAGAAATAGTGAGGAGTGTCAACATGAGCAGGCTGGACTACTGAAACTCCCTGTACCTTGGAGCTCCAAACTCCTTGATAGGGAAGTTACAAAGGATCCAAACCATAGCAGCCAAACTGGCGTTAAATCGACAACGCAGGTCTTCTACAACTTTGGCATTGAGAGACTTGTATTGGCTGCCTATGCAGCAAAGAATACAATTTAAGTCTCTCTGCATTGTTTTTAAAGCTGTTCATGAATTGGGCCCTAAGCCATTACAGAGAAAATTCTCGTGGTACTTGCCCGCGAGTAATCTCCGTTCCTCCTCAGGCTATTTAGTAAATACCACAAAATTCAAAAGATCTAGAACAGGAGGGAGAGCCTTCAGTACGGTGGCCTCCCGGTTATGGAACAACCTTCTGATGGATATCAGACAGTCTGACAATCTCAAGCATTTCAGGAAAAAACTGAAAACTTGGCTGTTCCCGAGAGAGGAGTAACATGCAGATCTATCTTGTCCTCCCCTGCCTAGTATATATTCTTGCATGACTAGTATGTAGTTAACATTAAGGTAACTCTCTCAGCGCCAGGATACCCACAGGGTGACAGAGCGCTATATAAGAACATATTACATTACATTACATTACATGGTTCCAAGCGCCTGCTTGTACCTTGATTTGCCGGCAACCCTTCATGCCAGTCTTTATTGACCGAGGCACAGGTAAATTGGTGCTTCTGGTCTAGGGGAATGCGTCAATTCCTGACAGTACCCCTTCGCAAGGGCGGTTACCCAGGTCGAGCCTTATGCGGATACTGTTTATGGAAGGCCTCAACTAATCTTGGAGCATGGACATCAGTATGCAACTCCCAAGATCTTTCTTCTGGGCCATATCCCTTCCAGTCAATCAAATAGAACAATTCTCCACGATTTTTCTTAGAGTCTAGAATTCTCTTCACTTCAAATTCTTCCCCCTTTTAGGTTTGAATTGACTTAGGGGGGGGTTTCTCCCTGAAGCTTGATGAGGTTCTCTTAAGCAGAGAGACAAGAAATACTGGGTACACCTTGAGTAGTGGGGGAGCTTTAGGGCCTGATTCACAGAACTAACTTACGTCAAAAACGTAAAGTTAGTACTTTTTGGTATTCACAGAATGAACTTACTCATTTCGGTATTCACAGAAGTTAGTAGTCCTAACTTTAGGACTCCTAAATGCCTTCTGTGAATACCGAAAGTCTTAAAGTTAGGATTTTTCTCAGTTTAGGAGTAGTAAAGTTAGGACTCCTAACTTCAGGACTCCTAAATGCCTTCTGTGAATACCAAAAGTCTTGAAGTTAGGATTTTCTCAGATTAGGAGTCGTAAAGTTAGGACTCCTAACTTTAGGACTCCTAAATGCCTTCTGTGAATACCGAAAGTCTTGAAGTTAGGATTTTTCTCAGTTTAGGAGTAGTAAAGTTAGGACTCCTAACTTCAGGACTCGTAAATGCCTTCTGTGAATACCAAAAGTCTTGAAGTTAGGATTTTTCTCAGTTTAGGAGTCGTAAAGTTAGGACTCCTAACTTTAGGACTCCTAAATGCCTTCTGTGAATACCGAAAGTCTTGAAGTTAGGATTTTTCTCAGTTTAGAGTAGTAAAGTTAGGACTCCTAACTTCAGGACTCCTAAATGCCTTCTGTGAATACCAAAAGTCTTGAAGTTAGGATTTTTCTCAGTTTAGGAGTCGTAAAGTTAGGACTCCTAACTTTAGGACTCCTAAATGCCTTCTGTGACTACCGAAAGTCTTGAAGTTAGGATTTTTCTCAGTTTAGGAGTAGTAAAGTTAGGACTCCTAACTTTACTACTCCTAAACTGAGAAAATCCTAACTTTAAGACTTTTGGTATTCACAGAAGGCATTTAGGAGTCCTAAAGTTAGGACTACTAACTTCTGTGAATACCGAAATGAGTAAGTTCATTCTGTGAATACCAAATGAGTAAGTGTATTCTGTGAATACCAAAAAGTACGAACTTTACGTTTTTGACGTAAGTTAGTTCTGTGAATCAGGCCCTTAGTCTATAAGTCACTGGACCTATTTTCATTTCAATATGGTAAGGTCCAATAAAACAAGGTTGAAACTTTCTGCATCCCTTTAATCTAAGATTCTTTGTGCTTAACCATACTTTGTCCCAAATCTGGTAAGTGTCTTCCAACCTTCTTTTCTTATCTGCATAACTCTTATATTGACTCTTGGATTTTGCCAAATTTTGTCTTGCTAAGTCATGTACCTGACTAAGATGTTGTACTAAGTCTTTGACTGCAGGAACTAAGATTTCTTTGGTGCTTACAATTGCATTAGGGTGTCTAACATAATTTAGGAAAAAAGTTGAATAGCTAGTGGAATTGTTCCTTGTGTTATTATGTGCAAATTCTGCTGCCCAAAGTAGGTTTGGCCAATCACCTTCTAGATCCAATAAGTAAAGCCTCAGATACTGCTCTAGTTCCTGGTTTGCCCTTTCGGATTGGCCATCAGTCTCGGGATGATAGCTAGTGGAATATCTACTTTCGATGTTTAAACTCTTTGTGAAAGCCCTCCAAAAATGAGAGAAGAACTGTGACCCTCTGTCAGTAACGATAATCTTGGGAATTCCATGAGCCTTTACCAAATGTGAACTAAACTGTTCGGCAAGTTCTTTAGCACTGGGAGTGTTCTTTAATGCAACAAAGTGTGCCATCTTAGTGAAAGCATCCACCATAACCAAAATTGTATTTAAACCTTGACTAGAGGGCAGATCTACAATTAGATCCATGGTAACCGTGTGCCAAGGATGAGGTGGAATAGGCAATGGCTGTAATAACCCTTGTGATGCCTTCCGCGTGGATTTTCCCTGTACACAAACCCAACAATCAGTCTCGTATTGCTTAATGTCTTTAATTATATTTGGCTACTAAAATTGTCTTTGGATCAACTCTTACGTCTTACTGATTCCTTTGTGACCAGCTAGAGGGCTATCATGGCAATCATACAACACTCTCTCTCTTAGTTCGGATGTCGGTAAATACAAAGCTCCTTCATGGAACGGTAGATTATTTCGGAATTCTCTAGTTGAGTCCTCTTCCACCCACCATTGCATTTCTTCTGGTGTTAAGACCTCTTTTACTTTTTTATCCAAGGTTTCACTTACAAAAGTCCCCACAATCTTAAATTCTGGAATGATTTTCTGATCTTCAATAATCACCTTCTGTCCTTCGGTGTCAATTTGAGACAACGCATCTGCTTTTCCAGTTTTTTTTCCAGGTCGATACGCTATCAAAAAATCATAGTCTGCAAAGTAGAGGGACCACCGCAATTTCCTGGGAGTGAGGCTTGTGCCGACTTGAGGAACTGCAAATTCTTATGGTCAGTAAATACTGTTACCTTATGTCTTGCGCCCAACAGATAGTGTCGCCATTCTTTGAAGGCATCTTTTATAGCTAGTATTTCTTTTTCCGTAATGGTGTAGTTTACTTCTGCAGGGAGTAGTTTCCGTGATCTATAAGCTACTGGGTGTAATTGCCCTGTTTCTTTATGTCGTTGCGACAATACTCCCCAATAGCTTGATCCGATGCATCTGTCTCAACAAAAAAAGGCTCGGAAGGATCTGCATGAAGCAAGATTGGGGCAGTAGTAAAAGTCTGTTTTAGAGATTGGAAGGCTTCTTCAGTTTCTTCGGACCAGACAAAGGGAACACCTTTCTTTAACAAACGAGTCTAAGGAATCACTTTTTGAGAAAATTCTTTGATAAATCTCCAATAAAAATTGGCAAAACCAATAAAACTCTGGATCTCTTTGACAGTCATTGGCAAAGGCCATTCCAATACCGCTCTGATCTTTTGCTTGTCCACAGTGCTTCCTTCAGGGGAAATGATGAAACCAAGAAAATCCATGGTTCGGACATTGAAGGCACATCTTTCTAGTTTTGCGAATAGCAAATGCTCCTGCAGGCTTTGCAACACTCCACGCACATGTTCTCGATGCTCCTCAACAGATGCTGAGTAAATTAAAATATCATCTAGATAAACAATGGCACACCTGTCAAGGAATTTACTCAGGACATCGTTAATGAAGTGTTGGAAGGCAGCTGGAGCGTTACACAATCCGAATAGCATGACTTGATATTCGTAAAGCCCAAATTTTGTTCTAAAAGCAGTCTTCCACTCATCTCCTTTCCTTATTCGGACGAGATGATATGCTCCTCTCAGGTCCAACTTAGTGTAAATTTGGGCCCCTTTGACTTGGTCTAAGAGAACGGATATCAAGGGTAATGGATACTGATTCATGATTGTTATTCGATTCAGGGCTCAGTAGTCAATACAGGCCCTCAGATCTCCTTTCTCCTTCTCAGGTATAAAAAACAAGGGTGAGGAAAATGGAGACTGTGACGGTCGAATAAACCCATTCTTTAGATATTTTTCAATGTATTCTTTTAAATGTTGGTCTTCTCTTTCGGTCAGGGCATAATTTCTGCTGCATGGAAGGCAGGCACCAGGCTCCAACTCGATCTTGCAATCATAGGATCGGTGAGATGGTAATTTATCAGCTTCCACTTCATTAAATACATCTTGGAAGTCTTGGGACATGTCTGGAATCTCTTCGGTTTGTATTACACAGACCGCAGCTCCAATTTCACTCAATCCAGTGGCTAAACTAGATTCCTTGGGTTGATCATGCTCATGGAAGCAGTTCTCTTTGCAATATTCTAAGTTCATCGTGATGGATCTTTTTTCCCAATCAATGGATGGGTTGTGTTCGGTCAACCAGGGTAAACCGAGTATAAGCTGGAATTGTGGTGCATCAATTAAACTAAACTGTAACACTTCTCTGTGCCCATCAAACAAGATTAATTTTACTCTTTCAGTATGGCTTACAATTGGACCGGATGAGAGGTTGGTTCCATCCACGGCTCTTACAGCCTCACTCTTCTTCTTCTTGATTGCCTGTAATCCAATCTTAGAAGCGAACTTCAAATCGCAAAAGTTACCAGTCACTCCCGAGTCAACCATTATAAAAATATCTGAGAAGATGGAATTTCCAAATTTGAGTGTCACCAAGAGAGTTAGATGTGGGGCGGCTGATTGCAAGGTATTTGCCAACTGATGAAGATGCGGAGTTGTTTCTTCTTTAGCACTCACCAATCCAACTCCTCCTATTGGTGGTGCTGCAAGTTTTCCTTCAACTAATTCATTGGCTTCTTAGGACAATTTTTTACAAAGTGTCCACTAGTTCCACAGTATAAACAGAGATTGTTTAATCTTCTTTTCCCTTTTTCTTCTTTTGAAAGAGGACCACGCACTGTCCCAATTTGCATTGGTTCGCTTGACTGATTATTCTCTAACATCTTGAATCCTTCAGTTCTCATCCAATCAAACCGGGGAACACTGGAACGAAAATCCCTCCTTTTCTCTCCCTTCCTCTCCGTTTGTTGATAATCCAACTCCAGAACCAAGTCAATCAAGGCAGAGACTTCCGTGGACCTATTTGGAATCTGTGATAAGGCATCTTTAAGTTCGTCTTTCAAACCTCTATAAAAGAGAGCCGCCCTCTTATTCTCAGGCCAGTCTGGCTCAACAATTAACTTATTAAACTGTGCAAGATATGCAATTAGTTCTTTATTTCCTTGTTTTAACTCAAGTAACTCATTATCCGTTGCCTGTGAAACTCTTCTTCTATTGAAAATTCGTAGAAATTATTTTTTAAATTCATCAAAGTCGTAAAGAATTGTAGAGTCTTTAGAAACCAATGGCAAAGACCACGCCACTGCGTCTCCACCCAAATAAGACAATACGAAGGCGACTCGGGATTGTGCATCGGGGAAAATGGCTGGGCGGCACATAAAATGAAGAGAGCATTGCGTTTAACAATATTTGGGCTTTCTGGGGATCACCACCAAAACGCTAAGGGGGAGCCAACGGAATTACTGGTGACAAGGAATGTATGACTTGAGCAGTATTCTTAGGATTAAGTGTTGGAGATGAACCTGAAACCTGAGCTTCCGGGGACACAGTGGCAAAACTAGACCCAGAAAAATATCCATCCATTTTATTAGCTAACTCAGTAGTTTCTCTCCTAGTGGCAACTAAATCCAATCTCAATGTTTTGTTTAATTCCCTGACTGCCATTAACTCCTTTTGAATTATTTCTAGAATTCCTCCCAGATCCTTTCATTCAAACCCTACAGCCATTCTGCTTGGGTGAGGTTTTTTAAAATGTGGGCACTTCACTCTGTCATATTTCAACAATCTCTAGTTCCCAGTCCTCACGGAAGCAGAATGATGCCCAAAGCCCCTCCTGATTCTTCCCAAAACCCTCACCAGATGTCCGAGGTAGTTTGTAAGGAATACTCAGGGGGATAGGGGAATTGGATAAAATAAAAAATGGAAGAAGAGACTGCCTCGTCCTCTCCTCAGGGTGGTACGAACTTCCTCAGGAATTCTATTTCTGGAATTGGTTCATAATCTGAAAAAATATAACAAGAAGCACATTAACACATCCTAACTTCTGACGTCTCTATTACTCAATATCTTTTCTATGCCTAAATCGTCATACCCCTGATTTGACAGGCTTTAGCTTCTCTTCTATCTTTTGAGGAAAGATGAGATTCCTCTATATGTTGAAAATAGATGCTACTCTCTGATGATCTTTCTTTTAAGGATAGAACATACTGTCTCTTTTCCTGTTTGCAGTATTGAGAAAAGCTAATTCAGAATATGCTTCACTTCACACTACGTACAATGTATCTAAATGAGTTTTAGTTCATGACTAAATTGTCAAAAAATAAACAATGTCCTGACGTATTTCTTTTCTCCCCTACGGTACTTGCGTGACTGGTGCTGGCGAAGAAAACAGAAGAATCGATCCGACTCTGCTCCGTTGGAAAGTAAACTCTGCACTGGAATCTTGACGTAGAATTTTTCTGACTGGAATTCTATTATTCTTAGGACTCAACTATGGGGAAGTACCAGACACGGAAAACTGAGGAAGACCCCTGAATACAGGAAACACTAGAATCCCTAACACTGATCCGTCGGACATGCGCGACGAAAACTGACCCTAAAACACTATACTACCGACGAACATGAGGCAGAGCTAAATGTGCCACTACTCTAGCCAAAACTTCAGTGAAGTGCATCGCAAGAACGGTTGCACGCGCGCTTCACTCCAAACACTGCTCTCGAGTGCCTGAGTTGAAAACAACTAGAGCGCTGACCCTGGAATGCTCGTTGTGCCGCCATCTTCAGGAATCATCTTTTCAGTAAAGAGTTCCAAGATGGTTCCAAGCGTCTGCTTGTACCTTGATTTGCCGGCAACCCTTCATACCAGTCTTTATTGACCAAGGCACAGGTAAATTGGTGCTTCTGGTCTAGGGGAATGGGTCGATTCCTGACAATAACCCAGGCATTATCCTTGCATTTTTCCTTTCACACAGGCACAACCTATGCGCTCATGGTATCACCCAGACACTACCCCTGCACTTATGCAATCACCAACGGACTACCCATGTACTCATACAATCATCCAGGCAATACTCATGCACTCATCCATTCACTTAGGTACTACCCATGCACTCATCTATTCCCTCATTCACTAACCATGCACTTATCTAATGACTAAGACATTACCCTTGTACTCATACTATCACTCAAATAGTTCCCATGCAGACATACAATCACCCATGCACTACTTCTGGACTCATGGAATCACCCAGACAGTATGCATGTACTGATGCAATCACTAAGGCACTAGTGTTGCACTCAACTATTCACTCAGGCACTACCCATGCACTCATCCATTCTCTGAGGAACTACCCATGCACTCATATATTAACCCAGGGATTACTCTTGCAGTTATCTTTCAACTTTGGCACTACGTATGCAGTGATCCAAGCACCTAGACATTACTCTTGCACTCATGAATTCACTCAGACAGTACTATTGCAGTAATACAATCAACCAGGCACTAGTTTTGCACTCAACCATTCACTCAGCCACTACCCATGGAGTAATCCATTCACTCAGGCTGTTGAAGGGATTCTGCCTAAGATCACAACTATGCTTATGATTATGGGACCTTAGTAGGTAGGGACTGAGTCATCCTATTATCTGAGGGCCTATAAGCCTTGGACCAACTTGCTATATTGTCTCATTTGCTGTCTGAATCCCTTACAGAGAAACAAGTGATTAGACAACCCAGAACACAACACTCCCACATCTCTCAGGAATCGCGATAACAAGACACACCCTTTTACTGTCTCTCTTGTACTTGTAAGATCTGACACAGACATAAAACATTTTTAAATATTTATTTTAAGTAACGTGGTGTAACCTGCAGTATATCTGCCACAACAAGAACAAAAATGTATGATAGAAATATAATAGTATGCCAGTTAGTCCATATGTCATAAAGGGAGATGTCATCATAAAAATACAATGGAGAAAAGATTATACTGCCTAACATCCCTTCCGTTGCTAAGAAGAAGTATTATTATATAATAGAAGATCTCTGGGCTTTGTCTGCAGGCCACATAACTTTGAATATAGATGGTAAATCTAAATTATAGGTGCTGTTTCGCTATTCTCCCTGGAAATGTTTCTCTCCATTTGGGTGTGCCACATATTTGTGTCTCCCAATTGTATCACAGTATGGGTGTTCAACAACAACTGCATTGGTATGTTTTATACAGGTGCTAGGGCCTGTCCAGAGCAGAATAACAAGGGATATTTTTTATCGACTTTGCCCGCAATGTTGAATTTAAAGTTCCGAAAGATGCTGAGAAGAAACAGAGCAGACAGTCCTCATGTGAAAAGTACGAACGAGGTATTTTGCAAACATAAAGCCTTGTGTTATCATGCACAAAAGCTGGATAATGGCTGAAGGGCTTATGTTAAGTTAGTGAAGTCGATAATGTCCCGAACGGCCAGGTCGCAACCTCCCCTTGGCCAGCTCTGTAGCACCCAGGCAAAGAGAACGCAAAGATAAGCAGAGCCAAACCGAATCTGTCAATATCTGAAAGTTCCGCAGGAACGAAAAAGGAAATGAGAAAAAGGAAAAAAACGGTGTTTTTGAAGAGTAGAAATAACAGGCAATGATATCGGGTTTCCATGAGCACTTATGAAGATCCATCGAAATTCAAGAATTCACAAGCACCGCGGAATGCAATCAGCTCGAAAATGTCATCCGCACATCTCCAAGCAAAGAGGGTTGCCATCCAATTGAGCAAGCCAAAAGAACAGACATGGTCATCATAATCTCGTGCAACCAGGAGCATGTCGGGGCAACGTGCGTGATATTTGATGATACTGCACTGCAAGAGGTGCTGCGCATGAGCGCACTTACTCCATCTCCCCCTTATTGCACGATTAAACGCATCCATCAAGCGTGTGTCTCCGGAACAGTCGCGGTCATGCGCCAGCAATGGACTCACCAACAGTTCACAATCCAGGTCAGCGCGTGAAGTAGTGGAGAGGCAGACATCCAGGTCGCACTCAAAGGGGCACTGGAGACAGTAGAACACAGGTTGCACGCAGGTGAAATAGACGCAGCGGAAGTTCAGCCTATAGCTGATGCGAAGAGTCGCCAATGGCAAGCATCCAAAATGTTGCAGCATTAGTTCACGGTACAGCCGCAATTGGCCTGGATGGGGCTCAACCGCAGGATGGGCAGCCATTTTGTAGTAGGAGCAGAAGAACGAGCACTGAGCAAACCAGCGAGAGCACCAGGGGAAACCCACCAAAGACGCTAGGAAAATTAGAATGAATAAAAGCCGGTATTATTCCAAAAATAGTGTAAAAAGAGATAACGAAGCCGGAGTCGACTAGTTTAAGAAAATGTAGTAGGCCTTCGGTTTCAGACGCATTATATATTTGGTTATTAATTCTTCAGAATGTAGTCGGAGATTGGTATTGAGCAGTGACTCAATGTCACTTGGTTTTTTAGCCACCTGCTATTTGAAGATCTCACGAACTGATGTGAGTGCCATTTCTTGTTGAAACAATAGCACTTTGAGTCAGCATACGTTATTAAAATCTGTTTTCAAAGTGGGAATCGAAGGCCATAGCAAACTATCTACAATCCCATGTGGGGGAGGACAAAAGACATTGGTGCAACATGTAACACATTGTGAAAGAGTTTCTATATACGGGATGCCTGCTCATAAGCCCCAGCAGTTGTGATTATTAGGGATAAGATAACTGCTGTTCTAAAGCTCAATGAGCTTGGGAATAACAGCAGGCACTGGAGTTTCTTTAATAAAACAGTACAAATAATGGGCCGAAACATTAAAATCTCTGTGTACTTTAATTTGTTTACAAACTAAAGAATGTTCTACGGAAGAATCACAGTGATTCCCTGTTAGGAAAACTTATTTATCTTCATGCTGACAACGAAATGCAAAAACAACGAATACAATTCGCGAATGAAAGTACTTCCAAGGAACTTAAATGTACCAAAGGAGTAATGTTTCATGCAATCAAAGACACACTAGCTATACACACATCCAATCAATCAGACATTACCAACGCAATCATGCAATCACTCAGGTACTACTCTTGCACTCAATTATTCACTCATGATGTACCCATGCATTCATCTATTCCCTTAGGTACTACTCATGCACTCATACAATGACCCAGGAATCACTCTTGAAGTCATCTTTTTACTGAGGCAGTACCCATGCACTGTTCCAAGCTGCTAGATATTAGTCTTGCACTCATACATTCACTTAGGCACTACCTATGTACTCATAGAATCAAGGAGGTACTACTTATACACACATTCAATCAATCATGCATTACCTATGCAGTCATGCAATCAGCCAGGCACTACTCTTGCACTCAACCATTCATTCAGGCACTATGTATTCACTCATGAACTCCCTGAAGCACAATCTATGCACTTATCCATTCACTGAGGTACTACGCAAGCATTTATCCAATCATTCAGGCAATACACCAGCACTCATAGAAACTGTCAGCCAGTACTCTTACACTCATTCTTTCACTCCAGCAGTACCCATGCATTTATGCAATCCCCCAGAAAGTTGACATATACACATAGAATAATTCACGCACTACAAATGCACTCATGCAATCATTCAAACACTACTCTTACACTCAACCATTCACACAGATTTTATGGATACAGTCATCCATTCACTCTACTACTAATTATGCCTATATGAAATCACCCTAGCACTATTCTTTCATATATTCATTCATTTACATATAATGCATGCACTCATGCACTCGGTGAGACACTACTTATACACAACTGTAACATTGATCATACACAGATTCATAGAAGCAATCACTTTCTCTCCAGACAATTGTTCTATTTTTAACTGGTGTAGGTGGTTCCATGAGAACTTTTTGGTTTTTTTGTAACAAGTTTGTATTCCTTTTGTATTTTTATAATTTTTTGGTGTTTTTCAAATTTTAAAAAATAACAATGAAAGTTTAACAGTCCAACTTTGGTGTTTCTTTTAAACGAAGAAACACAAGTAACAAAACTAAATACAAAAAATAATTAACACTTATGTGCTTTCAGGAGAGTCTTGATAGCATCAATTGAGAGCTCTCCCACGCAAAGAGTTGTCAAGCATTTCCTATAGTGGATGGCAGCATCTGCCATCTCTGGAACAATAAGAGGTTGTGGGGTGGTCAAAACAACCCCTGCAGATGTAGATGGTTGTGTTCCATCATCACTGGCTGCTTCTTCTCTTCTTTGGCGCTCTATCTCTCGTGCAAGACGAACAGGGTGGAGTGTTTCAAGGTGTTTCTTCATTGAAGAAGTACCACATGAGTACTTCTTCTGTGAAGCTCTGGAGAGGACTTTCTGGCAGATAGTGCATGTTACCTTATGAACATTCACCTTCTTCTCTGCCTCCGGGACAGTGAAAAAAGCTTACACACAATACTCTCCTTACATTTTTTTACAGGCTCTTCCACCTCTTCCATCTGCTCCTCCTGCTGTTCAGGAATCGCTGATGCCATTTTATATTTTGAAATATGAAGATCACCAAAAAAGATATCAAATTTAGAGAGCCTAGAAAAAGCTAGTCTTTATGCCAGACACACCCAAAAAAAAAGGACTGGAACAGGTGTTGGTTTCACCCACCAAGAGAATGAAAAGTTCTTTAACCAATGAGAAGCTTTTTTTGTATGTCACATGGAGTCGTGTTCGGGTTGCGTACTGATCGTGTATGCGTAGCATACTCGTAAAATGTCCTAAATATCATATAAAACTGTAAATAAGTATTAGGATATTGTGTTTCATAGTATTTCAATGCAAAGTGTTTATGCAAAACAGATATTTAAACTTGAACCATGCATATTTGAAACTTTTAAAAATTGCGCCGCTGTGGTGTCTCCTACACGAACCTGGAAATACGTGACAGAAGAAGTCGCGACCCCTACGCGTCTGCTGCGTGATGGGGCAGTGTACATACAAATGTGCTTTAATGAACTTAAAAATATTGCAGAAGAACACTAATACTACTTTTTACTATTTATTAATAAATCCCTTTGTGAAAAAACATATATTGTTTCAGTGTAAGTATGTATTTTAGAATTACATTTGTGTAGCGGTTTTGCTACACAGGAGGGGTGGAGAAAGAGGCAAGGGACTGCAGAAAGAAGCCAGAGAGCTACAGAAAGAAACAAAAGAAGTGATGAAAGAAGGAACATAGGTGCAGAAAGAGGCAAGAGGGGTGCAGAAAGAGGGAAGAGGGGTGTAGAAAGAGGTAAAACGGGAGCAGAAAGAAGCAATAGAGGTGCAGAAAGAAACAAAAGTAGTACAGAAAGAAGGAAGAGAGGTGCAGAAAGAGGCAAGAGATGTGCAGAAAGAGGGAAGAGGGGTGCAGGAAGAGGCACGAGGGATGTAGAAAGAAGCAAGAGAGGTATAGAAATAAGCAAGAGAAGTGCATAAAGAAGCAACAGAAGTGCAGAAAGACGGATGAAGGGTGGAGAAAAAGGCAAGCTAAGTGCAGAAAGAAGCAATAGAGATGAAAAATGGGGGAGGAGGGGTGGAGAAAGAGGCAAGAGGGGTGCAGAAAGAAGCAAGAGAGGTGCAGAAAGAAACAAAAGAAGTGCAGAAAGAAGCAACACGTGCAGAAAGAGGCAAGAGGAGTGCAGAAATAGGTAAGAGGGATACAGAAAGAGGCACAAGGGGTACATAAAGAAGCAAGAGAGGTGCAGAAAGAAGCAAGAGAAGCGCAGAAAGTAGCAACAGAGATGCAGAGAGGGGGAGTGGGGTGGAGAAAGAGGCAAGAGGGATACATAAAGAAGCAAGAGAGTTGCAGAAAGAAACAAAAGAAGTGCAGAAAGAAGGAACAGAGGTGCAGAAAGATTCAAGAGGGGAGCAGAAAGAGGGAAAAGGTGTGTAGAAAGAGGCTCAAGGGTTGAAGAAAGAATGGACAGAGGTGCAGAAAGAAGCAAGAGTAGTGCAGAAAGAAGCAACAGAGGTGCAGAAAGAGGGATGAGGGGTGGAGAAAGAGGCAAGAGAAGTGCAGAAAGAAGCAACAAAGATGCAAAAATGGGGAACAGGGATGGAGAAAGTGGCAAGAGGGGTGTAAAAGAAGCAAGATAGGTGCAGAAAGAAACAAAAGAAGAGCAGATAGAAGGAACAGAGGTGCAGAAAGAGGCAAGAGGGGTGCAGAAAGAGGGAACAGGGTGCAGAAAGAAGCACGAGTGGTACAGAAAGAAGCAAGAGAGGTACAGAAAGAAGCAAGTGTAGTGCGGAAAGAAGCAACAGAGGTGCAGGAAGAGGCAAGAGGGGTGTAAAAGAGGAAAGAAGGATACAGATAGAGGCATGAGGGGTGCAGAAAGAAGCAAGATATGTGCAGCAAGAAACCAAAGAAGTGGAGAAAGAAGGAACAGAACTGATCGTGTATGCGTAGCATACTCGTAAAATGTCCTAAATATCATATAAAACTGTAAATAAGTATTAGGATATTGTGTTTCATAGTATTTCAATGCAAAGTGTTTATGCAAAACAGATATTTAAACTTGAAACATGCATATTTGAAACTTTTAAAAATTGCGCCGCTGTGGTGTCTCCTACACGAACCTGGAAATACGTGACAGAAGAAGTCGCGACCCCTACGCGTCTGCTGCGTGATGGGGCAGTGTACATACAAATGTGCTTTAATGAACTTAAAAATATTGCAGAAGAACACTAATACTACTTTTTACTATTTATTAATAAATCCCTTTGTGAAAAAACATATATTGTTTCAGTGTAAGTATGTATTTTAGAATTACATTTGTGTAGCGGTTTTGCGCACGCAACACGTATATTTGCAACTGGTAGGCGATACCATTGCGTCCACAAAAATCTGTTTAAAACATTTTAAATTAAAAGAATAACTTTTTTATTAATATTTTTAGGTACTCAGTACTAAAGCTCTACGTCAAAAAAATATATGAATTCATTCTAAATATTTGTTTTGGAGGGATATTTCTATATAATGGATCCGCATATCCACCGTGTAAGTTTGCATACATTATGCAACCCTTTTATTTTAGTGGCGTAGCTAGAAGGCGGGGGGTCAATGCTCTCCAGCACTCCCCCCCAATAACGCCCCCACTCAACTTTTATAGTATTAAAAGTTATTATAAAAAGTTTAATTTATCAAAAAATTGTTAAAAAAATAAGGTAATCATTTTTTTCTAAAAAGGTTTTTCCTTTCAAAATTCTGTCATATAATATCACACTGTACAAAATTGCAAACAAGAAAACAAAACAATACGAATATAAATGTTAGCTCAGCTATGTTATATGTTTTTTTTTTAAACTGATTATAAATATTTGAAAACGTTTTTAAAATATTTAAAAAATGATAGACGAAAAATAAAAAAATAATAAACATCTTTTAATAAAAAAAGTTTTTTCAAGAAACAGTAGAAAATCATACATAAAACCATAGGTTTCAGGGATGTTACAGTTAGGAATTTGCAGTTAAAAAACCTTAGAAATTCACCGAAAAAACCATAGGTTTCTGGGATGTTATAGTTAGGAATTAGCATTTACAAAACCATAGAAATTTAGTGAAAAAGCCACAGGTTTCAGGGACGTTATAGTTAGGTTGACATTTCACTCGTACAAAACCAGAGAAATTCAGCCGTTATAGTTAGTTGAGCATAACTCGCGCCCCGGCAATGCACTGCTGATGACATCACATATTACATCACTCATGACATGGTCAGTGACATCACTGATGACATCACTGATGACATCTCAAATGACATCACTGATGACATCATCCACTTAATATCTGATGCACCTCTTCACACAATAAAATAACCTTTGATACACTCACTCTAAAATATAGAGTAGCATTCTCGAAACCATAGACACACCAATACCAGTTAGTACATACCCATTTACTGATTCATAGGTGTACACACATCCACTCACTCACCCATACAGTCACTCATTCACGACTGATATATGCAATCTTATACCAATATAGACACTCACACACTGCCACTCACCCATAGAGTTACTCACACACCTAGTCAGTTACGCAAAGAATCAATCACATTGCCATTTACTCACCTATACAGTTATACACACACCACCTCACTTATTCATACAGACACTAACACATACTTACTCTGTTATACAATCACTGACACACACTCATCTGACTAGGTGTGTGAGTATCTCTGTGGATGAGTCGCAGTATGTGAGTGTCTGTATGGGTGTATGAGTGCATATATCAGAGGCTGTATTGATGAGTGACTGCATGTATGAGTGACTGAATCGTTGAGTGAGTGGATGTGTGTAGACCTAGGAATCAGTGAGTGGGTATGTACTAACTGGTATTGGTGTGTCTATGGTTTTGAGAATGGCAGTCTGTATTTTAGAGTGGGGGTATGAAAGGTTATATTAGGGTGTGAAGAGGTGCGTCAGATATTAAGTGGTTGATGTCATCAGTGATGTCATTTGAGATGTCATGAGTGATGTCATCAGTGATGTCACTGACCATGTCATGAGTGATGTAATATGTGACGTCATCAGTAGTGCATTGCGTGGGCGCGAGTTATAGTTAGCTCAACTAACTATAATGGCTGAATTTCTCTGGTTTTGTACGAGTGAAATGTCCAACTAACTATAATGTCCCTGAAATCTGTGTTTTTTTCAGTGAATATCTAAGGTTTTTTAAATGCTAATTTCTAACTATAACGTCCCCGAAACCTTTGGTTTTTTCAGTGAATTTCAAAGGTTTTTTAAATGCTAATTTCTAAATATGCCTACATAGGTAGGACATGTGCTGAAAGATGAAGAAAGGTGCAGAAAGAAGCAAGAGAAGTGCAGAAAGAGGCAACGGAAGTCCAGAAAGAGGAAGAAAGGTGCAGAAAGAAGCAAGAGAAGTGCAGAAAGAACCAACAGAGGTGCAGTAAGGTATGACTGTACCTTACAACAGACTCATAAAAAGTAGCCTAATCACTAATCCATCTCCCAAGATGTCTTAAACCTCACTTTTCTCTTGAAGGTTCACTATTAATCGACTGCTCAGAATGTTAGGCCTACCTACCAAATATAAAACAGCAATCCTAAGCATATCACTGCTCTAAGTCTGACCAAGTTTGTGAAGGTATGCATGCGTGTCTCTGCTTTTACCGAGTGACATGTTACATAAAAATAAACATAGAAATACTTGAATACCTGTGTTTCAAACAGCATAAATATGTGTACAAAAAGGTGTATGTATTTCTTTCTGCTCATAATACAGGCCACGTGGGTATTCAATAGTATATTTGAGGGGCTCTATAACACCTATATACATAAGACATGTCTGCCTGTGCAACTGAATGACAGAGCAGAACTGAGAACATTTAACCACCTATAGAAGAAGCTATCCACTTTTTAAGCTATCATCTTCAGATGCATAAAACATGTGAGAATACATATACAAGTAGACACATACCTCAGTCACAAGAGCACGCCGACCTTTAAACTTGACAGCTTGCACTTCCCATTTGAGTACCGAAAGAGGTGAGAGAAGTACAGAAAGAAGCAAGAGATGTGCAGAAAGAAACAAAAGAAGTGCAGAAAGAAGTAACAGAGGTGCAGAAAGAAGCAACAGGGGTGCAGAAAGAGGGAGGAGGGGTGGAGAAAGAGGCAAGGGACTGCAGAAAGAAGCCAGAGAGCTACAGAAAGAAACAAAAGAAGTGATGAAAGAAGGAACATAGGTGCAGAAAGAGGCAAGAGGGGTGCAGAAAGAGGGAAGAGGGGTGTAGAAAGAGGTAAAACGGGAGCAGAAAGAAGCAATAGAGGTGCAGAAAGAAACAAAAGTAGTACAGAAAGAAGGAAGAGAGGTGCAGAAAGAGGCAAGAGATGTGCAGAAAGAGGGAAGAGGGGTGCAGGAAGAGGCACGAGGGATGTAGAAAGAAGCAAGAGAGGTATAGAAATAAGCAAGAGAAGTGCATAAAGAAGCAACAGAAGTGCAGAAAGACGGATGAAGGGTGGAGAAAAGGCAAGCTAAGTGCAGAAAGAAGCAATAGAGATGAAAAATGGGGGAGGAGGGGTGGAGAAAGAGGCAAGAGGGGTGCAGAAAGAAGCAAGAGAGGTGCAGAAAGAAACAAAAGAAGTGCAGAAAGAAGCAACACGTGCAGAAAGAGGCAAGAGGAGTGCAGAAATAGGTAAGAGGGATACAGAAAGAGGCACAAGGGGTACATAAAGAAGCAAGAGAGGTGCAGAAAGAAGCAAGAGAAGCGCAGAAAGTAGCAACAGAGATGCAGAGAGGGGGAGTGGGGTGGAGAAAGAGGCAAGAGGGATACATAAAGAAGCAAGAGAGTTGCAGAAAGAAACAAAAGAAGTGCAGAAAGAAGGAACAGAGGTGCAGAAAGATTCAAGAGGGGAGCAGAAAGAGGGAAAAGGTGTGCAGAAAGAGGCTCAAGGGTTGAAGAAAGAATGGACAGAGGTGCAGAAAGAAGCAAGAGTAGTGCAGAAAGAAGCAACAGAGGTGCAGAAAGAGGGATGAGGGGTGGAGAAAGAGGCAAGAGAAGTGCAGAAAGAAGCAACAAAGATGCAAAAATGGGGAACAGGGATGGAGAAAGTGGCAAGAGGGGTGTAAAAAGAAGCAAGATAGGTGCAGAAAGAAACAAAAGAAGAGCAGATAGAAGGAACAGAGGTGCAGAAAGAGGCAAGAGGGGTGCAGAAAGAGGGAAGAGGGTGCAGAAAGAAGCACGAGTGGTACAGAAAGAAGCAAGAGAGGTACAGAAAGAAGCAAGTGTAGTGCGGAAAGAAGCAACAGAGGTGCAGGAAGAGGCAAGAGGGGTGTAAAAAGAGGAAAGAAGGATACAGATAGAGGCATGAGGGGTGCAGAAAGAAGCAAGATATGTGCAGCAAGAAACCAAAGAAGTGGAGAAAGAAGGAACAGAGGTGTGGAAAGAGGCAACAGGGGTGAAGAAAAAGGGAGGAGGGGTGGAGAAAGAGGCAAGGGGGTGCAAAAAGAAGAGAGCTGCAGAAAAAACAAAAGAAGTACAGAAATAAGGAACAGAGGTGCAGAAAGAGGGAAGAGGGGTGCAAGAGGCAGGAGGGGTGCAATAAGAAGCAAGAGAGGTACAGAAAGAAGCAAGAACAGTGTATAAAGAAGCAAAAGAGATGCAGAAAGGGGGAAGTGGGGTGGAGAAAGAGGCAAGAGGGATACAAAACGAAACAAGAGAGGTGCAGAAAGAAACAAAAGAAGTGCAGAAAGGAGGAACAGAGGTGCAGAAAGAGGCAAGAGGGGTACAGAAAGCGGGAAGGGGTGTGAAAGAGGCACGAGGGGTGCAGAAAGAAGCAAGAGGGGTGCAGAAAGAAGCAAGAGAGTTGCAGAAAGAAACAAAAGAAGTGCAGAAAGAAGGAACAGAGGTACAGAAAGAGGCAAGAGGGGTGCAGAAAGAGGGAAGAGGGATGCGGAAAGAGGCACAAGGGTTGTAGAAAGAAGGGACAGAGGTGCAGAAAGAAGCAAGAGAAGTGCATAAAGAAGCAACAGAGGTGCAGAAAGAGGGATGAGAGGTGGAGAAAGAGGCAAGAGAAGAGCAGAAAGAAGCAACAGAGAATCAAAAAGGCGGAACAAGGGTGGAGAAAGTGGCAAGAGGGGTACAGAAAGAAGCAAGAAAGGTTCAGAAAGAAACAAAAGAAGAGTAGAAAGAAGGAACAGAGGTGAAGAAAGAGGGAAGATGGGTGCAGAAAGAGGTAACAGGGGTATGGAAAGAAGTACGAGTGGTGCAGAAAGAAGAAAAGAGGTGCAGAAAGAAGGAACAGAGGTGCAGAAAGAGGCAAGAGGGGTGCAAAAAGAGGGAAGAGGGGTGCATAAAGAGGCACGAGGGGTACAGAAAGAAGCAAGAGATGTGCAGCAAGAAAGAAAAGAATTGCAGAAAGGAAGAACAGAGGTGGAAAAAGAGGCAAGAGGGGTGCAGAAAGAGGCAAGGGAGCTGCAGAAAGAAACAAAAGAAGAGCAGAAAGAAGGAACAGAGGTGGAGAAAGAGGCAAGAGGGGTGCAGAAAGAGGCAACAGGGGTACAGAAAGAAGAGAGAGGTGCAGAAAGAAACAAAAGAAGTGCATAAAGAAGGAATAGAGGTGCAGAAAGAGGCAAGAGGGGTGCAGAAAGAAACAAAAGCAGTGCAGAAAGAAGCAACAGAGATGCAAAAAGGCGGAACATGTGTATAGAAAGTGGCAAGAGGGGTGCAGAAAGATTTAAGAGAGGTGCAGAAAGAAACAAATGAAGAGCAGAAAGAAGGAACAGTGGTGCAGAAAGAGGCAAGAGGGGTGCAGAAAGAGGGAAGAGGGGTACGGAAATTAGCACAAGAGGTGCAGAAAGAAGCAAAGAGGTGCAGAAAGAAGCAAGAGTAGTGCAGAAAGAAGCAACAGAGGTGCAAAAAGAGGCAAGAGGGGTGCAAAAAGAGGGAAGAGGGGTGCAGAAAGAGGCACTACGGGTACAGAAAGAAGCTAGAGATGTGCAGCAAGAAACAAAAGAATTACAGAAAGAAGGAACAGAGGTGCAAAAAGAAGCAACAGGGGTGAAGAAAGAGGGAAGAGGGGTGGAGAAAGAGGCAAGGGGATGCAGAAAGAAGCAAGAGAGCTGCAGAAAGAAACAAAAGAAGAGCAGAAAGAAGGAACAGAGGTGGAGAAAGAGGCAAGAAGGGTGAAGGAAGAGGCAACAGGGGTACAGAAAGAAGCGAGAGGTGCAGAAAGAAACAAAAGAAGTGCAGACAGAAGGAACAGAGGTGCAGAAAGAGGAAAGAGGGGTGCAGAAAGAAACAAAAGAAGTGCAGAAAGAAGCAACAGAGGTGCAGAAAGAGGCAAGAGGAATGCAGGCAAGAGGGATGAGGGGTGCAGAAGGAGGCACGAGGGGTGCAGAAAGTCACAAGAGAGATGCAGAAAGAAGCAAGAGAAATGCATAAAGAAGCAACAGCGATTCAGAAAGGGAGAAGTGGGGTGGAGAAAGAGGCAAGAGGGATACAGAAAGAAACAAGAGAGGTACAGAAAGAAACAAAATAAGTGCAGAAAGAAGGAACAGAGGTGCAAAAAGAGGCAAGAGGGGTGCAGAAAGAGGGAAGAGGGGTGTGAAAGAGGCACGAGGGTTACAGAAAGAAGCAAGAGGGGTGCAGAAAGAAGCAAGAGAGTTGCAGAAAGAAATAAAAGAAGTGCAGAAAGAAGAAACAGAGGTGCAGAAAGAGGCAAGAAGGGTGCAGGAAGAGGAGTGCAGAAAGAGGCAAAAGGGTTGCACAAAGAAGGGAAAGAGGTGCAGAAAGAAGCAAGAGAAGTGTAGAAAAAAGCAGCAGAGGTGCAGAAAGAAGAATGAGGGGTTGAGAAAGAGGCAAGAGAAGTGCAGAAAGAAGCAACAGAGATGCAAAAAGGGGGAACAGGGGTGGAGAAAGTGGCAAGATGGGTGCAGAAAGAAGCAATAGCGGTGCAGAAAGAAGCAATAGAGGTGCAGAAAGAAACAAAATAAGAGCAGAAAGAAGGAACAGAGGTGCAGAAAGAGGCAAGAGGGGTGCAGAAAGAGGGATGCATAAAGAAGCACAAGTGATGCAGAAAGAAGCAAATAGGCGCAGAAGGAAGCAAGAGTAGTGCAGAAAGTAGCAACAGAGGTGCAGAAAGAGGCAACAGGGGTGAAGAAAGAGGGAAGCGGGTGCAGAAATAGGCAAGAGATGTGCAGAAAGAAACAAAAGAAGTGCAGAAAGAAGGAACAGAGTTGCAGAAAGAGGCAACAGGGGTGAAGAAAGAGGGAAGAGGGGTAGAAAAAGAGGCAAGGGGGTGCAGAAAGTAGCAAGAGAGCTGCAGAAAGAAACAAAAGAAGTGCAGAAAGAAGGAACACAGTTACAGAAAGAGGCAAGAGGGGTGCAGAAAGAGGCAAAGGGGGTGCAGAAAGAAGCAAGAGGTGCAGAAAAAAACAAAAGAAGTGCAGAAAGAAGGAACAGATGTGCAGAAAGAGGCAAGAGGGTTGTAAAAAGAAACAAAAGAAGTGCAGAAAGAAGCAACAGAGGTACAGAAAGAGGCAACAGGAGCGCAGAAAGAGGGATGAGGCATGCAGAAAGAAGCACCAGGGGTGCAGAAAAAAGGAAAAGAGATGCAGAAAGAATCAAGAGCAATGCATAAAGAAGCAACAGAGATGCAGAAAGGAGGAAGTGGGGGAGAAAGAGGCAAGAGGGATACAGAAAGAAACAAGAGAGGTGCAGAAAGAAACAAAAGAAGTGCCGAAAGAAGGAACAGAGGTGCAGAAAGAGGCAAGAGGGGTGCAGCAAGAGGGAAGTGGGGTGTGAAAGAGGCACGAGGCGTGCAGAAAGAAGCAAGAGGCGTGCAGAAAGAAGCAAGAGAGTTGCAGAAAGAAACAAAAGAAGTGCAGAAAGATGGAAAAGAGGTGCAGAAAGAGGCATGAGGGGTGCAGAAAGAGGGAAGAGGGTTGCAGAAAGAGGCACAAGGGTTGGAGAAAGAAGGGACAGAGGTGCAGAAAGAAGCAAGAGAAGTGCAGAAAGAAGCAACAGAGGTGCAGAATGAGGGATGAGGGTTGGAGAAAGAGGCAAGAGAAGTGCAGAAAGAAGCAACAGAGACGCAAAAAGGGGGAACAGGGGTGTAGAAAGTGGCAAGAGGGGTGCAGAAAGAAGCAAGAGACATGCAGAAAGAAACAAAAGAAGTGCAGAAAGAATGAACGGAGGTGCAGAAAGAGGCAAAAGTGGGGCAGAAAGAGGGGTGCAGAAAGAATGACAAGTAGTGTAGAAAGAAACAAGAGAGGTGTAGAAAGAAACAAGAGGAGTGCAGAAAGAAAGAACAGAGGTGCAGAAAGAGGCAAGAGGGGTACAGAAAGTGATAAGAGGGGTGCAGAAAGAAGCACGAGTGGTGCAGAAAGAAGCAAGAGGGGTGCAGAAAGGGGAAAGTGGGGTGGAGAAAGAGGCAAGAGGGATACAGAAAGAAGCATGAGAGTTGCAGGAAGAAACAAAAGAAGTGCAGAAAGAAGCAACTGAGGTGCAGAAAGAGGCAAGAGGAGTGCAGAAAGAGGGATGATGGGTGCAAAAAGAGGCACGAGGGGTGCAGAAAGAAGCAAGAGAGATGCAGAAAGAAGCAAGAGAAATGCATAAAGAAGCAACAGAGATGTAGAAAGGGGGAAGTGGGGTGGAAAAAGAGGCAAGAGGGATACAGAAAGAAACAAGAGAGGTGCAGAAAGAAACAAAAGAAGTGCAGAAAGAAGGAACAGAGGTGCAGAAAGAGGCAAGAGGGGTGTGAAAGAGGCACAAGGGGTATAGAAAGAAGCAAGAGGCATGCAGAAAGAAGCAAGAGAGTTGCAGAAAGAAACAAAAAAAGTGCAGAAAGATGGAACAGAGGTGCAGAAAGAGGCAAGAGGGGTGCAGGAAGAGGGAAGAGGGGTGCAGAAAGAGGCACAAGGGTTGCAGAAAGAAGGGACAGAGGTGCAGAAAGAAGAAAGAGAAGTGCAGAAAGAAACAACAGAGGTGCAGAAAGAGGGATGAGGGGTGTAGAAAGAGGCAAGAGAAGTGCAGAAAGAAGCAACAGAGATGCAAAAATGGGGAACAGGGGTGGAGAAAGTGGCAAGAGGGGTGCAGAAAGAAGCAAGAAAGTTGCAGAAAGAAACAAAAGAAGTACAGAAAGAGGGATGGGGTGGAGAAAGAGGCAAGATAAGTTCAGTAAGAAGCAACAGAGATGCAAACAGGAGGAACAGGGGTGGAGAAAGTGGCGAGAGGTGCAGAAAGAAACAAAAAAAGTACAGAAAGAAAGAACAGAGGTGCAGAAAGAGGCAAGAGGGGTACAGAAAGTGGGAAGAGGGGTGCAGAAAGAAGCATGAGTGGTGCAGAAAGAAGCGAGAGGGGTGCAGAAAGAGGCACAAGAGGTGTAGAAAGAGGGAAGAGATGTGCACAAAGAGGAAAGAACGGTGCAGAAAGAGGCAAGAGGGGTGCAGAAAGATGCAAGAGAGGTGAAGAAGAAGCAACAGAGGTGAAGAAAGAGGCAAGAGGGGTGCAGAAAGAGGCAAGAGGGGTGCAGAAAAAGGAAAGAGAAGTGCAGAAGGAAGCAACAGAGGTGAGGAAAGAGCCAGGAAAAGTGCAGAAACAGGCAAGAGAGTTGCAGAAACAGGCAAAAGAGGTACAGAAAGAGGGAACCAGGGTGAAGACAGAGGCAAGAGAGGTGCAGACAGAGGGAGGGGGTGCAGAAAGAGACAAGAGCGGTGCAGAAATTTGCAAGAGAGATGCAGACAGAAGCAAGAGCAGTGCAGAAAGATCCAACAGAGGTGCTGAAAGAGGCAAGCGGGGTGCAGAAAGAGGCAAGAGGGGTGCAGAAAGAGGCCAGAGAATTACAGAAATAAGCAACAGAGGTGCAGAAAGAGGCAATAGAAGTACGGAAAGAAGCAAGAGGGGTGCAGAAAGAGGCAAGGAAGTGCAGAAAGAGGCAAGAGAGGTGCAGGAAAATGGAAGAAGGGTACAAAAAGAACCAAGAGAGGTGCAGAAAGTGGCAAGAGGGGTGCTGAAAAAGGCAAGAGGGGTGCACAAAGATGGAACAAGGGTACAGAAAGAGGCAAGAGCGGTGCAGAAAGAAGCAAGACAGGTGCAGAAAGAAGCAAGAGAAGTGCAGAATGAAGCAACAGGTGTGCAGAAAGAGGCAAGAGGGGTGCAGAAAGAGGCAACAAAGGTGCAGCAGTAGACAAGAGAACTGCAGAAAGAGGCAAGAGAGGTGCAGAAACAGGCAAAAGAGGTGCAGAAAGAGGGAGCAGAGGTGCAGACAGATGCAAGAGAAGTGCAGAAAGAGAAAAGAGGAGTGCAGAAAGAGGCAAGAGGGTGACAGACATTTGCAAGAGAGATGCAGAAAGAAGCAAGAGCAGTGCAGAAAGAACCAATAGAGGTGCAGAAAGAGGCAAGAGGGGTGCAGAAAGAGGCAAGAGAAGTGCAGAAAGAGAAAAGAGATGTGCAGAAACAGGCAGGAGAGGTGCAGAAAGAGGCAAGTGAGGTACAGAAACAGGCAAGTGAGGTGCAGAAAGAAGCAAGAGACGTGCAGAAAGAAGCAAGAGAAGTGAAGAATGAAGCAACGTGGGTGCAGAAAGAGGCAAGAGAGTTGCAGAAAGAGGCAAGAGAGGTGAATAAAGAAGCAACAGAGGAGCAGAAGGAGGCAAGAGGGGTGAAGAAAGAAGCAACTGAGGAGCAGAAGGAGTCAAGAGAACTGCAGAAAGAGGCAAGAGAGTTGCACAACCAGGCAAAAGAGGTACAGAAAGAGGGAACAGGGGTTCTGACAGACGCAAGAGAACTGCAGAAAGAGAGGTGCAGAAAGAGGCAAGAGAGGTGCAGGAAAATGGAAGAAGAGTACAAAATGAAGCAAGAGAGGTGCAGAAAGAGGCAAGAGGGGTGCAGAAAGAGGCAAGAGAGGTACATAAAGAGGCAAGAGAGGTGCACAAAGAGGAAACAAGGGCGCAGAAAGAGGCAAGAGGGGTGCAGAAACAGGCAAAAGAGGTGCAGAAATAGGGAACACGGATGCAGACACACGCAAGAGAAGTGCAGAAAGAGGGAAGAGGAGTGCAGAAAGAGGCAAGACGGGTGCTGAAATTTGCAAGAGAGATGCAGAAAGAAGCAAGAGCAGTGCAGAGATAACCAATAGAGGTGCAGAAAGAGGCAAGAGGGGTGCACAAAGAGGCAAGAGAAATGCAGAAAGAGGGAAGAGATGTGCAGAAACAGGCAAGAGAGGTGCATAAAGAGGCAAGTGAGGTGCAGAAACAGGCAAATGGGGTGCAGAAAGAAGCAACAGAAATGTAGAAAGAGGCAAGAGAAGTGCAGAAAGAGGCAGGAGAAGTACAGAAAGAAGCAAGAGAGGTGCAGAAACAGGCAACTGAGGTGCAGAAAGAGAGAACGGGGTGCAGAAAGAGGGAAGAGGGGTGCAAAAAGAACCAAGAGAGGCACAGAATGAAGCAAGAGAAGTGCAGAAAGAAGCAAGAGAGGTGCAGAAAGAGGCAAGAGAGGTACAGAAAGAGGGAAGAGAGTGCAGGAAGAGAAGTGCAAAAACAAGCAACAGAGGTGCAGAAAGAGGCAAGAAAGGTGCAGAAGAAAAAAGCAAGAGAGGTCCAGAAAGAAGGAAGAAAGGTGCAGAAAGAAGGAAGGTGCAGAAAGCGGAATATATGTGCAAAAAGAGGCAAGAGAAGTGCAGAAAAAGGAAAAAAGATGCAGAAAGAAGCATGAGAAATGCAGAAAGAGGCAAGAGAGGCGCTTAAAAAAGCAAGAGTGGTTTGCACACCATTAGTACCAACTTAACACCCACATTTAGCAATAAGTAACAGGTGACCATTCTATGTTTGCAATGATCCTTCCACCACGCTGTAACACTTGTCGCTGCATTTTTGGTAATGTTTTAGCCTTTTGAGCTAGAAACAAGGTTTTTTTTGTTCAAATCTGCAGATTATGCAGCAGATGATGGATTATATGGCAAATGCAGAAAATGTATAACTGTGCGAAAGTAGGTGCAGCCAAACAGTTGCATAATTCCAGTGGCCCTGCTCATACCTCTGACTAGTTCCAGAAGTGCTCCTCAGTGGTTCCTTTTTATTTTGTCTCATTGAGTTTATACTTTAGCTTCTATAGAAATGAGGAAAACTAAACCTGATGTTACCACTCCACAACACAGACTTCCACACCACATAATTAGTCTCCATAACACATAATCCCACTCTACATTATCCTATACACTAAATACCACATCATTTCTAACCACATAACTTCACTGCACAATATACCACATAATTTCCCTACACACAACGTACATCCACTCCACTTCAACAAACACTAGCAAAAAACTATTGCATTTACAACGCAAATAGCTCTAACTCTCGCAAATCATAGCAGGCCATGCCCCCGTTGCCCACCACTCTGCAAACGTGCCTCCTGGTGCGCTCTTGGATGGGGATTGAAGTTCCCTTCGCTTGTGGGGGTCCTTAAGGGCCAACTAGACTACCTGATACCTCCAGCAAGCTCCAGATAGTGGGATTGCTGAGAGGTGGACACAGGCCATGCCCCCTTTCTCCACCACTCTGCAAATGCGCCTCCTGGCACACTCTTGGTTGGGGGATGAAGTCCCCTTGCCTCCTGAGGTGGTGGTCGCCGGGGCTTGGGGGGCCCGCAAGGCCCCCGCTCATATTTACCAATGCCCCGGGGAGGTGGCAGTCCCCAGGGCTGCGTGGGGGGGAAGGAGCCCCCCCACGCATTTCAATAAGAAAGTCCCAGGGAGGTGGCGGTCTCCAGGGCTGCGGGAGGCCGCGTGCCCCCACGCACTATTATTAAAGCCCTGGGGAGGTGGTGGTCCCTGAGGTTACGGGGGCCCCGCGGGCCCCTGCACCATAATAAAACATTGCCCCCGGGGGCTTAAAAAAACAAAGCACGGGAGCCCGTGCTTCATTTTAAAAAAATGTTGGGCCGGATTCGGGCACCCAGCGCAAATCCCGCTGAATTTTTTTTTTTTTTTTAAAAATGCTGTTTTGGGCCCTGGAGGTCCCTGTGGGACCCCCTGAGCTCGCCTAGGGGGTCAGGGTGTTTCTACCCTGCCCCCTTTTCTTTTTTTAACCTTTTTTTCTTGTGACTCGGTTCTACCGAGTCACAAGATGGCTGCCAACACATCTTGGTTTGAAATGTTGGCAGCCAATCAGAATGAAGTTCGTGATCGGGAGGGTTCGCGGATCCACCGCGGTCACCAGATATCGATATTTTTTATTTTTTTATTTCTCAGGAACTACTGAACGGATTTACAGCACTTAAAGCAAAGAGTGCACTCTGGACCAAGAGCTACCTCTCTGCCAAATTTGCTGTCATTCCGTTCAGCAGTTCGGGCTGTAGCCGCGACAAAAGTTCCTACGGAAATTAACATTGAGAAAACGCGTTTTGGGAGCCCCCTTTTTTTTCGGCCCCCACTTGACGAATCACCCCAAAACTTTCAAGACAGGAGCAGACCAGAGCGGGCCATTAGTTTTGAAAATTCCGTGAAGATTCGTCAAACGGCGTCAAAGATATTGGCAAATCAAAAAACGCTTTTCCGATGGAAACGAAGTCCTAACTATAACTACCTACTGGCGACCGCCAGTAGGTAATATGTATGTATATATATATATATCTATATCTCTATATTTATATATCAATATATATTGGCAAGGCACCCACGTCTGGGCATACCGATCCCACTTAGGGTGAAAAAGTTTGCGCAAAGAAATGATGGATGGAATGCTAAACAAATCAAGCATTCACCCCTGTCAAAAGATCTGGGTCAAATCCAAGAAATGAGGAGCACCAATGCTCTCATACTAGTTCCTCCTTTGCTAAACAAGAAATCTACTCAATCACGCTCCTTCTCCGGAAACGCGCCTACTATCTGGAACTCACTCCCTAAAGATCTTCGTTGCAACCCCTCCTACCTCAGCTTCAAAAAGACCTCAAGCTGCACCTTCTCAATAAATACTGGGGTCCTTAACCACCGCCGCGTAGCATGGTGTCTCAACCTGCTCCCGACTGTACTATGCTCCAGCACCTTTATTCCTGACTCACTACCCCCTCTCTACCCTTTTCCATATATTTATAACCTCCCCCTCTAGTTCTCCTATAATTACTGTCTACTCCCGCATGCTTTCTCCTCTCCCATCACCCGCCTCAGTTCCCTCCTTCTTTTAGATTCCCCCCCCTCATCCTTGACCTCCATCCATAGCTGAATTATCCAATATTTGTTATGACCTAATTATTTTTATTATTTTTCTTGCTCATGTTATAATTGTCCTATGCATATTGTTCTTATTGTCCTGTATTTTACCTTTTTGTACCAATGTTATAATGCAATTATTGTCCTCGCCTTACCATTGTAAAGCGCTCTGATACCCTCGGGTCTAGCCAGCGCTATATAAAACCTTTTAAATAAATAAATAAATAAATGTTCTTTGCTCACCATGCCACCCCAGTTTGGACCCAGCCATATGCAAATCAGTCTTGACCCTGCTCCTCATTGGAACAGTCCAGCCTGAACTGCAAAGCCAGGTCCTTCCTGGACCAGGAACAAGCATAGTGGGACCGGTTTCGGGGTATAACCCCTCATCAGCCAGGCTAGCTTGAATCCAGTGACAAAGGAGGGAAGGGACCCATACCTGGGCATACCCATCCCACTTAAGGAAAAAATACTGCATAAAATGTAAGTTAACTCATGAAAACAATGATTAGTATTTTGATAATTAAATTAATAAAGTGCTCCAAAAGGATTGTGAGTTAATAGTGCAGTGTTCATGCCGATCTTACTTCAGAAAGTAGCAAAGTGTAGTTTTACTCACAAAAAATGAATAACGTTTTGGATATGTTCTTGTAACAGTTAAGGAATCCTAATAGTAGTCAATCTAAATGAGGTTTTTCTAATAACATAATTGAAAAGTGGCTAGTTCAAAGCTATGGTTGTTAAAATTTCAACCATTTTGATAGTTGCTTAGCGAGTCGTTATCAGAATTAAGTTAATGAGCAGTCAACTGAAATAGGGACTTTTTAGCCACATATGTGGAAAACATGTAAATTCTGTTTTATAATGCGTTTTTCTATGTATGCCGACCTCAATTATTGATTATCTGCTTCCAATAGTACATGGGAGTCAGTAGGATTTCCCTATTTGTTTATTAGGTCTTTGCACGAGGTCATAATAGGCTCACCATAATTCTGGTCCGTTTTCCCTTGCTGAACATGACCAGATACGTTTTTTCATGTGGGAGGTATATTTAAGGAAGTCTTTAAATTCCTCTTGTAAGCTTCACAAAAACACAAAGGCTGCAAATATAGTTAAACAGTGCAAGTAACATATCCATCAAAGATAGGTTTCGCAGATGTAAGTCCGAGCCAACCCTCACTCTTCGTAGTAGAATTATCTTTTGCATACAAATTCACCTGCAAATCGATTTGTTTGCAGGACTTTTTACCTGCAGGTGAAGGCCTGGTCAATTTGTCAAACTTTTCATACTTCAGAAAGTGCAACATTCGTTGGGAGAGAGATTCACTTCGACAGATTTTAACGAAAATGTGATGCACTTTTACTCACAAAGTCACTTTGTAGGAAACTAATTATATCAATGCTTATAGAGGATTGCTTTGTTTGAAAACGTATATGAAAAAAATTGAAATTGGAGTAAACAAATTCATACCAGAGAAGTTAATTGTCCAGTTCAGTCAATAATTTGAATGCCTGGGCTAAAGAACCTGAGTAGGTCAGAGACTTTATTTGATTTCACAAAAGTAAAATCATACAAGCATACATGTATAAAAACACGCCATCAAGAATTACATTGGTAAAAATATGATCAAAACAACAGCATTAAAAACATAGAGATGCACAGGATAAAAACACATCCGAAAAGCTCATTATCAAACATCACTGTGTTACCACATCCCAGATAAAAGTCCAGCTATATAACAATCTGCACTAGATAAAAGAAAAAAGCATGGAGGTTGGGCCTAGGGATCAGCGTTAAAAAAACCCACATAGGTATTGAGACAAATAAAAACAAATTTTGTGTGTCGCTAAAAGCTGTAGATATAATAAAGCGGGTCTAGACTGTCTAATGTCTAAAGTTAAAAGGTGTGTTCTTAAAAACTTATGACGCATGGTCTTAAAAACAGGGCAGATAAGTACAATGTGCATGGTGTCGACAATGAAGACCTGTTCACAAATACATGGTTGCAATTCTGTATTCCTGAACAAGGAGCCCTTGGGAAAAAGCAGCTAATGAAATATGCCCAGCCTGAAATAGGTTAATAAACACCGTTGATGGCCTGTCATGTTAAGAAGAAGATAGGGTTCAATCCCGGGAACAGTTTAGACCATGGCAAAATGATGATATGTCTGTTTGACCAAGGCAACAACTTCCCTCTCAGCTGCCACCCTGAGATGAAAGGTCTGCCTTAACTAGACAACATCATTTTTCCCAATTCTTTCTGGGCTACTGAAAAGCTCATGCCTCCGAATGGCATTGAAGTTTATCTTTATATAACGCAACCATGGAATATTAGATGTATTATCTCAATTCAGACAGTCCTGAATAACTTCAAGACACAGGATTCTATTATGGAGGACAATCAATCGGGGCTTAAACCCCCTTCTAGTTTTATCCTGAGTTTCGACAAACTGGGACTGGAGGTAGAAGTCTTTGAAAAGGCAGTCCTCTCTAAGATCCAGCATGTGACCACATACATCCTAAAACCCTCACAATTTATCACAACAAGAGAATTTGTCCTTGAAATAACTGAAAGAGAATAAACACATTTTCATCTAACCTTGAGACAAGGGAGGGGAATTGTACTTCTTAATACAAGAGAATACAAAGACAAAATGAAAGGTATGCTTGAAGTACCCGAACATTACAAAAAAGTCACAGGGGACCCTGAAACTAAAGTGATCGACCAAATACACACGATTAGCGAGAAGGCACTCTCTAAGGGCCTCATTTGCAAAAAAGAGTTTGAATTCCTTAATCCCCCTAACACACGTTCTCTGGTTATCTACACAAAAATGCCACATACCCTCCCCTACACCCCATAGTGTCTATCATTGCTGCCACTAAACCACTCTCCAAGAAAATTGATGGCTTCCTAAAGCCCATCGTGAGTGGGCTACCCGCATACATCTAAGACAAAGGCCACCTCATTTCTAAACTTGAGGGAACCTGCTTTTATCATCAAAGAGAGTTTCTGGCCACTATGTACATAGAATCCCTATATACCAACATACCTCAATGGGAAGCAGTTGAGGTGATTGAGAATATTCAATGCTCAACATCAGTTCATCATACAATGCCTGGAGATAGTTCTCAGTGAAAACTGCTTTGAATTTGATGGGAAAATCTATCAATAAACAAAGGGAGTTAGCTTGGGGGCAGCCTGTGCCCCCAGCCTAGCGAATCTGTACATGGGTAAATGCGAAGAGAAATACATCTACAATTAAATGGCACCTTTCTATGAAAATGCACAAGTCTTGTTTTGATGCATAGACAACATTTTCTTCATTTGGAGAGGGTATGAGGAACAACTACAAGACTTTTGTCTGTGGATTAATCTTTGTGATTATAATCTTAAATTTACTACCAACATAAGTAAGGAAAAAGTCAAGTTTATAGATGTCTGGATTGAGCACCAGAATCAACAATTCGAGGTCTCCCTATACACCAAACCTACAGCCAGGAAAACTCTGCTACACTATGATAGCTTCCATCCTCGCTGCCAAAAGCAGGGGATCCCTTTTAGCAAATTCTTGCATTTACTCAGGAACTGTACTAATCTCCAAGACTTCGTGAAACATGCTGAAGGTTTTGCTATCAAGCTACTCAATCACGGTTACCCTAGAAATTTGCTTTGGGACTTCTTTAAGAGGGCGAGATACTACAACAGGGACAGCAGGTTTGAAAACAGACTCAAAGAGCAGGAAGAAAAACTGGTCTGTGTCATTCGTCACTCGAACTTAGATCAAAAAATAATGCAAGTGATTAACTTGCAATGGCATCTTCTTAACATCGAGGCAGGGGAGAATAGATTACCGAGACCCACATTTGCATTTAAGAGGAACAGGAACCTGAATTCTGGTTAGGGCCAAACCCACTAGCCAACACAGTTTCTGCCAAAAAACCATCACAGGCTTCAATCCCATCAAGGATAATCACAAGTGTGGCACCTTCCACACAAGTGATGGAGCTACTGTATCTGAAAAAATTACTATCAGGGAAAAAAACATCTTCCTCAACAAGATGACGAACTGTAGAACTCCTACCATCATATATCTCTTCTTATGCCCCTGTGGACTAGGATACATGCGGGAGACAAGATGTGAACTGAGAGTCAGAATAGGGAAACACAAATCTGTGATTCGCAATCACAGAACCACAGCCCTCTTGGTCCAGCACTGCCTACAATTTGGCTACACTGAAAAGGACCTTATGTGGACCTTTATTGAAAAAATCTAACCTCTCAAAGGGAAAGATGACACTGCCTACTGTAAAAAAGGGAAGATTGTTTGGGATTTTTACCCTGTACACTGAGAGAAAGGGTTTGAATGAGGTGACCCCATGGGAAAATGCTATTTAGCCTTAGGGTTTGCCCCATCTCTCTCCCCTGTGTGAATATTCTCCTCAATTGCCCCCAGATGCTCTGGGGGACGTTTGTGTTTCTGTATGGGTCTAGACCTCTTTTTTTCGGTACAACAGTCTTTGCCTTCGGTCCATTTAGAAAAAAGCCCTCCTTTTGGTCCCTGGGTGTTTAAGACCTCTTCATACTGTGAATTGTCCTCCAGCTTACTTTTAGTCTGACTTAATATGTGCAATGTGGTTGTACCCTTCTTTATGTCTATTGTCTTTACCTCAGTAGCTGGGCTTGACCTTGTGTGCCCTCCACCGACATCATCAGTCTATCCCTTTATTGTTCGTTGACTGGGGCTTCATTTCCCCGTTTTTCTTATTTGTATAATCTGGCTGTTGCTGTTTTTTCGATAGACTTTTTATATTTGTCCAGACCGAGTGGATCCTTTCCAATGTGGCGCTCATGTTTACATTTTTTTTCTTGGTGCACTAGCTTTGTGTCTTTGTCATGTTGCACTGTTTTATTATTGGTCCTATGTGTCACGTGGTGCTTTGCTTTCAAATCTTTCTTTTAAGAGGCAATTTCTGTCCTTATGCGCCTTACTTCGGATACCCCTGATCCATGCCTTGGACTGGTCTGGCTCAATTTTTGGATTCCCCAGTAATTTAGGATATATATGTGTGGTCTACCTCTAGGGCTGTGGTTATCTGCCCCTTTTCCTACTCAGATTTAGGACTGCTGCATATATTTAAGTGGTACTGTGGAAGTTCTTACTTTTTCTTTGCATGTGGGTTGGTTGTTTGGCTATACTATGGGCCCTCTTTTTCTTTGTGAGTCCCAAATAACTAGCCTTTTAAAGCTGAGTTCTTCCTTTAGCCAGACAGCACACCAAACTAAAAGGGAACATAGATGGATAAAATGAGCAATGTAGCTCAACCAGAGCTCTTTGTAAAAAATCTCAGAGGGCGTACACTGCTCATGGTCCAAGAGACCCCTTAAACATTTGTTCTCCTGTACCAGAATCGGGGGTATGTTAATGTAGCCCCAAATCTCACAACCAAATGTAGAAATAGGAGCACATTTAGCTTTATAAGCATCAAGCATAATTTTCAACTGCTTTTAGCCCCACCTGGAGGAGAAATCAGTGGCGCTGGTACAGGCTCGTTTAAGACTTTCTACGTCCTTTTTTAATAATGGTTGCCAGCTGAGACTCAACTCGATTAAAATCCCCAAATATGTAAAAATATGTACCTTACCTAAAACTTGACCTTGTGCCACAAAGGTAGAACTTTTGGTGTTTTTCAGACCCTGGTCCATAATTGAGATTTCTTAAAATTAGTGAGTAGGTCCAGACTATCCATAAAATTGATAAAAAGATCTAACATCCACTGAAGACTTCATACAGTGCGAGCGATCAGGACTGCATCATCTACATATAAAAGAGCTGGGTGGATCTCCCCCAGCTCTTGGTACATCTAGTTCCTGGACTGAAAGTACCCCCTATAGACATAATAAAAAGGAAGGGTGCCAGGATGCAACCCTGCCAGACACCTGTTTTCAAATCAAAGTGCTTAGTGCATTCCCAGTTGCTACTGTATCTAGAGGAACCCCGCAGACCATAATGAAGGTGTTGGAAAGTGGGTTTTTGGAAGGGGCAAATGTAGGTCTGCCACTAGTAATAAGACCACAAACACTTGATAGGACTCAGCATAGGTCTCAGAAACTTATTCCTATGCTCAACCCCTGGTAACGTGGCTGCGAGCAGACAGGCTTAACTTCAAAGACAGGTATGTAAAGCATTTAAAAACACCAATTCAGTAAATAATTAAGACACAACACATAATAAAAATCCAACACCAATTTATAAAAATAGGAATTATTTTGTATCTTTAAAAAGACACCAAAACAACAAAAATCCAATGTAGGGAACCGGAGATATGAATTTTCAAAGTTTAAATAAAATATAGCACTTAGAAGCATCTAGCACCATATTGGGACATAGCCTCGCGATAGACCGGGCCAAAGTCAAAGTTTAAGGCCGACCGTGATGGAGCCCTGAGCGGATACCCCACGCGGAAGGTCCCGGTCAATGTTTTTACCTTCGCACTTAGAAACTTTTCTGGAGCTTTTCTCCTCGAGGCCCCTCGACGCTCTCCGTCAGTCCGGATCCGGTGCGGCTCCGCCGGATAGCCTTTCGACGATCTCCCGGTGAACTTCCCTGGAGCGGACTTAGAAACTTTTTCAAGATTGCTTTAGCGGGGCAATCCAACAATCCAGGCCGACACGCGATGGAAGGCAGGCGGATTGGCGCTCGCGGTTGTTCCCGGTCGACTTTCTTACGAGCGGACTTAGAAGCTTTTCTGGAGCTTTTTCTCGTGGGGTCCCTCGATGCTCCTCATGTAGCCGGATCCGGTGAGGGTTCGCCGGCTTCAGATTTTCGCTAGTCCCGGTCAATCTCTGGAAGTCGATGCGATGGAGCTTTTAGCGGGATGAACCTGGTGGGCTTGGCCGGCTCGCGGTTGAAGGCAGGCGGCTTGGCTGACCAGGATGAGTCGGTCCCCCTATGGAGCTTTTTTTCAAAGTTCCTCCACAGTTCCCCAAACTTCCTGAACTTCTTCCTGAAGTTCCTCAAAGGGTCCCAAAGTGTCTCAAACTTACTCCAAGGGTCTGGAAGCTCCAAGATGGTCCTTGAAAGTTGAGGACTTCAATTCCCACAATGCACTGGACGTCACCCTTACAAATCCACTGGTAGCTCCCCAGGTTGGTGATTCTTGGCGGTGAGGGTCCAGATGAGCTCTGTTAACCTGTAGCTTGCAGGGAGTCCACTCTTGACTTCTTTTACTCAGCACAGTTAGTCCACAAAGCTGTAGTTTCAGGTGGTGCAGTCTCCAGAGGTCAGGCCTTAGAAGTCTTTGCACAGCAGAAGTTTTCAGCAGGGCCAGTCTTGCTTTCTTCAGTTTCAAGCAGCAGATCTGAGGGGCTGGGCCTCTCTCAGATACTTATTCCACAGTCTCTGGGTCATCCAGGAGGTCAAGCTTCACCAATAGGAGTAGGGTACCCTCCCACTTGAGTGACTCCTTCCTGCAGAGTGTGGCATTATTCTATCCCAGAGTGCAACAAAGCTTCCAAATCCATAATGGCTGATTTTCCAGCAAGGAGGTATGAGCTGGCTAAACACTCCCACTGAGCTGGCTAATTAACCTAGCCTCTCCTCCCTACATCTGCACATACCTTCCTTAATCCTGCCATCTAGCTGAGGTGGGGGTTCAAAGTTGTAACTGACACTGCTCTGGCCCTTTGAAGCTCATTGTTTACGACCCCTCCCCCTGGCCTGGCATTCCTGCAGAACAGCTCACTGCCCTCCCAGGCCATCTGGCTGGCCCCAGGGGATCTTTATCACCTCTTCAGGCAGGCTGGCTAATCCCTTAACTCTGACCAATCAGGGCAGAGCACTGGCAGGCTGGATTTGGAACTACAACTAAGAAAGTGTTATAACTTCTTGTCTGTTCACTTTGGGAGAAATTCAATAACATCATAGTGTAGGATTTATCAATACCATTCTAGTGAGTCTTTGAATGGAATCTATATCCCTGTCCTGTCAATAGTTATTGTTTAATAACTTTCCCCCATGTTAACCTATGGGCCATGGGGTTTGCAATGGGAAAAATGACATGGGCCATTTTTCCAGCACCAGGACCTACAAAAACATATTTTATAAGTACTTGGCTTATTTTCACAGGACCCCCACCCCATAGGTCACCTAGGGGAGACCCTAGGGGTGTTGAATGTGTAAAAATATTGCAGATCCTCCATGCCCAGTGCCCCCAGCATCAAAGTCGAATTTGGGCAGCACTTTAAACAATGGGGAGAGTGAAATGTGAATTTCACTTAACCCAGGGCATATATAAACTCATTTTATAAGGGTCTACCTTATAGATACCTGACCCCCACCCCTGGGATACCTAGGGGAGACCCTGGGGGTCATTATTATGCAAAAACATTTTAGGTTGACCAGTTTTAAGTGCCCCAAACCCCAAAGTCGAGTTTGGCCACAATTTGCATGTTTAAGAGCAGTCCTGGCACACAGAGCTGCTTTTAAACTGACCACAGGCTTCAGCAGTGCGCACATGCAAGTGCAAAAAGGCTGCTGGCCTCTAAACTGCCATGCCCCAGGATACTGGGGGACTTCTAGGTAGTTTCAATTCCCTGCCCTATTATATACTAGGGGCTTATGGGGTAGGTCATGCCAATTACAGGGGTACCCCAACCCAAAGTGTACCCTAGTGTATGTAGGTGCTTTACTGTTATCTAAGTGTTTCAGCATGGCACTGGCCCTGGGCCTGGTTAAACAGAGCCCAGGGTCAGTCAGAGTCAGTTACCACCAGTTCCAGTCAGCAAAAAGTTGGGGGGTGCCCAGGGCACAGGATGACTTTACAACAGAAGGTCTTTAAGAAAGACAACGAAAGAGTGGTACGCCCCTATAGACCCCAGCTCAGCCCAGAGCTTGTCCCTGTTAACCTTATCAAAGGCCGAGCTGAGGTCCATGACAACAAGTTGTAGGGATCCCCTCTTTACCCTGACATATTTATTTATTACTAGGTATAGATTTAGATTCTGCTCCACAGTACCCCTGTCGGGCCAAAACCCAATAATATAGGTAAGATAATATGTTATAATCGTTAGCCCACTGAGTCTCTTCAAAATGATCCGTCTGATGATTTTTACCTCCACGTCAATTAATGAGATAGGTCTGTAGCAAGCAGAGTCACTCCTGTCCCCCTTCTTGAACACAGGGACTATCATGGAAGGGTGCCACCCCTCAGGCAAAGAGGAGCTGAGAGCAGCATTAATGTGGAGGGTAAGTAGGGGGGCAAAAAGTCCACAAGAAGCTTAAACAGGTCACCTGGGACCCCATTGGCACCCGGAGCATTACCTCCAGGAAGGGACATAAAAGCATCCTGTATCTCTTCCAAGTATAGTGTCAACTTACACCAGGCATCAGTGGTGGCATCAGCGTCTCTGAGTCCTGCCCCAGATAAATCAAAGAAAAATGGTCCTTCCAGTCCTGGGACGGGACTAGAGCGGCCTGGTCAGACACCTGTAGTAGAATTATCTTTTGCATTCAAATTCACCTGCAAATTGATTTGTTTGCAGGACTTTTCACCTGCAGGTAAAGGCCTGGCCTATTTGTCAAACTTTTCAAACTTCAGAAAGTGCAAAATTATTTAGGAGAAATGTTCACTTCGACGGATTCTAGCGAAAAGGTGATGCACTTTTACTCACAAAATGACTTTGCAGAAAACTTATTATATTATTGCTGATAGAGAATTGCTTTATTTAAAACTTAAATGAAAAAAACTTGAAATTGGAGTGTAAAAAGCCATACCAAAGAAGTAAATTGTCCAGTTCTGTCAATAATTTGAATGGCTGGGCTAAAGAACATGAATAATTACCTTATGGCCGCAAACGAAATAAAACCCGTTTTAAAAGTCAAAATCTGGAAGAAAGGCTTTAAAAATCCTTGGCAAGGGATACTAACACGAATCATAAACTGCTGTGGTGCTCGTATTGAAGGCCTTTAGTTTCCTGATGTTTCCTGATTTAAAGGTCAGATGCAAAAACAGCTGGGTTTCAATGGGGACAAAATAGAACAATAATTATCAGCCACTCAGAATGCTCTCTTTGCAGATAAAAATACCAACAGATGCCTGGTAGAGTGACGTATTGAAGCTGTCATTTTCTTGGCCACTTGGCAGGTTGGTGATTTGTTTTTTATATTAACTGCGCTCGAATTTGTGGAACAGTCCCCCCCCCCTTTCTCCCTCATTTTATTGTTGTTGATGTTGTCTCGATTGAGCTTTTTTTCACATCTGAGAGTGTCAGCGGTTAATCACCTCACTCAGATCGTAATGGCACATTTTTTTGTTGGGCAGAACGGGAAGTAACTGTGCATGGAAGGGGCAGCGTATAGGTTGACTATTCAACAACATGTTAAAAGCAGCGATCAAAGAAAGCCATATAAAAGAAAATCAGCTTCACGTACTTTCTGTCTTGCTGCTTTACCCAGAATTAGTGAATAGACAACCTATTGCGAAATCATTGCACCTGCATTTTTACAGTAAGTAAAAAATAAGAGAAAACTAAAATCCAAGAAAAAGGTCCGGTCGTACAAATGCTTACAGAATTCCAATAATTGAAAATACTTGCTTTTTAGCTGAAGTGAAGAAATAACTGAAATATGAAGTGGAATATATTATTTCAAACCTAGCATAATCACAGGTGGAGAAAATGTCACGAGGGAGGACAGCCCTTAGAGCAAAGAATACATTTGATTTTTCACAGCTTCTTTTAGAATCTCGTTAATAAAGTGGCCAGTAAAAATTTCTAAAATGAGTGACTTAAACGTCCCAATTTTGGTCATTTGCAATGCTAAAAACATTAATTTCAGAGGACTTTGCAGACAAGTAAATTAATTCATCTCCGACTTTCACGTTCGCATCTCTGGATTTCAGTAGCGGTCGGTGGTAGGAGTGCCGGCCGGGCGGTGACGTGGGGCGGGGAGGGCAGGGTGGGGGTAGTAAACCATGGATTACGGGCGAATACAGGTAAGTAAACCTTTAAATAAATAAAACGAATTTCGTTGCGCGCACTGCATCGCATTTGGCGATGCAGCGCTCACAACAAAATTCGTTTTATTTATTTAAAGGTTTACTTACCTGTATTCGCCCGTAATCCATGGTTTACTACCCCCCACCCTACCCCTCCCCCGCCCCAAGTCACCGCCCGGCCTGCACTCCTACCACCGACCGCTACTGCTGGATTTTGCAAGCATTCGGAAGGTTTAAGTTAAACCGAAGGTAAAACATGGCTGCCTCACTCACCTGCAGTGCCAGTGATCTTAATGCACCTAAAATCAAATCATGGCTTTGCCCACAGCTGTGTGTCAGACCGGCCTGGTTAAGTTTTATATCCATTAACTTGTCTAATAACTGCATGCAGTTAGCTTCACCAGGTAGCCTTTGCAGCGGACAGTTTGTACTAGAGCCGCGGTAGCAGTCTGGTCTTGCTTCAAAGACTGGCTTTAGAAGCTCTTACGGGCTTCCTTCTTCAGATAGTCACCTCTGGCACTGAAAGCAATTTGTTTTGCAGGTGCCATACTGAATTTGAATGACTGCTGCTCCAACCTTGGTGCATGCCTGTACATTTCCACGTTGATCAAAAGTGCAGCAACGCATGCAAACATTTGCCTTCCCTTCCTCACTTAATGCTCTGGACCAGCAGAATCATATCTATGCATATGAATACAAATAATGTTGTGGCACTTTGAATTTTGTATCAACGAACACGTGAAAATAATGGTCAAAGTTGAACAAACTATACATTAAAAAGGTATCAGTGGTTTAAACTAGGCCCTGCTTGCTTGCTTCTAAGTTCGATTATTTGTTTGACTGGACACTCTAAATGGTTGATTCATTTCTTATTTAACTTTCCATACGTTTTTTCATTCAATATTTATTGTGCATTCCTTTAGGTGGCAAATAAGACAGCAACCATGTAGTTTCTAATTGCGATGTTAACTAAACACTCCTTCCTGATAATTAGATTATCAGTGAGATAAAGATGATGTGTTATGTGTATTTTATTAAGACAACTGCATGTGCTACCCGGTGCTTCACCTTTTCTGGGCACTTTGAATTTCTCGTGTAATTGTCACTCAGGAACAATACAATCTTTTTCGCTCTCTTACACTGAAGAGAATTTACAATGAGGCGCTGGTGTGTAAACACAGGGGATAAACTCCCAGCAGTACGTGTTTCTGCTTGGGTTAAAAGAGCTTTTGTTTTGATGCTAACTCGTCTGTAAAGGCAGAGGAGAGGCTGGGGAACTTCAAGTTAGGTTAAACTACAGCAGGCGCGGTGCTCATAAAATATTGAAGACGACAGTTGGTTATAAACCTATCGCATTTTTGTAACGGTTATTCTCACCCACACAGCATACTGATGCAATAAAGAAATGTAGAAGTGACAGCTTCTGCACAAGTGTGCTGAAAGCTGGGAAAGAGCTGGCATATTGCTGAAATCCGAAGAATAAATAACCCCGGGCCTGATCATGTAACATAACGCCTGCTTGTAAAGCACACGTCCCCCTTTGGATCACTTGGCACTGAAATAACAGACGTTATTTTGTTACCCACCTCACTGGTACCCCCTTTATCGACCTCGGAATGATTGAAAAGCTGTGTGGACCCACTGAGATTCCAATCTTGAACAGTATCTGAAGCCGATGCCTTAGTTCACTGAGCCACCGGACCCGGCATATTGACAGTGGAGTTCCCTGCACTAAGCAGTTTATGGTAGCGTTAAGTGTGCAGAATAGAAACATTATGCAGCCCATTTCCTCCTTTAACTAGTGGCATCAACACAGGAGTAATTGGCAAAAAAGGAGTCCTTCTCCAGCACCCTTCTTGTAATAAGCCATTTTGTCTGAGAGTGTGTCTCCCTCAACTACAGCATAAATAGGCTTGCTATATATGGGATAAGGTACTCTCTTCCGAATATTATATAAGGATATTGCAAGTCACTTAGGAGCTCCATGACCATATAGAGGAACCTTAATATGGTTATGGAACTCCAAAGTGACTTGCATTATACTCCTCATGTATGGCAGGGTGTCGTTTATTCCGTATAATACTTGATAACACTATAACCTTTCCCACAATCCACTTAGGTCCTTGCTGCATAGCTCATTCACATGAAACAGACAACATGTTTGCAAACATGATGAGTAATAATAGAATCTCTAGTGCAAAATTAAATACATTAAAAAAGCTGATAGATATTTGTTGCAAAAAGATATTACAATCAGTTTAATCCAAGTCAGTTAAAAAAAAAAAGTAGCTTGGAATGTGTAGAAAGATGCAGGAAGATTCTAACTTTTCTATAGTTACCTAATGAGTGCAAAAAATAAACATATTGGTGTGAATATCTTCTTTCTGCTTATCAAAAATGAAGCAGATGAAAGAAAAGCCACGTTTTGTTTTCCTATTCTTAACTACTGCTTTATTATGCTCCATTACCTGACCTGGCTTCTCCTCAGCCACTGGCTATGGCAACAGGCATTGTGACATCGCACCTCAACTGTAAAATGGTGTTACCGTTGAGTTCTGTTATCATTTCTTTATAATAAGAGACTGAGGGGCATATTCTCAAGGACTTATCGCTGAGTTAGCGGCACTTTATCGCAGCCAAAGTGGCGATAGATATATCGCCCTATTCACAAGCAGGTACTAACAGCCGATATCGCCAGTTTACCTGCAATAGCAGCCGCAAAAAACATCGCCACGGATGACACCGGCAACTAACGCTAATGAGATGCAGAGTAGGCGTTCCCGTGCAAACACCCGCGACAACACCACTGTGCAACATTCTCAACGACCAGCCAGATCGGCAAGAAGACCACAAAACATGCGATAAGGCGCGTTAGCAGCAGGGAATTAACACCTGCTCCTACCTGGTATTAAGTCGGACCATAACCTGCACCAGAAATGGGAGCCCAGCCCAAAGCCACACCAGAAGAACAACAGATGCCATGGAGCTACTGATCATGCAGCCGGACACCCAAGAGGGCCACAACAGCCCCCCCCCCCAGCACCTCCCCCCCTGGGGCCCTACCCCGGACAAAGATATTTGACATCAACTTTACGAAATCATTAACAAAACAATTCGCCTGATGTCGCACAAGTACAACAATTAACATTCATGTGTGGTCAGAAAAAGGAGAATCATTCATTCATCTCTGAATTCCCAAACAAATCATTACAGTCAAATTTAACTCAAAACAACTATTTGGAAGAGTCATGGCGGGTCTTCTCTGGACAATCTGCAAGTCACAGCCTGCAAGACAAAATTCAAGATAAGAAGGTGTGTCATGCGCTCATCAAAGGACAGAGAGAGAGAGAAAGAGAGAGAGAAAGAAAGGGAGAGAGAGAGACAGTGAAAGGAAGGCCCTTGGCACATACATGCCAACTGTTGTGTGTGTATCGCTATTGGTGCACCATAAGCCTAAGGCCTAACCCCAAATGCAGCGCGAAAGCCACATCACATTTCCAGAATGCAAACAGTAGTCAGACTAACATCAGGGATCAAAGCTCCTTTGTCTCAATACATAAGGCGGAAAGACATCTGCACCTCCGACCTTGGTCTTGCATGCGGCAGGCCCATCCTGAGAGAGATACCACAGCAGATGATGACGACTCCAACACTACTCGCAGCCCGACGAAAGACCAACGTATACACACCCCACACACAGAAGTCCTTGCCCGAAGTTATCTTGCATGGAATGTCCTTCACACTTACTCCCACATTCACCCAGGCGTACAACCGTTGCACACTAAAACAACTCATTGCTCCGAGCTGTGGCATTTCATCCACAGAACTGGTGCAGGTCAGAACAGTGCAGCTTCAACCAGAGCCACCAACGCAATGGGAGAACATCCCGGGTACATGCACAACCCATGTCACATGGAACTGTACCGTGCACGTATGCTGCATTTACTGGGGGCACTGCCATTGACAGTGCTGCGGATCAGTTACCGTCTGCACTTCCGTCTAGCGTACGTCACCTGCGTCCAGCCCTGGTTCCACTGCCGATCATGCATATTCGAGTGGCCCATGGATGTCTGCCTATCCAACACAACGGTAGCTGAACTGGATTATGACTTGTGTGTGTGCCCCCAGTTGGCCCACGACTAGGAGTGTAACCGTGATACCCGTTCATGGTATGCCTTGATATTTGGCGTATATGCTGGCAGTTGGGCATGGGAGACTGCACAAGTCCTTGTGTGCAGTGACCACATCGAAGCGCTCCCCCATTGGGCTGTGTTGCAGATTGGTGAAACTGCGTGGATGGAGCACATCTGTCCGGACCAGTTAATGTATTGGCTCGCCCCCGTGTTCGTTGAGGCCGACAACGACGTACTCTTGGAACTGATTGCCCAGGAAGCTGCGCTCGCATTCATGGACGAGTAACTACGTTCCTGCAGCCACAACTGCTTGTAACCCAGAGCACAGGTCCCAACACCTTCTTGCATCTTGGAGAAATGGTCACATATCCCACCACAACAGTGGACATGGCTGCATTCGCCTGGACTCACGCGTGTTGACACACACCTGTGCAAGGTGAGGCAGTCCCATGAGCGGAGCTGCACAGGGTTGCTTGGCAAGGTTCCTTACTCTGACATACTGCTGGAGGGAGTGTACACACATGGCAATGTAGTGCTACATGTGACCTTGTTGGACCCTTTCACCTGCTCACTGTCAGCAGAGCAGACAGTCTGCGCAGTCCGGTGGTACAGCACAATGCAGATCCCATGGGCTGTGAGTCGTGTCCCCTGACATGGGGCAATGAGCATACGCCAAACATCACATGACCCGTCCAGCAAGGCAAGGTGGGCTGAGACAGTTGCCATCCGTAATGATTGGTGTTCATTTTTGCCTCCCCAGTTCTTGCACCTCTACATGTTCCCATGCTGCCTGTTAGTGTCTGAAGCATTGGTCTGCATGTTGTGGCCCTTGACTTGCCCGTACTGACACGCACATGCGAATAAAGTCTACGCCACTTCACTAGTGTTCAACTGTGATGAGTGTTGATTAGAATGACAAATCGTGTGCCTCAATGAGCATTGTCCGTACACAGGGAGGGACTCTGACGCATTTCCCTTAGGGGTGAGTCCCTATTGCCAGCTCCACCTCTGTAAGCCAGACATTGTGGTTGGGATAGTTGCTGGTAGACCGGTGCTCTTACGTGTCTTCAGCAATGTGAGTATGGTGTCCAACTTCTTGCCATGTGGATCAATGTGATCCATCAAAACAGGTTGTGTCCACACAGTTGAGTGTGAGTAGGTATGCGAAGAGATGTTCTGTTGTCACATGCGATGGGGACACTACTTTAGGCCTGCTACCGATTTAGACATTCCTACACACAGCCCCATTTAATACATGGACGTGGGGGTACGTTGGGGGGTTGTGAGATTGTTGTTCATGGGCAATGATGCCACAGCTAGTTCACACGTTCACAGTCATCTAATTGGCCATGTGGGTCAGGGTCAAACATGCGCATCGATGTAATTTCCCAGGGTGTACCTTTTTGTGCAATTAATGTCCCTACATTCATCCATACTCTTATACTTGATTGAACATAGACATGACACATCTGTGTGATTTGGAATGTTTTATTCACATTCTGTGGAGTGTCGGAGCTGGAGCAGTACATGGCCATGCAAACCCCACATAACATGGTTGCCCAGTGGAAGGCCAGCCAGAGTCCTTTGGGGAATGACAATTTAATCGGAAGAGGAAGAGTTCAGTCCGCAGCCTGATTGCTGTGTCATTGGTAACCAGTGCGGATATGGCAGTCCATGTCGGGGTCCAGGTGAATGTCGCAGAGTGTTTCGGGGGACAGTGGAAGGTGTTGTTCCCGGGCATGATGCAGAGGGCTGAACCAAGCAGGTACAGGCCATATGGCGGTGATGGATGCTTCAACCTCCTTTCTCAAACAGAGTCATTGCCATCCAGATCTTAGTCCTCTGATATGTCTTCTGTGTCAGGTGTGTGTGGTGGTGTTATAGCTGCATCACTGTGTGCCACTGACACATCAGGTGGCGGAGGTGGTATGGCTGCATCACTGTGTGCCACTGACACATCAGGTGGCGGAGGTGGTATGGCTGCATCACTGTGTGCCACTGATGCATCAGGGGGAGGAGGTGGTATGGCTGCATCACTGTGTGCCACTGACGCATCAGGGGGCGGAGATGTGTGTGTTGAAGTTCCTGCAGCAGTCATCTGGGACAGGCTCTGTGGCAGCAATGGCGAGATGATGTTCTGCAGGGCAAGGTAGATCCCAGCTACATCTCGCTGGTGTACAGCCGTGGCAGCCATCCTTCCAGCCTGCATCCGCTCCATGTTCTCCATTGTCCTCCACATCTGTGCCAACTCTGTGCTGACATCGCTGGAGCCTGTCTGACTAGACAGTTCGTGTATCCGAGTAATGGCTCCAGCGAGGTCAGCCAGGGATTGTTGTAGAGCATGGAACGGACTGTGGGTGTCCGTTAGGGACTGTAAGTGGTCCCTGATGGGTCTCATACACCAACATATGGCATCAAGTTTGGCTGCCATGAGGTCAAAACCCACCCTCACCTGTTCAGCCAGCCCCCTCTGGCAGTCTGACACACGGCGTTGGAATGCCATGTGTCTTTCCATGAGGTGCTGGGAGCCAGCTGTGGTGGTGGGTGCTTCCTGCTGTGTGGGCTGTGCAGGGGGTGGGGTCACCTCGATGCAGCTGGGCTGCCCTGCTCCTGGAGGTGGGGTGCGGAGGCTGTCCACAAGCCGTTAAAGGGTGTCTGAGCAGATGGCCAGGGGTTCCTCCTCATCATCACTGAAGAGATGTCTGGTCTGCTCTGCAGGAGTTGTTGATTGTCCCTCTGCAATGTAAAGGGGAGATGCAGGTTAACAGTGTGTTCGATGTATGTTGACGCATTGTACATGTTTACATACAGACTGCATGACAATGTACATTATGACTGTTTTGGATGAGCTGGCTATTCGATGGGGAACTGTTAGAACTGGGGGTATCTAGTTGGCAGAGGTAGGTACCTTTCTCCAAATAGGGACCCTTGCTTCTAGTCAGGGTAAGGGGGTACACTCCTGAAATAACCCCTGCTCACCCCCTTGGTAGCTTGGCACGAGCAGACAGGCTTAGTTCAGAGGCAGTGTGTAAAGCATTTGTGAACACATACAGTAATCCAGTGACAACACTACAAATGGACACAACACAGGTTGCATTATAAAAATAAGTATCTTTTATATAGATTTACCACAAGACCATAAACGACAAAAATAATCCACAATACTGTACTTTAAAGATGGTAGAATCAGCTTGAGTCTCTTAAAATGGAAATGCAACACTTTGCGTTCAATGTACCTGAGATGCGTAACGCGATACAACAAAAGTGGTGCAGGGAAGGTGATGCGTCGGTTCCTTACACGCAAGAACGGTGATCCGTCGGTTCCCTACTGATGCGCAGGGGACGGTGATGTGTCGGTTCTTCTCGGCGTGGGGAGGTGAGGCGTCGGTTTCTTACTGCGCTTCTGTGGCGATGTGACAAGCAGCGCCATGATGCGATGAAGATCTGGTGCAAAGAAACAAAATGGCGTCTTCTTGATGTTGCGACAACGAAGGGGTGATGCGTGCACGCCCGACGGCCGTGTGGCGATTTCGATTAATCTTTGGAGCCGCGACAGGCCCTGCGACACGCTTCCCTGATGCGACGGCGTCTGATGCGAGGTCGACGATCTTCTCCTGGGATGCGGGGCGCCTCGTGATGCGATGCGTCGGCGTCTGATGCGAGGTCGATGCTCTGCCCCGGGGATGCGATGGCGTCTGATGCGACGGCGACACTTTTCTCCGGTGCTGCGAGGCGCTTCGAAGGATGCGAGGGTGTCAGCGGCACGCTTCTTCGGGGATGCGCCGGCGTCTGATGCAACGTCGACACTCTTCTCCTGCGATGCGAGAAGCAGCGGCTGCAGCGGCGACACGCTTCTTCGTCTTGAGTCGCGCTTCCAGCTCCCTGCGACACGCAAGTGTGTCAGAAGGTCCAAATTCCCAGCAAGGGAATACAGGGGAGCTGGTGGGTGAAGTCTGTTGTTCCTGAGACTTCAGCAGGAGGCAAGCTCTGAAATCAAGCCATTGGAGAGCCTTCACAAGTTGATGAAAGTACACACAAAGTTCCCTTCTCCTTTCTTTGGCAGACAGGCAACCACTGCAGGCAGATCCCTCTAGCTTAGGGATAGTCTTCTCCTCAGTTTCTTCTTGGTTCCGCTCCTCAGCAAAGGTTTCTTCTTGTTTCCCAAAAGTGATCTAATTTCCTAGGGGTCTGGGTCCCCTTTTATACACCTTTTCTCTTTGTTCTCTGAAGGCAGAGAGGCCTTTGCCTAGTCCAAAACCAGTTCTGGTCAGTCCTGGAGCACTTTGTTTACAGGACTCCTTCTTTCCTTTCAGAATGTGGGGCAGGGTGCTCAGCCGCCCAGCAGTAGGTGGAGCCAGCATTGTGGAAGGCAGGCACAGCCCTATTCAGACCCAGGTGCAACTCCTCCCTCCACTCTGGATGCAGATCTCTATATTCAGCCCTGTGCTGACTCACCCTGTCTCCTGGAGCCACCCCCAGCCCCTGTCACTCAAACTCCAGACAAGGAATACACAACCTAGCAGAGGCAGGCTTGGAAAGTTAGGCAAGAAAATACCTACTTTCTAAAAGTGGTATTTTCAAACACAGAATGTTAAAATCAACTTCACTAAAAGATGTATTTTATCATTCTGAGTTCAGGCATACTACATTCGTTTCTCTACCATGTTCCCTGGGTCAGTTAGGATTATAAGGTATAATAATCAAAACTGCCCATTCTGGCCTATGGAGAACTGGGAGCCTTGCAATAGTGAAAAACGAAAATGGCTGTAATTCACTATTAGGACATGCCACACACAACAGGGCATGCCATACCTTACACTTACAATGCACCCTGCCCTAGGGCCTACTTTAGGGGTGACCAACATGCAGTAAAGGGAAGGTTTAGGGACTGGTGTAGTGTAGCTCCTATTTCCCTAATAGGCTCTGCGCATTGGAATAATATCCCCTATAGGTTTGACATAGGACTAAGGTCAGTATGTCCCTATCGAGTATATTAAACTTAATTACTTGTGCCAGCTAGCTCAGAGGCCACTAGAAACTCCTTGATAAACAAGAAGGGAGTAGTTTATGGCAGCCACAAAACATGACAACTTTGTTTGCCTTTTAGAATCAGAACGTGTCCCAGAGTCGTGGAAACAATAGATAACTATTTCACTCAGCTCACTCGTGCATACTTAGTTTTCCTCAAAGTTACACAGAGAGAATAGATGGGCGTTTCAATAAAAGGTTTATTGAACAGTCTTGTTTCTTGTGTAAGTAAAGTGTGTAGCTATGATCACAAGACAGTATGCAAGATAAATAATGTACAGCGTAAGCAGTAGAATAAATAATACTGCACTAGCATGATCTTTAGTATATATTCATTTACATAAATAACACAGACTAAAAAATGCGAGTACTCATACAATGCGTTTCTAAGCTAGTTCTACCCCAATGTACCTAACCTAACCTAGGTGTAGGGAGAGGTATGAAGTAGGTGAAGTATTCCTTACTATGGTATACTAAGAGTATGTTAAGCCTAGTATGCCTAGTATGCCAAGAGTCCCTCTAGGTTCTAGTCAGCCCCATACCTTAAGAATGAGAGAGGTAGGAATCACTTGCCAGACTCGAACTCCAACACCCCGCGAGGGAAGTCAGATCATTGGAAGCTGGACGCTCTGCGTGCAGGGATGACAGCATCTTCTCAGTGCGTCAGGCCAGGAAACGGGCTCCTCTGAAGTCGAGGTCTCCTCTAGTTTACAAGGGCTAGGGAAGGTATATTTATACCTGAGAGGTACCTCACAATGTTAGCATTGACGTGAATCGGACAGCGGAAGACGTCATGAATGAACCCCTAAGGTATAACGGTTCATGCATAATAGATGAGTCCTTGAAGAAATTAATAGTCCTGTGCTAGGGAAACTCCCGAAGCCTAAGGGTCTGTTCTTCAAGAACTCGTTGTGACGTTAGGGTGGACGGATGTCGGAGACCATGCCTGTATTTGGAGTGCACGGTTTAATGCCTAAATAAGGACTGGGATTTTATGCCTATATAAGGGCAGGGCGAATTGTGCCTATATAAGGACATGATACAGGAAAACCTATATACGGACTCCCTAAGAGGAATACAACACCCACTCCACTTTCGTGTGTACGATAATGCTAAAATGCTAAACATTTAAAAATGCTAAACATTAAATGGAGTACCGCATATTGCTAAAATATTTCTTAAAACCATTTAAAAGGCATTTAAAAAACCTATTAGAATGCAAAAGGTACTGTACATTTTAAGCATTACTTTTCATTTCAGGCATATATTTTAAAATAAAATGCAATATGAATGAAAGAAGCAGTAATATTTAAATGTGACAAAAAAAATGATCGATAAGTATGTTCAAAATCAAAGTCATTTCATGTCATGGAAATTAATGAACTTTTTAGACAAACAAGATGACTAAGTGTCTGTGGAAGTACCGCGAAGTCTGTACTATAAGGCTAGTTCTACTTCAAGCAGATTGAATTGCCATTTTAGTTCGAAAAATGGGAAAAAGTTCAATTTGGGAAGAGTTCCAAGTTTTTGAAGTATGAAGCCCAAATTGTTACTGCATCTCTGGAACACTGTGGGCTGAATCAGAGTCAGTTTACGGGTCTGGTGTAAACATGAGATCATCTATTTCTGTAGACAAAATATCGTCCACTGAAGTTGGTGTCAGTTGGAACACCTCGTGTAGTAGATTAATTGCACAGAGATGTGAAGCATCGCTTTCAGCATAGGATGCCGCAGCAATGTTTGCGTCCGTTGTTACCTGTGTGCCTGTAGATCTTTCTCGTACCTCAGCAGCAGCCGGAAGCGTCTGTGAGATCTCAATGAATGCTGTCATCAGGATTGGTAGCCTCTGGGGACAACACAGAGCATGGGCCGTTATCGGGTCCAGCAGAGTATCGACATCCGTTGGCGTTGCTGATGGAAATGTTAGACAGGTGTCTAACATGCATTCTTCACCGCATAGTAGGCATCGTAGGACAGGTAAGATGCAATCTTGCCAGATTGGTCTGAATGACAGGAACCACGTGGTATTCAGGTCCCGTAGACGAGTCATGCCCAAAAGCTGTACTATTCGCTCACGGCACTTTCGTTCAAGGAGAGCTTTCTCCATTTCGCTCAGAGTGATGTCTGCGAATAGGCTGGCCATAGCGTAATAGCAGGAAGAGAAATAGAATTCCGGCAACAAGTGCTAGAATTAATGGTATGCCACCGAACACCGAATGTGCAAAGTTCGGGATGATTCCGAGTATTGCCTGGAAAGGTGCTAACAGACCGGAGCAGATGCTCTTAAATACATGTACAATTCCGCTTGTATCTGACATGTTAAAGATACGTCCTATCATTTCCACGAAATGTATAGGGCAGTTTGTACGTATTAAAGTCTGTATCTCAGCCAAAGTCCTTACTACTTGTAGATCATAGGTTTCTTTGGCCGAGGTCAAAGGCACTGTTTGCTGTAAAAGCATGGCTTTCATTCTGCTCAAAGTATCAAATCTTATAAAAGAGACGTTCACCGAAGGCCACAAAGGCGACTCCCTGACTGTGTCTATTGGGGCATACAATACTTGCATACAGCAAGTGACCCTGGAGTTGACCGTTACTAGATATGGGATGCCTGGCAACATGCCGCAGCAACTCTGATCATTCAACATGAGGTAACTCCCATTCGAAAGTTGTCCAAATGTTGGATTAATCACAGCAGCTGGTGTACCCTGCTGGTGACAAGACAAATTTTCCACAGAACCATTGCAAGCCTCGTGTAAAGAAATGTCCTGACATATAAGTGAACCGCTCAGTGCACTTTTACTATGTGTACCGCTCAAAAACACTTCACGATCCCCGCTCCAACATCTATATGTATACGGTAAATCCCAAGATGTCTTAATGTATTCCTTACCCAACCTTTCATATTTGCCTGCTTGCATTTGTCTGAGGCAATACTGAAACTGAAAAGTAGTCACAGGTAATGTGATTTTGCCATGAATGAGCCATTCTGTAGCTGGTTTTTCTGCCACTGTGAATGGTAACTTTTCCAGTTTTTCAATGCTCAACACTGTATACCTTGCTCCTCTTTGTGCCAGTTCGATCTGTTTATCAGTTAGATTGTATTCTGCAAACAGAATTGACGTGTTGATAAAACACCAAGGCACATAGCCCGCACGCAAAGATTGCAGCGTCCAGCTTAATAACACAATAGAACGTAATTGAGATTGGCCTTGCTGTAACATCGCCAAATCTTGTTCTAGTATGTCGATAGCAGAGGATACAATGTTGTCCAATGAATATATTCTGGAGGACAAAGTTGTTAACCCATTGTCGACCACAGTGAGTGTTTTCTCTAAATTAATACGATCAAGTTCACGTATTCGTTCTGCGGCATCCATCTGTGACACTTTCCATGCTTCATTATAAGCAGCGTAAATGCCGGCATATATGAAACGTTTTTGACGCGGTTTTCTTGGTCCAAGCAAGAATTCCCTAAGGTCTGCATCTTCTGTAAGTAAGGATAAGTGTTGTTTCACATCCTGTAGTGTAGATTTCTGCAGCCAATCGAGGCATAATTTTCCTACACTGTATGTTGTTACTACCCCCGGATGCTGTCTTTTGACGTATCTTGGGTCTGGCCTATGAATAGTAAATCCCTGAGTTTTATTCAAGAATCTCTCCTGACAGTTGTTCGTGTCTATGGGCAAGATCAACCATTTTCTCCAATCAGGATTAGATCTGTTGAGTTGTAGTATATTGTCAACTGTCACCGCTGCCTGTGTATTATTATCACTGGCAGGTGTTGGTACAGAAGGTGTCTTCATCTCTTTGATCTTGGCTAGTCCAAGACAAGATGTTTGTTGGACAGTTTCATTCAAAAACATTATTTGTTCAGGGATGATACAGGCTCTAAATAGCGCTTCTATCCCCTGCACTTGCCAATCTTTAGTACCCCACACAGTTTTTGTGTCTATTGTGTAAGTCGAAACCCTGTCTAGACAGTTGGGCAATAAATGTTGCAGAGTAAATCTGTTTCGTATTAGTTAACATAATTTTCAGTCCTGTTTTGTTTACATTTTTATAGTAAAACGTTTCTAGATCTGATGTATTGTACCCTGAAAAATATGGAAACTTGTTAGCAAATGTTTTTGAACTACCTTGTGGTGGTGTAGGACAATGCTCCCATCGGTTAAACATAAACACATTTCTAGGGTATACAGATTTATGCAAATAATGATGACCATAGTGGTTATAACAATACAGTTGTTCATAGTCTGATGAACCCTCTAAATATTCATTTTTAGAAAATGCAGCAGATTTTTCTAGGTCAAACATTATGTCATTAATAGTCTCAAAGTCCCAATCATCAGAATAGGTACTGGACGAAATTAGATCACTTAGTGAAATTTTAAACAAATGTGGAATGTTCAATTGTTCCGTCGGGCTGAAGATATCAAAATCTGTTTTGTCCCACACTATACCATCCTGTATAGGAACGGCTGTGATGTTCACTGTTGACAAGTCTCTTGCTTCACGATGGGAAGATTTATGAGGTTTCAAAAGAACGTTCACGTCTTTTCCTTCAGTATTCACATGGATGTATCTGCCACTTATAAGCACGCTCACAGTTGTAACCAAAGCTAGCCAGAGCAGGAAAACAAATAGCCCTGATGAAATCCAGAGTTCAATCCATGGAGAAACCAAATAAGTCTTTTTCAGAAAGTGAAGAAAGTCTTGTACTTGCTGCTTGAATTTCAATGATGCTGGCGTCGTTTCAGGTTCACTCGGATCTTCTGAGAACGTATCAAAGTATCAATGAAATAGCCAGAAGCAGTTCTGTCAATTGTTGGAATTGCATCAGGATTTGTAGAAATCACTGGAACCATTTGATCACTTGCTACATTTGTGTAGACAGGTGTATTTGGACGAACTGTTACTTGATTTTCAAGAGGGATGAGTTCCATAGCATTCTTGCTTAGTCCTTCATCTGTTACTGCTGAATTCTCGATGGTTATCAGTCTTTCAGTCTGAACCTCTTGGATAGTAGCGAGAGGAGTGCGTCTGCTACTAGGTCGGAGTCCACGAGGCCTACTACTTAGTATTGGCCACATACTGTGGTTTGATGAGGTCGATGGACACAACTCTTTTCTCCTTTCTTCCAGCAAGGGGCGGCAGAAGTACTGTTCTTGTTCCTTGAACTGCTATGACAGGTACTGGTTGTCTGTAAGAAGGTCCAAATTCCTTCTTGTCCGCAATCTTTTCTCTGACTAGATCCCCAACTTCTGGAATCCAGACAGGCCTTGCTGGGACCGCCGGTTTTTCCCCAGTGGTGGTTGGCTGCAGGAATACGTTGCTTTGTTTCGATCTTAGTTCATTGAGTTCCTGTAAAACAGCCAAACGATCTTTGATATCAAATGTTTTATTTTCCACCACTGTGCCTATGTCATCGAGGTCTGGTACCCACATTCTTGTCCCAAATAGGACCTCATATGGAGTGACCCACCCTAGAGAACTTCTTGGCAGATTGTTTAATGAGCGTTGGACCCCATAAAGATGTTTGACCCACCCATCACCCGAACCTAATACCCTAGCTGTTATAGACTGCTTTATGTCCCGGTTTTTCCTTTCCACAACCAAATTTCCCTCAGGATGGAATGGAGAGGAGTACCGCAATGCAACGCCCAGACTGGCCATGGCTTCTTTGTAAGCCCGAGAGCTAAACGCAGGGCCCTGGTCAGAATGTAGCGTGCCTATTGCGTATGTGCCGATAAAGACTCGCAAACCTTTTATAACAGTTCGAGCGTCAGCCGAGCGCTGAGGCCATATCCATAGGAACCTAGAGCAAGAATCCACTGCGACCATGATATATTTATAGTTACCGTCCCTTTGCAAGGGTCCGCAGTGGTCCAGGTAAACGCAAGCTAATGATTTGTCTGAAATTAACAGGGGTGTCTGCGCAGGACGTTTTACTGTTGTGACTTTCATCTGTTGGCAAATATCACATTCTAAAACATAGTTCTTTGTTTGTTTCTGAATGCCAGGCCACCAATATCTTTGCTTTAGTAAAGATACTGTGGCAGAAACACCTGCATGGGCAGAAGCTATCCATTCTTGTGCTGCTAGGATTAGTCCTAATCTACGTTCCTTGTTTGGAATTACCCTATCCCCCACTTCAGGGATTCGAGCAAAAGGAACGTTGTTCGCATCAATTACATAAGAGTACTTGAGTGGATACTTCTTTGGTAACGCTGCACTGCTGCCCTTGCTTGAAGCATTGACAGCCAACATTATCTCACCGTCTATTTTTGTTTTTGAACGAGTGATCGCAGCTACGGAAGCCGTCTGAACAGCCCCCTTCGCGGCTTCGTCAGCCAATGAATTCCCTGCAACGTGAACGCCATCACGTTGATGACTCAGTGTGTGGATCACGTGAGCCTTTGGTAGTTCGTTTTTCAACTGAACTACTTGTTCCCAAAGCATTTTGTGCTTTATTGTGCCACCTTTCGCATCTTTGAAACCATTTTCAAGCCGGTTTTGTATATATTCATTATACGACTGAACACAGTAAAAGGAATCACACACTTTCAGTGTGGGGAATTCTCGATCTGTACTTTCAAGTGCCAGTTTGAATGCTTGTAGTTCAGCTCGCTGAGCTGTACAATCTCCTAGAGACTGGGTTTTTGTGACCATAGGTCTGAAGATGCCATCTTGCATGCGACCTTTAACGATTGCACACGCTGCACTGTAAGCTTGCTTACTCCCTGTTGCGGGCTGTGCGGATCCGTCAGTGTAAATTATGAATTCGTACTGATCGAGAGGCAGAATTTCAGTGGGCAGAGGACATTCTTGTTCATATTGCAGGAATGCTTGTGTTTTTAAATCAGGATCAAAAACATATTCAACATCTGTTGCAGCAAGAGAATTAACCCATTGTATCCATCTTGGATGTAATGCTTTAGCATTTGGAATGCTTGCTTTTGTGACCACTTCTAAAGCCGGTACTGGGGTTATGACAATAATGCGTTTCCCTTGGGCTAAGGCTCTTTCTTTTGCTACAGCGGTTTGAACTGCTGTCAGAATTTTTTCAGTTGAAGTGAAGCGCATTTCCGCTTGTGTATACAAATGAGATTTGTATGCGATTGGTATTTTTTCACCCTCATTAAATGTTAAGTAGGTGAATCCGCATTGACCCGAAATTATTCGGATCACCAGGTTGCGTTGACTTACGCGTGTTTGTAAGTGATTTGTTGCTAACATGTTAGCCCGGAGTGAACGCAAGATTTCTGTGTGTTCGTTTGTCCAATTTTTGATTGAAAAATCAGGTTTGATTAATGCGTAGAGAGGTTTAACCCTTTCTGCGTAATTTAGAATGTATGTTCTTCAAAATTGAGGAAACCCAGGATGGATTGTAAGTTTTTTTTAGAGTTTTTGGAGGTTGGATCAGCACACATTTCTCTAGAAAGTTAGCTGCCAAGCTCTTGCCTTCACTTGAAAGCTCATATCCTAGAAATAGGACATTGAGATGGGCAATTCTGGACTTTTTAAAGTTGAATTTGTAGCCCTCAGAGGCGAAGCCCAGTATAATGGTGCTCACCCTGTTCAAGTGTTTGTCCATGTCATCGTCTGTCAGATAGATGTCATCGACATATGACAATGCCTCATTGTCATAAATTTGTAGTAACTCCGTTACCCTCGCTGAGAATAAACCTGGGCTGTTCTTGAACCCTTGTGGGAGTCGACAAAATTGACGCTGGGTCCCCATTATGGAGAATGCTGTTAAGTAACTGCTTTCAGGTGCTATGTTTTGACAAAAGAAACCATTTGAGATGTCTAGTGTGGTTTTATATTTTTTACGCACAATGTTATTCATTAATGCTGTGCTATGTGCATTTTGCACTGCAAATGTTTTAGAACAAGTGTTTAAGTGTCTGTAATCCAAAACTAGACGATATGTATTGTCTGGTTTGGAGACAGGAAACAAAGGATTGTTCATTGAGGAGGTGCATGTTTCAATCACCCCTTGGTATTCAAGTTGATCTAAGATCTCCCTGAGCTGTTTTTTAGCTTCTTGCTTTATCGGGTACTGCCTTTGTGCAGTTGGTTCATGTTTCAGATGTATTTTATGGTGAGGTGAGTCCTCATCCCATCCTACATGATTTTTATATAATGCTGGGGCCTGGGCTACTGCCCATTTCCTGGCATATGTATATTTTAGGTGAATTGGAATGTGGTTGGAGAAGGCAGGCATAATAATGTCCTCGCCATGTGGGCACTCCCTGACAAAGTGTGGTGGCCAGTCTTTTTCTGCTAGAAGTATGTCATAGCCCCTTGATAGTCTTTCCCAAAAAAGTGCTTTCACCTGTCTAGGTATGTCTCCCTCCATCTGGAGTGTTATTTCATATAACCTTTGTGGAGTACTAACCCTGGTGTCCACAGTCTCAACTGTAATGTTCTCATTCAAGTCCACTATCTCCAGAAGTTCCTTCAGGTTCTGGCGAGCTATTGTGACTTCTGCTGCACTGTCCAGCATTGTCTGAGCCCATTCTCCATTCTAGAGTTGTGTTCTCAGTTTTCTCGGCATGTCTGATCTTTAGACCTGCTACTTTCATTTTGGAGAATTGAGGTATTGTTTTGTTTTGTTTTTTGTAGCGTGTTTTTCTTCCTTGGATTTCACGCGTTCTTCTCTATGTTCTGACCGTCCTCTTCTTTCCGAAGTCTGTGATGAGATCTGAAAGGGACGAGAGGAATGTGTATCAGTATCTTGATACCTGTCAGTCTTTCTCAAATTATCCCTATTCCTGAGGTTATTCCTCCTTTCAGAGGGCTCCTTTTGAGTCCTTCTCAGGACTTTCAGATAGTTTCGGCTTCACTGGTCTTCCACCCAAACTATCTCTGCCTAATTCTGTATAAGATTGTTCTATAATTCTGGGTAGCTCTGTCTGATGTTCTGTAACATCGAATTCCCTTAATTTTTGGCGGATCGCCACTGCTGCTGCCTCCCCTTTAATATTAGATAATATTATTGTTGAGACCTGGTCGAAATTTTTCAGTAATTTCATACCTAAATTTAGAGCAGGCTCTGCCCCGTATTCGTTTTGAATTTGTTTCAGGACATCAGGTATTACCGCAATTGATGGAATGCCATGTGTTTTAGTGTAGATGGCAGCAAAGACTGAGCCCCAAGTGGTGCAGTCTTCCAGTTGTGGTGTGATCCCTATCGGTAAACTGATTGTTAGGATTCTGTGTTTCTCATACGGGCTAGTATTTGGAAATACTGCTTCGATTTGAGTAATTTTTTGAGCTATCCAGAATGGAATTTGCTCACGTTTTGTGGGCATTTTACCCATGACTGCGTATAGAGTCTGTGGTGTAATTTTTAATGTATTCCCCTGTTGAGGAGCTTGATTTGGAAGTGTCAATGGTGGTTGGACTGTGAAAGTCCTCATGACATATTGGACCAATTGTCTGTAGATTTTTATTAATTCTTGTAGTTGAACAAGTAGTTCCTCATCTGACATCATATCCAGGTCAGGATGAGGTGTGTAGCCGGCTAGAATTGGCCATGTTGCTCCTGGTCTACCTAGTGGACCGAGCCTGGTAATGTTTCTGTGATGTTTTAGGGCGCCTTTAAACCAGAGCTGATGCTCCTGGTATGTTAATGGAATTTCAATATCCGCGAAAGGAATGTATTCCTCTGGTGGATCATCTTCTTTGTAGAAGTGAAACAGTTTAGTTACTGAATTTGATTCAGGAAATATTACCCATGCATAGAATACCTCTGTCTGAAAGGATTCGTGTGCCTCTATCACGAAAAGTGCTCTACCGCCTCTTGGTGGAAGGCCGTGTTTTATCAGTTTTAGAGTGATGGCTCTTCTTAAGTTTGGATGGATGTCTATAACACCCTCCTCGGTTTCATTTAAACCCTATGATGTTATAAGCTGTAACAGCTGGGTGACCCGCATCGTCACCGTTTCCGGTGTCATTCTCGGAGTCAGGGATTTTTTTTTTTTTTTTAAATGTAGAACAAGTTTCAAGGAAACAAAGATAAGGTGCACAATATTTTGGAACACTGTATCCTTCAACGTTGAGCAAACCAAACAGCTAATATATAGGGTGCTTCCCTATGTAGCCTTGGTGGATACTTAACCCTGCCCACTCCAGACGTCTTTTGGAGTATATGGGTAGGGGTCTCTGAGAGAAAAAAGCATGGCTGAGTTACTCAGTATCTAACGTTAAATTACCGCCTTACCAAACCGTTGGGCGCCATGTAGTGTAGCTCCTATTTCCCTAATAGGCTCTGCGCATTGGAATAATATCCCCTATAGGTTTGACATAGGACTAAGGTCAGTATGTCCCTATCAAGTATATTAAACTTAATTACTTGTGCCAGCTAGCTCAGAGGCCACTACAAACTCCTTGAAAACAAGAAGGGAGTAGTTTCTGGCAGCCGCAAAACATGACAACTTTGTTTCCCTTTTAGAATCAGAAAGTGTCCCAGAGTCGTGGAAACAATAGATAACTATTTCACTCAGCTCACTCGTGCATACTTAGTTTTCCTCAAAGTTACACAGAGAGAATAGACGGGCATTTCAATAAAAGGTTTATTGAACAGTCTTGTTTCTTGTGTAAGTAAAGTGTGTAGCTATGATCACAAGACAGTATGCAAGATAAATAATGTACAGCGTAAGCAGTAGAAATAAATAATACTGCGCTAGCATGATCTTTAGTAGATATTCATTTACATAAATAACACAGACTAAAAAATGCGAGTACTCATACGATGCGTTTCTAAGCTAGTTCTACCCCAATGTACCTAACCTAACCTTACTATGGTATACTAAGAGAATGTTAAGCCTAGTATGCCTAGTATGCCAAGAGTCCCTCTTGGTTCTAGTCAGCCCCATACCTTAAGAACGAGAGAGGTAGGAATCTCTTGCCAGACTCGAACTCCAACACCCCGCGAGGGAAGTCAGATCACTGGAAGCTGGACTCTCTGCATGCAGGGATGACAGCGTCTTCTCAGTGCGTCAGGCCGGGAAACGGGCTCCTCTGAAGTCGAGGTCTCCTCTAGTTTACAAGGGCTAGGGAAGGTATATTTATACCGGAGAGGTACCTCACAATGTTAGCATTGACGTGAATCGGACAGCGGAAGACGTCATGAATGAACCCCTAAGGTATAACGGTTCATGCATAATAGATGAGTCCTTGAAGAAATCAATAGTCCTGTGCTAGGGAAACTCCCGAAGCCTAAGGGTCTGTTCTTCAAGAACTCGTTGTGACGTTAGGGTGGACGGATGTCGGAGACCATGCCTGTATTTGGAGTGCACGGTTTAATGCCTAAATAAGGACTGGGATTTTATGCCTATATAAGGGCAGGGCGAATTGTGCCTATATAAGGACATGATACAGGAAAACCTATATACGGACACCCTAAGAGGAATACAACACTGGTAAGTGGGTGCACTCACCAAGTCGACATGGCAGCCCTAGGCTGCACACAGGCTCTGCAATGGCAGGCCTGAGACACACTTTACAAGCTGCTTCTGTGGGTGGCACAACCAGTGCTGGAAGCCCACCAGCAGCATTGGATTTACCAGCCCTGGGCACACCCAGTGCACTGTACTAGGGACTGACAAGTAAACCAATCATCCAATCATGGAGTCACTAATACATAACACAATTTACAATAGGGAGAGCATATGCACTTTAGCACTGATCAGCAGTGGTGAAGTGCCCAGAGTCATAAAACAGCCAACAACAGGTCAGAAAAAATATAGGAGGAAGGCAAAAAGTTTAGGGATGACCCTGCAAAAAGGGCCAAGTCCAACAGGAACAGTGGACATTTCGACTACATGACGGATGTGAGGTTGTACTTGTACATTATCATCTCACAGTTTCCTGCTATGCCAGATGTGATTGGCCAGTTTCTACGCACTAGCGGCACCAGTTGTGTCCTCTGTTCTGTAGTGAAGGTGTTGCACTCTGTACCACATTGTCGTCAATGTTGATGTGCTGTGATTGCTATGTGTGTGTGTGCTGCATTGTGGGAGAGTCGCCCCTGCAGCTCTGATTTAGCGGCCCCTTATCCCTTTGGGGCGGTGTGCCTTTGACATGTGTGCTTTGAGGGGCTGAGATGTTGGCGACTTGGCTCATTTGTGCTCTTGGACGTTTTTTGTACTCTTGTGCATTGTTTGTCTGCAGATGTGTTGTTGACGTCAGGGGTTTTATGTGCACGTGGATGTGTCAGAGTGTGACCTGCTCCTTTGAGGATGTGATCCACACTGGGCCACCTCAGTCTCGTGTCGTGCACCATGTCATGTATTTTGACTGCAGCCATGCTATTGGTCATGCAGTGTCACTTGCATTGTCAGTGTGGCTCACAGAGCCGCTGCTTTGCTGGATTCGGCACATGTGCATGGGTAGGTTGTGATATTGGTGATAGGGAGGGGGGCCCCTTTGTGCACATAGTGGACTGGGGCCTACTTGGTGTTTCTATGTGTGCTGCAGTGTGCCAAGGGTATGAGGGACATGTTCCACAATCATTGTGGGTGTGCAGTGTGCTACACATAATTGTGCATCTGTGCCATTGTGCCCATTACCACCCGTCCCCCCAGTCCCTGGTCGTTACTCATCCTGTTGCTGTTGGGTCAGGTCATGACGGGCTGTGTGCGGACCCCCAACTCCTTGCACCGTTTCCACACTGATGACTGTGGCCACCATTTACTCCAGCTCATCCAGCTCCTCCTGTGGCGCAGGACTCCCACCTCCAGTCGCCGTTGCTGCCTTCCGGTTGGCAGCGAGTTTCTGCTCGGTTTGGCAATTGACATCATGCCAGCGCCTCTTGACCTCCTCAACACTCCGACTGCATTCACGTTGTTCACGATCGACAGCCATATTTCTGTTTGTGTTGCCAATGACACAGTGGAGGTGACGAACAGTTGTTGGTAGTGTTCTATCACCTCCGTGACGATGATCCTGTTTTCCTGCGGACTGAACCGCGTCTTCCTCTTCCTCTTCTCCTTGCCCTTCCCCGACCCCGAGGTTTCTTGCTGGTCGTCTGTTGGGGCTTGTGGGGTTTGCGTTGTCCTCTGCACTCGATCCGGGTGCATCCATGGTGCTACGCAGTTTATTTATTTTTATTTTTTCTGCTTTTATGGTGCATTTTCCCGCATGACGCGTGGAAATTGCAGGCCTGTCGCTGGTTATCGCAGATTTTTTTATCGCGGTTGGCCACATCGCAAGTTTTTTCGCGTTTTTTTGCCATCATGGTAATTTTATCGCGGTCATTTGACGCATTAGCGTGTGACTATCGCATGGTACCACCGTGTTGAGAATAAAACGTTAACACAGCGTTATTTTCCCGCGATGGACTGCGATGTGCAAAGTTGCGTTAAGCTAATTTTGTGATAATTATGACACGTTCTTGTGAATATCCCCCTGAGTGCGTCAGAAGTCACTTATTACCTACTGGCGGTCGCCAGTAGGTAGTTATAGTTAGGACCATGTTTCCATAGGAAAAGCGTTTTTAGATTTGCCAATATCTTTGGCGCCGTTTGACGCATCTTCGCGAAATTTTCAAAACTAATGGGGCGCTCTGGTCAGCTCCTGTCTTGAAAGTTGCGGGGTGATTCGTCAAGTGGGGGCAGAGAAAAAAGGGGGGTGCCAAAACGGGTTTTCTCCATGTTAATTTCCATAGGAACTTTTGTTGCGGCTACAGCCCAAACTGATGAACGGAATTACACCAAATGTGGCAGAGAGGTAGCTCTTGGTCCAGAGTGCACTCTTTGCTTTAAATGGTGTAAATCAGTTCAGTGGTTCCTGAGAAATTAAAAAATATAAAATATCGATATCTGGTGACCGAGGAGGATTCGCGAACCCTCCCGATCACGAGCTTCATTCTTATTGGCTGCCAACACTCCAAACCAGGAAGTGTTGGTAGCCATCTTGTGACTCGGTAAAACCGAGTCACAAGAAAACAGTAAAAAAAAAGATAAAAAACAAGAAAAGGGGGCAGGGTAGAAACACTCTGACCCCCTAGGCCTGCTCATGGGGTCCCACAGGGAACCTCAGGCCACAAAAAAGCTTCTTTTTTTTAAAAAATCTAAAAAAAAATCGGCAGAACTTGTGGGTGCACGAATCCCACCGACAAATTTTTTCTTAACCCCCGGCTGGGCCAGGTCCCGGGGGCAATCCAAATTTATGTAGCGGGGGCCCACGAGGGCCCCTGCAGCGCCCGGGGACCGCCACCTCCTTGGGGCTATTTACTTGTTGCCTCCGTCATCTGCCGACACTATAGCGCCAAGAGACGGTTTTAGTTGTGTAACTGCTTTGCAAGACAGTTGAGTGCACGGCTTGGTGGGCACCGTGGGCGGGACAGGCCTGCACTGCGACCTAGAGGCCCTTGTACTTTTAGAAGTGACGTCAGTCACCCTGTCACACTCTAAAGGACGACACATACTTGTTTTATACAGGTGACTCAAACCCCGAGCCATCCAAATACTCCAGTAATAAACACTACTTTTACCAAATAGAGTGGGGCTGGCAAAAGGGCACACCCTACTACTGGAAAGGGGGGCTGTGCACGGGACACGTAACAGGGTTCTTAGACCTTTTGAGCAGAGCGTATGGGTTTTGTCGGCATTTGCGCCGTGCACACCAGCCCACGAGTGACAATATAAACCGCCCGCATGCAGACACAGGCGAAGCTGCCATGTGTAATTGGTGCAGGTTGAGCGATGCCCCATGAAGTCCTGTAACTCCATCACAGTCCATTCATTCACGTCCCTCCATAGTCTACGCCCCAGCAAGGCCCGCCTTTTCCGTTGTCTTTCTTTCCAAAGAGCGGCAATTTCTGCTCTCTGGAAGTACGAGGCCTCGAGTTGACACCATTTGAAACGTGCAGAAAGATGCCACCTGGGCCACGTCAGTGTGCTCATGCGGTACTACCACGGCCAGGGCACCGTGCTATGTTTTACCTTTATGAGGTGTGGTTTCGTGTCCGTGGCGCTGGAGTTTGTTCTGCTCGGTTGGCGTTTGTTGGGATGGTCAAGGTGAAGATTTGGAGACTGTAAACTCTCGCTCTGGTTAGGCACTGATCATCCGTGCAGAGAGCATGGGACTGTGGGGCGCCACTGCGTGACCCCCCTATCTGCTGAACTGCAGGCCGGGGCATGCCTCAGTCTTCCAAGGGGGGCAGCACAGACACACACACTAGAACGTACTCTGGGAAGTACTGCAGTACTGTTGAAAGGAGTTGTCATCCGACCGTGGAACTGAGTGACCTGAGCTCCAGTTCCAGCTCTCCTGCTTGGTAAGGGTGTGTGATCCTGGGCAAATAACGTATCTTTTTGTGCCTAAACTCTCTTTTCTGTCGAAGTCTAGTTTAATAACTCGGGATTGAGGGGCACTTCTGAAGCGCAACGTGCCATTAAACATTCTATGCCCTGTGAAATGAGTTGAGAACATTAAAAAGGCACACTTTACTGCACCAACAAGCGGGTACATGCATACTATATGTACGGTTTACAGAAGAGGGACCCCAGGCAGCTGAACAGTTCCCCAAACAGCCTCAGAGCAGTAGTGGGCGCGGTGTAAGGGTCACAGTTCTCTCCTCAGTTACAGGCTAACAGCATGTCACTGAGGAGTGTGAAGCTGAGAGGTACAGAGGAATGGAAGGAGTCTTACCATCTACATGGACGATCCCAGGAGCAAACCGTAGCTTTTTGGGCGCTGCACGACTCAGACCCTAGGAAGAGAAGCAATACAAGGATTTAGCATTGAGAAGAATAACTCCACCCATCCAGCTGGCGGACAATTGACTGACTGAGAGACAGGCAGATAGAGAGAGGCACAAAAGAAAGGGAGTACAAAATGGCGGTGGGGATGGAGCTCTGATCCGGAGCTCCAGACGCCAGGATCACGAATCGGTGAAAATCCTCGTCTCCCCCCCCCCCCTAGGAAGAACAGAAAGATACCGAAACATAAACGGAACTTACCGGCCACACGGAAAACAAAATGTTTTGAATCCAGAAGACTGGTTCGACCCCGAATGGTGTGTGCATTACAGGACAGAAGTGCCCGATGATCCGCACCTCGTTGCTCCCAGGTCATCAAGAGGCATCACGGAGGAATGACCAGCGGATTACACCGTCGGTCCAAAAACCAAAATCGGACCCCACGGGACCCCCGGAGAGCATCTGGCTTCCAAGTTGAAGAAGGGGCTGCCGAAGTTCGAGACCCTGCATACGCAAGCCTCCGGTCTCCCGCTCTCAAAAAGGACACCACACTGTCAACGGTGAGTGCTAGCGAGGCGAGTGACAAGGGTCTGCTATGTTGGTTCCCCAAGGAAGGGCTTAATCACACGGCGCGCGGCCCGGGGGGGATAGCGTTGAGGCCCCGGTGAATCCACGGAGTGCCTGACCCAAAAATGGCGACCGATCGGGAGCTAACCAACCAGCACAGTAACGGTTTTAATCCAGCCAAATGATGGCTGAGCCCCTAAATTAAGACCCACCACCAGCGCAAGCAGCGGCCACCATAAAGCACTCCAATCAACCTACTCAGCCAAATAACGAAAATTTAAGACCTACAACTGGAACATCTGGGAGGCCTGACTCTAAAATGGCGGCCACACGGGACTAGTTACACCGGCAATGAAGTCACCCACAGCCCTGATGTGCCCAGTGCCATCAGCGGTCACCAGGCATGCAAATAAATAAAGATATAAATAAAAATCTACAACCACAACAAAACGTACGTGAAGCCACAACCCTAAGCCCCACAAGCTTAACATCCTAAAAGCCTGACCCCAAAATGGCGTCCATTCGGGACCAAGCACACCAGAGACCACGTCCTGCTGCCAAGCAGTAAAATTGAAGCCGGACCCACCAAATGCAAGGAGCGGCTGCATTTAATCCCCAGAATCCTCCAATAGGCAGCAAGCCAATCAAAATAACCACTGCCTCTAGCTCCAACTCAATCATCCTGAATGCCTGAGTACAAAATGGCAGCTCCCCAAGTCCAGGCTCACCGATGACAAAATGCCTTTTCTCCAGAAAGGGGCAGCCCAGTCATGCAACCCAACACAGCCATCGACCACCTCAGGCTAAGAGAATAACCATAATCTAAATTCTATAAAAACAACCAACATAGCATAGTCCACAAGCAAACTGAAGCATTGCGGTCCTGCAAACAGGCAAACTCTATGTACCTTACACTAAATTGGCGGCCATCAAGGTTACAAATGGAGCGGCTCAACTAACCTCATGACAACCCCGACGAAGCGAACGCAAAGAACTACCAGAACGCTGTCTAGAATGAGTCTGCCACCCAATACAGCACACCTTCTAGTCGAATCCAGCTGGAAACCTCAAGGCAGGCATCCACAAATATCTCCCGAAAATTATCATCTATCTCAGAAGGCCCCTCCCATCCCCTGTCTCCTAGCCCCCTAGAGAACAACAATGCACCCACATAATGGAACAAATAGATCACAGGACAGTTTAACCCCCCTCCAAGCCAACTCAGCACATGGCTTAAAACCCCATGGCCGGAACTCCCTTTCCGTCATCTACCCTCCGAACCTCTCACCTAAAGCGAAAAGAAATTTTAAACACAGGCTGATAAGACAGCACCAAGAAACACTAATCGCAATCGCAGACATATACCACTGCTCCTCAAAAGGCTTGCAGAAAATGGATCTTATTTTCCACACCCAGAATCCGGCGGGATGGAACTCCATTCTCAGATCCCACCTCCACATCTCTAAAACTATCAGCACCCCTCTCAGCTGCAAACTAACGTTCCTAATACCTAACCACCACACACGCAGCGGCAACACCTTTCCAACTATTTACAGCAATGGCACAATCCTGATCCAAGCCAACAATGACAACCTGGACGCCTTCGACTCACTCTTCCACACACTACGCCTCGCCCTCACTCATCTACTCCATTCTCACTCGAAAGCAACCCTATCCTCGAGCCATACGTCCCGGGAAAACCATCAAATAAATCCTTAGATTCAATCCCAACCCTCCAACCTATCTCCCACCAGCCCCACCATCCCCCACAACTCCCCCCCTAACCCGCGCAAATCATCCCTATTAGACACACCCAACACAAGGCTCATCCAAGATGACACACTACAGCCCTTCTCCAGTCTCCCCCTCTCCCAGTACCCCCAACTAGCAACCAAAGAAACCGACCCGCAGACAACAGCCCGAACTCCCTTCCTGCACTAAACCCAGTGAAATCGCCGCACAATTTCCAAAACAATCTATCGCAACCCACCCCGCGACTTCCCCCATAAACCACACAGACACTAGTAGCACAAGGAGCTGCACCCACACAGATAAGCTATCCCCAAACCCGAACACAACCAAGCACCCCCCAGCCATAAATGGCCAGGCTCTGGTCACCCCGAGACCAGACTCCCCCACCCCTCCCTCCATGAATACAACCGAAAGATTGGCTCGACTAGAACACCAGCTAGAAATAGTTATACAGGGCATTAATAAAATCCTATCCAACCGCAACACTTCCACCACCCAACGCCCTCCCCTCACACTCACTGGCACTCCTAATAAACACAGATACCACCACAAAACCCAACAACTCAGATGGAAGACAACCCCCCTTAGAAACCAGCCACATAGACCCAAAAGGACGAGCGCTGTAATGTCCATGCAAGAGGCGAGGGATCTCGCTGAATCCTATAAAGCAGCCCCAACGGTCACCCCCAGCTCTGTGATCCAAGTAATCACTGGATTTGGTAGAGAACTTACCGCTCCGAGAACAGTGAGACCTCCAGCGCACCTCACCAATATTCCTATGGCTCCCCCAAATAAGAAACTCAACAACAAGAGGGTGACTAACTGCATGCTCATAAACTGCAGATCTGCGAACAAACATGCAACCGAACTGGCAGAAACCATCCTAACACACGACATAGACATCACGTTCATCACAGAAACATGGTTGAACGAATCCTCACCCCCCATCTTCGATATGCTCGTACCCCCGGGGTTCTCAATCATCAACAAGATCAGAAAAAACCAGCGAGGTGGGGGGACCTCAATCATACATAAAAGGAACATCTCTATAACAGAAACGGACTCCTTCAAATACAACACACTGGAATACCTAACCGCCACCATTAAAACGTCAGACAACAAAATGCTTCACTGTCACCTTCTCTACCACCCACCAGGCAACACTCCCGCATTTGGGGAGCATCTGGCAGACCTGATCTCACACTGCTCACTATCAGACGCTAACAACCTAATTCTAGGAGACCTAAACCTTCACTGGAATGAGATTAACAACCCTCTGATACAAACTCTAAATGAGCTCCTTCACAATAACAATTTGACCCAACACTGCACCGAACAAACCCACTACAAGGGCTCAATCCTGGATGCCATCATAGCTCACGAAGATGCAATCACCATCGACCGTACCCTCCCTGTTGACTGGTCAGACCACCATCTCATTCTTTTCCATATCAATCAAAAGACACATCGACTGCCTCGCTCGAATGATCACTTTCACTGGATGAGAAACCTGAGAGAGATCCCCCTCGAAGAACTAGAAGAAAGGCTAAGTACACTCCTCCCCTCCAACGCTGGCGACAGGTCCACAACAGAACTTACCTCACAATACAATGCGGCTCTGACCGACATGCTGGACCAAATAGCCCCCCTGAAACGGAAAAAAACCAAGACCCTCCCATCGAGATCGTGGTTCAACACTGACCTAAACCTGGAAAGAAGACAACTAAGAGCGGCAGAAAGACTTTGGCGCAACAACCCTTCGACAACCCACCTCGAGCAACTCAAAAAGGAACGTAGGAAATATAAAAAGCACATCATAAATGAAAAATCCACCTTCTTCTGCGGTGCACTTAATAACGCTAAAAACCGCCCCAAAGAACTCTTCAATATCATCAGACAGCAAACATTCAAACCATCTCCTTCTACAATTCCGGCCTCCAAAGACCTATGTAACAAATTTGCCAATTTCTTCAATGAAAAAATATCAAAGATTGAGCTCTCACTTAAGGACCACCTCCGTCCCCCAAATGAAGACCCACTACTCAATAAAGAAGACATGAACCCACCCAGGCAATCCACTAACAACTGGTTAACTTTCAAACCCATCACTGTAACTGAAATTATTGAACTGACTAGCGGATCCAAGCCCTCATCACACATTGAGGACCCCCTCCCTGCCCAACTGGCTAAAAAACTCAAACTCTCCCTAGCCCCACTCTGGTCGGAGATTATAAATAGCTCCCTGGAAACAGGAATCATGCCTGACTGCCTCAAAATCGGTCAGGTAACACCATTACTAAAAAAAGCAGGTGCTGACCCTAACGATCTCAACAACTTCAGGCCTGTCTCCAATCTCCCATTCCTAGCAAAACTACTAGAAAAATGTGTTCACCGTCAACTCACCCATCACATGGACAACAACGACCTCCTCGACCCTCACCAATCGGGCTTTAGAAAAGGATGCAGCACAGAGACTGCCATCTTGAATGTCATTGACGACGTCCACAAATCACTGGACAAGGACCGCTGCTGTCTACTCATACTCCTGGACCTTTCGGCGGCCTTTGACACGGTCGACCACAAACTACTCATCAACGTACTCCGAGAAAGGGTAGGAGCAGAAGGGGTGGTCTTACAATGGTTCACCTCCTTCCTGCAAAACCGCTCTCAAAGAATAAAAATCAGAAACTTCACGTCCAACCTACACCCCATAATCAGAGGCGTTCCCCAAGGTTCAGTCCTCTCACCCGCACTGTTCAACATTTACATGGAGCCACTCACCATCATCCTCAAAAAAGCCAATATTCCCTTCCACCTCTATGCCAATGACACCCAGATCTACCTCGAAACCTCCACCATAGCGGACATGCAAAGACTCAATGACACCCTAATAGAAGTCCAAAAATGGCTGTCTCAAAACCATCTGAAACTCAACCAAGACAAAACGGAAATCCTCCTCATAGCCAACAAAGAACAGACCCCCCGAATCACGGAATGGATAAAGGCTATGGATGCTCTCGACTGCACTCTCATCCCGGCAGACTCCGTGAAGTCATTGGGAATCACTCTTGACCCCAACCTTGACATGGTCAAACACATCAAGAACACCGCAAGATGTGCCTTCTTCAACTTAAAACTACTAAACAAAATCAAACCCTTCATCCCCCTAATGACCTTAAGCAAGTCACGCAATCCCTCGTGCTATCCAGATTAGACTACGGGAACGCCACCCTCACAGGCACGGCTAAACTACACCTTGCTCCTCTTAGATCAACCCTAAATGCAGCAGCCAGAATGGTGACGGGAGTAAAGAAATACGAACACATCTCCCCGCTCTCACAGAGCTTAAGTGGCTCCCAATAGAAATGCGGGCTAACTTCAGAACTGCCTGTCTCACCCACAAAGCTCTGCACACTGGTAAACCCACTTATCTAGCTGCCAAACTCAACAAATCGGGACAGACAAGAAATCTCAGAAGCACCAACACTCTGCTTCTCATCCCCCCGAAAACCCGCAAACAAAAGACCTTATCTCGGTCTTTCTCCGGAAATGCACCCAGAATCTGGAATGCCATCCCTATACATATCAGGACTAATCCTTCCTTCAAAGAATTCAAAAGCCAGCTCAAAGTGCTCTTCCTCAATCGAGCCCTCAAGAAGTGACAACGGACCTACAATAATGATCCGCCACCAACCGAGGATCCAGTCACTACGAAAAGAACAACTCCTTACAACATCTTCCTCTTGACCCGCACAGTACTCCCCTACTTTTACCACCAACACTACTGCTCTGCATTTGAATGGGACATGTCTTATACCGATCAATGACCCACCTTTGAACACTGTGTTTACTGTGCCACTCTTTGTATACTCGACTGTCACTGACAAATGTTGTAAAGCGCTCCGATACCTTCGGGTCTGGCTAGCGCTATATAAACTCCAAAATAAATAAATAAATAAATAAATAGATAAATGTCATCAACTCTTGGAAATATCACCGCAGTTAGGGAGCCTATCTTATTTAAAAAAAAATGTATTTATAAAGTTTTATATAGCAGGAACATGACTCTTGCGGGTATCAGAGCTCTTTACAATAATCAAGGCTTCAGTATCTGTTCTAGTGGTGGGGTAAGCCGGGGCCAGCGTGATTTGTCCAGGATCAGACAATCTAGTGTAGGGTTCGGGGTCGGGTGGAGGAGGAAGGGACGGGGTGCATTCTGGACTGGTGTGCTGGGCTGCAGATAATGTCACAGGGTGTTATGTTTCTGTTGCCTACTGCTCGAATTTAGATGCACGCAGCGCCAACAGTGAGACAGGGTGACTTCTGACTGCTAAAATGCGCACTTTCAGATCCCCTAAAGAGTACTATCTATATACATTATATAAAACAGAATATACAATATGATGCCGGCTTAGTGTTTTCAAACAATTGAATAGTTTGAATAAATATTATTGCTAGTAAGATTGACAGTGGAATTATTAATTACAAGTATTTATAATGTGCAAATCTTTGTTCACGGATCATGGAGCGCTGGATATACAATAGGAAGGGATGCAGAGTTAAGAATATACAGTCAGAAGGCTGATCCTGAAAGTGTCAGACGAGGAAGGGAGCCATGTTTTACAAACTGCAGCTTCAGTGGACCTGGTACCAGCAAACACCCTGGTCAGCCATGCAGGGTGCTTTTAAAAGTGGTCTGTAACCAGTAGAAGGGGAGGGAGCTTTCGCAATGGCATGGGTGGGGCCGCTGCTGTCTGACCGAATAGACGCCGAGGCTCTTTATGCGGCACAGCCATCACAGTCCTCACCAGTGCTGTTTGAGAGAGGTTTAGTGCACCTGAGCAGTGGTGAACCAGAGGTAGGAACTCGATTTGTACCTCAGTGACATTCCTGTGTCTGCTGATTGCACAGCTAACCTGTCCCCACCATCATCAGATTGCTGTCCAACCGAACACTGCCAACCATGCCACCCTCACCCATTAACTCACTGCGAAGAAGGGTAAGTGCAAAGCTTACCTCCGCAAGTCACCAAACAGTTACGTGCCACACACTGGTCCTGAAGAAAGCCCTCCAACCAGACCGGGCACCGTAAGGGCTGAAACATGTCGACCACCCACGTTTTCACAGTAGGTTCTATAGAACAGTAGCCCTTCTAGACTCGCACTGCTTCTTATTTTAACCTTGCCCCATCTCCAACAGAATAAAGGCTTATTTTGAGAGATGGAGGTAATTTTAAATTCACTTCACTTCCATTTCTGATCACTACTGTAATCACCAGTTGGTCTCCCTCCAGGTGGAGGAAAGCATAAATTAAGACCCTATGATGATGCTTTTCAAGTAGTTACTAAAGCGGATAATCAAGATATACTGCCCCGTTCCAATGTATGTGAATGAGGGTTTTTAAGACGGTTAGAACCTAAGACCCTGGTAACACTACAGGACAAGTGATCCATTCTCTTTTGATTATTTGTTCATCGCCTGGATGCCGAATGGATCTCAGCTTCTCTCTCCCTTAATTGATTAAGAGATTAGAGAAGTGTACCCACTTGTCAGGCCCCAAACCTTATTTTTTTCTACATGTAAGGCACCCCTAAGGTAGGCCCAAGATAGCCCTATGGGCAGGGTGCAGTGTATGCGAAAGGTAGGACATGTGCTGGTGTGTTTTACATGTCCCGATAGTGAAATACTACCAGTTTTGTTTTTACTATTGCAAGGACTATCTCTCCTGTACGTTGTCATTGGAGCTGCCTTGTAACATCTTACCAGGGTAAATTTCAATTGGGAAAACATAAAGATTTGGAGTTTGGGTTCCCTGAATGAACTCAGGATTTAAAAATACATTTTTCTGTGAAGGTAGTTTTCTGCCTGTCTGTGGAATCAATGCCTGGTTTAGACTGACAGCTGGGTTGTTTGTGCATTCACTCTAGACAGTCACACAAAGGGAGCTGAGGTGTGCCCTGAATATCCTGATGGCCCATCACCAGGCTGATGGGCCTTCGTGAGCTAAAGTGGTGGAAGGAGTTGTCACTGACACCTGAATACGGCTGTGCAGGCCCTCTCACAATGCTGTCTCAACCCCCCTGTAGTGTGTCAGGAGCCAAGGCAGGGCAAGGCATGATCTTGTGGACAAAAAAGAGTTTCCTTTGAAGTATGCATACTTCAAAGGCCAATAGGGGTATAAGTATTTGACCAAAGCCCCAAACTTTTAGAACACTTCTGGATCAAGAGGAGACTCTGCCAAGAGGAAGAGCTGGAGTGCTGTTAGGAGCAGTACTGCCCCTTTGCTGTGTTGCTTTGCTGGGTAGGCCTGCAGTGGCTGCTTCTGTCTTGGAGAGGACAAAGACTGGACGTTGCTGTTTGTATACTGCTTGAGAAGATTCTACAAGGGCTTGTGTGCGCTTTCCTCCTGTTAAGAAGTCTCAGGGCCATAAAAGACTTCACCTGCAGCATCCCTGAAGTCCACTGCTAGGAGTTCTGAACTGCTAAGTGGTGCCAATTCCAGGTCTGGGCCCTTGGAGGTGGTTCCTGCTGCAAAAGACTCCAAATTTGAAGCATCACTCTGCCAGCGCCTGTTTTTCCGATGCAGCACCGCAGTGCAGGAGAAATTTCCATGCAACGCTGCCACGTGGCTGAAGAAATCGATGCAGCCCCTGTTCAGGGCTGAAGAAAGCACCGCAGCCCGAGTCCAAAGCACCGAGTCTTTGACGTCCAAGACCCTCGCTCCGACTTTGGCACAGGCCCTGCTGTGCGGCTGAAAGAATCGACGCATCACCCATCTGCCTCTGGAAGAATCGACGCAGCGCCTATTCAACCACCGCCGAATTGACTCCAGCGCGTCCGATTTTCATGCATCGCACCTGTGCGCCAAGCTTTCCACCGCATCACCCGCAGACCAGAAACATCTTGGATTTCGACGCATTGCTTCCCTATACAGTCCAGAACTGACACAACACTTCTCCTGTGTGCAGAACTGATGCATCGCTTCCCCAAGGACTCAGGAACCAACCCATCGCTGTGCTATCCAACACTTCCCTCCGCTGTGGCTGTTTTCCTTGTGGAGTTTGACACATCAAAGGTACTTTGTGCTAAAATCCCTGCAGCCATAGAGTTCTATGGACAGAATTGCTTACACCTTTAAAAAGTTATATTTTGAGTTCTGTATGTTGGATATTTGTCTTTTTGGACTTGTTTGGTTTAGATAAAGATTGTTTATTTTTCTAAATTGTTGTGGTGTCCATTTGTAGTATTTTCACTGTGTTACTGTGTTTGTTTTGTATAAATACTTTACAAATTGCCTCTGAGATAGGCCTAACTGCTTGTGCCAAGCTACCAAGGGGGTAGGCAGGGGTTATCTTGGGTATGTAACTCCCTTACCCGGACTAGAAGGAACGGTCCCTACTTGGACAGGGTGTTTAACCACTGCCAACTAGAGACCCCCATATCTAACTATAATATCGCACCAGGACATGCAGGACAAGAGCTGCACATGCACTAGCTTGAAGTAAGCACACAGATGTCAGGACAACTGGCATCATTTGCAAATTAACTGTACCTGTACTGAAATCATCATAATAAAATAAACGTAAAAAATAATTTTCAGTATTTGAAATGCGTAAATAGTAAGAAATATAAAAAGACAAACTCGATTCATTATAATTTGTCTATGTCAATACCATAATAAAGGTAATGGTCTCTGATGAGGCAATGCTCTAGATGCCAATTTAAGGAGGTAGTGTTTGCTTTTTTGCTACTGGGAAGTGACATAGAATGGAGTGGGCTTCAGCTGGTCCTGTATACTTTTTGCCTATCTCATCCTGGCTGGCTCATCTATAGCAAGGATGCTTAGGAAGGAAATGCGATGTCTCACACAGGTGGCGTGGTAGATTAAGCTCTGATCCCTGCTACAAAATATGTTGCATGTCATGCATAAAGCAAAAAGTAACCTCTTGGCCAGCCAGGTTCTCATAAAAGAGTGGCAATATCAGACAGTCAGGAGGTTATAAGCATGGAACCTATTAAACCTCACATTTTAGAGGGAAGGTGGACGGGACCCCAAGCTGCCTGAAAAACCTAGATTAGGTCAATTATTATTTTGAAACCAGTGCCACCAAGGAACCACGTTGCTTAAACCAGGTGAACTGGGCCATATCGCACTACCGACAGGTAGAGACGGTCCACTTACTCCAGCATTTGAAGAAAAAAGAGAATGCAAGTGAATCTATCCTGGATGTGCTGCACAGGGAGGGGCTAAGTGCGCTGTGGACTGAGTCCAACTCTCCCCTACCTCAAATCCCAGTAACCGGAAGAGTGTACGCCCAAGTTAAAGTGCTTCTTTGAGCTTTTTTTCTTTACTTCTGATCTATCACAATCATGATTCCACAGTATTCAGTTTCATTAAGGCACTAGGGGGCATATTCTCAAGGACTTATCGCCGAGTTAGCAGCACTTTATCGCAGCCAAAGTGGCGATAGATTTATCACCCTATTCACAAGCTGGTGCTAACAGCTGATATCGCCAGTTTTCCTGCGATAGCAGCCGCAAAAAACATCGCCACGGATGACACCGACAACTAACGCTAATGAGATGCAGAGTAGGCGTCCCCGTGCAAAAAGCCGCGACAACACCACTTCGCAATATTCTCAACGACCAGCCAGATTGGCGATAAGATCACAAAACATGCGATAAGGCGCATTAGCAGCAGGGAATTAACACCTGCTCTTACCTGGTATTAAGTCGGACGATAACCTGCACCAGAAATGGGAGCCCAGCCCACAGCCACACCAGAAGAACAACAGATGCCATGGAGCTACTGATCAGGCAGCCGGACACCCAAGAGGGCCCCAACACCCACCACCACCCCCCCCAGTCCCTACCCCGGACAAAGATATTTTACATCAACTTTACGAAATCATGAACAAAACAATTCGCCTGATGTCGCACAAGTACAACAATTAACATTCATGTGTGGTCAGAAAAAGGAGAATCATTCATTCATCTTTGAATTTCCAAACAAATTATTTTATTCAAATTTAACTCAAAACAACTATTTGGAAGAGTCATGGCGGGTCTTCTCTGGACAATCTGTAAGACACAGCCTGCAAGACAAAATACAAGCTAAGAAGGTGTGTCATGCGCTCATCAAAGGACAGAGAGAGAGAGAGAGAAAGAGAGAGAGAAAGAAAAGGAGAGAGAGAGAGTGAAAGAGAGGGAGAGAGAGAAAGGGGGACAGAGGGAGAAGGAGAGAGAGAGAGAAACAGAGGAAGAGAGAGAGACAGTGAAAGGAAGAGAGGGAGAAGGAGAGAGAGAGTAACAGAGGAAGAGAGAGAGACAGTGAAAGGAAGAGAGGGAGAAGGAGAGAGAGAGTAACAGAGGAAGAGAGAGAGACAGTGAAAGGTAGAGAGGGAGAAGGAGAGAGAAAGTAACAGAGGAAGAGAGAGAGACAGTGAAAGGAAGAGAGGGAGAAGGAGAGAGAGAATAACCGAGGAAGAGAGAGAGACAGTGAAAGGAAGAGAGGGAGAGGGAGAGAGAGTGCCGACACTGCGGACCCAGGCCTCACTGCTCACCTGCTGCCACCAGTGTGTCTCCAACCACGTGCCGGTATACACTGCAGTCCACTAGGTCCCTTATCTGAAACAGAGTCCAGATTTATGAATGGCAGAGTACATATCATTGCACACGCCATCATCGCTTGGCCGCCCCTGCGCACACAGGCTGCTGCACCCCAGCCCCTCCCGCCGCCCAGCAGTGTTTGCCCGCCCCTGCGCACCCAGGCCTCACTGCTCACCTTCCGCCACCAGCGTGTCTCCAAGAGGGCCCACCACGTGCCGGTGCAAGCTCCAAGCCCGGGGTCAACGACCTTGGCAGCCTCCACATCATGCAGCCCCGCTCCACAGGCCACTAGGTCACACACGTGATTCTGGGTCTTGATTTCGCAATGGCAGAGATCATATCAGTGCACATGGCATCATCGCAGGCTGCACACCCGCTTAGCTCAATAGGTGCCACTAACTCTGTGAACCGCGAGGCAACGGTAGGCCCACTGGCTCAGGCCTACACTGCGGTCCAGCAGGGCTCACACAAATCCTTACCAGTCCGGACCGCCAGGACGGCGCATCATCGCAGGCTGCACACCCGCTCAGCACCTAAGTTGCCCCTACCTCAGTGCACCAAAAGTCACCGTCCCGTGGCGGTAGGCCCATGCCAGCCGCAGTGTTTCCGGTGACACCAACTCTGTGCAACGTAAGTCATGGACCCTTTCTGATTGAGTCTCATGATATGCCAGGCGGATGCAGCCATGTCACCTCCGGCATTGGAGAAGAACTGGGACACGTAGCGTCGTCGCCCCCCCCCCTTTATACGTAAGCCGAGTGGGCTGGCTCGGCGTACGCCAGGCCAGCGTAGGGGTGTGAATAATTATCCCTGGGCTCTGGGCATGGTTCATTTCTGGGCTGGACAGGAAGCCAACTGATGCTTGTGTCTCTGTTGCAGTGTCTGCGCCACACGGCCTGCAATCGACAATGTTGCAATGTTGCATGCACCCGGAGGGTGGCCGCTCATGAAGGGATTGTACAAGGAGCGCAAGGCCGCTCGGGCTCTTGGCTCATGCATGCCAACTGTTGTGTGTGTATCGCTATTGGTGCACCATAAGCCTAAGGCCTAGCCTCAATTGTAGCGAGAAAGCCACATCACATTTCCAGAATGCAAGCAGTAGTCAGACTAACATTAGGGATGAAAGCTCCTTTGTCTCAATACATGAAGCGGAAGGACACCTGCACCTCCGACCTTGGTCTTGCATGCGGCAGGCACCCCCTGAGAGAGTTACCATAGCAGATGATGATGACTCCCACACTACGCACAGCGCTAATGAAGGACCAATGTATCCACACCCCACACACAGAAGTTCTTGCTCGAGGTACTCTTGCATGGAATGCCCTTGACACTTACGTACACAACAACCCATACGTCCAAACATTGCACACACATACGACTCATTGCTCCGAGCTGTGGCATATCATCCACATAACTAAAACGAATTTCGTTGCGCGCACTGCATCGCATTTGGCGATGCAGCGCTCACAACAAAATTTGTTTTATTTATTTAAAGGTTTACTTACCTGTATTCACCCGTAATCCATGGTTTACTACCCCCCACCCTGCCCCTCCCCCGCCCCACGTCACCGCCCGGCCTGCACTCCTACCACCGACCGCTACTGCTTCCCATGAGTGTCACGGTCAAACATGCGCATTGCATTCACTTCCCAGGGTGTACCTTTTTGGGCAATCAATGTCCTTACATTCATCCATACTTTCATACTTGATCGATTATGGACATGACACATCTGTGTGAATTTTAATGATTTATACAAATTCGGTGGAGTGTCGGAGCTGGAGCAGTACATGGCAATGCAAACCCCACATTACATTGTAGCCCAGTGGAGGGCCAGCCAGAGTCATCGGAAGAGGAAGAGTACAGTCCGCAGTCTGATTGCTGTGTCATTGGTAAGCAAACAAAATATGGCAGTCCATGTCGAGGTCCAAGGTGAGTGTCGCAGAGTGTTTCGGGGGACAGTGGGAGGTGTTGTTACAGGGCATGATGCAGAGGGCAGAACCAAGCTGAAACAGGGCATATGGCGGAGAAGAATGCTACTGGCTCCTTCTTACTACAAAGGTGGACTCACCCGCATCTTCGTCCCCTATGTCATCTGTCTGACATGTGGGTGCTGATGTTTGGTCTGCAGCACTGTGTGCCACTGACACATCAGGGGCCGGAGATGTGTGTGTAGAAATACCAGCAGCATTCATCAGCAACTGCCTTAGTGGCAGCAATGCGATGATGAGGATCTGCAGGCCATGGAAGATCCCAACTACTTTTCGCTGGTGTGCATCCGTGGCAGCCATTCTTTCTGCATGCATCCACTCCATGTTCTCCATTATCCTCAGCATCTGTGCCAACTCTCGGCTGACATCGCTGAAGCCACTCTGACTAGACAGTTGTTCTCCTCTCAGAGTCATGACTCCAGCGATGTAGGGCATGGATTGTTGGACATCATGGAGCGAACTGTGGGTGTCCGTTAGTGAGTGTAAGTGGTCCCTGATGGGACTTAGACACCCACGTATGTCATCTAGTTTGGCTGCCAGGAGGTCAAACCCCACCCGCACCTGTTCAGCCACCTCCTTCTGGCAGTCTAACACCTGGCCTTGGAATGTGATGTGTTCTTCAGTGAGGTGCTGGGAGCCAGCCGTGGTCGTGGGTGCTTCCTGCTGTGTGGACTGTGCAGGGGGTGGGGTCTCCTCGATGCAGCTGGGCTGCCCTGCTCCTGGAGGTGGGTTGCCGTAGCTGTCCATGAGCTGTTGTAGGGCGTCGGTGTCGAAGGTGTGGAGGTCCTCTTCATCATCACTGATGAGTTGTCTGGTCTGCTCTGCAGGAGGTGTTGATTGTCCCTCTGTAATGTGAAGGGGAGATGCATGTTAACATTGTGTTGACATGTATGTTGACGCATTGTTCAAGTTTACATACAGACTGCATGACAATGTACATTGTGACTGTTTGGGAGGAGCTGACTATTTGATGTGGGACAGTGGACATTTGAACTACATCACGGATGTGAGGTTGTACACGTACATTATCATCTCACAGTTTCCTGCTATGCCAGATGTGATCGGCCAGTTTCTACGCACAAGCGGAACCAGTTGTATCCTCTGTTCTGTAGTGTAGTGAGAGTGTTGCACTTTGTGCCACCTTGTCGTCAATGATGTTGTGCTGTTATTGCTATGTGTGTGGGAGAGTCACCCCTGCAGCTGTGATTTTGCTGCCCCTTATCCCTCTGAGGCGGTGTGCCTTTGACTTCTGTGCTTCTACAGTGCTGAGATGTTGCAGACTTGGCTAATTTTGGCTCTAGTTCGGATTTTGGACTCTTGGGCATGGTTTATCCGCAGATGTGTTGTTGACGTCAGGGGTTGTTTGTGCACATGGATGTGTCAGAGTGTGACCTGCTCCTTTCCAGATGTATTCCACACTCAGCCACCTCAGTGTCGTGGCGTGCACCATGTCATGATAATTGTACTGCAGCCATGCTGTTCGTCATGCAGTGTCACTTGCATTGTCAGTGTGGCTCACAGACATGCAGCTTTGCTGGTTTTAACACGTGTGCATGGGTTGGTTGTGAGATTGGTGCTGTGTGGGGAGGGACCCCTTAGTGCCCATGGTGGACGGGGGCCTACTTGCTGTTTGTATGTGTGCTGCAGTGTGCCAAGGGGATCAGGGACATGATCCAGAGTCATTGTGGGTATGCAGTGTGCTGTACTTAATTGTGCATGTGTGCCATTGTGCCCATCTCCCCTCGCCCCCAGTCCCTGTTCGGTACTCACCCTGGTGCTGTTGTGTCAGGTCATGTCGAGCAGTGTCCGGACCCCCAACTCCTGCCACCGTCTCCCCACTGATGACTGTGGCCACCATTTCCTCCATCTCATCCAGCTCCTGGTGTTCCGCTGGACTGCCACCTCCAGTCTGCATTGCTGCCTGATGGTTGTCAGCGAGTTTCTTCTTGGTTTTGCGCTTCCCATCATTCCAGCGCCTCTTGACCTCTCCAATTGTCCTCCTCCTCACTCCGACTGCATTCACCTTGTCCAGGATGGACTACCATATTGCATTTTTATTTGCCAATGACACGTTGGAGGTGACGAACAGTTGTTGGTGGTGTTCTATCACCTCCATGATGATGATCCTGTTTTCCTGCGGACTGAGCCTCATCTTCCTCGTCTTCTTCTCCTTGCCCTTCCGTGACCCTGAGGTCCCAGGCTGTTCCTCCTGGGGGCTTGTGGGGTTCTGGTCGTCCTCTGTACTTGCTCCGGCTTCCTCCATGGTGCTACGCAGTTTGAATTATTTTGTATGTGTTTTTCGGTTCTTTTATAGTGCATTTTCCCACATGACGAGTGGGAATTGCAGGCCTGTCGCTGGTTATCACAGATTTTTTTTATCGCTGTTGGCCACATCGCAACTTTTTTCGCGTTCGTGTTTCGCGTTTTTTGGCCGTCACAGTAATTTTATCGCGGTCATTTGACGCGTTAGCGTGAGACTATCGCATGGTACCGACGTGTTGAGAATACTACGTTAACACAGCGTTATTTTCCCGCGATAGACTGCGATAATTATCACCCGTTCTTGAGAATATCCCCCTATGTCTCAAAACAATTGCAATTTCTATTGTTATTCAATTAATGTAATCATCCTCTTTGCTGCATTATTAACACTGCCCTACCAAGGCAAACTCGTAGTTAAGATAAGCACTAATTTACTCTTGTTCCACAGCACACTCGCATGCTAAGTTATTCACTGTTAACTTATATCAAACAACTTTACGCAATTATTGTTGTAATATATTTATTTTATGGAATGAGTGTCCCATGCATATGTTCTTTTCAAGTATCAGTAAATATATGTGTGTAGTGGATCTTCTTCAAAAGTATATTCATTGCCTTTTTCTACTTCATAAATGTATATCTACAAAAATATTGAAATTAATACATGGCATGAAGAATTGTTTAAAAATTGTTGCAAGTCAAAAGATGTTGGGAGATTTATGTAAACGCATGAATTACGTAACACAAGTAAGCTAATTTTTGTTTTGATGTGGCTACCAAAGCATTGGCACAGTTGACAGGATGCCTCTAAAGTCAAACACCCACTGCAGAGGTCTTGATTATTTTGGACATGAGGATTATTAAGCTCTCACAAAGCTCCTTGGCAGCCCAGTCATACTTGTTCGTATGCAGGGGTAGATGGCTCGTCTCTTTTTTTTAGAATACAGGTCTCAATGCAGGTACGAGCACTGACCTGCACCACTTTCCTAGAGCTGACAACCTTGTGAACAAGTAAAGAGTGTGCTGGATTTTATCTTGAGAGCTGTCCCAATGAAAAGAACGTGTTCATCACCTTAGAAGGTTTCTACAAAGCAAGAATGTTAACATATATCAAGAAAAATTAAAAGATTGCATAGCTCAGCCAAATGCCAAAACAGCAACGCCTTTTGGAAAACGTGTCAAGAACAATCAGTCAACCAAGAAAGTGAAATTTGCAAGCATGAAAGCAAAAGCATGGTTATGCTATTATGCATCTATCTTTGAAACTAGCAGAACAGCAGCCATAAGATGTAAGAAAAGGCATTGCCTGCCTCTTTGTTCACTCCCTGTGTATTGCATTGTGCTATACGATATAAGACTGCAGTCAAATAATGTGATCAGGACAATAATCCGCCAGTTTATATTGGGTAATCACAAATTATATTTTCCAGAATGATAATGACATTGACCCACATCTCTTCCCGCATCAAGCCATTCAGTGATTAGTAGACACTCACGTTAAAAGTTCAGCTTATATTTTGCACCAACACACTCAGGGGCATATTCTCAAGGACTCATCGCCAATATATCGGCATTTTAGCACCACAAAAGTGGCGATAGAGTTATCGCCCTATTCTCAAGCTGGTGCAAACTGCCGATATCGCCAGTTTACCAGCGATAGCTGCCGCAAAAAATATCGCCACGGATGAGAGAGACAATTAACGCTAATGATATGCAGAGTAGGCGTTCCCGTGCAAAAACACACAAAAACACCACTTCGCGATATTCTCAACGACCAGCCAGATCTGCAATGCGACCCAAAAACAGGCGAAAAGGCACGTTAGCAGCAGGGAATTAACACCTGCCTTCTGCTGGTGCTAAGCAGGACGACAACCTGCAGTATGAAAGGGAGCCCAGCCCAGAGCCACATCTGAAGACCCACAGATGCCATGGAGACAATGAACATGCAGCCCGGAGACCCAAAAGGGCCACAACACACACCGCCACCACCCCCAGGACCAACACCCCCCTCCAGACCCCCCAGACTACCACCGAGGCAGCGTAGGACAAGACAGCGGATCGTCCAAAAACGGCATGGCCCCTCAGCCACACAATTGCAGAATGTGGGGAGAGGTGGGAACCAAGTATGTGTGAAGGAGGCAACTCACCCCTGAAGAAGAATGTACACAATGCCAAGTGTGGCAGTGATGTGCTGGACAGACCACAGAATGCAGAGCACAGACATGTCCATGTGGACATATACTGCTGGTGTGTGTAGTTTTGTGGACAGTGGACGCAACCATGCCATCTCAGGCAGTGGGGAAGACCCTGGACATGTAGCTGTGCCGTCCCCCCCTGTAAGCGTAAGCGCAGTGGGCTTGGCCGGCGTACGCCACTCCAGCGTAGGAGTTCTGATAAAAAGGACGGGGCCCTGGGCGTGGTTCTCTTCCGTGATGGGCAATGCATCTGCCAGGGCGGTGCACCTCACCCTGCCACGAGTCCGCCACCTCGACCTCCAGACTCCACGACACAGGCCCCCAGCGCATCCAGCGGCACAGCAACACGGAGTTATGTGTGTGCCGGACACTGCCTTAGTCCTACACTGCGGTCAGCAGGTCCCACAATTCAAATCATGCCACATTTATGTTAATGGAGGAAACCACCAGTCAACAGACATTGCCCCCAGTGTGGCCCGCCCGGATGACGCATCATCGTCGGCTGCACACCCGCTGAGCTCTCCAGGTGCCACTAACTCAGTGCACCACAAGTCATCACCACGTGGATGTGGGCCCTCGCTGACCGCTGCCTCCGGCCTACACTGCGGTCAGCAGGTCCCCCAAGTCAAACGACGCATCATCGTTGGCTGTGCACCTGCTGAGCGCTCCAGGTGCCACTGACCCTGTGCAACACAAGCCGACGACACGTGGCAATATTGAGGCAGAATTCAGTAGGCGAAAAACATTGCACCCAGTGCGGCCCGCACGGATGGCGCATCATCGTTGGCTGTGCACCTGCTGAGTGCTCCAGGTGCCACTGACCCTGTGGAACACAAGCCGACGACACGTGGATGTGGGCCATTGCTGACTGCTGCCTCCGGCCTACACTGCAGTCAGCAGGGCTCGCTAATCAAAATGAGTCTTGATTCATTTATGGCAGAGTCCAGTAGGCCACAGACATTGCTACCAGGGTGGGCCGCCCAGACGACGCATCAGCGCAGGCCGCGTACCCGCCGAGCGCTCCAGGAGCCACTAACTCAGTGCACCACACGTCATCGTCACGTGGCTGTGTGCCCCTTCTGACCGCTACCTCCAGCCTACACTGCGGTCAGCAAGGCTCGCAAACCAAATCCAATCCTGACATGCAAGGACACGCCATCATCGCTGGCTGCACACCCGCCACCACCGCCAGGACCACCTCCAACCAACAACTGCCAGAGTTGGAGGAGTGTCACAGCCAGCCTATCTAAGTTGCTCACACCTGTCTTGGATGCCATCATCAGCTTGATCCCCTGCTCAGCTCTTCAGGTGCCACTAACTTAGTGCACCACAACACATGGACGCTTCATGATTGAGTTTTGTGCTGTGGACAGCGGACGCAACAATGTCACCTCAGGCAGTGGGGAAGACCTGGGACGATGATGATTAAGATGAGGCAGGTGTACCACACCACACTGCAGCTGCAGCAGGAATATCCCGAAGGGACCAAATCATTAACAATTCCTTCACATGAGCACGCTCAGCTCTGGTGCCCCTACCTCAGTGCACTGCAAGTCATGGACCCTTTATGATTGAATCTGTGTGTGATCCGATGATCACTGTTCTAGTTGTTGCCAGCACCAACCACTCCCTGAGGGCTGGCTTACACCCACCCCACACCCATCCAGCACAGGCGTCACTGGACATGTGACCCTGGTAATAAAAGGTTGCCGGGCGCACGTGCCCGTAGCCAGTTCAACTATCTAACTAAGTGTGTCCGTGTGGTCATTATGTATGCATGATGGGCCAGGGCCCTACCACATTACATTGTGCTGTGGACAGGGGACGCAACCATGTCACCTCAGGCACTGGGTACGACCTTGGACACGTAGCTTTGTTGTCCCCCCCTGTAAGCGTAAGCGGAGTGGGCTGGGCTGGCATACGCCAAGCCAGCGTAGGGGTGTGAAGGATTTGCCCGGGGCTCTAGGCGTGGTTCAGTTCTGGCCTGGACAAGGAAGTAACTAATGCGTGTGTCTCTGTTGTAGTGTCGGCGCCACCCAGTCCGCAATCGACAATGTTGCAATGTAGCATGCACCCGGAGGGCGGGCTCGCAGGAACGGGGAAATGAAGGAGCGCAAGACCGCTCGGGGTCTTGGCTCATACATGCCAAGTGTTGTGTGTATCTGTATTGCCGCAGCATGAGCCAAATGCCTAGCCTTAACCGCAACGCGAGTTCAGCCAGGCATGAACTCTACGTCTGTGTCTGCCCTATCCTTCCCACAGGCCTACGCTCACGTGGCTGCCCACCTCCAATGGCCAACATCACAGTGTCGTTGTCAGGCTTGTGGACATGCACAGACAGGCATGACAATGGTGTGCCGTAGGAGTGCCAGTGATGCAACCGCGCAGCGCACACAAGTAATTAGCGCACACAAGTGGTAGGTCGCTCCCCCACCACACAGCTCCGTCTGTGTGCCCTGCTGCTGCCCCTGATTGTGATCGTTTTTTCCTTTCTGTGCCCCCTTGCTGCCCCTGATTGTGATCGTTTTTTCCTTTCTGTGCCCCCTTGCTGCCCCTGATTGTGATCGTTTTTCCTTTCTTTGCCCCCTTGCTGCCCCTGATTGTGATCGTTTTTTCCTTTCTGTGCCCCCTTGCTGCCCCTGATTGTGCTCGTTTTTCCTTTCTGTGCCCCCTTGCTGCCCCTGATTGTGATCGTTTTTTCCTTTCTGTGCCCCTTGCTGCCCCTGATTGTGATCGTTTTTTTCCTTTCTGTGCCCCCTTGCTGCCCCTGATTGTGATCGTTTTTTCCTTTCTGTGCCCCCTTGCTGCCCCTGATTGTGATCGTTTTTTCCTTTCTGTGCCCCTTTGCTGCCCCTGATTGTGATCGTTTTTCCTTTCTGTGCCCCCTTGCTGCCCCTGATTGTGCTCGTTTTTTCCTTTCTGTGCCCCCTTGCTGCCCCTGATTGTGATCGTTTTTTCCTTTCTGTGCCCCCTTGCTGCCCCTGATTGTGATCGTTTTTTCCTTTCTGTGCCCCCTTGCTGCCCCTGATTGTGCCTCGTTTTTTCCTTTCTGTGCCCCCTTGCTGGCCCTGATTGTGATCGTTTTTTCCTTTCTGTGCCCCCTTGCTGCCCCTGATTGTGATCGTCTTTTTCCTTTCTGTGCCCCCTTGCTGCCCCTGATTGTGATCGTTTTTCCTTTCTGTGCCCCCTTGCTGCCCCTGATTGTGCTCGCTTTTTCCTTTCTGTGCCCCCTTGCTGCCCCTGATTGTGATCGTCTTTTTCCTTTCTGTGCCCCCTTGCTGCCCCTGATTGTGATCGTTTTTTCCTTTCTGTGCCCCCTTGCTGCCCCTGATTGTGATCGTTTTTTCCTTTCTGTGCCCCCTTGCTGCCCCTGATTGTGATCGTTTTTCCTTTCTGTGCCCCCTTGCTGCCCCTGATTGTGATCGTTTTTCCTTTCTGTGCCCCCTTGCTGCCCCTGATTGTGATCGTTTTTTTCCTTTCTGTGCCCCCTTGCTGCCCCTGATTGTGATCGTTTTTCCTTTCTGTGCCTGTTTCCCGCCGCTGCGCCTGCGGCCCCGCCCCTCACTGCCCATTCGCTGCCCCATTCCCTGCTCCTCCCTCCCACCTCCCCATTTATGGTGGCCGCGCAGCGGACGCGCCGCTGGCGCGCCAAAGGCACGCCTAAGGCAAGCCCGTCTGCGCCCGTCCGCGCCGTGACCGCGCCCAGCGCCAGACCCCCTGTTCCAGGCATCCCCCGCGCCCGCAACATCAACAGACGCCGATACGACGCCAGCACCCTCCACGCACTCAACCCCGGAAAAGATCACGCCTGCTACCAGGCCACCCCGAAGCGCACCCAAGGGCCCTTCACCTGCCGGAACTGCAGCTTCGCCAGCACCCGCCCCGCCAAACCACCGCCCAGGAAAGAACCCAACTACCTCAGATGCATCCTCCTCAACACCCGCTCCGCCCGCAAACACGCCATCGAACTCTGGGACCTTCTCGACTCAACCTCCCCAGACGTAGCATTCCTGACGGAGACCTGGCTGAATCCCGCTTCAGCCCCCGACATCGCCATTGCCATCCCGGACGGATACAAGATCACCCGCAGGGACCGCACCAACGGAGTCGGAGGAGGCATCGCCATCATCCACAGGAACACCCTCAGAGTCTCAACCAACACCGACGACACCCTCAGCACCGCCGAACACATGCACTTCCAGATCCACACCGATCCCAACACCACCCTCAAAGGAACCCTCATCTACAGACCCCCGGACCCCGACCACAGTTCAGCGATTCCATTGCTGACTTCGTCAGCACACACGCAATCGCCTCCACGGACTACATCCTCCTCGGGGACCTGAACTTCCACCTCGAGAACAACAAGGACACCAACTCCACCACCCTGATCGACAACCTCGCCACCCTCGGACTCAGACAGCTCGTGACTACACCCACCCACGCCGCCGGCCACACGCTAGACTCCATCTTTTCCGCAAGCCCACACGTCTCCTTCAACCACACCTCCGAACCCCACTGGACTGACCACCACTACATCCACTTCACCTACAGGAAGCCCACCACGCACCACCGCACCGAACAAATGCCTCGCCGCTGCTGGAGCAGAGTCACGGAAGACCAGCTAACCACAACCCTCGCCCTGAGCCCACCCGCCGAACCCTCCGACCCCGACACCGCCGCCCGCAACCTCAGACAGTGGATCGACGACTGCGCCAACACCCTCGCCCCGCTCAAGAATCCGCCCAACAGCCACACCAGCAAGAAAGCCACCTGGTTCACCGAAGACCTCCAGGCCTCCAAACGAACATGCCGAAAACTGGAGAAGATCTGGCTCCACGAACGGACAGCGGACAGCTATGCCGCCCACAAGAGCGCCACCCGCAATCACCATCACCTCATCAGATCCGCCAAAAGGGCCTCACTCAAAGACCGCCTAGACAACAACGCACACAACAGCAAAGAGCTCTTCAACATCGTGAAGGAACTCTCCAACCCCAGCTCCAACACCAACGACATCCAGCAGTCGCAAGACCTGTGCGACTCACTGGCCACCTCCTTCCACCGCAAAATCGCCGACATCCACGACAGCTTCAACACCACGACCGCCCCGGCAACCACCGAGACCACTGCCCCCACAACCACCAACCGCCTGCTCTCCTGGACCAACATCAACGACGAGGACACCAGCGAGATCATGAACACCATCCACTCCGGTTCACCGCTAGACCCGTGCCCTCACCACATCTTCAACAAAGCCAGTACAGCCAACGCGCCCCATCTCCGGAAAATAATCAACATCTCCTTCGAGACAGCAACCTTCCCGGAAAGCTGGAAGCACGCCGAGATCACCGCCTTACTCAAGAAACCCAAGGCAGACCCCAAGGACCTGAAGAACTTCCGACCCATCTCTCTGCTCCCGTTCCCCGCGAAGGTCACCGAGAAAATCGTCAACAAACAACTGACCCGCTACCTCGAGGAGAACAACATCCTGGACCCTTCCCAGTCCGGCTTCCGCAGCAACCACAGCACCGGAAACCGCCCTCATCGCCGCCACCGATGACATCAGGACCCTGCTAGACAACGGAGAAACAGCAGCCCTCATCCTCCTGGACCTATCAGCCGCCTTCGACACGGTCTGCCACCACACACTACGAACACGCCTTCACGACGCCGGGATCCAAGAGAAGGCCCTGGACTGGACCACATCCTTCCTTTCCGGCAGAACACAAAGCGTCCGCCTCGCCCCTTCCGATCCAAGGCCACCAAGATCATCTGCGGCGTACCCCAAGGCTCCTCCCTCAGCCCAACGCTGTTCAACATCTACATGGCACCCCTCGCCCACGTCGCCCGACAGCACAACCTCAACATCATCTCCTACGCCGACGACACCCAGCTGATCCTCTCCCTCACCAAAGACCCTCACACCGCCAAAGCCCACCTCCACGAAGGAATGAAGGCCGTCGCCGAATGGATGAGGACCAGCCGCCTGAAGCTGAACTCGGACAAGACGGAGGTCCTCATCCTTGGTTCCAACCCTTCAGCCTGGGACGACTCCTGGTGGCCAACATCACTGGGAACAGCCCCGCCACCCACCGACCACGTACGCAACCTAGGGGTCATCCTCGACCCCACCCTCTCCATGACTAAGCAGGTCAACACCGCTTCCTCATCCTGCTTCAACATCCTCCGAATGCTCCGCAGGATCTTCAAGTGGATCCCCACCGAAACAAGAAAAACAGTCACCCAGGCCCTCGTCACCAGCAGGCTGGACTACGGAAACGCCCTCTACGCAGGAACGACGGCTAAGCTCCTGAGACGGCTGCAACGCATCCAGAACGCCTCTGCACGTCTTATCCTCGACATCCCCCGACGCAGCCACATCACACCCCACCTGAGAGACCTGCACTGGCTCCCTGTCAACAAGAGGATAACCTTCAAGCTCCTCACCCACGCACACAAAGCACTCCACAACTCCGGACCAGCCTACCTCAACAGACGACTCAGCTTCTACACCCCCACCCGCCAGCTCCGCTCGACCAGCCTCGCCCTCGCCACAGTCCCCCGCATCCGGGAAAACGACCGCCGGCGGCAGATCCTTCTCCCACCTCGCCGCCAAGACCTGGAACACCCTCCCCACCAACCTCCGACAGACCCAAGACCTACTGGCCTTCAGAAGACTCCTCAAGACCTGGCTCTTCGATCAGTAGCAGCACCACCCCCCTCTTCCCCCAGCGCCTTGAGACCCTCGCGGGTATGTAGTGCGCTTTATAAGTGACATGATTGATTGATTGATTGAGGCTCGGGGGGAGGGAGGAGCAGCTGTGAGGCAACGTTACACACAGTGATGCCGCTCATTTGCCACATGCAAGACATGTCGAACATGAATCTCAAAGTCGCACACATCCCACCCCAACCCCAACAAGCCACTTCACAGTACCTGAATGCAAGCATATGAGAAACTAACATTAGGGATTAATGCTCCTTTGTCTGTGCTATCAGGCGGAAGCACATCTGCACTTCCAAGCTCGGAATTACATGTGCCCGGCACCCCCTGACAGATACTATAGCAGCTGATGATGACTCCCACACTATGCGCAGCCCGACGAGAGACCAACGTATACACACCTCACACACAGAAGTCCTTGCTCGAAGTTATCTTGCATGGAATGGCCTTCACACTTACTCCCACATTAACCCAGGCGTACAACCGTTGCACACTAAAACAACTCATTGATCCGAGCTATGGCATTTCATCCACAGAACTGGCGCAGGTCAGAACAGTGCCGCTTCAACCAGAGCCACTGACGCAATGGCAGACCATCACGGACACTTGCAAAACCCCTGTCAGGTGGAACTGTACCGTGCATGTATGCTGCATTTACTGGGGGCACTGCCATTGGTAGTGCTGTGCTACGGATCAGTTACCGCCTGAGCTTCCGCCTTGCCAACGTCACCTGCGTGCAGCCTGTGTTGCATTGTCGCTCATGCATATTCGAGTGGCCCATGGATGTCTGCCTATCCAACAGGACGGCAGCCGAACTGGATTTCGACATGTGTGTACGCCCTCTATTGGCCCACAACCATGAGTGTCACCATGACACCCGTCTATGGGATGCCTGGATACTTGGCATACGTGCTGGCAGCTGGACCTGGGAGATTGCAGAACTCCTCGTGTGCAGTGAGCAAATTGAGCCGCTCCCCTATTGGGCTGTAGTGCTAATTGGTGAAGGTCGTGGACGCAGCACATCTGTCCGGATCTGCTAATGGTTAGCCTCGCCGTCCTGTTCGATGAAGTCGACGACGATCTCATGTTGGAAATGATTGCCTACGAGGCTGCACTAGCTTTCATGGATGTGTAACTATGTACCTGCAGACACAACAGTTTGGAACACATTGCACATGTCCCGACAACTTGTTGGAACTTGGGGTTCTGGGCACATCTCCCACGGTGACAGTGGCCATGTCTGCATTCGCCTGGACTCCGAATACATGAGCAGACAACAACGTGGGTTAACACACACCTGTGAAAGGTCAGGCACTCCCCCGGAGTGGACAGCGGCGCTTGGCAACGTTCCACGTTCTGACATACTGCTGCATTGGTCTGCATGTTGTGGCACTTATCTTGGCCGAACTAACACGCATATGCTAATAAAGTCTACCCACCTTCACCTGTATTCAACTGTGATGAGTGTTGATTTGCATGACAATGTGTGTCTCACTGCCTATCTGGGTCACGCCCATACATGCATTACTGCACCATCAGGGGTGTGGGGTTGTACTAGTACATTATCATCTCACAGTATCATGTTGTGCCACATGCGAATGGCCATTTTCCACACACGAGCGGCAGCAGTTGTGTCCTCTGTTCTATTGTGCTGGTGTTGCTGTTTGTTCAACATTGTTGTAAATGTTGAGGTGCTCTGGATCTTATGTGTGTGTGCTGCATTGTAGGTGAGTTGCCCCTTCAGCTCTTATTTTGCTGGCCCTTATCCCTTTCAGGCGGTGTGGCTTTCACTTCTGTGCTTATGCAGTGCTGTGATGTTGCAGACTTGGGTGAATTGGGCTCTTGGTTGGTGTTGTGACTCTTGGGCATGGTTTGTCCGCAGATGTGCTCTACTTAATTGTGCATGTGTGCCATTGTGCCCAACTCCCCCGTCCCCCCAGTCCCTGGTGGTAACTCACCCTGTTGCTGTTGTGTCAGGTCATGTTGAGCAGTGTCCGGTCCCCCAACTCCTGCCACCGTCTACACACTGATGACTGTGGTCACCATTTCCTCCATCTCATCCAGCTCCTCCTGTGGCGCTGGTCTCCCACCTCAAGTCTGCATTGCTGCCTTCTGGTTGTTTGCGAGTTTCTGCTTGTTCTTGCACTTCACATCATTCCAGCGCCTCTTGAGCTCGTCCATTGTCCTCCTCAGCGCTATGACTGCATTCGCCTTGTCCAGGATGGGCTGCCATATTGTATTTTTTGTTGCCAATGACACAGTGGAGGTGACGTACAGTTGTTGATGGTGTTCTATCACCTCCGTGATCAGGATCCTGTTTTCCTGCGGACTGAACTGTGTCTTCCTCTTCTTCTTCTCCTTGCCCTTCCCTGACCCTGAGGTCCCAGACTGGTCCTCCGTGGGGCTTGTGGGGTTCTGGTTGTCCTCTGTGCTTGCTCCGGCTACCTCCATGCTGCTTCGCAGTTGTTTGTGTTTTGTGTTGCCACTTTTATTGTGCTTTTTGCAGCCTGACTTGTGGGACTTGCAGGCCTGGTGCTGCTTCTCGCTGGATTTTTATATCGCGGTTGGGCCCATCGCAACTTTTTTTGCGTTCGGGTTTGGATTTTCATTGCCGTCCCGGTAGTGTTATCGCGGACATTTGAGGCGTTATCGGGAGACTATCGCATGTTACCGCCGTGTTGGGAATACGACGTTAAACCGGAGTTATTTTCCAGCGATAGACGGCAATATGGAAACTTGCGTTAACCTATTTTGGCGATGTTTATCGCACGTTCTTGAGAATATCCCCCTCAATTTCTCTAATTTATGGTTAAACTCCATAATTGTTCCCATCTACAAGAATGGGACAACACAGATTCTGAAGTTGTGAATACATATTAGACTAGTCATTGTAGATAAAAATAATTTCATGAAGATAGTTCTATGGAACCTCAGGATGAGATTGATGACACCGAGGTGATATCACCTTTCCAAGGTGGCTTTTGAAAGGATTTTGCTAAAACTGACCATGTCTTTGTTCTGACCCACTTCTTTATCAAGTGTGCAGAGCAAGTGAACGATTCTTCTGTATTTTGGATTACTTGTCAACGTTTGATTTAATAAACAGGCACAGCCTGTTTACTGAGTTGAAGGCCTCTGGAATAAAATTGCATCTTAAAGCTTTTATCCAATAACTGTATGACATCACAACAGCGAATGTAAATCATGTGACCCAGGGCCTGCTTTTGAAAACATGTAAAACTACCAACAGACTCAAACAATCTTCTGACAGCATTGCAGTCAGTCCCAGGCGACATGCTTAAGATAATCCACAAGAAGAAACTCCTTTATTTTAAAAACACTATAAATGTTGCGAGAACATATAACAGTCTCAAATATCTGGATGCAGTGCAGAATTGACGCAATGAAACCGGTAGCTATCAAATAATTCAAATCTAAGGCAATGGCCTCAGGATCCATGAAAAAGTAAAGCATAGAGCTTCAATCGCACTGAAAACCAACCAGTTGTAAGAAATTACTTCTTACCTGTGAACTTGATTACTTGTTCTATCAGGGTTCTATCAGATGGCAAAGGTCAAAGAAAGAGCATACATATCCAACAATGATATGAGAATATTCACGTCAGGTGTGGTATCAGGTCACTTTACTCTATGTTGAGCTACCATTGAACCTATCCTGCGATATGGATCAGAAATCTGGGTTATTCAGGGAGCACCTGTTAGTATGGGAGCAACTCGAAGAACCCTGAGGGAAAAATTATATATCTTTCCAGGCCTTCCAAGCACTAATTATTGAGACTGGCTGTGCCTCCTTTGAAGCCTCATGCTTTACGACCCGTCCCCCTTGCCCTGGCATTCCTGTGTAGCTGCAGAGCTCTCTCCAGCAGAGAGCTTCTCCCCTGGATAACACTTATCACCTAATCAAGGCAGCCTTGCTAAGCCTGTTAGCACTGATCAATCAGGGAAGACTGTATGTAGGCTAAATTTTTGCTTACAGACAAGAACGTATTATATTCTCTTTTCTGTACAAGTTATGATAAATTCAACAGGAGCAATGTGTTGGGTTTATCAACATCATTCTTTGAATTATATTTTACATACTTTCCTAGCAATAGTTATGCATCCATAACATATTGCCATATTAGCCGATGAGGCCAAGTATCTACAATAGGGAAAATGAAATGTGCAATTCATCCCTCACCTGGATTCATATTTTATAAAGACCCTGCTCATAATTACAGGACCTTCCTCCACCACTAGGGCACCTAGGGGAGACCTGGTGGTTGCCTGATATGCAAAAATAATGTAGATTAATACTTCACAGTGCCAAAAGCACCAGTGATGACTTTGCAGGCGATTTCCTACACAGGAAAATAAAATGGGCAGTTTTTCCTCACAAGGGTGCATAAAACATCTCATATAGGGACCCTGCTTGTAGTTACCTGAACTCCCACCCCTGGAACACCTAGGAGAGACCTTGGGGGTTTCTGATATATAACAATAATATAGATTATCATTTATATAGTGACCTGCCACCAAAAGTCGGTTTTGCATTGAATTTACTTTTTAAAAGTAGTTCTGCAACTCAGGGTTGCTTTTAGAATCACCTCAGGAAACCTAGACAAACTGGGGATTGCAGGTGTAGGAGCGTTTTTGATAAAATGAAAAAATAATGTAGTTTAAAATAAATGTGCATATTTAATGTGTAGGCTTTAATAAAGTAATGCATTTTAAATACAAAAATTGTAGTAAGCAACCATATTTACTCGTCCTAGGCCTCAAATGGCGAAAGCACCATTGCCTGACAAGCTGACTTGACTAGAAATGTCTAATGTGCATAAAATATTTATTTTCTTGTTCTTTCCATGAACACATTTTTTTATAATAAATAATAATTGCATAAATGTTTTCAAATATTTCCACAGAATGTTTCCATATACACAAAGATCATTGTTAACAAATTATTAGAAATTAGCTATTTAATGGGGTGATGAAGAAGTTCACTTATGAAGATGCAGCATTTTTTAAAAATATGAATGGTTACTGTGCTAAATGTGATCTCTTCGTTATGTTGCTGTTTCAACTTCTACATAGACCATAGACCATTGTTTTAGAAACAGCATATATCAGAAGGTTAGGAACGTAGTTTGTACATGGGAAAGTAGACCTGAATGGGAGAATGACCCACATGAACTTAGCTGCAAACTTAACTTTGCTGTCGTGTACTACTGTATTACTGGGAGAAGGTGATGAGTGATCCTGATCCCATGAGAGCATTGAAAGCTGATTGGCTAACATGAGACGGAAGGAGCTATATGTTTCAAAGCTTCATGAAATGTGTAGTCTATAGTAGTGCATATACCTAGAGTAGGTTGCAACTTTTACATACCATTCTTCTGTGTCATTTACCCTGCCCAATGCTCAAGTTGCTTTGAGACTCTACTGAGTTTCTTGAACCTTTCTTTATGGGAAGTTCTGCTTTGAATTATTGTTGATCTATTGAGCTGACTTTAGTGCTGAAGTTTATGTTTTACTCTCACTCTCTCAAACTAGAACTGTTTATGGGTTTTGACTGACTCATTTCCCCCCGATTCTTAGAACAGGGAATTTTTAATTTATGGAACGCGCTTACTGCTTTTCATTCCGAGTTATTGCTTATTGATTGATTAATTGACTTCTAATAATATTCTAATGACTAAGGTTAATGAATTTATTTTGTGATTTAATAAAGACGATTTACTAAAAGATTTGGTTAATAAAACCTATTAACTCATACCAAACTCTCTTTATTGACTGAAAATAGATTAGTGATTGCGATAATAATTTATGTGATGGATCGCTCCTGATCTTCTATAAAACAACGGCAAAGATCCGTATGACCTCAGATGAAAATGGTATAGAGTCATAATATCGATGTTTAAATATCGATATGCCATAATATCGATGTTTAAATATCGATGTGACACAATATCGACCTGCAAGAATATCGTCGACCAGAATATCGACATGCAGGTAAGAAATATCGTTTTTATAATATCGAAGTTAGTAATATCATTAGTCAAAATATCGTTGTTAATAATATCGAAATTTATTTTAGTGTTCTGTATTTTAGTATATGTGTTAAAAGTATAGTTTATTTTTGTAATGTATGTTTGAAATTTTTAGAAGCAATTAATTTTATGTTAAGTAATTTTTGCGTATTTTAGTTCCGTAGCAGGTAGTGGGTTTATAGGGGAATAGGGTGGGAAGTAATTTAATTATAATATATTTTTTAATACATTTTTTGAAATTATTAAATTTTTAAGAAATTAAATATTGCGTTTTAGTTCCGTAGCGGGTTGTGGGTTTATAGGGGAATAGGGTGGGAAGTAATTTAATTAAAATTAATTAATTAATAATGTTAATTAATTCATATTTTTGTATTTAATAATTCATATTGTTAATTGTGTTAATTAATTTGCTATTAATTAGTTATTAATTGGTTATTAATTATTAATAATGAATTGGTAAATATGTTAATTGTGTCATTTTTTTAGGAGCGGGTTGTGGGTTTATAGGGGAGTAGGGTGGGAAGTAATTTAATTATAATTAATCAATTAATAATTGTAATAATTAATATTTATGTGTTTAATATTTCATGTTGTTAATTGTGTTAAATATGTTGTTATTAATTAGTTATTAATTGGATATTATTTATTAATAATTAATTGCTAAATATTGTAATTGTGTTATTTTTTAAGAGCGGGTTGTGGGTTTATAGGGGAGTAGGATGGGAAGTAATTTAATTATAATTCATTAATTAATCATTTTTATTAATTAATATGTGTGTATTTAATATTTCATATTGTTAATTGTGTTAAATAGTTTGCTATTTATTAATTATTAATTGGTTACTAATTATTAATAATTAATTGGTAAATATGTAAATTGTGTCCATTTTTTATGAGTGAGTTGTGTATTTAGATGGGAGTAGTATGGCAAGTAATTAAAAATTAATATAATTTTTTATTTTTTCAGATATTTATTTATTGTTATTTTATAGTCTTAATAGTATGAATTAATTTACTACTCATTGTTTTTAATTTTATTGTTTATTGTTATTAGTTAATTAATTAATTGTTAAGCAATTATGTTAATTGTGTCATGTTTTACAATAGTGGTGGTGTTATTTATAGGGGTATTTGGTGAGAGGTAAATAATTTTTTATTATTTAAGTATTTGCTAATTAATGTTTATTATTTTGCTGGAGTGGGAATAGTAAATTATTCCCTCCGCTATCCAACATTTTCCCTACTGTTGCACTCGCTGGAGTAGGTATAGTAATTTTATCTCCTCCGCTATCCAACACTTTCCCTACTGTTGCACTCCGTGGAGTGGGAATAGTAAATTATTCCCCTCCGCTATCCAACACTTTCCCCTACTGTTGCACTTGCTGGAGTGGAAATAGTAAATTATTCCCCTCCGCTATCCAACACTTTCCCTACTGTTGCACTCACTGGAGTAGGAATAGTAAATTTAACCTCTCCACTATCCAACACTTTCCCTACTGTTGCAGTTGCTGGAGTGGGAATAGTAAATTATTCCCCTCCTATATCCAACACTTTCTCTACTGTTGCACTCGCTGGAGTGGGAATAGTAATTTTATCTCCTCCGCTATCCAACACTTTCCCTACTGTTGCACTCCGTGGAGTGGGAATAGTAAATTATTCCCGTCCGCTATCCAACACTTTCCCTACTGTTGCACTCACTGGAGTAGGAATAGTACATTTTACCCTCCACTATCCAACACTTTCCCTACTGTTACACTTGTTGTAGTGGGAATATTAATGTATACCTTTCCGCTATCCAACACTTTCCCTACTGTTGCACTCACTGGAGTGGGAATAGTAATTTTTACCCAACCGCTATCCAACACTTTTCCTACTGTTGCATTTGCTGGAGTGGGAATAGTAATTTTTACCCACCCGCTAACCAACACTTTCCCTATTGTTGCACTCCCTGGAGTAGGAATAGTAAATTATTCCCGTCCACTATCCAACACTTTCCCTACTGTTGCACTCACTGGAGTAGGAATAGTAAATTTTACCCCTCCACTATCCAACACTTTCCGTACTGTTACACTTGTTGGAGTGGGAATATTAATTTGTACCTCTCCGCTATCCAACACTTTCCCTACTGTTGCACTCACTGGAGTGGGAATAGTAATTTTTACCCACCCGCTATCCAACACTTTCCCTACTGTTGCATTTGATGGAGTGGGAATAGTAATTTTTACCCATCCGCTATCCAACACTTTCACTACTGGTGCACTCACTGGAGTGGGAATAGTAATTTTTACCCTCCCGCTATCCAACACTTTCCCTACTGTTGCAATTACTGGAGTGGGAATAGTAATTTTAAACCCTCCGCTATCCAGCACTTTCCCTACTGTTGCAGTCTCTGGAGTGGGAATAGTAATTTTATCCCCTACGCTATCCAACATTTTCCCTACTGTTATAGTTAATGTAGTGTAAAATATTTTTTTACAAATAAATATTAATTGTAATATTTTAATTTATTATATATATATATATATTTTATTTTTATATTTATATTACAAGTTTATGTATATATATGTACTTATAATTTTTATTATGTTTCTAACATTTTATAATTAAATTAAATAATTATTTATTAATATTATTACGTTAATATATATTTAAAAAATATGCATGTTTATTTTTTTATATATTACATTTATTATTTATCATTTTTAACTTTTTAGAATAATTATAACTATAAGGCCCATTACGATACCGGGCGTAAAAAAATCCGCCACCCATGAAAGCGGCAAAAATCCGCCCGCCTACACCTTCTGAATACCGACTTAGCAATTATGATGCCTCGAACCGAAACCCGCCAGCGGCGGTAAAAACACACAGAATACCGCCCGCCCATGCCCGAGTCGGAGTCAAACCGCCCGCCACAGACGGAAAGACGCACGACAACACAAAACCGCCCGCCCTCACGGTCGAGACACCGCACGTGAAATTACGATCGCACCGACATGAGCGCGGAAAAACAACAAATACACCGCCCGCCAGCGGAAACAACACTGAAGAAAATGGACACAGCAGAAGCCATGGCGGCCACGTCCCTGCACAGAAACAGCCCCGGACTCAAACAAACACACACAACATGGCAAACAAGTCCACACAGCAACCCACGCACAAATACACAGACAAAGTACACATCCTGAAAACACACCACCCCTGGACAAACAAATAAACCACAAAGCCCAGAACACCAGCCACAACACACCTGAAAACAACAGACCATCAGGACACACCCAAACAGGTAAGTACAAAAACAGCCCCTCCACAGACCACAACCCCTTGCAACATTGCAAAGCAGAGAGGAGAGGAGAGGACACAGTGACACAGCAAGGACAGCAGTACACCACAGATACGCACACATCACACCCACCACCACCACCACCACCACCAAACACTGGCACCACAAACCCCCTGCACATCACACATCACACACCGCACCAGCACCACAAACACCATGGCATCACACAGAATGCCCAAGTTCACTTCCACTGAGCTGACGGTCATGGTCGACGAGATCGTCAAGGTGCACACACAAATCTATGGCAACCAGGTCCAGCACACCCCACTAGCCACCAGAAAAAGGATGTGGAACAGAATTGTAGACCAGGTCAATGCAGTCGGGACCGTACCCAGAAACAGAGGAGAGATAAACAAATGGTGGAACGACATCAAAAGCCTGGTCAAGAAGAAGGAGAGCAAAAACCGAGAGCTGGCTGACACGACTGGCAGAGGGAATCCCGCGCATTACAAGACCTTCAAAGCGTGGGAGGAGAAGGTGCGAGTCATCATCCATCCGGAGATCCTCACCGGATTACCAGGGGGAGTGGAGGCTGGTAAGTACAAACAAATGTATACCAGCACACCGCTATGTACTCACATGCACTACCACCATGCCATAGCTCCGAGGGACAAACACCCCCATGTCCAGTACACAATACACAACACATCACCCACACATGCAACAGGCACCACCACACACACAGCCCAAACATATCAACTAACAAAACCATGGGGGCATGTGTACACCCAGCCAGCCACGTAACTACCAACAGGTCCCCTAGTACTCCAGAAGCGCCACAACGAGAACCCCCACACCCATGTGGCAGCCGTAGCTGCACCAACCGACAAGTAACAGGTAAGTAGCCGCAACACAAAGGCAGTGGGTGGGAGGGGGACAGCTGAAGTACAACACCCACCAGGCCCCTAGTCCTACAGCACAGCAAGGCGGAGCACCCCCACACCCAGGTGGCAGCCGTAGCTGCACTAACCGACAAGTAACAGGTAAGTAGCAGCAACACAAAGCGCAGTGGGTGGGAGGGGGACAGCTGAAGTACAACACACACCAGGCCCCTAGTCCCACAGCACAGCAAGGAGGAGCACAGCCCACACCACACACCCACGTAGCAGCCACTGCAGTGCACACCGGCAGCCGACAGGTAGACATCCCGCCCCAGGACAAACGGTGTCAGTGGGTGTCCAGCCATCACCACGACCCATAACACCGCCCCCACCCCCACAGACCTGCAACATGGAGCACCCCCCCGCCCATAACCATGTTGCATCCAGTCCAGTGCACCCTCAAAAACAACCTGCAGGTGGGAAACTGGACAGGGCGGGCGACTGGAGGCATGAGGACTGAATTACGACTAACACATGGGACATGTCAAATAGCAGAGGAACACGCAGCACAGCTCCCTGCCACAACCATGTGAACAATGTGCACACGGACATGAACCACAGAGTCACACCCCACATGACCCATCACAGACACAGCAACACCCAAGGAGCCACGTCTGCATGCACAAGTCACACTGATTACAGAACCACACGGCAGGCACAGTGCAACCCATCACACACAACTGCAACACCATCGAAGTCCTGTCCATGTAGCCCCTACTGCCTGTCAACCACACATCCCACAACTACGCCCATGTTAGACATACCACACTAGACGCAACAGCGTGGAACAACATAAATGCACACGAACACCACTGGACCCATCAAACACACAGACACACAATGCACATACAACATACCATCCATCTCATCCGTCAGCCCCAGTCACATGAAAGGTATGTCATCCGAACAGCTGGTCCACATACAGTAGTCACGCAAAGAAACATGCCCATGATAAATCATGTGCCAGAAGTGAATGAAGCGCACGTCACACTGTGAGCAACTACACACATAACATGGGCCACACACCCCCGAGCACTGCAGTGATGCACATGGCACAGGGCAGCACGCACACCAAGGAATTGGACCATCTGCAATACGTCGTGTGGCACACAACCATCACTCACTCATAACAATGCGTCCAATTACATGGCCAGAAATCACAACAGACAGCAAATATGCAGGGTATGTCAGACATACACACACCTCAGACCATGCACTGTCATGTTGCCACAACACATGTCACGTTCTGCACCCATGGCACACAGTATGTACCCCCAAAGCATAGTTCATCTCAAATGCGTTTCAGGGGCTGACCCCAATATGCCATCTGCGTTTCGAAGCGTTACATTTGAACCCCAAGAGCATAGTACAAACCAACCTCCACGATGGGTCTGGAGTCCGCATACACCAGAGCCACAAAAAGCAGGAGCACAGCAACACACCCATCGGCATTGCCAATCCGTCCCATGCCACATGTCCACAGCACACAGTCCCATTGGCATGCCCACACAACAACAAATAGCACAGCCACACACACGGCTCCGGGAAACCTGTGCACGACTGTGCACGAACTGTGGATGTCAGACAACCTATACATACTTTGTCATGTGCAACACAATAACATATCTCATTCCCCCCACAGGTGACGAACTGCTGGATGCTGGAGATGGAGACAGCAGCCAGCACAGCCAGCCTGCAAGCCCCCAACAAGGACTCACGGATGTGGAGGATCTGTCCTCCGATTCGGACACGGACCACCCAGCAGGCCCATCTGGTGTGGCAGGGCCCAACTGCACCCCAGGCACCCTCCCACCCACCAACCCATCATCCAGGGCTGATGACCACTCACAGCCCCCTGCTGCCACTGTCGTAGCGGCCACTACCACTGTTGTGGCGGCCACTCCCACGGTCGTTGCGGCCACTCCCACTGCCGTAACCACCACCACGTCATCACTGGCCCCAGCCCCAGCGCAAGTGGTGGTTCGGCCGACTGGGTCCACCCTGGGAGCCACAGCGAGGACCGTGTTGAGCAATGTGGCCAGTGGGCAGGTCGGTGGCAGCAGTACTGGTAGGAGGAGCAGGGCCAGGCCAACGCCAACTGTGCCTGGGAGCCAAGCCCTGCCGCCAATCGACAGAGTCCTTGGGGCCTATGAGGAGGCCCAAGGTGAATGGGCCAGGTCGGCAAGCGACACGTGGGAGGTCCTTGCGGTGTTGAGGTCCATGGACGCCCACATGGCCCAAATCGCAGACCTCATGGGCCAGCTGGTGGTGGGGGGGAGGGCACAAGCAAGGCCAGCAACACCACCTCCGCCACCACCTGCTGTGGCGCAGGTTCGTGCAGCATCGCGTTCCCCTGCGTCCACAGCGAGTGAGCACTCCTCAACCACCACCAGCGGAACATCAACACCCCCCCCTACCAAACGTGGAAGGGGCCATCCGAAGAGGAAACAGGTGTCCAGAGAGGACTTCGCCCGCACCAAACGCCAGTGAGTCAGCCAGCCACCTTGACCACCTACTGCATTGACTTGAAATACGATCCTAGCCCACACTGCCATGTGAATGGCATGTGTCTGTTGGACTGTGGACATAGAACTCCATGGGTACACCTTGACCATCACGCAGCCATGACCGTCAACTCATTGTCACAGCATGCACCACATTTCTCATCACCTTGCACACAATCACATGTCACCGCTGTTAATAAATACACCTTGATCACAATCGGCTTAATGTGTCCTGGGTTTATTCCAAGATGTGCAATCGCCACCATGAGCAGAATAGCATCTGCTGTGTGGCATGTCGATGGGACAGGAGAGGCTGCAGGGACCTAGGGGTGAAAAACAGAACAAGAGTACATTCAATGAGTGTGTCACACACTCATCACACAGTACTTGTCACCAACTACAAGCAATGCACACACATCTCACAGAGCAACAGGGCACAATGCTACAGCCACTGACAGTGGAATACCAACCTGGACATGGACCATTGACACACAGCACTCAGTGAACAAAAGGCCCCAGTAACAGAGCACACATACACCTGCACAACTACAGCTACATCAGCCGTCGTACATGGTCACTCACCGTCAAGTGAAGTAGCGGGCGATGAGCTGCTGACGCACATTCACAGCTTCATCCTCTCCACTGTCCTCTTCACTGGAGCTATCCTGGTGTGCAGGCTGGGGCCCTGGTTGATCTCTGTCATCCACAATTAGGGGGATCTGCTTTCGAATGGCCAGATTGTGCAGCATGCAGCAAGCCACCACTATCTGGCACACCTTCTGTGGGGAGTACGCCAGCGCACCCCCGGTGCGGTCCAGGCATCTGAACCTGGACTTGAGGAGGCCAAAGGTACGCTCGACCACACGTCTGGTCCTCCCATGTGCCTCATTGTAGCGGTCATCTGCTGGGGTCCGAGGATTTTGTAATGGACTGAGCAGCCAGGGCCCATTCGGGTAAGCCGAGTCACCTGGGCGTGGGGGACACAGAGAACCGTTGCAATTCAAACAGGACAGTAGACAGCTTCCTTAAGCCAGCACGCTACACAACTCCACATACTCACCGACAATCCAGCCACGGTCCTGTTGCAGATTGGTCATCAGTCGTGGTAATATGCTGTTTCGCATGATGTGCGCGTCATGGGCCGAGCCTGGGAACTTTGCACACACGTGGGAGATGACCATGTCCGCAAGGCACACCACTTGCACATTCAGGGAGTGCGTGTGCTTCCGGTTGCGGAAGAGCTGCTCAGTGGCCTGTGGTGGGACAAGGCCAACATGGGTGCAGTCAATGGCACCAACGACGTGTGGGATCCGTCCAAGGGCATAGAATGCACCCTTCACTGCCGCCAACTCACGTGCCCTGGGTAATCTGATGTACCTGTTCCTGTACAGCATCATGCTGCCAGTACATCCCTCAGCACCATGCTGAACATGGGCTGGGACATCCCACCTCCACTGCCCACTGTGTGCTGGAATGACCCAGTGGCGAAAAAATGCAGTGCAGCCATCACCTTAGCCGTGGGGGTGAATGCTGTCGGATACACCCTGCGAGGACGGAGGTGGGGTTCCAACATGGCACATAGTCGATGCAGGGTTGGTCGGTCCAGACGAAATTTCCGGATGACCTCAGAATCCTCAATGTCCGCCAACAATTGGTAAGGGCGGTAAATGTTTGGTCTCCGCCTAGGAAAGATGGGAGTGGACACATGTCAAAGCAACACGCCACATGGCATTTTCACATACACATAACTGATATGACAGAGCAAGAACATGAGTCACAGAACAGCTGTCATGCAGGGACAGCACAGCCACAATACACTTACACAGGTCTCCCACCAATAGCAATGAGCAGTGACACAAACCATTGCTATGTGCATGCACATGGGGATCCAGGCCTCAATGACCTGTGAGGCATGCTGATGGGGACTGACTGCATATTCGGCAAGCGGCAACACCACGGCAACATGACTGGCTGCTGTGCATCACACTGCTTCCGAGGCTGGATGAGTATGGCACACACCAACGACGATGTGGGCACAGGCTGAGCGGCCAAGACAAGTGGGACCTGTGGCACGAGGGGATATGAGACAGTCATTGATGTCACCACTGCACCCTATGTGCAGCACTGTACGGATCACACCTCCAGAAGCATTGTCAGGTGTACACATTGACAGCCCCATGCCAACACGGCTGTGTGCTTGCAAATACACATCACATGTGACACGTAACCTTGCACGTGCCAAGTGGCAGATGTACATAGTGAGAGATGACATGCGTGTGCATATGTGTATACCATGCACCCATGCCAATGTGCAGATGATGACATGCTAACAGACATGTGGGGGCCGGCCACTGGCCGTCCCTGCCTATGCACACGGCATGTTGTGGCCCCGTCCATTGTGCACCTGCACCCACGCGCACATCATGGCCACACCTGACGATGCAGTGCGCACATCATACTGTGTGGTGCACATGGCATCAGCGGACTGTCACCAACATGGGCCAGGCCATTACGGCCAACTCCGATGACCCTCGCGGTTGCACCCTGCATGTTCCACTATGGAGGTAGGCGTCCCGGGCCAGCTGGGTGCAGGCCAACGTCTGCAATTGCCAATGCAGGTCTCAGTGCACTTGTTGCTCGTGTGGATGTCAGGCTGGGCCATGCTGCCCCTCTCAGTCCCAGCAAGCCTGGCCTGCACATTGACTGCACAATGCCAGTAGGTGACAGCACCGACTGCCTAGTGGGTTGCATGTGTCTCCTGTTCAGGACCCTCCAGATGGGCGCTAACTCAGTACTGACTATTGGACACACCATGTCTCGTGATAGGGATGTGTGTGTGGGATGGTGGCACTGAATGTGACCTCCTTTGTGTGGTGGGCCATGCACAGGGCGAGTACGTCGATGATTGCGCAGTGTTGGTCACAGTGGGTGCACCCACACAGATGTGTTGCCCTATGTTCATTTTCCATGTCCGCATGATAATGGACTGTAGATGTGGGCAGACTACACATTGGTCGATGTGCTGTCAATTTGAATGTGCCTTCACACCAGGCACAGCTCCCCTGCACATGTGACCCCTGCTGCACTCGCTGCTGGGTCTGTGGAGCTGATGCACCATCTGTGCGTGGGGCGGACAGCTCTCCTCACTTCCGTCATTGCGCATGTCATCACTTGGCCGCAGGTGACATGGATCATGGAGGGCCCACATGTACGCGTTGGTGGCCTCAACAAGTGTGTCCGATGGTTGTCACCCCCAGTCAGTGCTTCGAATGTGAATGATTTTGTGCTGGTGCTAATTTCAATGTGGTGGGTGGGCGGGGCTAGGTGCGGGCTTACATGCAGGACATGGGAGGGTGATCGGATTAGCGACTAGTTGCAATACACACGGGGCACGTCTTTTCCTGTCCACATCAGGGTCATTCCTTGAACTCACTGACAGTAATACAGTCGTCTTTGTCCCTGTCCTCATGGCCTCCCTCGCTCCCCACAATATGCATTTGCAACTGTGGGGCTAGCGCATGCAGATGCAGCCCCAAGCTCGCCCCGGAGAGGCCAAGGAGTGTATGTGTGGGTCCATTTGAACGAGTGGTCTGTCTCACGGCATGATGTGTGGCGGGACGCCGTCCACCTGCGTGGTGCCCCGACTCGAGACACGGGCAACATAGACAATGCATAGCAGTCTCCGCAGTCCGGATACACCACCTGCGACACACAGAGGCTGTAGCTGCCCTAGCGGCCCATGCTGCGTCCATCTGGGGCTGATGGACCCACACATTCACTCTTTTGCCTCACTGGGGCGGGCTCGGAGGTGCTTGCGCACGCGCTGGCTTCTCTGTTGCAACGGCATGTGACGTGTGTGGAGATGTAGGCAATGGGTGGGATGGTGCGAGCCACCTTCCGTGACGTCACTCCTGCTCGTGATGTGTGCGTCCCCCAATACTTCCATATGACTTGAGCCATGCTACACATTGAGGATGTTTTGCCTGCGTGATGTGTCCCGGAGGAGCGCGCCGAGTCCTCTCCCCCACCATGCTCCACTGCCATCCCGTGCCCTGGATTGCCTGTGCAGGTTGACAATGTTGGGGATACACCTGGTCGGCAGGGGCTGTGTGTGCCTTGTCAAGGGCCTGGCGGGCGCACAACAGGATCCAGCTTGTCCACAGAGGGTGGGCTGACGTGTACGCCTGATACCGCATTGTTCGTGTGCCCGGCTGCTGTGCACACACGTGTTCACATCCCCCCCGACATGTGGCCTTTGACATTGCCCAGGGAAGCGGTAATGTGCAGTTCCGGACCCCTCCTGACACAGCGTGTTTCAACTTTGCATGTGCGCATCTACCCGTCACACCCACCCACCTGAGCGAAGCGTCTCCCCCGCTTCACACGACACATGTGTGTCTTCCACAGTTGTGCTACTCATTTGCGTTGACATCGAATGACAGTGGACTACATAGTCATGTCACGACTGCCGTGTACATCACACACTCTCATCATCTCACATTCGTACTTGTGAAAGGAATCAGCAGAGACAGTTTCTTTCTTCAAACCATGTATTGTGACTTATGTCCTCTGTGATGCAGTATAGTGGACACTACTGGCAGCGGTATGCATGTGGGGGATATACTGAGCATGATTACACATAGCTAAGGGTGTAGGGGTACATGTGATTAGCTGTTGCATGTGGGATGTGGGCTTCAGAGTTACATCTGCTTGGCTGTTGCTGTGCTAATGTTCATTTGCAAGTGGCTGCGGTGCTGCGGACTTTGACACAGACGGGATACATTTAGCCTACCAGACCGCTTGGCATCATGGGCACAGTCCATCTCAGTTCCATGTGACAGGTGTGCTGCTGTTGTTACTCATGCACGCGTGCGTGTGAGTTGACATCAGGGCATGGGCTTACGTGCATGCAACGGCGTCCCACTTGTTGTTGCCATATGGTGGATACTGGACATGTCACAGTCACTGGGGTCATGTTGTTGTTGTATGCACTTGTCGTCCATGCAATGGTCCTGTTACGGGATTTCCGGGGAGGGGGAAAAGTGGTGCAGCTCTCACATACTCCAGCCGGGCGATTCCTGTCCACTGGGCGGTGCATATGTCCATGGGCGCAGGATCCATGTCATGGCTTAGTTGTACGTGCAGTTCTGTCCATGTGGGTGCGATACACATATCCCATGCCACTGCCTCCCCGATACATGCAGAGTTCCTGGATGTGATGGGGAACGGAGTGCATGTCCCGGACACATCCGATGTCATGGCAGTGTCGTTGATGGTGTGGTATCAGTTGCAGGTCGTTTGGTATGGCTGTTGTGGTGGTTACTGGCCAGTCCGTGCGGAAGCTAAGCATGGGTACAGTGTCGGACATCATGGCTCAATTGGGGGATTGCGCCGGGGTCCTACGAATTGACAGGTTGTCAGGTATGCGATGGCTTCCTGCAGGGCTTCCATTTCATTGGTGGTATACATGTTTGCCAGCCAATGTAGCGGATGGTGGCTGTCACGGTGTTGTTCGTAAGTTGTCCCTTGTAGGAGCATGATGGGGCATGCTGGGTGACATTCGATGTAGCTGTGATCCATGATCCGTCGTGTGGAGGTACATTGGTCCCATTGCAGTGTGGGTCCGATGTTCGCCACATACGCCATGCCCCCATAGGCTGAACAGGCCCTGTGGTGTGCGTCCAGAGGGTGGAATAGTGGTAGCAGGTCCGCCCTTGGACATGCCGGGTTGGAGAGGCACAACTCCACAGGATGGTGGAAGGGACACCTCCGACAGTAGAAGACGGGTATGACGCAGCTGAACAATGCGATGCGGTAAGTCAGTCGGTAACTTACGTTCAGCAGGGATAGGGGTTCGCATCCCAGTAGCTGTATCAGGTTGTGTTTGTACAGCTTGACCTGTTTGGCGTAGTTGGGCAGGTGTGTTGTAGGTGCCATTTTGCTGCGGGGCAATGTGGTGGCGTGCTCCGGCTGTGTGTGCAGTCTGCAGTGTGCAGGCTCCGAGGTTGCTGTGAGATCTGTGATGGTCGTAGGGGGGCAGGACTTGTGTTCTGTTAGCTTGTGCGGAGGACACGGGCCCTCATCCCACGTTCTTCTCTGAATGTTCAAGGTCAGTGGTGTGTGACTCCTTCCAGATAACTTGCATGGGAACGGCATGGGGGAGTTTTATATATTCCTTTCTTTCCCGTTCGGTATGTTCTTAAGTGATATGCGCTATCTGCCCTGTGGTCGGTTTCCTCTGCATGCCTGTGTTGGTCTTTTTTGGGACAATGGCTGTATTCTCCGGCTTGTTTAGTCGGGATGTGGTTACGGAGTTGGAATGGAAGGTCATTCAGTGCTGTCTGCTCTCCCGTGTGTGGGCGGCAGGCTGTGTTTCCGCTATACGTTGGGCCTTGTGTGTGGGTGTCATTCTTGGGTCCACCTGTTGTCGGTCCCCGGGCTCTTTGGTGTTCCGTTTTGTATGTCTGGTTCATGGGTGCAGGGTGGTATGGGTGTTTCTGTGTGGTACTGGCGTACCTCTTCCCGACGAGGCCCATGTTCTACTGGGTGGTGTTGCCGCCGCTGTGTGCTTCGCCATGTTTGTCACACAGGGGTGTGTCCTGATGTTGCGTGACTTCACTGACATGTGGGCGTCGGTTGTGTGACGTTGGGTGTTGTCCGTGAATTGGGCGTTGGGGTCATGACTGTGGCAGGCCTGTCACGTGTCATGTGCGTTCTGGGTGTGGCTCGTGTGTGTGGTGCTTGGTTGTGTCCCTGTGTTGTTTGTGTGCGACGCATACATGGCGTTATAGTTGGGCGCTGAGTTGTGCGCATGTGTGGCTGCGTCATCGCCGCTGTGCTGCTGTGCCCTGACGGGGTCGTTAGTTCCTGGTCCCAGGTGGTGTGCCCATGATATTTGCGAGATGTTGCACTTTGCCCTGTGTTACATTTGTGGGTGCAGTGGTGGATGTGTCTTGTCTACGCATGGGTGTTGGGGGGGTGCCATGTCCTCCTTTTCCGCCCTTGCACTGTGTGCGCTGTTTGCGTGCCCTTGTTGTGTGTGTGCCTACCTGCGTCTCCGCGGTACGTTGCCTCCTTGGTGGTGCATCAGGTATAGCATGGGGAGGGCCTGCAGTGCTGGATTCATGCTCGGGGGGGTCGCCTCTTCGGTGTCTGTGCTCGGCATTCGGGTTTCCGCCTCACTTTCGCGTGCGGTGTCTCTTAGCCGTGGGAGCTGTTTGTTTGCGGCATCGTAATTTGTATGCCGGGCGGTACGTGATTTCGTCTGGCGGTGTGTCTCCATTGGGCTGCGCCGCTACGTGAGCGGGCGCACTTTGATGGCGGATGGCGTCGCTGGCTTGCCGGCGGTGTTTGGCTGCCTTTTCACATCGTAATTTGGCGGGCGTGTGGGCTGCGGCATGCGGGCGGTAACTGGTGGTTTATGCATCCGCCAGCACGGCGGTAGTGCTTCCGCCCGCCATCGTAATGGGCCCCTATGTTTTTATTGATTATATTTATTATTTAATTAATGTTATAATATTTTTAAGACATTAAAAAAAACGATATTTTAAACAACGATATTTTGGTTTCAATATTTTTGTACTTACCTTTGTAGAGATAGGATGTCGATATTCTGTCCATCGATATTCGGTACTCGATATTCTTGTAGGTCGATATTCGTTCCGTCGATATTCTGTCAATGATCCGATCCTATGTGAAGTTAAATCAAGATTCTTTTAATTGAGAACTGATTCCCACTCCAGCACAGGCGAGCACTCCCATGAAGTTCACCAGCATTGTTTTAAACTTCCCACTAAGTGAATTGCAGGTGGAATGACAGGAACAGTGTGTAGTTGTTTTCTTATCCTTATATCTTATGCATATATAAGAGGAAGCTAAATCTGGAGAGAAAGGTAGAGGCACTAATTTGGAGACATTGTCCTTCCAGTTAAGAGGCAGGTGGGGAGAAGTCTGGTTGGGGTGTTTATGTTTGTGTTATTTGGGTTTATTCTTTTCATTCTTTGTTATAATATTACTTAATTGATATGCCTCCATGGTGTCTGGGATCAAACATTGGTCAAGAACTCGGAGAAAACATCCTTAGAGGAGGGGAGGTTCTTGTGTCTGCTGACACAAATGGGTCGATTCCGATTCGGGCCGGAAAAAGCACCGACTGACTCGGAGCCGGAATTAATTCCGACCGACACGTACCTGTAGCGCCCGACACGCCAAGTACGATGCAAAGCGTGCAAAATCCGACCGACACGTACTGAACCCAAGCCGAACGACCGAGCCGCATGGAAAACAGCAATCCGGCCGGAAAAACACGCGAATCGAACCGACATACACGCACCCGGAACAAATCCAACCGAAACGTACACGCGAACTCCAAATTGCAAAGTACGATGCAAGGCGCGAAAACCACGACCGAGTCATACGGAGGACAAGCCGTACGACTGACACGCATACAAAACTGCGAGCCGAAGTAACACAAAACACCGCGACCGACGCGTACGCAGCATAGAAAACTGCACAAACACAACGTGAACGAAACGGAGAAGACCGTACGAGACAACTGCAGGGTCCGACTCGGTCACAAGAACGTTTCCAACATGCACAGAAAGTACTAAGGGAAAATACACAAAAAAAGGCCAAACAAGCAATTACAAAGCCAATAAATACTGGGGGGGGGGACAGAGAACAAAGACACACCCACAACTCCACCCATATAAAGGACACAAATCCCAACCATGATCATTTGCAAATGCTATTCACCTGCCAGCACTCAACAGATAGCAACCACACACCCACAGCTCATCCCTCACACAAGCCACACACCATCAGCACACCAACAAATAGCTACCTCACATACACCCAGCAAAACACACACTCACACACCTTCACCTGCACACCAACACACACATTACTCACCATCACCACCCATCACCATGCCCATAAAGAAGAATCACAAGTTCCTAGATTGTGAATTGGAAGTCCTGGTAGACGAGATCCTCAGGGTAGAGCCACAGCTGTTTGGCGCACTGGTCCAACAGACACCCATCTCCCAGAAAACAAAGATGTGGGAGAGGATCATCAACAGGGTGAACGCACAATCACCATGTCTGCGCACAAAGATTGACATCCAGAACAGGTGGTATGACGTGCGCAGGAGGGTACGGGAGCTGCTGAAGAAGGACTACCTCCTGAGCCAATACACCGGCAGTGGCCCTCCTGCCAAGCCAGTATACCTCAGGCCCTGGGAGGAGAAGGTGCGGGCCATCCTTCCACCAGTGAGCGTCTATGGACTAGAAAACATCCCAGAGCCTGGTGAGTACACAACAAATGTACACAATATTCTGCCACAATACACACATACATCACTGTCAAGGGGAGAGTCAAACCATGCACTCTTAGCAATTACACAGCAACCAGAACAGAATCATCCCAAAATGTGTATGTCAGTCAGATAAACACAACACATGCCATCTCAAAGTTACATTTAACCGTGTCATCACATGTACAAACACAACTACAACTACAGCTAGGCAGTGGCACAAATATAACTAACAAACACATCCAGACATGTAGCCACCACTACAACACCAACACACAGTGAAGACCACTGAAAGAAAGGAATTCTGTGTATGCTGGGCAAGTCAGTGTAGCCAATAGCATCATGGGAGTCGTAGTCACAGATATTGCTCACCCCCACAACTGTCCCATGAACACCACCATGAACCATGCGCACATCACAGGGAGTGGAAAAGGACTCACAAGATGGCTGACACTGACTACTGCTGTGGGGAGCACAAGGCCCTGCTGGCAACTGTGCAACAACCAACAGCAGGACACCACTGACTGACATCCTGAAAGACAACTTCCACTCCCTGCAATGCAAGCACGTTCCATGGTGGGATATCTGGCTAGCTGGGAAGGAGGACTCACAGCACTGACCATAGTTATAAGCAGCTCACCTCACACACACCCTCAACACAAACTCCACATAACCCACCTGGGAGAATGCAATGCCTCACATACCTAAATGAAGATCCCACAAAGAACCACCACCCTGGGTAATGTTGTGTGAAGCACAGGGACACACCTGGGACTTGTAGCCAAACAAACGCAAGGACAACACTGTAAGCCTTCCTGTCAGCACAGGCACACTACTCCACAGGGAAGCAGAGTCCAAAGGAAGGAAGTACGGGCATGCTGGGAAGGGGGTGTAGGCAATAGCATGATGGGAGTTGGAGTCACATATACTGCTCACCCTCACAAGTGGCCCATCAACACCACTCTGAACCATGCTCACATCACAGGGAGTGGATAAGGACTGACAAGATGGCTGACACTGGCTACTGCTGTGGGGAGCACAAGGCCCTGCTGGCAACTGTGCAACAACCAACAGCAGGACACCACTGACTGACATCCTGAAAGACAACTTCCACTCCCTGCAATGCAAGCACGTTCCATGGTGGGATATCTGGCTGGGTGGGAAGGAGGACTTGCAGCACTGACCATAGTCACAAGCACCTCCCCTCACACACCCCCTCAACACAAACTCCACATAACCCACCTGGGAGAATGCAATGCCTCACATCCTAACTCAAGATCCCACAAAGAACCTCCACCCTGGGTTATGTTGTGTGAAGCACAGGGACACTCTTGGGACTTTTAGCCAAACAACTGCCAGGACAACACTCCCAGCCATCCTGTCAGCACAGGCAGCCCACCCCACAGGGAAGCAGAGTCAAAAGGAAGGAAGGATGGGCATGCTGGGAAGGGGGGTGGAGGCAATAGCATGATGGGAGTCGTAGTCACAGCTCAACATCCCCACCACATGGCCCAGCAAGCTCACACTCACGCATGCACATCCCACAGAGAGTGGAAAGGCCCATCAAAGATGTCTGACACTGTTGCTGTGTCGTGGGGAGCACAAGGGCATGCTGGGAACTGCACACAAACCAACAGCAGGACACCACTGTCAGCCATCTTGCCATTGCTCTCACACCCACACACACTGAACTCCCCACAAAAGCAAGTAAGTATGGGAATGCTGGGAAGTGGGGTGGAGGCAATAGCATGATGGGAGTCATAGTCACAGACATAGCTCACCCCCACAACTGTCCCATCAACACCACCCTGAACCATGCTCACATCACAGGGAGTGGAAAACAACTGACAAGATGGCTGACACTGGCAACTGCTGTGGGGAGCACAAGGCCCCGCTGGCAACTGTGCAACAACCAACAGCAGGACACCACTGACTGACATCCTGAAAGACAACTTCCACTCCCTGCAATGCAAGCACGTTCCATGGTGGGATATCTGGCTGGGTGGGAAGGAGGACTTGCAGCACTGACCATAGTCACAAGCACCTCCCCTCACACACCCCCTCAACACAAACTCCACATAACCCACCTGGGAGAAGGCAATGCCTCACATCCTAACTCAAGATCCCACAAAGAACCTCCACCCTGGGTTATGTTGTGTGAAGCACAGGGACACTCTTGGGACTTTTAGCCAAACAACTGCCAGGACAAAACTCCCAGCCATCCTGTCAGCACAGGCAGCCCACCCCACAGGGAAGCAGAGTCAAAAGGAAGGAAGGATGGAAGGATGGGCATGCTGGGAAGGGGGGTGGAGGCAATAGCATGATGGGAGTCGTAGTCACAGCTCAACATCCCCCACCACATGGCCCAGCAAGCTCACACTCACGCATGCACATCCCACAGAGAGTGGAAAGGCCCATCAAAGATGTCTGACACTGTTGCTGTGTCGTGGGGAGCACAAGGGCATGCTGGGAACTGCACACCAACCAACAGCAGGACACCACTGTCAGCCATCTTGCCATTGCTCTCACACCCACACACACTGAACTCCCCACAAAAGCAAGTAAGTATGGGAATGCTGGGAAGTGGGGTGGAGGCAATAGCATGATGGGAGTCATAGTCACAGACATAGCTCACCCCCACAACTGTCCCATCAACACCACCCTGAACCATGCTCACATCACAGGGAGTGGAAAACAACTGACAAGATGGCTGACACTGGCAACTGCTGTGGGGAGCACAAGGCCCCGCTGGCAACTGTGCAACAACCAACAGCAGGACACCACTGACTGACATCCTGAAAGACAACTTCCACTCCCTGCAATGCAAGCACGTTCCATGGTGGGATATCTGGCTGGGTGGGAAGGAGGACTTGCAGCACTGACCATAGTCACAAGCACCTCCCCTCACACACCCCCTCAACACAAACTCCACACAACCCACCTGGGAGAATGCAATGCCTCACATACCAAATGAAGATCCCACAAAGAACCACCAACCTGGGTAATGCTGTGTGGAGCACAGGGACACACCTGGGACTTGTAGCCAAACAAACGCAAGGACAACACTGTCAACCTTCCTGTCAGCACAGGCACACTACCCCACAGGGAAGCAGAGTCCAAAGGAAGGAAGTACGGGCATGCTGGGAAGGGGGGTGGAGGCAATAGCATGATGGGAGTAGTAGGCACAGATATTGCTCAGCCTCACAACTGGCCCATCAACACCACCCACAACCATGCTCACATCACAGGGAGTGGAAAAGGACTCACAAGATGGCTGACACTGGCTACTGCTGTGGGGAGCACAAGGCCCTGCTGGCAACTGTGCAACAACCAACAGCAGGACACCACTGACTGACATCCTGAAAGACAACTTTCACTCCCTGCAATGCAAGCACAGTCCATGGTGGGATAACTGACTGGCTGGGTGGGAAGGAGGGCCGGCTGTCAACCAAATACAACCAATGCAGACCATGTTCACACCCCAACAAATACATATAAATGCCCAAATAATGCAGGACAATGTGCTACACCAATATCAACCCCTGACTGTGACAACTTAGGACAATACAATGTACAGGCCCGCACCCAGAGGCACAGTCACAACTGTCAGGTGTGTCAACCATTGATGCCTGCAGAAACATAACATACATTGTGTGTGTCTCCCAAAAACAGGTGATGATGGGGACACAGCAGCAGACGCTGAGGAGTCCCAGTCCCAGGCTCAAGAGGATACGGAGCTCACTGGTGTCGAACAGCCTCTGCCCTCCTCGGATGAAGAAGACCAACCTGGCACCTCCGGTGCAAGTCAACATGCAGCACCAGCAGGACCACCAGCTGCAGCACCAGCAGGACCACCAGCTGCACCCCCTGCACCCACCCCTCCAACGACTGTCACCACAAATACCATCCCTGCCGACATGGACAGAACAAGGAGCACCACCAGCACAGGGACCCTGGACCAACGTGGGGCCATGGACACCACCACCACCACCAACCCCCAAGGGGGACCAGGGTCATCTGTGCGTGCCACTGCACGCACTGCACATGTCGGCAGGGGTGGTGGGAGGGGTGGGAGACAGAGGTCGCTGCTTGCAGAGGTGTCTGGTGTGCATGATGACCCACAACTGGCACGCATAGCCGATGCGTACCAGTCCAGCACCGGAGATCTCAGCCAGGTAGTGGGGCTCCTCAGAGACATGAAACAGCAGAAGGCTGCCCATCATGCCCGCTTGGACTCACACATGTCCCGCGTGGAGTCCAAGTGGGACACACTGCAACAGATGACGGCGGTGCATAGGGACATATTACAATGCCTCCGCCAGATGAACAGCAACCAGTCTACACCTCCCTGTGTGCCAACAACATCTGGTGCTGAAACAACTGCAACTGCCACAGGGAGGGAGGATGACTCTGGCGGAGAGTCCCCTGCACCACAGCAGCCTGTACTAGAGGGGCCCCCCCAAAGAAGAGGGGTCGTCCGAGGAGGAGCAAGTGAGAGGCAGATGGCCAAGTGCAACCCCCAGGAAGCCTGAACCTGTTCTGGATGTTCACCTTTGTGCACAAACTGTTCACCCTGTTGACGGCAACACAACTCCCACACATGACATGGGGAGTACAAGTTGGACCAATGTCTCAGACAACTGTGGCCCCGATACTGGGGATTTTGTCTACCAGGAATTTCAATTCATCTAGGAACTTCTGATTGCAATATAAATGTACAGCACTAACCATCCTATGCACTATTCACACAAATGTATCACAATAAACACACTAATACACCATACTTGCCTCTGTTGTGATTCCAACGTGGGTGCTGTCATGGGGATGATGAACTTCAAAATTACACTGTGTATGCGAACTGCAACAGCAAGTACAACACAGGCATGTGAGTAATGGCAACGTGAAACATATGAGGGAGACACACCACCAGGGCTACACAACACATACACACCTAGGCCATCTGACTCATTGCCTACACTGATGTTGCCAGGAAAGACGGTGCAATGCACAGACACCACACCTATTCCCAGTTGTAGTCAAGTAGCCCACAGGTGCAGTAAGCAAATGGCAGTCAAATGTGTGACCACAGACAACGCACATCACAAAGTGAAGCACAGGTTTATTACACAGTTGCAACATGTCGTAACCACTACAGATGCAAGGTAATCCCACCTGGCAGCGGGCACACAGTCAACAACTGTAGAAGGAAGGAAGTCCATGGGTGTGGCACACATCACCTGTAGGGACACAACAGCTACCACCCTGGAAGTACAATCACATCGTCGGTGGACACAGTTGACCAAACGAATCTGAAAGTACCCTGTGAAGGACAGAAATGACACACAGTCAAAAGCAATGGAGAACAGGACAGAACAGCAAAACTCATGCACAATACATGTTACAAGATACCCACCCAGAACCAAGTTAGCATGTCAACACTGTTGGGGAGTACAGACCACCTGTAAGCACACATCGCTACACACATCCAGTCAAGTAGCCCATGGACACACTCCAACAGCACCAGAGCACCACCTACACATATCATGCCAACTCACATCATTGACATGACACCTCAGGATACTCACATTCAGCTAAAGAAGTTGGTGATGAGCTGTGTGCGGACATCACCATCATCATCATCATCACTGGCATCGTGGTCCAGGCCAGGATCCTCCACAGGTGGCGGATGTTGGTCATTGTCATCCTGGATGAGAGGCAACTCCTTGCGCACTGCCAGGTTGTGGAGCATGCAGCAGACGATGATAATCTTGCACACCTTCGCTGGGGCATATGGGAGGGACCCTCCTGTCTTGTCGAGGCAGCGGAAGCGGCTCTTCAGGAGACCAAATGTCCGCTCAATCACTCTCCTGGTCCGACCATGTGCCTCATTGTAGCGCATCTGGGCTGGTGTCACAGGGTTCCTGAGGGGTGTCAGCAACCACGGCATGTTGGGGTATCCCGAGTCACCTACGGACAGACAAGTGCACATTAGCTGACTTGGAAAAGTGGGCGGAATACTACAGATCAGATCACACACAATGGCACAAAGTCAGTACACACCGACAAGCCAGGCACGCTGGTTCTGCATCTGTGCCATCATCCTGGGGATGCCACTACTCCTCATCACAAAGGCATCGTGTGCTGAACCAGGGAAACGGGCACACACGTGTGAGATGGTCATATCTGCAAGACACACCACCAGTGCATTGACCGAGTGGTAGTGCTTGCGGTTACGGTAGGACTGCTCCTGGGCCTGTGGTGGTACCAAAGCCACATGTGTCCCATCAATGGAGCCAATGACATGCAGCATCCTCCCCAGGGCATAGAAGTCACTCTTCACATCAGTGAGTCGTTGCAGTCTAGGGAAATAGATGTACCGGTTCAGGTATAGCAACATTGCCTCCAAAACATCGCGGAGCACACGGCTGAACATGGTCTGTGACATCCCACCAGCAGTCGCCACAGTATGTTGGAAGGTACCGGTGGCAAAGAAGTGTAGGGCTGCCATCACCTTCACCTTGGGGGTCAGCGCTGTAGGATACGGCCGGCCAGGCTGCAAATGTGGGGCCAACTGCACTGCCAAATCCTCAATCAGCTGCCTGGTGAAGCGGTACCGTCGGATGCTGTCCCGTTCCACCATCGTTGCCAGGTCTGGGAATGGTCTATGGACAGCAGGAGCCCTGTAGTGCAGAGGAGAAGAAAGCAATATTGTCAGTCACCCCACATATGCGGCATTGAGCACACTCAATATCACATCATACATCATTATGAGGCACAACTACATGAAGTGTGCAGTTCCGTAAGGACATGTATGGTACATACATGGCCAACATCTGTCATCACGGTTCAACAAGTGGCATCAATAAGTCCCAGGTTGGCCCATTGGATATCATGAGGCCGTGTCACAGTTCCCATCTCCTGCTGCCATGTCACAATCACCCCCCACAGTGACATGTGAGGACAGATGTGCCCCAGGCATCACAGCTCAACGACAGGTACATTCCCAGGGACCCTGTATTGCCACATGGACACTGGCATTACATGGAGTATCATGTATACACCTCAGCAAAACAACCATGACCCCCACAGGTAGTGGTCCCACTTGCCTCTGCAGGACAGACATGGACGTCTGTGACACACACACGCACAACATCAAAGTCCATGCACACACAACGTGGATGTGGAGACTGTCTCCCATTGTGCACATGAAATCAGAGACATTGTAAATACTACATGCACACAGACTGTGGAGGACCATCACTATTGTGCCACTGGGACACCCTGGCTCAAACATACCGTCCCACATGGGACTCACGGGGTATGTGACATGACATACACATACACCACCGTGAAATGTGACCATGGCACATGCACAGATATGAACAGTTGCACATCACAGTGGTCATGTACACGTAACACCCAGGATCCTGTCCCCATGAACACCTGCACAGCCTGGGGGTGGCTGCCCCCAGGTGACACCCACAGGACAACATGTACACCAACATACACACAATAGGAAATGCAGCCTTACATGCCTTATGATACAGTTTGGACAGGCTGTGGTGTTGTAGGTGTGCCCCTCACTCCCTGGGAGCTATCTGTGGCTGGCATATGTTCATCTGAGACAGGCATGGCGACATATGCCAGTCACTTGTACAGGGATGCGTTGAACAGCAATGGACCGATCGGTGCGCCCGGCCGGCCCATTGCATTCAATGTGTGCGGGTACGCGTTGTACCCCTGTACGCGTTGTACCGCAATGGACCGATCGGTGCACCCGGTCGGCCCATTGCATTCAATGTGTGTGGGTACGCGTTGTACCCCTGTACGTGTTGTACCGCAATGGACTGATCGGTGTGCCCGGCCGGCCCATTGCATTCAATGTGTGCAGGTACGCGTTGTATCCCTGTACGCGTTGTACCGCAATGGACCGATCGGTGCACCCGGCCGGCCCATTGCATTCAATGTGTGCGGGTACGCGTTGTACCCCTGTACGCGTTGTACCGCAATGGACCGATCGGTGTGCCCGGCCGGCCCATTGCATTCAATGTGTGCGGGTACGCGTTGTACCCCTGTACGCGTTGTACCGCAATGGACCGATCGGTGCGCACCCATTGTCAATGGCCTAGCCTGGCAACGGACGAGTTTTCGAAATTCGAACGAGTCGGTTGCTGGAAATTCAGTTGGTCACCCACAACAATGTTGCAAAATCATGTATGTCATGAAGTTGAAGATTTGAAGGATGCTGTGGGCGTGTATTGGTGCTGCTATTCCATGGATTGGCCAGATTCAGAAGATGCAAACGACTTGGACCTATCACTTTGGACACATGGGACAGTATCTGCCTCTGCAGCACATATATATTGCTGGCTGTTCCCCTGAGAACTCACTTGCCTGCACTACATGCTCCAGGACGACATCTGCCACTGCACTGCTGCTGTCTCTGCCCCCTCTGGACCCTGCAATGGCACGTACTGTGGAGAGAGCCCCAGCCTTCAGCCTTGAGGAGAACCAGGCCCTGCTGGACAGCCTACTTCCACAGTACAGCAAGCTGTATGGGACACCAGGGAAGCAGGTGAGTGTTCTGTGCACTGCCTTTCTGAATGTCTATTTTGTCTGACTAGCAAGGCTGAAAGTCTGCACGCCACTGGCTAGCAGGCTCACTGAGTAGTTGTCACCCCCATAGTGTGTAGTGACATGCACTGGACAGGTATGGTGCAGTGACAGTGCATTTGAACAAGGTTTTACTTCCCGTGCAATGATACCATGTAGTGACTTCTGGCAAACTGTCCATGGGCAGCGTTGCACTGCCTGTGTACATCATGTGCCCCTGTGATTGAGACATGTATATAGAACTGTGTCATGCACGGATATGTTGCATGTGTAGTAATGGCCTTTTCACTTTGTCATCCTGACAGGTTAATGCCCATCAGAAGCAGGAGATCTGGAAGGACATCGTCCGGGCTGTCCGGTCTGTGGGGGTCTACAAGCGCCGGATCCGCAACTGCCAGAAGAGGTGGCAGGACCTTCGGGGCTGGACCCGGAGGATTGCACGGGTCCAGCTGAAGCTGTCGCCTCCTCGCAGGAGGGGCGGAACACGGACCCTGACACCCCACATGCTCCAGATCCTGGCGGTGGTGTTTCCAGACCTGGATGGGCAGTTGAAGGCCAGACAGCAGCAAGGAGGGGGTGAGTCAAAGACTGCACTGTGAACTCTGTATTACATGCTATGTGCCCTCCTCTGGCCTGGTTAAACTGCCATAGTACAGCAGTCATGTTGTCCAGGAGCCATGTCCCTCTATTGTGCACTGCCCACTCCTCATCTGATACCCAGGTGTGGCCCTTATATTCAGGGAATTGTGTCACTTGGGACTGTGTCCTTGCAGTTTGCTTCACTCAAGGTGGGGGACAGCATCTGTTTCCCTAACTCTGTTGTGGGCATCATGGGTGGGTCCATTGTTCACACAATGCCTGTGTTCGGACATGTAATCTGCGTGTTGCTTTGATATGCGGTCCACTTGCTGAGCTGAGCCACCACATGTGCCTGGGGTATCTGGCACACACCCATGCAGCGGGTGGGAACAATGTTTGTGCCCCAGGAGTGTGCAGATTACGTGCGTCACACATACATAGCCAGCTATCCACTGTCCAGGGCTCATCCCTCATTCATGTGGGGCAGGACAGTCATGCCTACTCCAGCCCATCCAATACACCTGTACTCCCACTCCCAGGTATCAGCTGACACGTTGTGCACAGTGATTTGACCCCTCAGGTGTCTGCCTCTGTGTCAGTGTGCTGTGGATTTGTTGCCAGGACTGCTGGGGTGTTTCTCGGTAGGGGCTCAGCATGCCACTGGAGATGTGACCATAGGAGACGATACTTGTGTGTCACATAGGTGTTTGATCAGCTGCCCGTGCAGACTGGGGTATGCGAATGTGAAGTTCAGGCAGCTGTTTCCCATTCACAGCAGATTGTGAGGGGCTCAGGTTCAGAGGGTAGTGTCACAGGTCTCCCATATGTCCAATCGGTATGACCTGGACAGATGAGGGTTAAGATGATGTGTTGTGTGGGGGATGTACATGTGCACTTGTGCAGCTCCAGGACTTGCATTCCCCATGACCTACTATTGTGACACAGTGCAGAGTGTTGTTGTCTGGCTGCCAAGTCATACATCACTGAGACAGTGATGTATGACTTAGCAGTCATGCCTCCGCCATGGCATGTGTCTACTTATTGGTGATCCTGCAGGGGAGTGACATGTGCTACATGCACACCATTGTGGCGATGGCTATCAGGACATGGGTGCATCATGGTGTCTGTCGCTGGTATGCATCACATGCATTTCCTATTTGACTCTGGGCATCCCTTTCATCCGGAAACCTGTACTGACTCAGTGGCAAGAGTTGTGATGTGTGCATGTCCCCATGCTACACCATGTCCTCTGCACTGTCCAACTACTGTGTAGGTGGTGCATGTGTCCACACTGGGGTGTTGCTATCCAACAGACACCAGACAGATGGGTGCAAGGCCATGTGGAATGTGAGTGCCATGGTTGGCATCAGACTGACAATTGGCTTCTCCTGTTCAGTTAGGGCACTTTTAGCAATGTTCAACTAATGATGCCAGGGCTTGCTCTGTAATGTGCTGTGCTCACAGTGGTGTGTGCGTTTGGTGCAGGTGACTGATGTCTGTCTGTTTCCCCATTGTTTGCAGATACATCCACGGCCACGGAAGGGGACAGCTCCACGGACCAGGAGGAGCCGGAGAGCCAGACTGGGTCAGCAGCCGAGGAGTGGTCGGAGGGACCCAGTGGCACGGAGGGCGAGGGGAGCCACACCGAGGAGTCCTCAGCAGCATCCACCTCAGCTGAGAACCACAGCGGCTCGGAGGATGACTCCCTTATGGAGGCGGGTGTCAGCAGCCACCACACCCCAGCTAGTGTTGCTGTCCCCGCCACCACCAGCACCACCACCGCCCTCCCATCGGCTCCCATTCCCCAGGTCCGTGGAGGCTCCCATGTTCGGGAGCGTGTCTCCTTTGGGCCAGGCACCGCACCCCCTGCCCCTGTGTCCCCTGCTGCCCTGAGTGAGGAGTCTGTGTACCTCCTTCGCCAGCTCCATGTAGGGCAGACAGCCATGCTGAGTGTCCTCCATGCGCACACCGCTCTGTTGACTCAGCTGGTGTCGTTCATGGAGGGCATCTCATCGGGCATGTCTGACCTACAGAGGGGCAATAGGTCCATGGACTCCTCCCTGACGGCAGCAGTGTCCCTCCTCAGACAGTCCCTCACCCCTCCTGCCTCTGCTCCATCCACACTCCCCAGCACCTTACCCGTCCCAAGCACACCCACACCGGCACAGGCACACACCAGCACACACACGTCCAGCACACAGACACACACGCCACAAACAAAACGCACATGCACGCACAGTCAGGGGACTGAAACCAGACTCACAGGGGATGGGGCTCTGGAACACACACACGCATCCACAAGCACTGCGCAGTCCTCAGTTGCCTCTTCCTCCAAAGCACCCTCCCTTGCCTCACCTGCAACCCCAAAGACCCAGCGGCTCTTCCTCAGTGACCTCGGCCTCTTCCCCTCCGATCCAGCTGATACTGCATTCAGGGGGAAGAGGAAGCCCACCCACACGGAGCAGAGTGCCCCTCGCCCCCGGACACCCTCCCCCAGGTGCAGACAGACTGAGGCCCCCACCCGCAAGTCCCCCGGAGTCGTAAGAGCAAGACCCCGCCGCCGCCCTGCAGCTCAGGCACCAGGTCTCCTTCCTCCATCCCTCAGGCCCCCGTTCCACAGGTGCCCCCACCACACCCTGCCCCAGGTTCCCCCACCCACAGATATACCATCCCCAAGAGGATCCGGCCTTCTCCCCCTGCCACTTGCTCTCCCGGCACCACACCCCCGCTGCGCTTGTCTGTGCCACTGATGTGGTGAGGGTGTCCTCCCCCTCTGTCCAGCCCACCTTGCCTGTTCCCCATTCTCCTCCCCTGGTGGTAGGCACTGCAGTGGAGTCCACTACCACCCTGTCTGACTTGGGCACTGCAGTGGCGGACCTGTCCACTCCATCTGCAGGGTCCACTGCAGTCGTGCCGGCACCCACAACATCTGAGTCATGCCCCCAGTTGTGCCGGCACACACCATGTCAGACACCTCCACTGCAGTTGTCAGTGGCTCTCCAGCACCCACCACCCCTTCCCTGCCTCCTCCTGGTGAGCCCTGATCCTGTCCCTGCGGTGCCTGGCCTGCCCCCCGGTTGCCCCTCCTAGTGGATTGTCCCTGGTTTTGTGCAGTGCAGGCATGCGTAGGGTGACATCTGCCACTGTCACCCTGTATTGACTTACTTGATGGACTGGCCATTGGCCTTTGTTGGAGCATTACTGTTCTCTGAGTTTTTGGACACACATATGCTGAATAAAGCAACTTTCTGTTCTCTAGTGCTTATACTTCTTATGTACATGTTGTTGATGATGCTAACCATGCCCTTGCTGCAGTGATGGTGATATTTGGTCTCATGATAATGAAGTGTTACTGTGCAGGAACACATGTGGTCCAGGGGGAATGTGTCCTATCCTGTGGTGTATCCATGTCATCCATAGCATCATCTGAGGGTGTCATGTGTTCAGTATTTGGCAATGGGATTTCCTACTTACATTAGTAATTTCACATCTGTGGCTTCCACCCCTGCACATCTGTTGTGCCTGCCATTGTTCAATTCGTCTACTTCCCTGACCGTGTGGCCATCTCCACTGGACATGCAGGTTTGGGCATCAATGGGGAAGGACTCATCTGTGTTGTCAGTGCAACATTGCTATACAAGTGTGTTGGATCTGTGCTGATGATTTCGTTGGCACTCCCATGACCAGGCTGATGTGACGGGAGCCTTCATTTGGTGCTAATTGTTGATTGTGTGACCAAGTGCTCAGCTGACATGATGGGGCCCTACTGAGGCAACATATGTCACAGCTTTCCTCACACAGGAGTGGAGTCCCCTCATGGCAGTGTGTACTCCTGTGACATTGCCTGCGCCCAAGGTGTGTGTTGTATGAGCATGTCTGTGTGTTCACTTCCGTTTTGCTGTGCATGCTGTGATCCCTAGTGTTGTACCTGTTTGTGATGCTTGCTGAGTTGACCTATGTTCCCCCAAAGTCTTCTCCCTGGGTTCTCTGTGATGTGGGTGCATGGCACATTACTGGTCATTAGGGTGTCACCCATAGGTGTGTTTGCTGTCAGGGCTGAGTTTGTGTGCAGACGCAGATGGGTCACAGTCAGGTTTCCCCTTGGCACTTGTTGTTTACACCTGTCATGTGATTTCCAGTTTGTGTTATCTTTCAGTGATTGTGACATGTTGTGTGTGTGACTGCTGGCACTCCTCAGGGTCCGGGCTGCAATGTTGGTTGTTGTCTATGTGTGGTCTTTGTGGGTGACCTTGGCTTCTTCATTGGTGTGTGACTGTGGCTGGGATCCCATTGGTTGGTGTGGTATTGCCGTCATGTCCATGTACAGCGTAGTGTGCAGTGTGTCAGACATTCAGGAGTCTTGTTGAGTGGCCATGTGTGATGTGTTTCTGCACCTTGGTTCCCACCCACCACCCTGGGATTGTCATGGGTGCATGTGCAATGTCACCAGTGCATGTGTGCTTCACGGCTGCACATTGTTGGAGGTCGAGGTGTGTGGTGTTGAGTGTGTGCAGATGAGAGTTGTTGCCCGGCTAGACCCCTGCCTCCATGTTGGCCTTGGCTTACTGGCCGTGCTGATTGATTTGTGCTTGTGTAGGTGTGATGGTAGTTTGTTGCTCAGGACACATGACTGTGGTTCACAGTGTGAACGACATTTAGCTTTGTCATCACAGTGGGATTGTAATGCAGCCCAGGGTCACCACATTGTGGGGGCCCTGGGGGTAGTGCTGTGGTGTGTCTGTGTCTTGCTGTGTCAGTTGCTGTTCCTACGTGCCTGTGTGACATGTGTGATTTGTGCTCCCTCTCATCTGACAATGCCTGATTGCCCACATAGGGGATTTGGATCCATGAGTTACCTTTGTGTGGCACTGTATGCACATCTGTATAATTGGTATTCAGGCCTCCTTATGTGTTGTGTGGTTGCCTGGGGACACTGGCACCCCCTCCCCCCCCTCACCTGTTGTGTTTGATGTGCAGTGTGGGTCTGCCTGTTTGTGTTTGTGCATCTGCACCACTGCATTGGCATATCTTAGGTGTGCCATTGGCTGTGTGTTGTTTGGTGGGTTTCCCCTGCTGTCCCTGGGACTCCTAGGTCATCAGTCAGCACAATGATCATGGTTTGTGTGTCCCATTGCTGCCATGGTATGGTATATGTTCACCTCACATCTACAGTCTCCACAGGGTATCTGCATTTGTGTGCCCATTGGTGCAAATATGTGGGTCTGCATTCTGATGGTCACTTCTGTCATTGTGTCATTGATGAATGTTGACTGTGTCAGCCCCCATGGGTGTTGTTTGTCTGCACATGGCCAAAGGTATGTCTTATTTGCACTGCAGTATTTGCCTCCCCCAATCTATGTTGCAATGGGACACATGGGTAAGGGTGGTAGTGGTGGTGGGCATCTGGCACCCTCCTGGCTAAGGGTGGTAGTTGTGGTAGGCATCCAGCCCCCCCTGGGTAAGGGTGGTAGTAGTGGTAGGCATCTGGCACCCCCCTGGCTAAGGGTGGTAGTAGTGGTAGGCATCCAGCCCCCCCTGGGTAAGGGTGGTAGTAGTGGTGGGCATCTGGCACCCCCATGGCTAAGGGTGGTAGTAGTGGTTGGCATCCAGCCCCCCCTGGGTAGGGGTGGTAGTGGTGGTGCACATCCAGGCCCCTGTGTGCATATGTGGCATTGGTGATGGGCATCCCGCCCCTATGGTGCTGCTGTTGCTGGTGTAAGTAAATTCTGCATCCCTCTGTGTGTGTGTGATGTGTCTTGTACGTGTTGTATGTTTTTGTGGTTGGTGTCTGACTTACCTTCTGCGCCGTACGCATCCGTGCCTGTTCCGGTAGTAAATGTAGAATATTGGTAGGATCGGGACGAAGGGATTCATGGTTGGTTCGTCTCGTTCGTCTTTCTCGTTGCTTCGCGTCGTCCTCGTCGCTGGCGTGTTCGCCTCGTAGCCGTGGATCGTGTTGTGGCGCGAATCGGAGTTTATGTGCGCCTCTCCCGGAAGCTTTGACGTGCCGGACGTAGCGACGGGTTCGGCGCGTACGGAAAGTGCATCGTACTTGTTCGGCCGGACGGGGCTGCATTTTCCCTTCCGTGCGACTCGATTCTGCGTTTCCGGATTCGCCTCGGTCGGAGAACAGGACCTGGATTGGGTGAGTACAACTCGGCCGGATTCTATGCTGTTGTGCGCATCGTACTTACTCGTTCGGAATGATGTACGGATCGGTCGGGAAACAGGCATTCGCATGGCTTTTTTCCCGACCGAATGGTATTGGGTGCGCCTCTGACCGAGATCGGAATCGGCCCCAAAGTAGGACTGAGCACCTATACCAACTAAAGCAGAGGAAAGAAGAAGAAGGAACACCTAATGCTGAGATTCTGAACATTTGATTTTTCTTGTAACATAATACCCAAAGTACTTGCAAATCAAAATATACGGGTGTAGAAATGTACAGGGATATATGGGAGATGCAAGCGATTTTGAACTAAGCTCTTGTTTTGAAGAAAAGTCATTCTATCATAAAAAATGACTGGATAATGTGGTCACATTTTATGTATCAGAACACAAACCAAGCTGCTCTATGCACACCTCACATGTGGGGTGTGAAATGGACTTTAGGTATACCAGTGAGCTGTGAGTGGTTCTATAAATAGTTTGAAAAGTGTAGGGGCCAGTATTGAGCGTTGAAGAGCTGCATGTTACAGACTGGCAGGCCTAAATAACGAGTTTTCTCTCAATTTGAATCAATTGAGACAAGATTCAAAAGTAGAAAGAAAACCAGTCCAGTACTACACCATCAATGCCATTCTGATTTTTATGGATGTTCATCAGAGAAGTATGATTGGCATTGTCAAAAGCGGGACCCAGAGGAATGTTTCTCAGAGTCTAGAAAGCAGAGCACATCATTTTCAACCTATAACAAAGGTCTCTCCATGCTACATCCCTGACTGGATCTTGACTGAAATTTGGCTCGGAGATCATTAGCTGTGATATGTTGGGCTAGCTGAATAGAAGCACAACATTCACTCGTCTTCACTAGAATAGGTGATTTCACATATGAACATATCTGAGTAGATTGCTTGCATTAAACATTTGATTTAATCACTTTAATTAGCATTGGTGATTTCTCTGGGGGCATCCCAATCCATTCTCTGCACCAATACAAACAGATACCAAACATATATAAAGCAGCTTTAGTCCCACTCAAGTAACAACAGCTGGAACATATTTCCTCTGAAAAGCAGAAATTGCAAGCACACACCATTTTTTCCATGTTTACTTTCATGAATGCAGTGCAAATAAGTCCTAACCATTACCTTACACCTTCATATTTCACGCACCGCTGTTTACTTGTGATACTGGGCAACTATTGGGTCCTAATACCTGCCTCTAGGATGGCATAATGTACCTGTTGTTATTTGTATATATTGCTGCTTTTCTCCCACAATTGTCTACCTTATGTGTTCCGCAACTCGTATGTAAAGCGCTCTGATACCCTCTAGGGTCATGTTCGCTCTATATAAAACTTTTAAAATAAATAAATAAATAAATAACCATGCACTACACAAACAGTGACTGAGTAAGTATTTGGGTGCTAAATATTATTAAAATTCTTACTTATGTAGACTTGATTTTGTTATGATTGAAAGAGTTATTATGTAAATTTTGATTGCATTTGGCTGTCAAGGGACATGTTCTATGCACTACATATCACCTAACGTAATGCATTGAGGCAAAATATTTTGTAATAGGTTATGAGTATAAATATATAGAGAATTTAGTATTATCTCTGGATGGCCCAACACTGAGGGGCCGATTCCGATTCGGGCAGGAAATCTCTCCGACCGAGCCGGACCCGGAGAGATTTCCGACCGAATCGGACCCTAGCAGTCCGACCGAACGAGTACGATGCGTTTGCATGCTATCGGACTCGATTCGGTCGGACTCCCATTGAAGTCAATGGGAGCCGGTCGTACAACACGTACGCGGGCTCCCATTGACTCAATGGGTGCGAGGCGAACAAGGGCGCCCCCTATAGCGGGTATGCGTCGAAGCGGGTCGCGCCGTACACGCACAGGTAGGGGCCCCCTGTGTGCGACTCGCGCGGCTAGTCGTACAGGGGGGTCCGACACGGACCCCCAAAGTGCGGCTCCGACTGCTCTCTCGAGCCGGACGGCGCGAGTCGGTCGGACTGCTTGCGGCGCGCATCGTACTTACCCGGCCGGGGAACGTCTCCATTGCGCGGTGCGAGTAGTGTCCGTGCGAGTCGGTCGGAGCGGTTGGGTCCCGCGAACGAGTCAGTCGGCGATTTCGCGTACGTTCACATCGTACTCGCTCGCCCGGACGCACGTCCGACTCGGTCGGAAACAGGGCGTCCGAATCGGATCCGGTAAAGCCGAATCCGATTCGGAGCCCTACCGGCCGAGATCGGAATCGGCCCCTGACTGTTTGAAATGGGATTTCTGGTTGGCTGAGGTATGCACCCAGGCCAAGCAGGAACCACTACTCTTGTCAGGATAAGCTAGATACACACTAAATAAAAGACCTGTGCTCACCCTCTGGGAGCTTGGCACAGAGCAGTCAGGCTTACCTAAAGAGGCAATGTGTAAAGTCTTTGTGCAACACACTCACACAGTAACACAATGAATACACCACAAAAAGACCCCACACAGGTTTAGAAACATAGATTATTATATTCTGAACAAAACAAGACCAAAACAACAAAAATCCAATGTATGGAATATGAGATATTGAATTTTAAAATAATAAATGCAGTAAAGCGCTTAGAAGCAAGTAGCTCTAAAAAGGTTAAATTAGGTCGCACTGGACCAGGGCAAAATCAAAGTTTGGACCGACCATGATGGAACGCCGGCCGGCTGCAGTACGCATGCAGGCCCCGGTGAACAAAGTACCTTTCCTGGTCGCAAACAGCGAGATTTGGCAATTTCGAGGATCCATGCAGTGAAGGCGATGCGTCAGTCCCGAAGACGGATGCCGGAGTCGAGAGGCATTGAACGATGCGCTATATTCTGCCATGCAGTCAATGGGGTGTGTTGATCTCACCAAGCAGCAGCGGTGGTGATACTCTGTCCAATGAGTCGACCTCTGGAGGCAAAGCACTGGTTCTGATGCGATGTGCCGATTTTACTCCTGCAACCGGGTGGATGCGCCGGTTCTGCTACATGCAGACAGGAGATGCAGCAAAATCTGTTTTGCAAGTATCTTGTAATCCAAACAAAGAAAGGAGTATCACTCAAAGACAGAAGACTGTCTATATGGTGTATATGGTGTTGGGACAGAGACACAGGGAAGGTGATTATCCTTTTCTAAAAAGACCCCTCACTCACCAACCTAGTTGGTGACATGCTTCATCATTGGGGTCCCACCCGAATAGCCGAATGCTATCCGGGTGTGCTGCGACACCTGATTACAGTGGAGCTGGTTGTTGTGTGAAGTGAGAAGTGAGTGACTTAATCGTGTGGTTTAAAAATTGGCCAGATATGACCCTTTGAAAGGCTTTATTCTTGGGTAACTGGACAATATTAAAAGTAATATGATGCCAAGAGGGTTAAATTGACCTTCCGGTATCTCTTGATAAAAATAAGTGCAGTGAAGAAGTGCATTAAACGGTCAACATGTTTCAACCTCTTCATGTTCCCAGTCTCTTTCTGATTATTTACACGCTTGCACATTATGCATGATTGTAAACGAGTTGCGCTCTCACCTATTTACGTGAGAACGTCATTAGCCACTACGAGTGTATGCTGTATGTGGCTTTAAACACAATATCCATGTATTTCACTGTTTTTTGCATGGTATGTGTTTGCATCGATGCATTTTGCACCTCAAAGTCACGAGGAGTGCATAAAATCACCCACTTGTATTATCACTAATTGTGGGTAAGACCCTAAATTCTTTTGATGACCATGTGTGTCACGGAATAGATTGAATGCTTGCCATAGTCCACTGCCTCCCGAGTTACGGGGCTTTTTTGGTGACATTCTTCATGTTAAGTTCAACATTTGTTGGGAAATATAAGAGCACCTATTTCCTGAACAAGCACAGTACTGCTACTCGCTTAACCTTCATTTGTTTGTTTGTTATTATGTGTTTGTCCTTCTAGATTATTTCCTTTTTCGAATTGAAGAAAAGGACACCTGACCGTGAGTACATGGTTCGGTTTCAGTGACCAAGGGTAGGGTACACCTTAGCGAGTGTATACCTCCCGGGTCACTACCACTGGTCCTGAAGAAAGCCTAGTAGTACCATTCATAGGTTGAAACATGTTGACCGTTTAATGCACTTCTTCACTGCACTTATTTTTATCAAGAGATACCGGAAGGTCAATTTAACCCTCTTGGCATCATATTACTTTTAATATTGTCCAGTTACCCAAGAATAAAGCCTTTCAAAGGGTCATATCTGGCCAATTTTTAAACCACACGATTAAGTCACTCACTTCTCACTTCACACAACAACCAGCTCCACTGTAATCAGGTGTCGCAGCACACCCGGATAGCATTCGGCTATTCGGGTGGGACCTCAATGATGAAGCATGTCACCAACTAGGTTGGTGAGTGAGGGGTCTTTTAGAAAAGGATAATCACCTTCCCTGTGTCTCTGTCCCAACACCATATACACCATATAGACAGTCTTCTGTCTTTGAGTGATACTCCTTTCTTTGTTTGGATTATTAGACTTTAAGGGGACCAGGAGTATCTTCCCCCCCCTATTTTGGGAAAATCCCTTCCTCTCCTTTTGTTTTGTAAATTGCAAGTATCTTGGCCATTTCCAGTGAGACAGGCACAGAAGCAGAGGGAGAGACTTTGATATCCCTGAGTCTAAAGCAACAGGAGGCAATTCAACAAGCCCATGGAGATCATTTGGAGTGAGTCCAGCTCTCCTACAGCAGAGTCAGGCAGCAGGGCAACAAACAGAAAAGCAGGCCTTCCAGATCAGCAGTCCAGTTGAGTCCTTTAAGCAGCACAGCAGTTCTTCTGGTAGAGATTAAGGGGCTGATTCCGATCTCGGCCGGTAGGGCACCGAATCGGATTCGGCTTAACTGGATCCGATTCGGAGCCCTCTTTCCCGACCGATTCGTACGTGCGTCCGTGCGAGTGAGTACAATGCGAGCGCTCGCGAAATCGCCGACCGACTCGTACGCGGGTCCAACCCGCTCCGACCGACTCGCACGGACACGGCTCGCACCGCGCAATGGAGACGTTCCCCGGCCGGGCAAGTACGATGCGCGCCTCGAGCAGTCCGACCGACTCGCGCCGTCCGGCTCCAAAGGGTAGTTGGAGCCGGACTTTGGGGGTCCGTGTCGGACCCCCCTGTACGCATAGCCGCGCGAGTCGCACACAGGGGGGACCCATGGGTCCCCCATACCTGTGCATGTATGGCACGATTCGCATCGACGTGTACCCGCTGTAGGGGGTGCCCTTGTTCACCTTGCACCCATCGAGTCAATGGGAGCCCGCGTACGCGTTTTGCGACCGGCTCCCATTGACTTCAATGGGAGTCCGACCGAATCGAGTCCGATAGCATGCGTACGCATCGTACTCGTTCGGTCGGGCTGCTACAGTCCGATTCGGTCGGAAATCTCTCCGGGTCCGGCTCGGTCGGAGTGATTTCCGGCCTGAATCGGAATCGGCCCCTTAGTTGCAAGTCCAGTAGTGTCTGATTTTAGGGGGTCTTAGACCCAGTACTTATACCCAAAAGTGCTTTTGTTATATGGGGATGACTTCAAAGCAACTCTCTGAAGTGCCCAAGTATCTTTTTCAACCCAGTTCTTCGCTTCCAGGCTATCCGTGGGGTGTATTCAGTTCTTTGTGTGGGGACAGGCCACTGCCTATTCAAGTGAAGTGCTAACCTCTCCCTTCCATCCTGCCCAGACAAGGCATTCAGAATGCAGATGTATGTAGATAGGTTCTCACACACGACCTCTGACAGAATATCGACGACCAGAATATCGACGACAAAAATATCGGACCCGAAATATCGATGTCCAGAATATCGAAGTCCTATCTACATAATGGTAAGTACAAAAATATCGATAAATAAATATTGTTGTTAAAAATATCGGTTGTTTTTAATGTTTAAAAAATAATCTAATATAAATTAAATAATACATGTAATTAAAATAAACATTGTTAAAATTATTAGAAAATGTTTAAAATTATAATTAATACATATAATGTAAAAAAATATGAAACAGATATATAAAAACATATAATATATATATTTATTTAATAATATTAATAAATAATTATTTTAATAAATTATATTTTGTTACAAACATATTAAAAAATATAAATACATATATATATATATACATACACCAATAACATATAAATAAAATATATATATAATAAATTAAAATATTACAATATTTGTAATTTTTTTAAAATACATTTTACACTACATTAACTTAAACAGTAAAAAAAATATTGGATAGCGGAGAGGATAAAATTACTATTCCCACACCAGAGAGTGCAACAGTAGGGAAAGTGTTGGATAGCGTAGGAATAAAAATTACTATTTCCACTCCAGTGAGTGCAACAGTAGGGAAAATGTTGGATAGCGGAGGGTTAAAAATTACTATTCCCACTCCAGTGAGTGCAACAGTAGGGAAACTGTTGGATAGCGTGGGGTAAAAATTACTATTCCCACTCTACTGAGTGCAACAGTAGGGAAAGTGTTGGATAGCGTAGGAGTAAAAATTACTATTCCCACTCCAGTGAGTGCAACAGTAAGGAAAGTGTTGGATAGCGTAGGGGTAAAAACTACTATTCCCACTCCAATGAGTGCAACAGTAGGGAAAGTGTTGGATAGCGTAGAAGTAAAAATTACTATTCCCACTCCAGTGAGTGCAACAGTAGGGAAAGTGCTGGATAGCGTTGGGGTAAAAATTACTATTCCCACTCCAATGAATGCAACAGTAGGGAAAGTGTTGGATAGCGTAGGGGTAAAAATTACTATTCACACTCCAGTGAGTGCAACAGTAAGGAAAGTGTTAGATAGCGTGGGGGTAAAAATTACTATTCCCACTCCAAAGAGTGAAACAGTAGATAAAGTTTTGGATACCGAAGAGGTAAAAATTACTATTCCCACTCCAGTGAGTGCAACAGTAGGGAAAGGGTTGGATAGCGGAGGGGTAAAAATTACTATTCCCACTCCAGTGAGTGCAACAGTAGGGAAAGTGTAGGATAGCGTAGGGGTAAAAATTACTATTCCCACTCCAGTGAGTGCAACAGTAGGGAAAGTGTTGGATAGCGTAGGAGTAAAAATTACTATTCCCACTCCAGTGAGTGCAACAGTAGGGAAAGTGTTGTATTGTATTGTATTGTATTAAGCACTTGTAAAGCGCACTGTCGCCCAAAGGGTATCCTGGCGCTGTCAAACATGTGTTCAAATCAGCCGTAGATAGATATATGGCCGTGAGCAGATTGATCAAGGCAGGCTGATTATGGGATGGTTCAATCCCTGGGAAAGAGCCAGGTTTTGACTCCTTTCCTAAACTGCATCAAATCTTCTGACTGTCTGATATTAATAGGGAGTTTGTTCCAAAGCCTTGCTGCCGCAATGCTGAAAGCTCTCCCACCTGATTTAACCTTTCTGAATTTGGGCACCTTAACCAAATTGGCCGAGGATGAGCGTAAACTCCGGGTGGGGACATACCATGCAAATTTGTACTGCATGGATAGCATAGGGGTAAAAATTACTATTCCCACTCCAGTGAGTGCAACAGTAGGGTAAGTGTTGGATAGCAAAGGGTTAAAATTAATAATTTCAAAAATGTAAATAAAAAAATATAAATAAAAAAATAGCAACTGCAATGCAAAAATTGTTAATAACACAAAAAAATATATCAAAATATTACAAAATTCCAAAAGATACAAAAATAATTAAATATTAAAAATACTAAAAATTAAATAAAAACATTAATTGATAAAAGTTTTAAAACTAAATTTTACAAACAACTATCTTTACAAATACATAATTATAGTCCTAAAAATATTTATTAATAATTTATAAATAAATTACTTCACACCATATTCCACTATAAACGCACAAAGAACTCATACAAATTTGACAGAATTAACATATTTACCAATTAAATATTTATGCTTTTCAAACAATTAATAATTAAATATTATTAAATAAATTACCACAAACACTATAAAATAGAAATATAAAATAAATACTAATAAATAAAAAATATTAATTACTTTATTTCAATTAAATTACTTCCCAACCTATTCCCCTATAAACCTACAACCCACTTCTTAACAAAATAACACTTTTAGCTTAATAATCAATTTAATAATAAAAAATAATAATAACCCATTAATAATTAATAAATAATAAATTAATTATAAATAATAATAAATAAAAATGAATAATTACTTTAATATAATTAAATTACTTTCCACCCTATTCCCCTATAAACCCACAACCCGCTCATAAAAATAAAAAATATTTTAATTATCAATTAATAAAAATTAATAACCAATTAAAAAGTAATTAATAGTAAATTAATTATAAATACTAATAAATAAATATTAACAATTACTTTATTATAATTAAATTACTTCCCACCCTATTCCCCTATAAACCCACAAACCGCTCCTAAAAATAAAATATATTTTAGTTATCAATTAATCAATTAATAAAAATTAATAACCAATTAATAAGTAATTAATAATAAATTAATTATAAATACTAATAAATAAACATAAAAAATTACTTTATTATAATTAAATTACTTCCCACCCTATTCCCTATAAACCCACAACCCGCTCCTAAAATAAATAACTCAATTATTACAATTATCAATTAATCTATTAATAAAAATTGTTAACCAATTAATAATTAATTATTAGTAAATTAATTATTAATAGTAATAAATGAAAATTAATAATTACTTTATTATAATCAAATTACTTCCCACCCTATTCCCCTATAAACCCACAACACGCTACAGAACTAAAATACGCAAAAATTTATTAACAAAATTATTTATTGCTAAAAATTGAACACATACATAAAAAAAATTGCTATACTAATACAAAAAAATTACATCACATACTTTTAACAAACATACTAAAATACAGAACACTAATATAAATATCGATATTATTAACAATTATATTTTTACAAACGATATTACTGTCTTCGATATTAAAAAATGTATATTTCTTACCTGTCTGTTGATATTCTGTACCACGATATTCTTGATGTCGATATTCTTGTACCTCGATATATGAAACTCGATATTCTTGTAGGTCGGAAAAAAAACCTCGATATTCTGTCTGTTTACCCTCACACACACACCTATCCTTATTGTCTGGTGGCTGTCTAGAGATAATACACAAAGTGTAACTGTTACCCACCCAAGACGAGTATTGGAGACAGGCTAGGTGCAGAGAAATCTCCATGTTTTAAAAGTGGCATTTCTAAAACAGTGATGTTAATCCAACTTCACCAGTGAGGAGGATTTATCATTGCAGAAATCAAAATGAAGAGCGAGGAAAGGTAGAAGCCAATTCACTTCCCCTAGGTTTATATGCAAGTATCAAAGGGAACTAGCTACTGAGTAGGAGCTCCTGATATGTGTATGTAGAGCAACACATATGTGTTTAGGAAGTCCCTCACTCACCAACCTAGTTGGTGACATGCTTCATCATCGGGTCCCACCCAAGGTACCGAGTATACCTTGGGTGTGCTTCAACGCCTGAATGCAGCGGAGCTGGTTCTGTGCAGTGAGTGTGCAGTGAAAGTGAAATGAGTGTGGCTTAGAAAACTGTCCGTAGGGTCCCGTTAAACAACAAAAGACTATTTTAATGTATGGGCCCTTGGCAGAGGTTAAAAAAGGAGAGGTGGATATCCATGGAGATAATTAGGCTCCGATATCCTGTGTGGTCAACATGTTTTAGCCAGTCTCTCACTACTGGGCTGGCTTTCTTCAGGACCTTATGTGCGTGGAATTAAAATGGTGGTCTAAAACTAAATGTGTTAGAGACCATCTATGTGGCGCACTCGCTAAGGTGCGTTATGTGGTAGAGGATGGTTTCCTCTAGCGACGCATTCCTGTTGGTGGGGGGGGAAAATGACAAACAGACATACACATAGATACATTTAGAAGAGATCGTTAAGCACATCCAATAGTGTGACTCAGGAGCGTGGTGTCCGTGTTCTATACGGGTAAAATACGTAGTGAGGACGGACCGCGCGGTGCCTGCCACCTTGTCCATGCCAATGCAGGGGGGTACCATAGGTACCCCCCATGTCCACCCCCCACCCCCCAACACTCTGGGGGCCCGCAACGGGCCCCCAATAGAGAAGACCGTATGCCTTTCCATGGCGGCATTGCCGCCATGGAAAGGCTGCTCTCCGCATCCATCCTAATATGGATGGCGGTGTCTTGCAGACACCTGTGTGACCGGCGGAAAACCGGCTGACGATCTTTCCATCCGCCGGGCTCCCCCCGCCATCGTAATGTGGCGGGGGGAAATGGCATGTGGGCGGAGGGGAATGGCGGGCGGATTGCCACTGCCATACGGGCGGTGGCGATCCACCAGTCATTGTAATGACCCTCCTAGTCTAGCCACATCGGAACTCCGATGGTGAATGCCTGGTGCGAAGCGGGAGTTTAAATACCCTGGAGAACACTGCAGGTGAAGCGAGTCTCTGTGACGAGCTCCAGGTGCGTGTGGTCTCCAGGTGCGTGTGGTCACTGTACAGAACCAGCTCCGCGGCATTCAGGCGTTGAAGCACACCCAAGGTATACTCGGTACCTTGGGTGGGACCCGATGATGAAGCATGTCACCAACTAGGTTGGTGAGTGAGGGTCTTCCTAAACACATATGTGTTGCTCTACATACACATATCAGGAGCTCCTACTCAGTAGCTAGTTCCCTTTGATACTTGCGAGGATTTATCATTGCCATTCCGAAGATATGAAACATGAAAAAGCTACTCCTCTCTGGTCAGGATTTACAGCTTAAAAGTGCATTAAGGCAATGCCAATGCTAGCCTATGAGAGGGGTATTTAAATATTAAACATACATGTCCTACCTTTTTCTTAGATTACACCCTATCCTTATGGTTACTTAGGACCTACCTCAGGGGTGACTTATATGTAATAAAAGGGGAGTTTGAGTCTCGGCAAGTCATTTTAAATGCCAAGTCGAAGTGACAGTAAACTGCACACACAGGCACTGCAGTGGTAGGCCTTAGACAGGTTTGAAAGGCTACTTATGTGGGTGGCAAAATCAGTGCTGCAGGCCCAATAGTAGCATTTGACTACCAGTAAATAGGTATATGTTAAACCACATTACCAGAGACTTACTAGTAAATCAAATATACCAATCATGTATACACCAATGCCACCATGTTTAGGGGAGAAGCATAAGCACTTTAGCACTGGCTAGCAGTGGTAAATTGCTCAGATTCCTAAGTTCAACAAAAAGAATCAGCAAAAACAAGAGGTAAAAGGCAAAATGTCTGGGAAAGACCACCCTAAGGATGATGGGGCATATTATCAAGGGGCCGCGATAAAATTATCGCCGCTTTAGCGTCCGTTTTCGGGCGAAAAGCAGCGATAATTTTATCGCATTATCATCAAGGACACGCTAGCGCGTGCTCCCTTGACTTAGCGCCCGTTTCCAGCACGCCTAATTTCGCATCGCTAATGAGATGCAAAGTAGGCGTGCCCGACAAAACTTCATGACAAAATATCGCAAAGGAAGCTTCGCGATATTTACAACAATGGCCCGGCCAGCGTAGCTATAAAAGAAATCGCGCTAACTGGCCATTATCGCTGGATTTTAACGTCTGCTAAAATCCAGACTTATGTATACATGACATTGGGGGTGGATTATGCTGATACGACCACAGGGTCTTATCAGCAAGGTTATCGCCGTTTTGCTTGCAACATCGCTGGTTTTCCAGCGATGTTGGCCCATTTCCCCCGATATTGCTGGAATATTAATCGCCATTGTGCTAAGCGTTGTTAATACAGTGCTAGCATGGCGATATATTCCAGCGATACCCGGCGATAGGAAAATTCGCAGTAAGCGCGGCCAGCGATAATTATCGCTGCCGCTTGATAATATGCCCCGATAGGTTTAACACTTTCATACATAAAACATTGCACCAACAGTGACTGTACTAATACCCCAGTGTTCCAATAATGGACTTACATAAACATCTATGAGGAGACATGCTACATTCATGTTTTTTCCATAGAATACTGAATTATGTTAGAAACTATTTTTTTTTTGTATTGCATTTAGTATTTCTGGGAATACTTTGTTTATACCTATTAATTGGGTTTTTCTAAGCCACATATACATTTGTTTTTTTTGTGTGCCCTCATGTTTTTGTGGTCTTAACCCATTGTAAGAAAGTGCCCTCTTTTTGCATGGTTGCCCCCACTTTTTGCCAAACTGCTGATGTACTTTGACTGAGTGTGCCCTGGGTTCCTGCCAAACCGGTACCCAGGGCCTATGTGCCTTCCCTAAAACTGCATTAAGGCAAAACCCAATTAGCACTCTTTGGCCACAGGTCAGTTCCTTGTAAATGGTACCATAGGTAGCAAGGGCACTGTGGCCAGGGAAGGCCTCTAAGGGCTGCAGCATTTATTGTGCCACCCTTAGAGGCCCTGTACCTTTACATATACACACTGCCATTGCAAGCTGTGTGTTTTAGTGCAGAACAAAGTGAAGAGTCCACATGGCACACATCCCTGCGTTCCATGCCTACAACCCACTGATCTGGCATAGGTCAGCCACCCTTCTAGCTTGGTGCACAATACCAGTGGTGAGGGTACAGGTGCAGGAGCCCTGTACCCCTACAGTGTCTAAGACAATTCTTAGCCATTATAAGTGCAGTGCTGCCATTAAGAGTATATGGTGCTGGGAGTTTGTCATTACCAACTCCACAGCACCATGATGGCTTTGCTGAAAACTGGGAAGTTTGGTATCAAACTTCTCAGCACATTAAACCCACACTGATGCCAGTGTGGGATTTAATGAAAAATGCACTCAAAGGGCATCTTAGAGATCCCCCTGAAAAACGACCTAACACTAGTGTCCAGGCTGAGTGGCTGCTCGCCAACTGCCACCACCAGACATGTTTCTGGACCCCTGGGTCGAGAGCCTGCTGCTCTCGGGATTTGAAACAATGCTTATCCTGGGATGAGGTGCCAAGCCTCCTCCCCCAGGATGGGCAGGTTCCACGCAGGGGAAGCTTCAAAGGTTTGCCACCTTTGTGAGCTACACTAGGCCTTTTGCTGCTTCCAGCAAGTGGTCCCCACCGGTTCTGACCCCCACTTTTGGTGGGAGAATCGATGGGAAAACCAAGCGAGGAAGGGAGGTGTGCCCACCTTTGCCAACTCCACCCCTCAGGTGGGGGAGGCGAGGTGAAGCACAACTCTCAGTCCCCGCCATCTTGCAGATGGGGGTACCCAGCCAACCAGAGTGAGGCATATGCCCCCCTCCCACTGGATGGTGGCATAATAGGGGGTGTACCCACCCCAAGGAAGGGACCCATTGGTCCCAAACTTTACTTACCTGTAACACCCCTAAATCTAGTATTTAGGGACAACCCTGAACCTTGCCTCCTCAGACAAGAATCAACAAGAAGAAAAGAAGAAGTAGGACTGAAGAACCCGTGCTGAACGAAGAGGACGCCCACTGACTTGGCCCCAGCCCTACCGGCCTGTCTCCACCTTGAACCTGCTCTAGCGAAATCCCGGTGTGTCTTGCAGCCAGCAGCCCTCAAGAACCCGAAGAACCCGCCCTGCCTTCCAAAAGTACAACTTTGTATTCCGTGAGCACCTGATTTGCTTACCAACAGGCCCTGGCCTCAGCCAAGATCACGAGTCTGCACCACTCTTCCGCAAATAACTCACTTTTTCCAGTTTCTCTTAGCCTGTTGCCTGCCTAGCGCCTAGATACCCCTGGGTGATTATCACACTTTATAAATCCTCATTTCATTTAATTTCACTCTGCAACCGATGCCCACGGCCCGATTTCGAGTGGCCCAAACCACAAGGAGGTCTCCCCGGCGATCCTGACCTGAGATCTGGTGATCTTGTGCCTGCCTCATAATCTCCAATCGAGGCCTGCAATCTCTTTGTGGAGGATCCCCCCCACCACGACCGGAGCTGGTAAGAAAACCTGATACCTAAAGACACCCCTGCACCCGATGTCCCACGGCCTTGGGTGGCCCAACCACCGGTGTCTCAGCATCTCCAGGCATCCCAACTTACCTCTCCAACCGGTGGTCACCTCCAGAAGATCTTCATCCCCGAGCCTGCAGTCTTTGTTGCAACCAGAGAATCCCCATTGAAAACAACAGGGCACCCAATGCCAAAACAGCACGCTGCACCCAGCCACCCCTGTGCTGCTGCGGGTGTACTTTTTAGGTGCTAACTCGAATCCCTCTTTGCCCTGAGCCTAACACCAGGAGCTTTGATCCCACAAACTAGTGGCCTGCTTGTGAGCAGCCACCAGCCGGAGGCCCCCTATACCCCATTAGATAACAATTGGGCCTCAGCACTCTGCACCCGGCCGCCTAGTGCAGCTGAAGGTGCTTTGAGAGTGTATCCTTGACCCTGAGGGAGCCCTGGTTCTAATCCCAGAAGGCCAACTCCCAAACCCAAGTACTTCACACTGATTAGAAAAAGTAATCCATAAAGTAATCTGAAAAGTAATCAAAAGTAATCCAACAGTAATTTCCACTGTATGAAAGTATTTACAAACCTGTAACAAAGTCATTTTCATTCAGCTTGCTTGTATTGTTCAACCTGCCTTGAAAAGTACTTTTTATACTTACCTGTGCCAGGCTTGCTTTGTTCTAGAAAATAAATATAACTAAAATAATATTTTTATAGAAACAAATTGGTCTGAGTTCATTCTTTGAGTGTGTAACATCAATTGCTGCCTGAGTGTGTACAACAAATGCTTAACACTACCCTCTGATAAAGCCTTACTGCTCGCCCACACTACCACAAATGGAGAGTAAGGTGCTATCTACTTTTACCTCTGCCTAATTTTGGGGTTCCACTGGACTCTGTGCACACTATACCTCATTTTGGTATAGTATATACAGAGCCAGCTTTCTACACCCATGCCCAGGCAGGCATAGTCTATCACCATCCTTATGAGAGAGACCCGATATTAGTGTTCACCATCTTGTTAAAGGGTATCTGATGCTGCCCACTTCTGTATCTCTTACTGCTGGCTCCAGTGATCCGGCACATTGCTCGACCGCGCTTCGAAGACCTCTCCATCCTGGATATTACAATGACTGATAACATCATTTGACTACGCTTCAGAGACCTTTATTGTCTAGAATTCTTAGCATTCCGCTCTACTGCCTGACCAGGGTCTCAAGTCAATTTTTGTTTCCGCAGACCAATTTTGCTTGCCTTCTGCTGAATTACCTGACTGTGCTTCAGAGACTGTTTTCAATGCTAAGGGGCCCATTACGATACCCGGCGTAAAAAAATCCGCCAGGCATGGAAGCGGCAAAAATCCGCCCGCACACACCGTCTGAACACCGACCACGCCATTACGATTACACAAACCGAAAACCGCCATCGGCGGAAAAATCACACAAGATACCGCCCGCCATCGTCCGAGTCGGAGTCAAACCGCCCGCCACGGACGGAAACACGCACGACAACACAAAACCGCCCGCCCTCACGGCCGACACACCGCACGTGAGATTACGATCGCACCGCCATGAGCGCGGGAAAACTACAAATATACCGCCCGCCAGCGCAAACAACGCCGATGAGAATCGACACGGCAGAAGCCATGGCGCCCACGTCCCTGCACAGAAACCATCCGCTGACAAAAACAATCGCACACAACATGGCCAACAAGTCCACACAGCAAGGCACGCACAAATACACAAGCACAGTACACATCCCGAAAACACCCCCCTGGACAAACAAAAACTACAAAGGCCAGAACACCAGACACAACACACCTGAAAACAACAGACCATGAGGACACACCCACATAGGTAAGTACAAAAGCAGCACTCCCACAGACCACAACCCCTTGCAACATTGCAAACTAGAGAGGAGAGGAGAGGACACAGTGACACAGCAAGGACAGCAGCACACCACAGAAACGCACACATCACAACCACCACCACCACCACCACCACCAAACACCGGCACCACAAACCCCCTGCACATTACACAACACACACCGCACCAGCACCACAAACACCATGGCACCACAAAGAATGCCCAAGTTCACGCCCATTGATCATGGTCGACGAGATTATCAAGGTGCACCCACAAATCTATGGGAACCTGGTCCAGCACACACCACTAGCCACCAGAAAGAGAATGTGGAACCGGATCGTAGACCAGGTCAATGCAGTCGGGACCCTGCCCAGGAACAGAGTTGAAATCAACAAACGGTGGAATGACGTCAAGAGCCTGGTCAAGAAGAAGGAGAGCAAGAACAGAGAGCTGGCAGCCGTCACTGGCGGAGGGAATCCCGCGCTCTTCAAGACCTTCAAAGCGTGGGAGGAGAAGGTGCGAGTCATTATACATCCGGAGATCCTCGCCGGATTAGCAAGGGGAGTGGAGGCTGGTAAGTACAAACTAATGTATACCAGCACACCGCTATGTACTCACATGCACTACCACCATGCCACAGCTCCCAGGGACAAACACCCCCATGTCCAGCACACAATACACAACACATCACACACACATGCAACAGACACCACCACACACAGCCCAAACCGAACAACTGTAAGATACGTGGGGACATGTGTACACTCAGCCAGCCACGTAACCACCAACAGGTCCCCAAGTATGCCAGAAGCGCCACAACGAGCACCCACCACACCCATGTGTCCGCCATAGCTGCACTAACCGACAAGTAACAGGTAAGTGGCAGGAACACAAAGTGCAGTGGGTGGGAGGGTGGACAGCCCAAGTACAACACACACCAGGCCCCTAGTCCCACAGCACAGCAAGGAGGAGCATCCCCCACACCCCACAGCCATGTGTCAGCCACCGCAGTGCACACCGACAGCCGAAAGGTAGACATCACGGTCCACAACAATCGGTGTCAGTGGGTGTCCAGCCACCACCACGACCCACAACACCCCCCACCCCCACAGACCTGCAACATGGAGCACCCCCGCTTAGAACCATGTGGCATCCAGTACAGTGCACGCCCGAACAACCTGCAGGTGGGAAACTGGACAGGGCTGGATTACTGGAGGCATGAGGACCGTAACACGACCAACACATGGGACATGTCACGTAGCAGACGAACACGCAGCACCGCCCACCGTCACGAACAAGTGAACAATGTGCACACGGACATGAACCACAGACTCACACCTCACATGACCCATCACAGACACAGCAACACCCAAGGAGCCACGTCTGCATGCACAAGCCACACTGAATATAGTACCACACGGCAGCCACTGTGCAACTCATCACAGACAACCGAAACACCATTGAAGTCCTGTCCATGTAGCCCCTACTGCCTGTCAACCACACACCCCACAACTACGCCTATGTAAGACAAACAACACTAGACGCAACAGAGCGGAACAACATAAATGCACACGAACACCACTGAACCCATCAAACACACAGACACACCATGCACATACAACATACCATCCATCCCATCCGTCAGCCCCAGTCTCATGAAAGGCATGTCATCCGCACAGCTGCCACACATACAGCAGTCACGCTAAGATACATGCCCATGACCAACCATGTGCCAGAAGTCAATGAAGCGCACGCCACACTGTGAGCAACAACACACAACATGGGCCACACCCCCCGAGCACTGCAGTGATGCACATGGCACAGGGCAGCACGCACACCAAGGAGATGGGACAACTGCAATACGTTGGCTGGCACACAACCAACACTCACTCATAACGATGCGTCCAATGCCATGTCCAGTAATCACAACAGACAGCAAATATGCAGGCCATGTCAGGCATGCACACACCTCAGACCATGCACTGTCATGCTGCCACAACACATGTCACGTTCGGCACCCATGGCTCACAGCATGTACCCCAAAAGCATATTCCCTCCCAAATGCGAATCTGGGGCATGGCCCCCATGTTGCCATATGCGTTCCTAAGGGTTCCATTTGAACCCCAAAAGCATATTCCATCCCAAATGCGAATCTGGGGCATGGCCCCCATGTTGCCATATGCGTTCCTAAGCGTTCCATTTGAACCCCAAAAGCATATTCCCTCCCAAATGCGAATCTGGGGCATGGCCCCCATGTTGCCATATGCGTTCCTAAGCGTTCCATTTGAACCCCAAAAGCATATTCCCTCCCAAATGCGAATCTGGGGCATGGCCCCCATGTAGCCATATGCGTTCCTAAGCGTTCCATTTGAACCCCAAAAGCATATTCCATCCCAAATGCGAATCTGGGGCATGGCCCCCATGTTGCCATATGCGTTCCTAAGCGTCCCATTTGAACACCAAAAGCAAAGTACAAACCAGACCCAGGATGGGCCAGGAGCCCGCATACACCAGAGTCACAATAAGTAGGGGCACAGCAACACACCCATCGGCATGGCCAATCCGTCCCATGCCACATGTGCACAGCACACAGTCCCATTGCCAAGCACACACAACTACAAATGGTACAGCCACACACACGCCTCCGGGAAACCCATGTACGAGATTGCACGAACTGTTAATGTCAGACGACAAATACATACTTCGCAAGGTGCAACACAATAACAAATCTCATTCTCTCCACAGGTGACGAACTGCTGGATGCTGGGGATGGAGACAGCAGCCAGCACAGCCAGCCTACAAGCCCCCAACGAGGACACACGGATGTGGAGGATCTGTCCTCCTCTTCGGACACGGACCACCAAGCAGGCCCATCTGGTGTGGCAGGGCCCAGCCGCTCCCCAGGACCCCTCCTACCCACCAACCCATCATCCAGGGCTGCTGAACATTCCCAGCCCCCTGCTGCCACTGTCGTTGCGGCCACACTCACGGACATTGCGGCCACACCCACGGTCATTGCGGCCACACCCACGGTCATTGCGGCCACTACCACTGCCGCAACCGCCACCATCGCCGCACCGACCACCACCGCCGCCACCACCACCACGTCTTCGCTGGCACCAGCCCCAGCGCAGGTGGTGGCCCGGCCGACTGGATCCACCCTGGGAGCCACAGCGAGGACCGTGGTGAGCAATGTGGCTAGTGGGCAGGCCGGTGGCAGCAGTACCGGTAGGAGGAGCAGGGTCAGGGAAACGCAAGTCTCCCCTGGGAGCCATGCCCTGCCTCAAATGGCCAGAGTCCTTGGGGCCTATGAAGAGGCCCAAGGACAATGGGCCAGGTCTGCTTCAGACACGCGGGAGGTGCTGGGGGTGCTGAGGTCCATGGACGCCCGTATGGGCCAACTCGTGGACCTCATGGGCCAGCTGGTGGTGAGGTCACAGCCAGGGACAGCAGCTCCACCACCGCCACCACCTGCCGGGGCGCAGGGTCGTGCAGCTGTGTCCAGTTCCCCTGCATCCACAGCCAGTGAGCACACCTCAACCACCAGCAGGTCGCAAGCAGGCACCCCCCCTCGCAAACGTGGAAGGGGCCGTCCGAAGTGGAAACAGATCTCACGGGAGGACTTCGCACGCTCCAGACGCAAGTGAGGCAGCCAGCCAGCCCTCCTTGACCACCCACTGCATTGACTTGGACTACGATCCCACTCCACACAGCCATCTGGATGGCATGTGTCTGTTGGACCATGGACATAGAACCAGTGGGTACACCCTGAGCATCACGCAGCCATGACCGACAGCTCATTGTCACTGCACGCACCACTTTTGTCATCACCTTACACACAATCACATGTCACAGTTTGAAATAAATGCACCTCTTACACAAACTGCTGTTTGTGCCCTGTGTTTTATTTGTACGGAATACAACGGCCACCTTGGGCGGAAAGGCACCTGATGCGTGGCATGGCAATGGAACCGGAGGGCCTGTAGGGACCTAGGGGTGGGAGACAGAACAGGAGCACATTCAATTAGTGTGTCACACACCCATCACACAGTACATGTCAACAACTACAAGCAATGTACACACATCGCACAGAGCAATAGGGCACAATGCCACAGCCACCAACAGTGGCATACTACCCTGGCCATGGAGCGTTGACACACAGCACGCAGTGAACAAACGGCCACCCTGACACAGCACACACACACCTGCACAGATACAACCACATCAGCCGTCGTACATGGACACTCACCGTCAAGTGAAGTAGTGGGCGATGAGCTGCTGCCGCACATTACCAGCTTCCTCCTCTCCGCTGTCCTCCTCACTCGAGCTGTCCTGGTCTGCGGGCTGGGGCCCTGGTTGATCTCCGTCATCCACGATGAGGGGGATCTGCTTCCGAATGGCCAGATTGTGCAGCATGCAGCACGCCACCACTATCTGGCACACCTTCTGTGGGGAGTACGCCAGCGCACCCCCGGTGCGGTCCAGGCACCTGAACCTGGACTTGAGGAGGCCAAAGGTACGCTCGACCACACGTCTGGTCCTCCCATGTGCCTCATTGTAGCGATCGTCTGCTGGGGTGCGAGGATTCCTCAATGGACTGAGCAGCCATGCCCCATTCGGGTACGCAGAGTCACCTGGGTGTGAGGGACACAGAGAACCGTTGCTATTCCAACTGGACAGGGGACAGCATCGCACAACCAGCACGCTACACCACTCCACATACTCACCGACAATACAGCCACGATCCTGTTGCAGATTGGACATCAGTCGTGGCAAGATGCTGTTGCGCATTATGTGTGCGTCATGGGCCGAGCCTGGGAACTTTGCACACACGTGGGTGATCACCATGTCCGCAAGGCACACCACTTGCACATTCAGGGAGTGCGTGTGCTTCCTGTTGCGGTACAGGTGCTCAGTGGCCTGTGGTGGAACAAGGCCAACATGTGTGCAGTCAATGGCTCCAACGACGTGTGGGATTCTGCCAAGGGCATAGAATGCACCCTTCACTGCCGCCAATTCACGAGCCCTGGGGAAGTGGATGTACCTGTTTCGGTACAGCATCATAGCTGCCAGTACATCCCTCAGCACCTTGCTGAACATGGGCTGGGACATCCCTCCTCCACTGCCCACTGTGTGCTGGAATGACCCAGTGGCGAAGAAATGCATGGCGGCCATCACCTTAGCCGTGGGGGTGACAGCTGTCGGATACACCCTGCGGGGACGGAGATGGGGTTCCAACATGGCACACAGTCGATGCAGGGTTGGCCTGTCCAGCCGAAACTTCCTAATGACCTCTGTATCGTCCATGTCCGCCAGCAATTGGTATGGGCGGTCAATGTTCGGTCTCCGCCTAGGGAAAATGGCAGTGGACACATGTCAAAGCAACACAACACATAGCAATTTCGCATACACATCACTGACATGACTGAGCAGGCACATGAGCCACAGCCCAGCTGTCAAGCTGGGACGGCACGGCCACAATACACTTACACAGGTCTCCCAACAATGGCAATGGCTAGTGATACAAACCACTGCCATGTGCATGCACATGGGGATCTAGGCCCCAATGACTTGCGGGGCGTGCTGATGGGGACTGACTGCATATTCGTCAAGCGGCAACGCCACGGCAACATGAATGTCTGCTGAGCATGGAACTGCTTCCGAGGCTGGATGAGTATGGCACACGACGACGACGATGTGGGCACAGGCTGAGCGGCCAAAACAAGTGGGACCTGTGGCACGAGGGGATATGAGACAGTAGTAGGTGTCAGCACTGCACCCTATGTACAGCACTGTACGGATCACACCTCCCGAAACATTGACAGGTGTCCACATTGACAGCCCCATGCCAAGACGGCTGTGTGCTTGCAGTCACACGTCACAGGTGAGAGGTTACATTGCACGTGCCAGGTGGCAGACGTACATAGTGGGAGCTGGCATGTGTGTGCATGTGTCTCCTGTTCAGGATCCACCAGATGGGCGCTGACTCTGTACTGAGCATTGGACACCGCATGTTCCGTGGAAGGCTTGTGTGTGTGGGATGGTGGCACTGGATGTGCCTCCGTTGGGTGGGGGGCCATGCACAGGGCGGGTACGTCGATGATTGCGCATTGTTGGTCACGGTGGGTGCACCCACTAAGATGTGTTGCCCTGTGTTCAATTCCTATGTCCGCATGATGATGGACTGTAGATGTGGGCAGACTACACATTGGTCGATGTGCTGTCTATATGCATGTGCCTTCACACCAGGCACAGCTGCCCCTGCACATGTGACCCCTGCTGGACTCGCTGCTGGGTCTGTGGAGCTGATGCACCTTCTGTGCGTGGGGCGGACAGCTCTCCTCACTTCCCACATTGCGCATGTCATGACTTTGCCGCAGGTGACATGGATCATGGAGGGCCCACATGTACGCGTGGGTAGGCTACACATGATTGTTCACTGGTCGCCACCCCCAGTCAGTGTTTCGAATGGGAAGGTTGTCGTGCTGGTGGTATATTCGATGTGGCGGATGGGCGGGCCTAGGTGCGGGCTTACATTCCGGACATGGGGGGTAGTTGGATTGGCGACTAGTTGCAGTACACACGGGACACGTCTCTTCCTTTCCACATCTGTGTCATCCCTTGTACTCACTGACAGTGATACAGTCATCTTCGCCCCAGCCCTCATGTCCTCCCCTCGCTCCCCCAATATGCATGTGCACCTGCGAGGCTAGCGCTTGCACAGGCAGCCCCAAGCTCGCACCAGAGAGGGCAAGGAGTGTATGTGTGGGTCCAGTTGCACGAGTGGGCTGTCTCAGGGTATGATGTGTTACGGGACGCCGTCCAACTGCGTGGTGCCCCAAATGGAGACCCGGCCTGCATGGACTATGCATCACAGTCTTCGCCTTCCGGATCCGCCACCTGCGACACCCAGTGGCTGTGGCTGCCCTTGCGGCCAGGCCGCGTCCGTCTGTGACTGATGGCCCACAAATTCACTCTTTGGCCTCTCTGGGGAGGGCTCGGGGGTGGTGGTGCACGCGCTTGCACTTAGTCGCAATGGCATGTGTCGTGGTTGGTATGATGGGCAATGGATGGGATGGTGCGAGCCACCTCCCGTGACGTCAGTGCTGCTCTTGCTGTGGTGCGTCCCCCCTACACTTCCATCTGACTTGTGCCATGCTAGACGTTGAGGTTCTATTGCCTGCGTGATATGACCAGGAGGAGCGCGAGGAGACCTCTCACACACCATGCTCCACTGCCATCCCGTGCCCTGTATCGCCTGTGCGGATTGACTATGTTGGGGTTACACCTGGTCGACTGGGGCTGTGTGTGCCTTGTCAAGGGGCATGGCGGGCGCATAACAGGATCCAGCTTGTCCACAGAGGGTGGGCTGAGGTGCGCCTGGTACCGCTTTGTACGTGTGCCCGGCTGCTGTGCACACACGTGTTCACTCCCCCCCCGACAGGTGTCCTCTCACAATGCCCAGGGAAGCGGTGGTGTACTGTTCATGACCCCTCCCAACACGGAGTGCTCCAACTTGGCATGTGCACATCTACCCGTCACACCCACCCACCTGAGCACTGCGTCCATACGACTTCACACGACACATGTGTGTCTTCCACAGTTGTGCTACTCATTTGCGTTGACATCCAATACCAGTGGACTACATGGTCATGTCACGACTGCCGTGTACTTCACATACTCTCATCCTCTCTCATTCGTACTTGTGAAATGAGTCAGCGGAGACAGTTTTGGTTTCAAACATTATATTGAGTCTTCTGTCCTCTGTGATGCAGTATAGTGGACACTACTGGCAGCGGAATACATGTTGAGGATATACTGAGCATGATTGCAAATGGGATAGGGTGTGGGGTTACATGTGATTGGCTGTTGCATGTGGGATGTGGGCTTCAGAGTTACATCTGCTTGGCCAAGGCTGTGCTAATGTACATTTACGTATAGCTGCGGAGCTGCGGACTTTGACACAGACGGTATACATGTAGCCTACCAGACCGCTTGGCATCATGGGCACAGTCCATCTCAGTTCCATGTGACAGGTTTGCTGCGGTTGTTCCTCATGCACGCATGCATGTGAGATGACATCAGGGCATGTGCTTGCGTGCATGCAGCGGCGTGCCATTTGTTGTTGCAATGTGGTGGTTACTGGACATGTCACAGTCACTGGGGTCGTGTTGTAGTTGTATGCACTTGTCGTCCATGCAAAGGTCCTGGTATGGGATTCCCGGGGCGGGGGTGGGAGGGGTGCAGCACCCACAGACTCCAGGCGACCTATTCATGTCCACTGAGCGGTGTGTGTGTCCATGGGCGCTGGATCCATGTCGTGTCCTGGTTGTTCGTGCAGTTCCGTCCATGTGGGTGCGATACACAGACCCCATGCCACTGCCTCCCACGATGCATGCGGTGTTCCTGGATGTGATGGGGAACAGTGTGCATGTCCCGGTCATATCCGATGTCATGGCGATGTCGTTGATGGTGTGGTTACAGTTGCCGGTCGTTTGGTATGGCTGTTGTGGTGGTGACTGGCCAGTCCGTGCGGAAGCTAAGCATGGGTGCGGGGTTGGACATCATAGGTCAATCGGGGAACCTGCGTTGTGGTCCGACGAATTTACAGGTTGTCAGGTATGCGATGCCGTCCAGCAGGGCTTCCATGTCATTGGTGGTGTACATGTTTGCCAGCCAATGTAGCGGATGGTGGCTGTCAAGGTGTTGTTCGTAAGTTGTCCCTTGGAGGACCATGATGGGGCATGCTGGGTGACATTCGATGTAGCTGTTCTCGATGATCCGTCGTGTGGAGGCACAGTGGTCCCATTTCAGTGCGGGTGCGATGTTGGCCACATACGCCATGCCCCCATAGGCAGAGCAGGCCCTGTTGTGTGCGTCCAGAGGGAGGAGTAGTGGTAGCAGGTCCGCCTTTAGACATGCCGGGTTGGAGAGGCACATCTCCACGGTATGCTGGTAGGGACACCTCCGACAGTAGAAGACGGGCATGACGCAGCTGAACAATGTGATGCGGTAAGTCAGTCGGTAACTTACGTTCAGCAGGGACAGGAGATCGCATCCCAATGTATGTATCAGGTTGGTTTTGTACAGCTTGAGCTGTCCGGCGTAGTTGGGTAGGTGTGTTGCGGTTGCCATTTCGCAGCGGTGCGTTGTGGTGGCGTGCTCCGGCTGTGTGTGCAGTCTGCAATGTGCACGCTCCGAGGTTGCTGTGAGCTCTGTGTAGTCGTAGGGAGACAGGACTTGTGTTCTGTTGGCTTGTGCGGAGGACACGGGCCCTCATCCCACATGCTTCTCAGACAGTTCAAGGTCAGTGATGTGTGACTCCTTCCAATTAACTTGCATGTGGCCGACATGGGGGAGTGTATTCTTTTTCTTCCCCGTCCGTTGTGTGCTTCTGTGATATGCGCTATCTGCCCTGTGGTCGGTCTCCTCGGCATGCCTGTGTTGGTCTTTTCTTGGACAATGGCTGTATTCACCGGCTTCTTTCGTAGGGCTGTGGTTTCGGAGTTGGAATGGAAGGTCATTCAGTGCTGTCTGCTCTCCCTTGTGTGGGCGGCAGGCTGCCTTTCCGCTCTGCGTTGGGCCTTGTGTGTGAATGTTATTCTTGGGCCACCTGTTGTCGGTCCCCGGGCTCTTTGGTGTTCCGTTTTATATGTCTTGTTCATATGTGCAGGGTGGTATGGGTGTTTCAGTGTGGTACTGGCGTTCCTCTTCCCGAAGGGGCCCTGCTTCTCCTAGTTGGTGTTGCCGCCGCTGTGTGCTACGCCATGTTTGTTACACTGGGGTGTGTCCTGCTGTTGCGTGACTTCACTGACATGTGTGCGTCGGTTGTGTGGCGTTGGGTGTTGTCCGTGAATTGGGCGTTGGGGACATGTCTGTGGCAGGCCTGTCACGTGTCATGTGCGTTCGGGGTGGGGCTGATGTGTGTGCTGCTTGGTTGTGTCCCTGTGTCTGTGTGCGACGCATGCATGGCGCTGCGGTTGGCCTCTGCGTTGTGCGCATGTGTGGCGGCGTCATCGCCGCTTTGGGGCCGTGACGGGGTCGTTGGTTCCTAGTCCCAGGTCGTGTGTACACATGTGTTACGCGATGTTACGATTTGGCCTGTGTGTCATATGTGGATGCAATGGTGGATGTGTAGTGTACACGCGCTGGTGGGGGTTGTCCGCTTTTTCCGCCCTTGCACTGTGTGCGCTGTTTGCGTGCACTTGTTGTGTGTGTGCCTACCTGCGTCTCCGCGGTACGTTGCGTCCTTGGTGGTGCATCAGCAAGAGCATGGGGAGGGCCTGCAGTGCTGGATTCATGCTCGGGGAGCCGCTTCTTCGTTGTCCGTGCTCGGCGTCCGTGTTACCGCTTCGGTTTGTCGTACGGTATCTCTTAGCCGTGGGAGCCGTTTGTTTGCGGCATCGTAATTTATACGCCGGGCGGGACGTGATTTCGTCGGGCGGTGTGTGTCAATTGTGCTGCGCCGCTACGTGTATGGACGCACTTTGATGGCGGACGGTGTTGCTGGCTTGCCGGCGGTGTTTGGCCTACTTTTCGCATCGTAATTGGGCGGGCGTGTGGACTGCTGCGTGCCGGCGGTAACTGGTGGTTTTTGCATCCGCCAGCACGGCGGTTGTGCTTCCGCCCGCCATCGTAATGACCCCCTAAGTTTTTTGACATTTTTAGACTGGACTCCAAAAGTACTGATGGTATTCTTAATTACTGATACGCACCATGTACCTGTGTCATACTTTCAATGAACTGATTGAATTGATGTTGGGGTAAGTGAAAATTATGCCTGCAACTGATTTTTAATTGGGTGTTTCAATAGATTTAATGTGAGTTAATAACTAATCCTCTTAGCACTCACAGAGTTTACTTGAAATCTAACTCATTTGGTTATGAAAGACTGACATTTGCCTTGTTTGCTCACTGGGAATTATTTTGCTCCTTTAAGGATCATTAAAGATTAAAATTGTTTCTTTTGGCTATAGTTTTGCTACTAACTGAACAATCTTCTTAGTAGCCCATTATAAAAGACTAGTGTATGGCACTTTACAATTTCTAGATCTTTATTTGAAGGGACATTATCATGCCATGTCATGTAAGTGTGTGAATATTATATATTGATACTTGTCCCATATTGATTACTCCGATACTAATAATTTGACTATCTGGCTGGTTGCAAGTGTTTGCAACTTTTAACTGTCCTGGCGGTGACCTTAAAGTAACTAACAAGGAACTACAGCAACCACACTAGGTCATTGTTAGACCTGCCAACCTATGGCGGTCTTCCACCCAACCTTTCACCTTCCTCCTCCACTATTTCTGACCTAATTTTTGCTGGAATTAGGACTCTGCACACTCTACCACTGATAATCATTGCTAAAGTGCCTATGCTCTCTCCTCCAAACATGATAATATTGGCTTATCCTACACTGGCATATTTAATGTGCTTATAAGTCCTTAGAAAAATGGTACTACATGTGCTCAGGGCCTGTAAGTTAAATGCTACTTGTGGATCTGCAGTCACCCACTTGAATGGCCCTTTTCCACATGTCTCAGTCCTACCATTGCAGGGCCAGTGTGTGCAGTTTACACTGCCATTTGAACCTGGCAAAATAAATCATTTGCTAGGTCCAAACCTTCCTTTCAATACATATAAGTCACCTCTAGTTTAGGTCCTGGAGTCTGGACAGCCAAGAGGACAGGGTGCAATGTACTTAAAAAGCAAGACATGTACTTTTAAGTTTTACATGTCCTGATAGTAAAAAAGTAAGACATTCATTTTTCACTACTGCAAGGTCTATATCCCTCATAGGATAAGTTTGGGATTACCTTTTTACATTTATTAAATGTAATTTCTGAATGGGAAGATATAACTGGTTGAAGTTTGGTATCTCTGGAATCCTAAGTTAAAATCCTAACTTATGATGAAGTCAGATTTTAAATAGCAATTTTGAAGGTTCTACTTTTAGAAAGTTGGCATGTTCTTGCCTTAGCCATTTGGTGCCTGCAGCCTGTCTTTAGTCACATGACTGGGTGTAGTTGGCAGTTGGGCTTTGTGTATTCCACCTAGGCAGCCACACACAATGGGAGCTTAGGTGTGACTGAATGGGCCATCACTGGCAGAATGGGTGGGAGGAGCTGGACCCAACCTCACTTACACCTGAATATGCTGTGTCCTGTCTGCAAACCAAGGAATGCATACCCTTTGTGGTTAGTCTGGAGCCAGGGCAGGGATGGTAGGGCGTCTGTGCACTTCAAAGGCATGTCTTTAGAAGATTCTCCCCACTTCAAAGGCACAACTGGATATAATAGAAGGACCTCAGATACCACCGCTTCAGTACACCTTTGGACCTGTGGTTACTCTGCCAGGAAGAAGGATTGCTGTGCTGCTGAAGGACTGCCACTCTGCTGGACTCCTGCTGTGCTGCGCTAATCAGCTGCTTGCTGCCCTCTTGCCTGGGTGAAATGTACCGGACCTGCATCTCTTGAACCCAGAACCCAGAGTGACTCCAAGGGCTAGTTGGCCGGCCTTCTAATCCGAGGCCTCAGAGACATAGCAAGCTAGACAGGTGATCTGGACAGTGGTCTGCCAGAAAGCCTTTGACACCCTCAAGAGGGCCATGTTTACAGCACCCTTATTCAAGGCTCTTGACTTCTCCAAAGAGGTCATACTCACACCTCAGTCAACCAGTAACCACATTTCTAACAGTCATATTTCATTAATTAGAGGACCAGCCTTGTTGTTCTATTCTTGGTTGTTTGCCATTTGTATATACACACTACGAATCACAATCTTTGTTGCACATCATTGTTTGATCATTTGGGGCACTGAGCACTTGTATGGTACTTTATGATCAATGTGCATGTTATGAAGGTTTATTAAAATTTGATTTGATTGAAGGGGCAAGTATTATAATTCATGACAGATACTGGCATTGTAAAGCAATTTGTTTTACCTCAAACTTAGTAATATCCTTTAAAATGTTTTGTAATGTATACTTATTTATACTCAGGTTCCTAGTAAGCATATTGATTTGCTGTTGTTTTGTTTGCATCACTAATTCAGTAGAATGTTGCACCTCACTATGTCTTCCATACACAATATACCCATGTTGCTAGTAGGCATAATGGGGTGTTGCTCTTCTGTTTTGCATGACTTCTGCTGTAGATGGATGCACCTCATTCTGACCCTCAGTTACTCTTTTTCATGGGGGACACCCATTCTTGTTGACCCCAATCTAATACTCCCTTACTCTGCCTTCACATTGAGGACACATACCACACCTGATCCTAAGCCTCTTACAGTGTCCTGCTGTTAGCCACCCTGATCCTGAAGAGCATAGCTTTCTTTGTTTCATGTACTGCACATCCGCTTTCAGGAAGTTCTGCAGTGAGCTGTTCTTTTTGGCCCCTCCGACCCTTAATTTCTGTAACCACCATCTTTAGAATGTCTTGTAATTCATTGTAAGGCATGAGTTTTTTTTATATTGAGGTGCCCAAACCTCTTTTTTTTGTGTTGTGACTTTTTTAGAATGACTTTTTGAAATGCAGCTTTTTAACAAGACTTGTTTTTTTTTACTCCAAACATATTATTTTATCGGTGACAGGTGATTTTCAGTACCTAGCAATGTTTTGGCAATCAAAACCACTCACTCGTTGCCATATATATTTACTGAAAAAACCAAAGGTTACAGGGACGTTATAGTTAGGAAATAGAATTACAAAAACCTTAGAAATTCATTGAAAAATAACAAAGATAAGAGGGGCGTTATAGTTAGGAAAAAGAATTGAAAAATCCTTAGAAATTCACTGAAAAAAACAAAGGTTACAGGGATCTTATAGTTAGGCTGACATTTCACTCATACAAAACCAGAGAAATTCAGCAGTTATAGTTAGCTCAGCTAACTATAACTCGTGCCCTCACAATGCACTGCCTATGATCTCACATATTACATCACTCATGACATGGTCAGTGACATCACTGATGACTTCACTGATGACATCTCAAATACATCACTGATGATATCTTACAGTGACTCTGAGGGGCATATTCTCAAGGACTCATCGCCGATTTAGTGGCACATCACCGCCACGAAAGTGGCGATAGACTCCTCGCCCCATTCACAAGCCTGCGCTAACAGCCCACATCGACAGTTTTCCTGCGATAGCTGCCGCCAAAAACATCGCCAAGGCTGACAGCGACAACTAACGCTAATCATATGCAGAGTAGGCGCTCCCGTGCAAAAACCCACAATAAGACCACTTCGCAATATCCTCAATGACCAGCCAGATCGGTGATGCGGTCCAAAAACATGTGAAAAGGCACGTTAGCAGCAGGGACTTAAGACCTGCTCATTCCTGGCCTTAAGTAGGACGAAAACCTGCAGCACAAAGGGAGCCCAGCCCAGAGCCACATCTGAAGACCAACAGATGCCATGGAGCCACTAATCATGCAGCCTGGAGACCCAAGAGGGCCACAACACCCACCGCCACCACCCCCACCCCCAGGACCACCCCCCCGGACTGCCACCAAGGCAGCACAGAACAAGACAGCGGACCTTCCGAAAACGCACCAGCCTCAGAGACTCAACGCCAGAGGGTGTCATTGCCCACTACAGGCTCAAAAGGACAACCATCCTCCGCATCCTGACCCACATTGCCCACAGGCTGACGGTACCAACACAGTGGACAACCAACATCCCTCCGCAGACAGAGCTGCTGGCTGTGCTGCACTTGTTGGCCTCTGGTACCTCCCAACCAACAACTGCCAGAGTCGGAGGAGTCTCACAGCCAGCCCTATCAAAGTTCCTCACACCTGTCTTGGATGCCATCATCAGCTTGATACCCCAGCACCTTCACTTCCCCCACACTGCGCAGGAACAGCTGGAGACCAAGCAAGGCTTCTACATCATAGCTGGCTTCCTTCACCTGTTGGGGGCAATTGACTGCACACATGTCCTACTTGTGCCCCCTGCCGACACTGCACACAATTACTGCTACAGAAAGCACACGCATCCCATCAATGTGCAGGCAAAAGTGGACCACCCGGGACTGTCCACCAATGTCGTCGCCAACTTCCCAGGCAGTGTGCATGACTCCCACATCCTCCGACAGTCCATCATCAACCAACGCTTCCAGGATGGCACCTATGGAAATGCACTGCTCGTTGGTAAGCACCAACGGAACACACCACACACCTCAACTCCACAATCATACAACTCACAACTGTGGGAATGCACATGTAACAAAATCACATACAACAAGCCAACAAACATGCCCACCTACCAGACACGACAACACAAGTAACTGTGGTAACAGGGGCCAGACATGTAGACAAACCATCCACAAAGGCAGAGCCCCTCTGCCACACAACTGCAGAAGGTGGGGAGAGGTGGGAACCAAGAATGTGCGAAGGAGTCAATGGACCCATGAATGAGAATGTACACAATGCCAAGTATGGCGGTGATGTGCTGGACAGTCTTGAGTATGCAGAGCACAGACATGTCCATTCGGACATATACTGCTGGTGCTTGTAGTGTTGTGGACAGTGGACGCAACCATGTCACCTCAGGCAGTGGGGAAGACCTTGGACATGTAGCCATGTCGCCCCCCCTGTAAGCGTAAGCGTAGTGGGCTGGGCCGTCTTACGCCAGTCCAGCGCAGGAGTGTGAATAAACTGTCCGGGGCCCTGGGCATGGTCTACTTCCGGGATGGCCACCAAAGTAACTATGGCGTGTGTCTCTGTTGTGGTGTTGGCGCCACACCGCCCTCAATCGACAATGTTGCAATGTAGTGTTGTAGGGAGTCTGCACATACACAGAACTATGCACAGCAATGTGGGACTACGGTATATAGGGGCTACGCCTCCTACAGCCTTAGTACCCACGAGCCCACGACCGGCTAGCTATGGTGCCCACCTGCCCTCCTATTGACAGATTGAGAAACTGGCATTTAGACTACCCAGAACACAACACTCCCCTAATCACTCAGGGATCGTGGTAACAGGTTATTCCCTATCGCTCATACTCTCGTACTCATCCACAACAAGAGATTGACAGAGCCACTGAGTCAGTCCAAAATGTTTATATCAACTAACGTGCCCTGAAATGCAGCATACAAGCCACTACTAAAATTAGAATGAATAATACAAACATTGTCAGCATTGTAGCAAGTCCATACAAAATAATAGGAGAAATCATTGTATATTGATCCTGGAGACAGGACTATTAAACCTACACTCCCTCCCCATGGACGGGAAAACCAAGATGACAGCATAGAAGATCCCTGGGTCTGTATAGCAGACCCCATACCTCTAAGACTCTACATCACAGCTCCATACAGCTCTTCATTCTTGAAAAGTCACTCCTCAAGTGTGTCTGCGTGTAACATGCATTCTCCTAATATCAAGAAAAAGGTGCATGTCCCACAAACAGCAGCTGCAGGGTATGTTTCGTCAACGTGCCAGGGCCTGACCAGATCAAAATCACAGCGGCTCGCATGTGACCAGCGAAAACATCCATGCATTAGAAGAAGCCTGTAGTGTCGTGTGCAAAAGCGGCATCATGACCTCCGGACCCATACTAACCTAAAGATGTCAACGGGGTCCCTTAAAGCCAAGGTCCAAGTCGCAAGCAGAGTCAAAGCACTGAGCATGGCAGGGGCAAAGTTCAATAAAATCAAAATCAGAATAAGTTTGATTAGCGGTAAAATACGAGAAGAAGAAAAAAATAAAAATGTCTTGTTGAACATTAATCATTGGAATCATATGAGATCCATTGAACCTTGGAAGGCAAGGTGTTCCAAAAGACGGTCCCCCTCCTCATAGACAAGGAGGGACAACACCCAATTCAACAACTCGAAGGAGCATACGTGCTCATCATAATCCATAGCTTCAAAAAGCATGGTCGGACATCCTGTATCATACTCAATGTAGCTGTGGTGCAGCAGGCACAACGCCCCTTCACAGATGTCCCATTGTGCCAGCACTCCATTCACGGACGCCATCAGCATGCGGGTACCAGTTGCACATGATTGATCATGACACAATAGGGGCCACAGCAACAGGTCGTAATCAGGGCAAGGCCGTATGGCGTTTGAGAGGCACAAATCCAAAGCCCAGGAGAAAGGTCAGTCGCGGCACCAAAAAACTGGATGAACACATGTAAAGTATGCGTATCTGTAAGTCACATTGTATGCAGCACCCACAACATCCATAGGCAGGCAAACAAGGAATTCCTGCAATCGGCTACGGTACAGCTCCAGCTGGACCGGATGATCGAGTACCACATGAGGGTCAGCCATTAGGAAGTAGTAATACAAGTACCAGGACAGCACCAGCGAGCAACAGGATCAACGGCAACCCAGCGAAAAGCGCTGGTAAAGAATGGAATGAATAAAAGCGGGAATTACACCAAATATCGTTCGAAACGAGGACACAAGACCTGAGCCCAACAATTTAAAAAAAGGTGCAAGGCCTCCTGTGTCAGATACATTGAATAATTGGTGTATCAACTCCCCAAAATGTAGGGGGAGATTGCTATTTAATTGGGGTTGTATTTCACTTGATGTCCAAGCCACCCGTAGCTCGAATGTTTCACGGGCCGAGGTCAAGGCAACCTCATGTTGGAATAACAGTGCTTTGAGCCTCCTCAATTTGTTGAAGCTTGCTTTCATAGTGGGAACAGAAGGCCACAGAGAGCTATCAGCAATGCCATGCGGGGGCGGAAACAGGACGTTGCTGCAAGATGGACACCGTTGCTGATACACCGGCGTGCGCCAACGCCATGCCCTCATGTGCAGCTGTGATCAACGCATGCCTGCGGTCCTCGTTGGGAATCTGCGGATCCCCAACGGAAGGAATTGTTACTGTCGGGACTTGTTCTGGGGACAATTGGTATTCATATTTGGATGGAAAGCCCTGTGGGTATTACGTCCCATCTCTGGTAGCCGCTACGGCTGCCAGTGTGTCGGTATCGACTTTTGTCACAGACCTTGTGACTGCTGCTACTGAACAAGTGGCTACTGCATTTCTGGCTGCCTCGTCAGCCAGAGTGTTGCCTACAGCGTGGGGTCCCACGCGCTGATGGCCAAAAGTATGTATTACATGTGTAAGTGGCAAGCCCTCCATGAGAGCCGCCACTTGTACCCAAAGCGTCTCATGCTTGATCGTGTTACCCACATGACATGACATGACATGACAGTAGCATGCACCCGGAGGGCGGGCTCGCCCGAATGGAAAATGAAGGAGCGCTCGGGGTCTTGGCTCTTACATGCCAACTGTTGTGTGTGTACCTTCATACCCGCAGCATAAGCCAAAGGCTTAGCCCCAATCGCAGCGCGAGTTCAGCCAGGCCTGAACTCCACATCTGTGTCTGCCCTATCCTTACCAAGGCCTACACACACGTGGCCGCCCACCTTCAATGGCCAACATTACAGTGTTGTTGTCAGGCTTGCGGACATGCGCAGACAGGCATGACAAACGTGTGCCGTAGGAGTGCAAGTGATGCAACCGCGCAGCGCACACAGGTAAATAAGCCCGGGGGAGGGAGGAGCAGCTGTGAGGCTACGTAACACACATTGTCCCCGCACATTTGCCAGAAGCAATACATGGCAAACATGAATCCCAAAGTCACACAAATCACACACCACAAAACTTGTGAGTCTGCCAACACAGCATGCAGAACCACCAGTTTACACTGATCTCACTTACCTCTCACAGGTGATCAGGGATATGCACTCTGCCCGTTGATGATGACACCCCTCCAAGCCCCGAGCACCCCGGCCCAGAGGCAGTACAATGTGGCCCACAAACGCACCAGGGGCATTGTTGAGCGCACATTTGGCGTGTCTAAGTCACATTTCAGGTGGTAGACTCCTGTACAGCCCAGGAATAGTGTGCAAGTTGATCATTGCATGTTGTGTATTGCACAACATATATGTACGCAGCAATGCCCCATGGATTCAAGTGCCAGATGCACCGGACGATTATGAGGAAGATGAGGCAGGTGGACCACACCCCACTGCAGCTGCAGCAGGAATGGCCCGAAGGAACACAATCATTGACAATTTCTTAGCATGAGCACGTCACATTGTGACAGTCCTTAGCAATCATGGAACAGTGCAAAATGACCACATGACCAGCATGTGCAGATAAATGCATTGCAACACACATTCCCTGTGTGCATGTCAGTCGTCTGCATTAGCACATCACTCTGACAAGTGTAAGTACAACATTAAGTGCTAACAATCTCACAAATGGCAAATAGATGGTGGGTATGGCGCCTCTGTACAGAGAGGCTGTTCAGGGTGTCACGTATTCAGAATGACATTTCAGGGTGTCAGATGTAGTACGTAATCCCACTCATCAGCGTATCACAGGTGTACACATACATGACATGAAGGCTGTCATTGGTGTTCCAAATAAGACAACAGGGTGTTATTCGGGGTCAGATATGGAATTGCGGGTGTCATTTGGGGTCAGATATGAACCACCCTGATGCAGAGATGCACCCTGTGACTCAAGTCCCACAACACGAGCAACATGGATGTAAGGGGGATGGGGGCACAGTGAACACCTGAGCAACATGGGAGATGCACACTAGCTGAATAGGCAGCAGGAATACTGTGCCGGAAGGTGAAGCAGTGACATCCCCCCCAAACCACATCACTCTTCCAGAATGCAAGCAGATGACAAACTGACATTAGGGAGGAAAGCTCCTTTGTCTGTACTGGAGGCGGTAGCACATCTGCACCTCCGACCTTGGAATTGATTGCGCCCGGCTCCCCCTGAGAGATACCATAGCAGCTGATGACGACTCCCACACTACGCACAGCGCTAACCAGGGACCAACGTATACACACCCCACACACAGAAGTCCTTGCTCGCAGTTCTCTTGCATGGAATGACCTTCACACTTACGCACAGACCATCCCAGGAGTCCAACCGCTGCAAACTCAGACAAATCATTGCTCCGAGCTGTGGCATCCACATGATTTGGACTTAGGCATTTTTACACACAGCCCTATTTCCTACATTGACGTGGGGCTAAGTTGGGAAATTGCGAGATTGTTGTTTAGGAGCACTGAGGCCACAGGTAGTTCACACATTCCCAGTCATCTCACTGCCTGTCTGGGTCACGGTCAGACATGCGCATTGATGTCAGTTCCCAGGGAGTACCTTTTTCTGGTATCACTGCCCCTACATTCATCCATGATTTCATACTTGCTTGCTAATAGACATGACACATCTATGTGAATTAGAATGTTTTGGTCACATTCGGTGGAGTGTTGCAGCTGGACCAGTTCATGGCCATGCATACTAGGCCTGGGCGGTAAATTCCATTCCGCTCGTGGAATTTGCGGATTTTGGGTAATTTCGCGTTCCGCGGAGAACGCGGAATGCCAAAAATTCCGCGATCCGCGGCTTCGCGGAATTTTTTGCTTGTTCGCGCTTTCTAAATGCGTGTTCGCGAGATATTTCTCCCCGAGCACGCAAACAGCGTTCGCGAACAGGAAAAAAGCATTGCGAACGGGCGGAACAAGCAATTCCGCGTGTTCGCTGAACTTTTGCGTGCTCGCGGAGATTTTTTACCGTTTCGCGGAGCTTTACGTAGCGCGACTACGCAAATTCCGCCCACCCCAAAGCATACCCCACTTTACATTGTCGCCCCGTGGAGGGCCAGCCTTGTGCATGTGCATGGTTTTGCACATGCATGGGTTTGTTGTGAGATTGGTGATGTGTGGGGAGGGCTCCCTCTGGGCACATTGTCGACGGGGGGCTACTTGCTGTTACTATTTGTGCTGCAGTATGCCAGGGAGATCAGGGACATGATTCATAGTCATTGTGGGTGTGCACTGTGCTATAATTAATTGTGCATGTGTGCCGTTGTGCCCATCTCCCCCCGTCCCCCCAGTCCCTGGTCTTTACTCACCCTGTTGCTGTTGGGTCAGGTGATGTTGTGCAGTGTCCGGTCCCCCAACTCCTGCCACCATCTCCCCACTGATGACTGTGGACACCATTTCCTCCATCCCATCCAGCTCCTGCTGTGGCGCTGGACTCCCACCTCCAGTCTGCATTGCTGCTTTCCGGTTGTTAGCGGGTTTCTGCTTGGTTTTGCGCTTCACATAATTCCAGCGCTTCTTGCAGTCATCCACTTCCCTTCTCTTCACTCCGACTGCATTCAGCTTGGCCAAGATGGACTGCCATATTGCATTTTTAGTTGCCAATTACACAGTGGAGGTGATGAACAGTTGTTAGTGGTGTTCTATCACCTCCGTAATCAGGATCTTGTTTTCCTGCGGACTGAATTGCGGGTTCCTCTTCTTCTTCTCCTTGCCCTTTTCCTTCCCTGAGGTCCCTGGCTGGTCCTCCGGGGGGTTTGTGGGGTTCTGGTTGGGCTCTGTAGTTGCTCCAGCGTCCTCCATTGTGCTTCTCAGTTGTTTGGGTTTGGGTTTTGATTTCTCTTTTTTTTGTTTGCAGCTTTTATGGTGATCTTTCCCGCATGATGTGGGAATTGCAGGCCTGATGCTTCTTATCGCTGATGTTTTTATGGCTGTTGGGCCCATCACCACTTTTTTCACGTTCGGGTTTCCCTTTTTTATTGGCATCCCGGTAATTTTATCGCGGACATTTGACCCGTTATCGGGGCACTATCGCCTGTTGCCGGCGTGTTGAGAATACGCCGTTGACGCTGCGTTAGTTTCCCGCGATGAACGGCGTTATGTAAAATTGCGTTGGCCTAGGTTGGCGATATTTATCGCCCGTTCTTGTGAATATCCCCCTGAGTGTTTTTAAAAAGTTTATGAGTGTTAAATATATATACCAAGGTATATTGGTGAATCAATTGGTGTATGAGTGCCTGTATGGATGCTTCAGTGAGTGCGTGATTGACTGTATAAGTGAGTGATTAGGTTTCTCAGTGAATGTATGGGTGAGTGACTAGGTTGTGAAAATGTCTGTATCAGTCTGTCAGTTGATGTCTAAGTGGCTGTATGGGTTGGTGAGTGGATAAGTGAGTGGCTGTATGGGTGATTGATATTTGTCTGAATACCTGAATGGGTGTCTGACTGTCTGTGTGGGTGGGTGATAGGGTACATGACCACCTGCATAGATAAATGAGTCAGTGGCTGTATAGGTTAGTGAGTACATAAGCGAGGGGCTGTATAGGTGACTGAGTGTGTGTATGGCCGTGTCAGTGAGTGAATGGTTATGTCAGTGGTATATGGGTGAGTAACTGCATATGTTAAAGGCAATATAGGGGAGTATTTGAGTATATGAGTGACTGTATGTGTGAGTGAGGGATTGTGGCAGTGGCTATATGGGTGAGTGTGTGCTTGTTAGTGACTGTATAGGTGATTGAGTATGTGTTAGTATCTGTATGAGTAAGTGAGTGAGTGTGTGTATCTCTATGGGTGAGTAAAAGGCTGTGTGATTGACAATATGGGTGAGTGAATAGGTGTGTGAGTAGGTCTATGATTGTGTGACAGTGTGCAAGTGGCTGTATGACTGGATATGTCAGTGGCTGTATTAGTGAGTGAGTGGGTGTATGAGTGGCTTTGTGAGTGAGTGGATGTGTGTGTAGACCTATGAATCATTGAGTGGGTGTGTATGTACTAGTATGGGTGAGTCAATGGTTTTGACAATGGTAGTGTGGAAGTTGGAGTAGGTGTATTAATGATTATATTGGGGTGTGAGTGGGTGTCCCAGAGATTCTTTGGATGATGTCATCAGTGATGTCACTGACCATGTCATGAGTGATGTAATATGTGAGGTCATAAGCAGTGCATTGCGGGGGGTGAGTTATAGTTAGCTCAGCTATCTATAACAGCTGAATTTCTCTGGTTTTGTATGAGTGAAATGTCCACCTAACTATAACGTCCCTGTAACCTTCAGTGAATTTCAAAGTTTTTTTATTCTATTTCCTAACTATACCATCCCTGTAACCTTTTTGTTTTTTTCAGTGAATTTCTAAGGTTTTTTTAAATTCTATTTCCTAACTCTAACGTCCCAGTAACTTTCGTTTTTCAGTGAATTTCTAAGGTTTTTTTAAATGATAATTCCTAACTATAATGTCCTTGTATCTTTGGTTTTTTCAGTGAATTTCGAAGATATTTTTAATTTTATTTCCTAACTGTAACCTTTAAACTTTGAGAGTATGTGTATGAGTAGCAATATAGGTCGGTGACTGGGTGTGTGACTCGCTGTATGTGTCTGTGAGTGAGTGTGTAATGTCTTGGTAATTACATAAGTGCATGAGTAGTGCTTGTGTGATTGTATGAGTGCATAGGCAGTGCCTGTGTGATTCTATTAGTGCAATTGCCAAGGACACTGGGAATTCCACATGTTTTTGAGAAAGTGTAAAACACATATACAGACATATTTTACATAAAGTTTCAGGAGCCGGTTAGGATGTTGGTCGGAGTTGCCTCCGACCGACATCATCGCGGAAACGGGACCGACCAACCTCCGGTTGGCAGTCCCGACCGCAGAATTACAATGCGATTGCACATGGTGCAGTCGCATACTCCCATGTCCCTATGAGAGCTTGTGCTGCAGCCGTAAACCAGCCATAGCACAAACTCCCATGGAGAAATGGGAGATTGTCTTCATCCCTGCACCTCACGGTGCCTGCTACACGGTGGAGGGATAAACAGGGTGGCACCATAGGTGCCACCTCGGCCCCCAACAGGAGGCCACAAAGAGAAGGGGCCCTGCTAGGGACCCCCAAACTCGCTTACAAACAGGCTTTCCATGTCGGAAAGCCCGTCATGGAAAGCCTATGGGAAACTGAGCATCGTAATCCCAATGGCGGAAACGCCGTCCATTGGCATTACGGGCCGGTCAAGAAGCCCGTCGGAATCCAGCTGGAATGACTGTCCGGTTTCAATTCTGACCGTCTAAATTGTAATTAGGCGGTCGGAATTGAAACCGACAATCACGGTCGGAAAGCCTCCGACCTCAGGTCAGAGGCTTTCTGACTGAGATCGTAATAGGCCCCTCAGTGTAGCTATCTAATAAGATACTAATTTAACTTTCCCCTTTGTATTCATTTGCCCAAATACCTGCATCAAAAATGCATTTTCCTTCTTCACAGCAACACAGGAGGTTGCAATGACATCAGTAGTCACAAATACAAATAACAAAGTGTAAAACAGATATATAGACATATTTTACAGAAAGTTTGAGCATAGCTGTTTAGTAGCATAATGGTTTAACTTTATTTTAACAACACATTTGTAAAGAACAACAGTTTCAAAAAATAACTTTCAACATCGGAGCTCACGAATAGAACATAACTACCAAACACAGAAATTTCATTGATTTATACAGTTTTATATCTAAGTTGGTGAGGTGCAGCATATGTTGTACCACTTGAAAGCATACCACAAGAAACAACTTAAATTTCTATAGAGAAAAAATGGAGAGGGATCATCAGCCTCCAGACCTCTGGGCCCTGCTCCTGACAACAAAGTTCCAGCTTAAGTGGAGAGAAGATGTAGTGAAATGTCACCAGAACTAAAGGGTTTTGCTACTTTCTGCATGAATTATAACAGCATCATAGCAGCTGGGAAGCAGTCTGTGGATCTAATTTTCCACAATGTGAAAAACCATTGTAGTTAATATTTATTCTTCTTTTATTGCAGCAGTTCAAGCACTGTGAAAAAATGTAAACAAAGAAAAACATATTAGGTTTTCATTTTGAACATTAGGCAAGCAAAACAAGATGCAATGGTGAAGTGGAGACACGACTTCTTAGATGCAACTTAAGGCTGCTTGTATTATACTACCTCCATTTAATTTTTAACTGTAGTAACAGAATGTAGTCCTGTAATGTTTTATAAATTCATTTCCTTCAGTTAAAAACAGTCTTTTATTTCTAACAACATGCTGTAGACAATACCCCTAATAGGCCGAATAAAGTCTCAGAAACTCATAATTTATATACATTTTAACACAACAACACATTTTGTTATCGTAAATTATCCTAAGAACTTTGGGGGTCATTACGATGGCGGACAGAAAAGCTACCCGACCGCCATGGTAGCGGAAACTCACCGCCCGCCGCTACTGCGGGAAAACCGACGGCTAGATTAGGATCCTCAGCTGTAAAAATCCAATTGTGGCGGAAAGGAGACCCGAGAAACCACCCGCCCCGTGCGGAGAAGCCCGAAACCCGTCCGCGGCGTTCGGAATTGCTGCGGAAACAGCACAAACCACCGCAACCACAGTGGAGACACCGCCATGGAAATTATGATATCCCGACATGACTGCGGTGCAGAGCGCTGTTTCCGACCGCCGCGGTCGACAATAATGAGGAATGAGAGAGCCCGCGGAAGCGCCGTAGCATAGCCACCACTGCGTACGATCCGTGAAAAAAATGGCGGTCGGAAAAAATACACACAACATGCCCACAAAGTGCATCAAGCAAACAAGTCATGCACCCAAAAACACCTAACACAGCCCAAAGACACACCCCCATGGTAAACTCAAAAACTACAAATCCCAGGACGACACACACACCACACCTGCAACCAATACCCCATCCTGACACACCCACATAGCTCAGTATAAATCCAGCCCCCTACCAGACCACAATCCTTTGCAAAACTCCAGAACTGAAGGGACATACACCACTGCTGACAGGAGAGGCAAATCTGCACAACACACACACACACATCACCACCACCACCACCACTTCTACACCTGCACCTCTAACCCCTTTGCACATCACACACCATACCCATCACCACCACCACCACCACCTCAACACTTGCACCTCAAACACCTTGGCACATCACACACCATGTCACCACAGAAAATGCCCAAATTCACTGACAGTGAGTTGAGGGTCCTGGTAGATGAGATAATCAGGGTAGAACCCCAATTGTTTGGTAACCTGGTACAACAGACACCAGTAGCCACAAGAACGCTAATGTGGAGAAGGGTAGTAGATAAGGTAAATACAGTAGGGACCGTGCCACGCAATAGAAATGAAATTATGAGGCGCTGGCACGATCTGAAGGCAGTGGTCAAGAAAAAGAGAGCCAAGAACCATGAGTTGGCTAACAGGATAGGCAGTGGCCCTCCCGTTCCACTCAAGTCATTCACCGAATGGGAGGAGAAGGTGCTTGGCAAACTGCATCCAGAGAGTCTCACAGGAATACCCGGGGGAGTGGAGGCTGGTAAGTACAAACAAATGCCTAACATCACACTGACATGTACTGTCTTGCACCGCTACTAAGCTATACCTCCCAGGTACAAATGCAGTCATGAGCACCACACTGTCACCAACACATCTCTCACACATTAATCCAACAGTCCCTCAGGTTCACCTCAAAAGTAGCTACAAACATCACCATGGGTACATGTTTACATGCTGCCAGCACTACAACTCCCACCAGGCCCCCTTGTCCTACAGATGCACAAGATGGAGCCCTGACCCCCCCCATGTGGCAGCCATTGCATTGCTCACCTTAACCTAACAGGTAGGTAGCCATCCTCACAGGGAGGTGTGTGTGTGTGCTTTGGAAGTCTGCACTACAACTCCCACCAGGCCCCCTTGTCCTACAGATGCGCAAGATGGAGCCCTGACCCCCCCCCCATGTGGCAGCCATTGCATTGCTCACCTTAACCTAAAAGGTAGGTAGCCATCCTCACAGGGAGGTGTGTGTGTGTGCTTTGGAAGTCTGCACTACAACTCCCACCAGGCCCCCTTGTCCTACAGATGCGCAAGATGGAGCCCTGACCCCCCCATGTGGCAGCAATTGCATTGCTCACCTTAACCCAACAGGTAGGTAGCCATCCTCACAGGGAGGTGTGTGTGTGGTTTGGAAGTCTGCACTACAACTCCCACCAGGCCCCCTTGTCCTACAGATGTGCAAGATGGAGCCCTGAACCCCTCCCCATGTGGCAGCCATTGCATTGCTCACCTTAACCTAACAGGTAGGTAGCCATCCTCACAGGGAGGTGTGTGTGTGTGCTTTGGAAGTCTGCACTACAACTCCCACCAGGACCCCTTGTCCTACAGATGCGCAAGATGGAGCCCTGACCCCCCCCATGTGGCAGCCATTGCATTGCTCACCTTAACCTAACAGGTAGGTAGCCATCCTCACAGGGAGGTGTGTGTGTGTGCTTTGGAAGTCTGCACTACAACTCCCACCAGGCCCCCTTGTCCTACAGATGCGCAAGATGGAGCCCTGACCCCCCATGTGGCAGCCATTGCATTGCTCACCTTAACCTAACAGGTAGGTAGCCATCCTCACAGGGAGGTGTGTGTGTGCTTTGGAAGTCTGCACTACAACTCCCACCAGGCCCCCTTGTCCTACAGATGCGCAAGATGGAGCCCTGACCCCCCCCATGTGGCAGCCATTGCATTGCTCACCTTAACCCAACAGGTAGGTAGCCATCCTCACAGGGAGGTGTGTGTGTGGTTTGGAAGTCTGCACTACAACTCCCACCAGGCCCCCTTGTCCTACAGCTGCGCAAGATGGAGCACTCCCACAACCACAACCATGTGGCAGATATTGAATGTGACTCCTCAAACTTACTGGTAGGTAACCATTTCAACTGGGAGTGGTGTGTGGAATTGGTGACACTGCAGTACAACCCACAACAGGCCCACTTCTTCAGCAGATCTGCATGATGGAGCACTTGTCCCACTCATAGGCATGTTACGTTTGTTCCCCCGCACATCACACCATACCACTTTGTCCACAGTCACCTACACAAATTATGCTAAACAGTCGTATTGTACTCAGCATGCACAAGTCTCACTGCAAAAATTTCCCACATTGTGTCTACTGTGCCAGGCATCACACACTGCAACACTAACACCTATCATGCTTCCCTGCAGCACTGTCTGGCAGGTTGGTTGTCAAAGTGCTAATCACCCATGTCATACCACAGTGTTGCAATGTAAACAGTGGAAGTGCAGATTGCCAAAAAACTCCACTGGACCTGGGACTCACACTGCTAAACTATGCACATCCCAACTGTCTTGCAACAGACCCAGCTGCCACAGTGCTGCACTGAATTGCATAACAAGAGTACCTTGTCTGACTAAAATGCACAAATGTGTCTGTTTGGGACCAGCAATGTGTGTATGCATTGACAATGGTCACATCTCACACTGTCTGTCTGAAGAGTGCTGGTATGCCCCAAAAGCACACATTGTCTGCACATGGATGACTGTATCTTACAAACACACCACTGTTGATGACAACATGTAAGTGTATGGATGCCCCGGAACAACTGCATCACCAGTACTTTGATCATTTTCTCAGGTCCACAAATCCCATGAAACCATGATAGTGTGGAAATGTTTGCTGGGTGAGATGTTCAACCTGCTGTATGTCACCACAGTGATAGGAGCCTATACCCCATGCCCTATTTTGCCTGCAAATGTTGGGGGAGTGAACCCCACACCCAGATAGTTGGGACAACAGTGATGGTGGGGCCACACACCATGCCCTAATGTGATGTGAAAAGTTTGGGTACTGAAACCCACACACACCTTCTGCTCACCACAGGCACGTTCCTCCCAAGAATGACACTTAAGTCACATAGCCATGTCATTGCTCACCTTCACATCAACCGGTAGGTAGCCATCTTCACACGGAGACGGTGTTGTGGTGTTGGCAAATTGTCCCACAAATCCCACTATGCATGCTGTCCCACCCCTGAGTAGGATGGGCCACTCCACCCCCAATCAGAATCATGTGGCAGGCATTGTATGCCACCCACTCAACTAACAGGTAGCTAACCGCATCTTACAGGTCGGGGTGTGTGAGGGTGGGAAGCTTGCACAACAACTCACACAAGCCCACATGAGCTCCAGCCCCCAAGACTGATAACACCCTCGCACTAAGATGCATGTGTCAGTCATTGCAATGTCCACTTCCAAATCACTGGTAGGTAGACATATCATGCTGACTTGTCCCACACTGGACCAAGATGGAAGCCTTCCTCACACACACACAGAGAGGTCTTACAAATACAAGCACAAAACAGCAAACAGAACATATCACCAGCCACTACATGCAGCCAGATATGCCTCACGACAAGCATGGTGGCATAGGACACCAGGCCTCACATTGCACAACTGCACACCCAGATAGCATTGGCCACTATAGTGTGCACACACCTAAGCAAATGAAACCATGACAGCAACCAAATTGTGACATTCAGATCCACATGTAGATGTAACTCAGTGCACAACCCTGCACACCACTGCATGCCATCTGAAAACGGCAGGGGTCCAGACCAGCAAGGACCAAATGAAAGCAAAGAAAGCATGGCTGGAAGTGCAAATACAGATATGTACACCACATGCCAAAGGTATGGATGCAACTACAATGTTCCCCCAGTGTGCAGAGAAAACGGCTGCAAGGGCACAAGAAGTGACATACATGCATAACAGGATAAGATATGATTAAACACTCACTAGATGGCAACATGAACCTGTCAATGTAAAAATGTAAATTGTGCATGTCATGTCTTGCCAACTCCCAATATGGATGAGTAATGCATGTACCTCAACAGCTTGTAAAGCATCACTGGATGTCGGTAACTGCAAATTAGATGAGTGAACAACTGCTGGATGTACAAACAGTTGATGTAACAGTGCGAACAGAAGCGTTGCTGGTTGCAACACAATGACCATTTCTCATCTGACCCACAGGTGACCAAGAACTCATTGCAGAGGACGACACCACCAACCTGCAGAGCCAGTCCCCCACCCCGGAACAGAGACTACTGGATGAAGACTCCCTGGATTCCTTGGATGAGGAGCCCCAAGCCAGCACATCTGTTGTGGCAGGCCGCAACCAGGCCCAGGCACCCATTGTCCCCACAACCACATCTGCTGCAACCCATGACCTTCCCCAGACAGCTGTTGTCACGGCCTGTGTGGCAACCACTACCACCACCACCACAGCTGCCCGCAACATCCTCCCTGCCCCAGGTGATGAGCACCCCACGACATCTACTGAGGAGGCCAGGGAGAGGATGCAGCGGAGCAATATAGGGAGCCAACAGGCCCGTGGCAGCAGTGTAGGTGGGAGCAGCAGGGTCATGCAGAGGGGAACTGAGCCTGGGACGGAAGCCCTGTCCCACATCAACAGAGTCCTTGGGGCATACGAACAGGCCCAGGGACGAATGGGCCGGTCTGAGGAAGATTCTCGGGAGCTCCTTCTGCTGATAAGGTCCATGGACACCCGCATGGGACAAATTGTGGACCTCTTTGGGCAGCAAGTGGCGATTCTGAGGGACAGGCCAGCGCAACATTCAACATCTCCGCCTCCCCTGATGGGCAGCAGGATGACAGTTCGTCATCCTCCCCTGCGTCCACAGAAGGGGTGAGTCCTCAGACACCACTGCCCCTGCAGCACAGGCCCCTCCAGTCAAGCGCAAAAGGGGCCGTCCAAGGAAAGGCCAGGAGGCATCACGTGCCAAAGCACCTGCCAAAGGCACTGTTGCACTCATTGGAGAGGGGATAGTGATTTATTCCCCTCCGCTATACAACACTTTCCCTACTGTTGCACTCTCTGGAGTGGGAATAGTAATTTTTAACCCTGCGCTAACCAACACTTTCCCTACTGTTGCATTAATTGGAGTGGGAATAGTAAATTATTCCCCTCCGTTATCCAACACATTCCCTACTGTTGCTTTCATTGGAGTGGTAATAGTAATTTTTACCACTGCGCTATCCAACATTTTCCCTTCTGTTGCACTCGCAGGTGTGGGAATAGTAATTTTTTCCTCTTCGCTATCCAACACTTTCCCTACTGTTGCAGTCATTGGAGTGGGAATAGTAAATTATTCCTCTCCGCTATCCAACACTTTCCCTACTGTTGCATTCTTTGGAGTGGGAATAGTAAATTATTCCCATCCGCTATCCAACACTTTCCCTACTGTTGCACTCACTGGAGTGGGAATAGTATTTTTTCCCCTTCACTATCCAACACTTTCCCTACTGTTGCATTTGTTGGAGTGGGAATAGTAAATTATTCCCCTCTGCTATCCAACACTTTCACTACTGTTGCACTTGATGGAGTGGGAAGAGTAATTTATTCACATCCGCTATCTAACACTTTCCTTACTGTTGCAATTAATGTAGTGTAAAATGTACTTTTTAAAATTAATACATATTTTATTATTTTAATTTATAACATAAATCTATTTTTTTTATTTTTATGTTACAGGTGTATGTATATATATGTGTTTATAATTTTTAATATATTTCTAACATTTTATAATTTATTAAAATAATTATTTAATAATTATTATTAAGTAAATATATATATTATATTTTATATATGTATGTTTAATTTATTTTTACATTACATTTATTACCTATAAATGTTAACATTTTCTAATAATTATAAATATTTATTTTTAAGTTATATGTATTATTTAATTTATGTTACATTATTTTTTATATATAAAAAAGATATTTTTTACATCGATATTTTTAACAACTATATTTTTGTTTTGATATTTTTGTACTTACCATGATGTAGATAGGATGTCGATATTCTTGACATCGATGTTTAGGTCCCGATATTTTGGGACCTCGATATTGTGGTCGTCGATATTCTGTCAGTGATTCTTCTAAAAGACTACTTATTCTTCAGTAAAACTTATAAATACATGTGCTTCTGATTGAATACATGAATACTCCCTGGATGATTGAACGATGATTGATCGAGTGCATAGGTAGTGCCTGGGTGATTCCCTGAGTATACAGGTAGTGCCTGGATCAGTCCCAGATTATGTGAGATCTCCATGGGTCCTTCCATATCTGCATAGTTACCGCCTGCGTATTTGCATGAGTATATCACTACTATCTGGGTGTTAGGATAAGTGCATGAGTAGTGCCTGAAAGATTAGAAAAATGCTTCACTAATGCCTCAATTCAATACATGCTTAGATTTGGTTGAATGGTTAAATGAGTTCAACTCTAGTGCCTGCATGATTGCACAACTGTGCAGGATAGCTCAGCACACACCTAAAAGTCAAAATATGATAACAGGAAATACAGTGTAATATCAAACAATTAGCAAACAAGAAAACATCTCCCAAAAACAAAAAAAAAAATTGAATGAGTCTTCAAATTATGTGAAAAATGTTCTTCTTTTATTCCTCCTATATGATATTTCTTCATCAAAGAAGACGAAAGGGATGAAACGCGCCGCGACGGCTATGAATTTTGTATTGTGTTTTTAAACGAACGAAGTCAGATGAAGAAATATCATATAAAGGAATAAAAGAAGAACATTTTTCACATAATTTGAAGACTCATCCTATTTTTTTTTTTGGGAGATGTTTTCTTGTTTGCTAATTGTTTGATATTACACTGAATTTCCTGTTATCATATTTTGACTTTTAGGTGTGTGCTGAGCTATCCTGCACCTTGTATTTTTGGTTTTCCAAAATTGTGGGAACTAGGAAGGTCAAGTTCCCAGCTCTCTGCACCACCATTCCTGCCCAAACTACTAAAATACTAGACTTACTGGTGCAGGCTTTGAGTGCCCTGACCTTCTATCTCGTGCTTTGCATGATTGCACGACTGCATGCATAATATAAGGTGATGTTTAGAGTGCATGAATAGTGCAGACGTGATTGTTTAAGTGCATAAATAGCAACTGGCAGATTGGATGAGTGCACGAGTAGTGTTTCAGTGATTGCATGATTACATGGCTGCTGTTGATTTGTTTTTGATTGAGTGAACAGGTAATCCCTGGGTGTTTAGATAAGTGCATCAGTAATGCCTGGCTGATTGGATGAGTGCATAACTAGTGTCTGAATGATTTCAAGAGTCCATTGTTAAAGTTTGAGGGATTGCATGAAAGCAAGTGTACTACTGGGGTGATTGTAGTAGTGCAACCGTATTGCCTCAGTAATTGAATAAGTGCATAGGTACTGAATGGGTGATAGGTTCACTACAATGGTACTGCTTCTAGTTGGATGAGTGCATGGGTTGCTCCTGAGTATTTTGATGAGTGCATAGGTTGTAGGTGGGTGTTTGGATGAGTGCATAGGTTGAAAGTGGGTATTTTAATGACTGCACAGGTACAGCCTCGATGATTGTAGAAGTGATTGGTTAGTGCCTGGGTGATTGGATGAATGCATGGGTAGTGCCTGCATAGTTTAATGACTACATAATTAGTGCATGCGTGATTGCAAGAGTACATATGTATTGCCTGGGAAATTGAGTAGGTGCATAGACAGTGCATAAGTGATTCGATGAATGCCTTAGTAGTGACTGACTGATTGGATAAGTGCCTGATTAGTGTGTGGCTTACTGTTCAAGTACCTCCATAGTTGTTAGATACAAAACAGTTGTGACTATATCTATGACTCATTGTTTAAGTCCTCCTGTCAGTATGAAACTACTTGTTTTAATGTAAATATCCTTTTCTACTGAGCTATGTGTGAATGAAGTCTAGATATCACACTTGATATATAAGTGGATACATGGCTCTCTAGGAGCTTACTCAGTGTGCACATACATCGGTAAGTTTCTAAAACTGAAAATAAAAATTCTCACGTTTTTTAGCACAAAACTGTTTCTTAATGCCATTCCTACATTATTTCTCAAATGTTTCTCGTGTCTTTAAAACATATATTCACCATTTCTCAAAGAAAGGTTACACACCAATTGAAGCTAGCACAAGAACTCTCAAGAGACATTCTGCACTAATAATCTCCTCAATTTTAAACAGAGCATGTTTAAAGAAATGCACCACCCTGACCATGTACATGAAATTTTCAACAGCCTTAAAGAACATAGATCACTTTGTAAACATATATGTGATTTCATTATAGATATACACCTTCAGGCCATCTTTCCACAAATGTATAGTTCTCTTCATCTTTAAGTAAACTCATCGTATATTTAACTATCTGCAACCAGAAAAACCATATCTCATCATCAAACATATGCAAACCGGTCATATAATTTAAAAACCACATTGACTGATTTACCACAGTTCAAATATTGTTCCATATAAAATGTTAACTTCTGGTTTTCCAAGTTGTAAGCACTCATTAATAAAACAACAAGATGAGTTTTGTTACCATCGTAACCTGAAGGCAAACTTTGACTTTGAAATTCGTATCTAATGAACACTGGGGTCGTGTTACTCAAATCAATCACCAGCTGTGATTCATAAACGTCTATTTCCTTCAAGCATTTGCGCTCTCTTAAAATAAATCACAAGTCATTGAAAACGAGGTTGCTTATTCCTCTCCATAAATCATGACAATTGTTAACAGCACATGCACTGGGAGTCTCTAAAAGCGGAGAGCACTAATGATTCAGCTGTTTCTTTGCAAAACAAAAATAAACCGGAGCCCTTTTTTTCCATTAAACAAACACGAGTCCGGTAGTAATTATGCTGAGAGTTTTACACATTAAAGAACTGAACTGCCGTCTCTTACCTGCTGCCAAGATTAATGGAAAACCTCACCGGAATTTGAATTGCAGGAACGAGACGCGTTGAAGATGACTTTTCTGATTAGGACGGGAAGTGGCCTCCTGACACCAACACTGATACGAGAATAATCCGCAGGGTGCGGCTGGGCGTGGCTGCCTTTATAGGCTGCGGCAAAGCTACGGTGGCTGCAAGGCGACGTAATGAGTAACGTAACGTAAAAGAAAAGAAATTAAAAATCAATAGAATGGCACAGGAAAAAAACAAAGAAAAGAAACGTTTAGCGCACCATCCACTGTTTGCCTGAAATAAAAAGACAACTCTAGTGTGCCAATGATAGAAGTTCACTGCTTAGTGTATACATGTAGTCCAGTGCACAATACGAGTCCAATACACAATGTACACAGTTACAGTGTTAGGGTGCTCATAACATGTTCCTAGCGCCATGAAAGTACGGGTCATGACAGTTAGTGAGCTAACTATAACTTACATCCTTGTAATGCACTGCCTATAATCTCACATATTACATCACTCATGACATGGTCAGTGACATCACTTATGACATGACATCTCAAATGATGCCAGTAGGTAGTTATAGTTAGGACCTAGTTTCAAAGCGTTTTTTGAATTGCCTTCACAGAATTTCCCCAGAAAAGTCTAATAGTAGGTCGTGTTGTGCATGGCAAGTTGCAGGGTGATCCATTAAGTGGGGGCTGAGAGAAAGAGGGCTCAAAAAGTGCATTTTCCCATGTGAATTCCCATAAGATGCTTAGTCGATCCTACAGCCTGAACCGCTGGATAGAATTACACCAAATTTGGCAGAAAGGTAGATGTTGTTGGGCAGATTGTGCTTTTTTATTATTTGGTGGAAATCCATTTAGTAGTTCTTGAGAAATTTAAGTTGAAAAATATAGTGATATCTGTGGCCACAGATATTTTGCGATGATTTCGCAATTAATCTCGAACACGCCCGCCAACAGGAATGCTGTGATTGGCTGGACGCAACCTGAACAGAAATTTGCAGCCCCCATTTTATCGATCAGGAACAGTTCCCGGTGCTGAAAATTTCTGTTAAAGCTAATATAAGGGGTCAGGGTGGAGGTTCTCTGACCCCATGTTTGAGAAATGGGGGTGTTAGTGACACGTTATGTGTCCAAAATTGATTTTTTTAATCATGTGCGATATTCACAAGGACGCCACGACCATCAGCGCAGCCCTCCCGTGTACCGTTGCGCGGAGGTCGTGGCTATCAGTGTCTTTGCGAATATTGGTGAAAATTAAAAAAATATATATGTATATATACTCACACTTGCCGACTGTTTTACTTATGCACTCACACACCCACAAATATACACTCCTGCACCCAGTGACACCCCCATTCAGAAGCCCATACACCCACTGACAGTTGCTTTTCAACGCCGACACACCCTCTCACAGATGTAGTCAGAGGCTTATGTACCCACTGACAGACCCACTCAGAGACTCATGCACCCACTCAGAAGTGCAATCCAAGACTCCTGCACCCACTGTCACACCCACTGAGACACTCATGTACCCACTCAGTCACCCAATGAAATGGTTATGCACCTACTCACAGACCTAGCCAGACGCATGTATCCTGTCACAGACCCTGTCAGAGATTGAGACAGCTCTGACAAACCCTCTTACAGGTGTAGTCAAAGAGTCACACACCCACTCACAGACTCAATTAGAGACTTATGCACTCAGCCACAGATGCATGCACTCACTCACAAACCCAGTCAGACAGTGATGCAGCAACTGAGAGACTCAGTGAGATTCTCAGACACCCACTCATAGAAAGACTCAAACACTGACACGCCCACTCAGAGGCCCACTTAGACACTGATACACTGACTCACAGATCCACTCAGAGACTGATGCACCGACTCAGAGACCCACTAAGACACTGACAGATCCACTTTTAGACCAACTCAGACACTGATCCACCTAGTCAGAGGCCAATTCAGACACTGATGCACCAACTCACAGATCCACTCAGACACTGACGCACCCAGTCACAGACCCACTTAGACACTGATGCATCGACTTATGGACCCATTCAGACAGTGTTGCACCCTCTGAGAGAACAATGCACAGACACATGCACCCACTCATAGACCCAGTCAGACACTCATGCACCCACTCACAGACCCTCTCAGACTCTGATACACTCACTCACAGACCCACTGACACAGCTATTCACCCACTCAGTCATCCAGTTAAGTGTTCATGCACCCAGTCACAGACCTACTGAGACAGTTTTGCACCAAGTATCTCATCCACTCAGAGGCTCATGCACCCACTGACAGACCCACTCAGAGACTCACACACCCACCCAGAAGTGCAATCAAAGGCTCATGCACCCACTGTCACACCCACTGAGACACTCATGTACCCACTCACTCACCCAATGAAATGGTTATGCACCTACTCACAGACCTAGTCAGACACATGCATCCTGTCACAGAATCTGTTAGAGATTGAGACAGCCACTCACCGACCCACTCAGAGAGTCACGCACCCAGTGAAGCCCTCACTCAGAGACAGACACACTCTCTAACAGACCCACTGGTGGAGTCACACACCCTGTCATTAACCCACTAAGAGAGTCATGTACCCAGTTATAGATCCAGTCAGTGATGCAAACACTCACATAGGCACTCAGAGATTCATACACACACTCTCAGACCCACTGAGAGACTGATGCATCCACTCACAGATTTATTGAGAGTCTCAAGGACTCACTCATATGCCCAGTCATATTCACATGCACTCGCTGAGACACCAATACAGACACTTATGCACTCACTAACAGGACCATTGTTATTCTCATGGAGTCATTCACACACCCACTCAGATACTCATACACCAAATAAGAAATGTACAAAGAGACTCAAGCGTCCACTGACAGACCTTGTCAGAGATACTTCCTCACAGACCCACTGAGACACTGATGCACCCAGTGATAGGCCCACTCAGAGACTTCTGCACCCAGTCACACACCCACTCAAAGTAGACAGATGCGTCTACTGACAGAGCCAATAAGAGACTCATAGAGCCACTCAGAGACTCATATACCCACTGACAGACCTAGTCAGACACTCATACAGCCATTCACAGTTCACACTGAGACCATCATGCACCAACTCAAAGACCCACTAAGAGTCTGATACACCCAGTTATAGACCCACTTGGATATGTATGCATCCACTGACAGATCCACTAAGACATTTACACATCCAGTCACAGACCCACTTAGATCCTTATACACTGACTCAGAAACTCAGTGACACGTTTGCAGAGCCAGCCACATAACCCAATCAATCATTCATCACACTGTCACAGAGACATTCAAAGATATATGTTTTATAGAGATATTCAGTTAGTGATGTATCCAGTGTGATGTTAGAATTAATTATATAGCTATAAATTTTTAATGTGGTGGTGGCTATTGAATTCCTTCTTTTGCTTTGCGTTTTCGCGATGTATACGTGATTGTCACGGTTAACAACGTCATCATGACTCCTGGCATCACTGTGAAAGCGGAAAATAGGATTTAAAGATGGTTTTTATAGAAACTCACTAGAAAAATATGAGTTTAAAGAGCACAGTAATAAACCCCTGGTGTCTAAAATACTGTAAAATGTGTTTTACGAATGCCGCGGTTAACAATGTCATCGCGACTCCCGGCATGACTTTGAAAACGGAAAATAGGTTATAAAGGTAGGTTTTAAAGGTTTTAAAGAAACTTATTAGAAAAAGATGAGTTTAAACATATTTTTTATACAGTCATGTAGATAGTAGTGTGTGTAGTGTAATGTTTAGAATGAATTTTTTAGTTATACTTTTTAATGTGCTGGTGTCCGTTGAATGTGTGCTTTTGTTTTGCAATTTCATGACATATTCACAATTATTGCGACGTCGTTGTGTACTTTCCCGAAAATAAAAAAAGGATCTTTATAAAGAAAATGAATAATATTTTGGGCCCTAGGGTGGCTCTGACAAGAGCCTTTGTGTTGATTGTGTGTATATGAGAGCTACATAAGACCTGATGCAGAGTTTAAAGTTGCTTAGAAACACACTGTTGCCTTTGTCTGTAAAGTATACCTCATAATTTCTATAGATTCCATGTATATCGAAACACAGGTTGTTGTTGTAGATAGAGCCCATGTTATGGTCCCTGAGGAATGCAGAAACAGATTTATTAACATATTTCCTGGCTTTGTCAATCTGTGAAGCAAACACAAGGAGATGATGGATGGAGCGCTGAAACTTTTCAGACATTCACCCCCAGTCACAGATCTGCGTTGAATCCATCATCGTTCTTTGGCTCACTTCACCACCCCAGTTCAGACCCAGCTAAGTCAATCTGTGGACAGAATTGATTAGACCACTTCCATTTCTGCCTTTGGCACATGTTAGAGTACACCAAGACAGTATGAGGGGACAAGCATCATCAATTCAGCAAAGGTATCCTTCATTAGGATTTCCAGTCCTGCCCCAGCCAATGTGCCTAGGTCATTGCCACGCCAGTGCACAATCATGAGGTCAGGGGCTGGTGAATCCACAAAGGTTTTAACCAAAGGCAACAATTGATGAAACATTAATCCTCTCTGCCAAATCTAAGTAATGTCCACATTAGCCAAACCCAAATCCCTGACAACACAGCTCTTTCTTGCAGCCTCACTGGCCCAATAGAGATAGCTGTGGCCCACAATCCACACTCTCAGCACTTTGAAGTGAAGCAGCAGTAGCAGACAGGAGAAGGCTGGGGCTGAATGAGGCAGCTGGTAGAATGAAAGACAGTTAAAATGCATGTGTGGTGGTGGTATCAAAAAACATAAAAATGTTGATTGGATAGAGGGAATATGCAGGAGAATAAAAGTAGGTAGCATTTGGAAATTATTAGTAAATAGATGTTTCATTGGCTCTGGTAAATAGAAAAAAATATATAATAGAGACTTGTATATGCTTTACAGTATGTGCAGTAAACCACACCTGCTGTAGTTCATTTTGCAACTAGTATGGCCCTTCTGGAATGTGCTGTGAACTTGTGGCCTACTGGTCATAGTGGGTTTCTTTGGAGAGGGTGTAATTCAAATGAAGGGTATTAAAGAGACAGGTATCTGTTTTTACAAATTGGAGAGGTTTAGGTTCATTTCTTTATAAGGCAGGTAACATTACCTAGTGAGGATTTTGCAATAAACTGTAGTATAGTGTTTACAATATAAAACTATAAAGAAAAGTCGTTTTTCGTCTCCTGTTTTTTGCGGATTCATTGTGATGATCGCGATTACGTCACGGGTATTGAAACAAAGGTATTCATTCTGGGCTATCTCTAAAAGTGAGTGAAAGGGTTAACAGACAGAAACCATTTAGAAATGCAGTTACAACAATAAAAAATGAAAGGAATGTTTCTATTTGCTGAGTTTTGCAGTATCAGGCAATAAAAAGTTCAGAAGGTTGCCATTTTTTGTTGCTTTGTATGAGAATAGTGTGCCATTCTTGTGCTAAGTTTTTACAAAATCTGAGAGCATTGCACCTATCTAATAAGAAAAAAAAGCGATTTTACCAACGAACTCAATTAGTATTTTAAAAATGATAAGATGGTTTATAACTGATACTTTGAGTGTTTTTATGTATCAGTAGTTTGTCTCAGATGCAGATTAGGTGTGTGCGCAATTAGTTTATAATGTGTTTCCATAGAGCTATATATATTGTAGTTGTGCTTCTTTACTCCATTCTGTAAGTAGTAGAAGAAAAGACTGCACACTAATGGTTACATTTATATATAAATAAAGTAGTATAAGATGTGAAAGTTTTACATGTGTGCACATGATGTGCTGGTCACACTGAATGTTTTTATTTGAATATTGGGAGTTGTAGTCCTATTTGTTTCATTATAAAAGAGGACTAGAACGCTCAGAATTGAAAGTGGAAATCATGCACTGTAGGTGTATATAAATCATGAATCTGACAAAGGTGACAGCTATGTATTACATACTCTTTAGTGTAGGTGTTGGAAATAACAGGGCAGGTTTGTATGTGCATAGATGGTGAGATATGTTCTTTAAACATATTCTTAGTGACATGTGTAATATAGCACTGCTAAGCATAGTTAAACATGCAGTGTTTAAATATGGATTAGGGTTACTATTGCAGAGTGTGCCTTTGGACTCTAACTAGCAGCATGTAAAATTAGTTTGTCAAGTATTAAATGCATGTTTTAGAACATATACCTGACCTCTGACATATGATGTAGGTATGCCATAAACCATGGTTCTTTCTGGGTAAAAAGTTTGAGTTTCTGTAACTTAGTCACCATGTGCACACTGTTATGCCAAGCACTATATAAACTGTAGCACCCATGATGCAACTGACATACATGTTTCTAAAGCATATAGGCTCTCTCTCACCCACTCATGGATCAAGAGAAGCACTTATATATTCACTAAGATACACATATATCTAATTTCTAATAGAGGCTCTGAGGTATATATTCAGCTACGTATGTTCACATTTCTACAGCTTTCAAAACAGACAGTCAGATACTGGTACATTTTCTTACACATGTTATGGGCCTGCTAGCTAGGCCATAGGGTAGGGTGCCATGTGGTTAATATGTAAGATATATAAAGTGAAGTTTGAGTGAGCTATATGTGCTCATAAAGACGCTTGTACTCAAGTATTCATGCAGCGTGCCACCCAGACTTCAATCTGACATAAGTAGAAACCTAGGCATTATGTCTTGGATGTGGTATAGTTGAGCTGTGCATGCAGTTTTACTGTTAGGGCTGTCTTCTTATTTAAAAGTCCTACACAAGGTGTAAACTGATCTTCTAGAACATATAACTCCCCACTAAAGAAGGTTGTAGCTAGGCCATAGCACAGGAAGCTATATGTTTAAAACGTAATACATGTACTCCGAAGATTCACTGAGCTATATGCAGTACTATAGACCCTTGTTCACAATTTTACATGTACTATGGCATGCTATATAGAAAAGCATAGAGGCACTAAAATACTCAGCAGGCAGCCCCTAATACAGAGATTTAGAAAACCATACATGTTACAAAGAGTTGCAGTTATTTACAAGCAAACTTATATACACATGTGGTCACAGCCCCATATAGGTAATGAGATACTCATTTGCATATCTGGTGAAGAACTGACTTTCAAGTATTACATGCACAGAAGTAGCTTAGGGCCCCATTACGATGGCGGGCGGACAAAGTCCGCCCACCACCGTAATGGTAAACGGGACCGACCGCCAGAGGTGCGGCGGTCCCGCTAGGCCCATTAGAATGCGACCGCCACCCTGGCGGTCGCATCCCGCATATTTCACATTGCGGCGGGCGGTGCTGTAAGCAGCACCCGCCGCAATGTAAAAGTTGTATGTTGTGTATTGACGTGCACGACGTGACAGGCACCGCGCGGTGCCTGCCACCTTGTGCATGCCAATGAAGGGGGGTACCATGGGTACCCCCCAAGTGCACCCCTACCCCCCAACACCCCGGGGGCCCGCAACGGGCCCCCAAAGCCAAAGACCACATGCCTTTCCATGGCGGCATCGCAGCCATGGAAAGGCACAAATCCGCAGACATCGAAATATGGCGGGCGGTGCCTGCTAGGCACCGCCACCATATTATGGCCCAGGACCGCACGGCAGGCAATCGTAACGATTGCCTGCCTGCGGAAAAGCAGCGGACGGTCTTTCCGTCTGCCGCTGTATCCCCGCATTGTAATGTGGCGGAGGTAAATGGAGGGCGGGCGGGGAAAGATGTTGGGCGGATCGCCACCGCCGGTCAGGCGGTGGCGATCCGCCTGACATCATAATGGCCCCCTTAGTGTCTAGGTGGAGTTTTAGTGCTAAGCCAATGTTCATATTTTAAACTGCTACACAAGGCATAAAGTGATCTTCTACTAGATATAAGTCACCACTGAGGTAGACTGTAGCTAGGCCATAGGGTAGGCTAGTATGTGCGTAAAAGGTAACACATGACCTCTGAAGATTCACTGAGATATATGTGCTCATACAAACTCATGTGCCCCATTAAACATCCAGTTTGAAAACCAGAGTTTTAATCTGACACACCTTAGTAGGAAAGCAGACAGGTACTAAAACACCCACTGACATAGTGCCAAAAGCATGTAAAGATTCACTGATATAGACAGGCATAAGTTATATCTATATAGTGCTACTGAAGGCAGTTGCACACACAGCTAAAACACCTAATACTCACTAAGACATCCAGGAGACACACAATGCAGTCCCTTACAGACACATTTAGACTACCTTAGAGGTTACAAAGAAAGGCAGTGATTTACCCACAAACTTACATGCACATGCAATGACAGCTCCAGATATGACTGAGACATTCCTATACATAGGTGCTAAAAAACTGACACATTCAAGTCTAACATGCACAAAAGTAGCACTTGCATCAGGTTTTGTGCTTTGTGCAGTTTAGTGTCTGAATGCAGTTTTATCTTCATATTTTAAACTCATATACAAGGCATAAACTGATATTTTATTAGTTATAAGTCACCACTAAGGTAGGCTGTAGTTAGGCCATAGGGCAGGCTGGTATGTGCTTAAAAGGTAACACATGTACTCTGAAGATTCACTGAGCTATATGTGCTCATAGAAACAAATGTGCCCCGTTAAATATCCACCCTGCCACCCAGAGTTTAATCTAACACAGCTTAGCAGAAAAGCAGACAGGCAGCAAAACACCCACTGACATAGTGACAGAAGTGCCTAAAGATTCACTGATATAGACAGGCACAAGTGATATCTATGTAGCACTAATGAATGTAGTTGCGCACACACCTAAAAAACATAATACGCCCTAACACATCCAGGAGGCAAACCAGGCAGCTCCTTCCAGACACATTTACAGAACCATAGAGGTTACGAAGAGAGGCAGTAATTTACACACAAAGTAACATACACATGCAATGACAGCCACAGATTGGGTCTGAGACATTGTGAATCGGAATTTAATCTGACACACCTTAGTAAGAAAGGAGACATGCACTAAAACACCCACTGATATAGTGACAAAAGCATCTAAAGATTCACTGATATAAACAGACACAAGTGATATTTATGTAGTACTAATGAAGGTAGTTGCACACACACCTAAAAAACCTAATTCTCATTGACACATTCTGGTTGCACTTTACTGCTAGCCCCACCATCATGTTTTTAAGTCCTAAACAAGGCATAAACTGATATTTTATTAGATATAAGTCACCACTGAGGTAGGCTGTAGCAAGGCCATAGGGCAGGCTGGTATGTGCTGAAAAGGTAACACATGTACTCTGAAGATTCACTGAGCTATATGCGCTCATACAAACTCATGTGCCACATTAAACATCCAGTTTGCCAACCAGAGTTTAATATGACACACCTTAGTAGGAAAGCAGACATACACTAAAACACCCAATGACATAGTGACAGAAACATCTAAAGATTCACCGATATAGACAGGCACAAGTGATATCAATATAGCACTAATGAAGCTAGTTGCACACATATCTAAGAAAACTTATACTCACTAAGACATCCAGGAGGCAAACCATACAAACCTTACAGATATAATTGGAGAATCATACAGGTTATGAAAATATGTACTCGTTTAGGAAGACCCTTACATACACATACAATCACACCTTATATACGAACAGAGACACTGATTCACATATCTGCTAAAGAACAGAGGCATTTAAATCGAACATCTAGAGAAGTACTCTTGTATTTAGGCCTTGTACAGTTCAGACTTTCCATATAGTTTTAGTGCTAGGCCAACCTTCAGATTTCAAAGTCCTACACATTACTTAAACTGTTGTTGTACTATGTTTAAGTCTGCTTTGAAGGCCGTTGCACACACACCTAAAAAAACAAATACTCAATAACACATCCAGGAGACAAACATGCAGTTCCTTAGAGGCACATTTAGAGAACCATAGAGGTTAGAAAAAGAGGCAATCATTTATCCAGAAACTTAGATACATATGCAATGACAGCCACAGATACGAAGTCAGATATCCATTCACAAATCTGATAGAGAACTGACACTTTCCCAGTCTAACATGCAGAGAATTAACCCTTGTATCATGTTTTGGGCCTTGTACAGTTTAGCATGTTTATGAATCCATACTAATCCAATGTATACATCCATTTCAAGCTATAGTTTGTATGGAGCCTAAGTCAGGGAAATTACCTCCAACGGATGGTTGTGTACTTGCCATTAGATTTTAAGCAAAATATTGAAACTATAGGGGTACAGACAAATTTGGAAGAGGGACTTGTAATTCTAGTAAATGGTGTCCCTACTAAGGGGCCGATTCCGATTCCGGTCGTAAACCGTACCGACCGACTCGGACCTGGAATGGAGACCGACCGACACGGACCTGCACCGTACGACCCGCGCAGTACGATGCCTTGTGTGTGAATTACAACCTACCCGCACGGAACACAAGCCGCACGACCGAACCGTTCGGAAATCATTGATTCGCCCGTAAACTGACCGGGAATCGTACCAACCGACACGCATTAGGAATTGACACGAGCGAAACGTACCCGGGATGCACGAGCCGCATAGTACGATGCAATACGTGTGAAACGTGACCGACTCGCACGGAGCACGAGCATGAAAACCGAGACGTACAGCAAATAGTGACTAGCAAACAATAGAGCCCTTTGCGTCCGAGGCGTACACCAATGTCGAAACACAGCAGATAGTCAGTGTGACAGACTCGGGTCACCCTGCGCAAGCCACAGGCAGCGTCCGACCCGGTCAAACGAACGTCTCCATCATGCACAACAAAAGCAAAGGAAATAAGACAATTTTTTTTTTTTAAAGCAATGACACAGCCAATTTATAAATAACATTTTAAAAAAAGGAACAAAGACACACCCACAACTCCAACTATATAGAGGCCAGAAATCCCTACCATGATCCTTTGCAAACTACAGGCATAAGACAGCAGACAACCCCACCACACTGCAGAGACACACCACAACTCACACAACACACAACAACTACACCATTTGCACCACTCAAAAACCAAATCACATATTCACTGACAAACTCACACCCACCACACTCACTTACACCCTCACACACACATCAATCACCACAACCACCCAGCACCATGCCCCCCAAGAAGAATCCAAAGTTCACAGATAGTGAGTTGGAAGTCATGATAGACGAAATACTCAGGGTAGAGCCACAGTTGTTTGACACATTGGGCCAACAGACCCCCATGTCACAGAAAACCAAGATGTGGGAGACGATTGTCGACAAGGTTAACGCACAAGCTCCTTGTCGGCGCACAAAGGACGACATACAGAACAGGTACTATGATGTGCGCAGGAGGGTCAAGAAGCTCATCAACAGGGAGCACGCCTTGAGCACAGACACTGGCGGTGGCCCTCCTGCCAGACCAACGCACTTCAGGACCTGGGAGGAGAAGGTGCGGGCCATCCTACCACCGGAGAGCATCCATGGATTAACAGGAATACCAGAGCCTGGTGAGTACACAAACAATATACTAAATTTTGTGCGGCAATACACATATATCACTCTCAAGGGGACTGTTAAACCAATTCCTGCCAGCAAAGCCATAGCAACATAAAGGCAAGTATCCTGTGATGTGTATGCCAGTTACCCAAACACAATACCTGCCATCCCACAGTAAAATGGAACTACGACATAACATGTACAAACCTAACGACAAATACTGCAAGGCATTAGCATAAATCAACAACAAACACAGTCATCCATTTCGCCAACAACGTCACACCACCTCACAGGAAAGCTGAGTCAAAATGAAGGAAGGTTGGGCTGCTGGGAATGTGCATGTAGCAGAAAGCATGATGGGAGTTGCAGTCACAGCCAACAGTCCCCCCTGTCCCAGCAAGCTCACACTGAACCATGCTCACCTCACAGGGAGTGCAAAAGCACTGCCAAGATGGCTGACACTAGGCCCTGCTGTGGGGAGCACAAGGCCCTGCTGGGACTTGGGCTCAAACAAACAACAGGACACCAAATGCCTGACAGCCTGAAAGGTAACTCACACTCCCTGCAATGGTAGCATGCTGCATGGTGGGATAACTGGACTGGGGGAGGAGTACTGCCTGCTCTGACCACATCTACCAGCAGGTACTTGCACACACACACCCCTTAACACAAACGCAACACAACCCACCTGGTATAATGCATTCCCTCAGAATCCATTTAAATATCCCACAAAGATTTTACACACTGGGTTCAGCAGTGTGAAGCACATGGGCTTGTTGGTACTTTTGTGCAAACAAACACCAGGACAACACTGCCTGCCAACTTGTCAACACAGGCACACCACCACATAGGGAAAAAGCTTCACAGGAAGTAAGGTCAGGTATTGTGGGAAGGTGGGTGTAGCCAAAAGCATGATGGGAGTTGAAGTCACAGCCAACAGTCCCCACCCACATGTCCCAGCAAGCTCCCACTGAACCATGCTCACCTCACTGGGAGTGCAAAAGCACTGCCAAGATGGCTGACACTAGGCCCTGCTGTGGGGAGCACAAGGCCCTGCTGGGACTTGGGCTCAAACAAACAACAGGACACTAATGCCTGACAGCCTGAAAGGTAACTTACACTCCCTGCAATGGAAGCATGCTGCATGGTGGGATAACTGGACTGGGGGAGGAGTACTGCCTGCTCTGACCACATCTACCAGCAGGTACTTGCACAAACACACCCCTCCCACCAACACCAAAATACACACCTAGAATTATGCTCCACAAGAGAGTGAGTGAAAAGTCTCTACCAAGAACACAGACAATGGCCTCTGCTGTGGGGAGCACAAGGCCCTGCTGGGACTTGTGCTCAAACAAACAACAGGAAACTACTGACTGACAGCATGAACGTAAATTGTGACTCCGTGCAATGGAAGCATGCCACATGGGGGATTACCTGGCCACTGTGGGTGAAGGAGGTCCTGCAATGACTCCAAATGCCATCAATGCTACATCAAAACATACCTTCTCTGCTCGAACAAATTGCACCCTGGGACCAGTCACTCCAAAAGTAAATGCCTTGGCAAGATGTCTGACACATGGTCCTGATATATGAATTGGCTGCAAGTCACACCTACGCACAGGCCAACTCAAACACATTTACACTCACAGCCATTGGAACTGTAGGTATCCTCCCACTGTCTGGCGATTCAGTGTCCCTGGGGTGTCCCCTGACCTGCCTGTGAAGGTGTGTTTTGTAGATGACAATTGGGGAGATGCAGACATAGTACATAGCACCAAGCACACACAATGTCACATATACATCATTGACAGTGGACACCTGACAGTGACTAGAATGGACACACACATATAGCTGACACTGTAGCATGGTGTCATACACAAAATGTGCATTTGTGATCTGCACTTCAATACCACATCGGTCTGCGTTGTATGCATCATTCACACAACACGTCACTCACTGTCATGGACAATCCAAACACAATGACTATCCTGGACTGCATCGGATGACGCATGCAACTCACAGCAGCAGAACTGTAACACACACACCTCTGCCCATCACTGTCATGAGCATGGAAAAGAAAGAGTGCTGCTGTGCCCAATCCCTCTCACTGTGGAGGAAATAGACAAGATAAAAGATGTTAGCACTGACAAAACTCTGCACCAACATCATTAGGCACGGTAACACCATGACTTGTTTGAAATGAGATGTGAACTAGGAACACAGATAACCAGAAAGTATCTCACATTGGATCACAGGCATACCGGACTGTGACCATGTTGCACAGACACACCAATGTGACGCACAGAGCAACGCAACCAATTCCACCACACATGCACCAAGCTTGATACATACCGTAAGTGTAATTGTACGTATGTCATCGTTATAGCACAAATGTGGACAGGGATGATACAGCTGTGTCAGGCATGTGATGGAACCTGAGTAGCAATGGACATGTACAGACAATTGATCAATGCATGAGCTGGTCATGCACACAGCTTGATGTGCACATCGAAATGCTTCAGGTTGCCATGACAAAGTGCTTCAACAATATCAACCTCAGTCTGTCACAACTTTTGACAATGCAATGTACAGACTCTCATTATGATGTCCAGTGGCAAATGTCATGTGTGTGAAACGTTGATGTTGGTAGAAACATAACATACATTGTGTGTCTCCTCCAAACACAGGGGATGCTGGGGACACAGCACGACCTGAAGAAGAGTCCCAGTCCCAGACTCTGGCGGACCATGAGCTCACCGGTGTGGATCAGTCCCTGTCCTCTTCGGACGATGACCTTGAACAACCTGGCACCTCCGGTGTGACTCATCGTGCAGCCCCAGCAGCAGTAACATCAGCACCCCCTGCAACCACACCTGCCACATCTGATACCACACCGAGTAGCCCTGCCGACACGGACAGGCCGAGGCCACTGAACAACAACGGAACAGGTACACAGGGCACCCTGGAAGCAAGGGACAACACCACCGTCGCAAACACTCAAGTGGTCCCAGTGTTGCCTGTGCCAGCCACGGCAGGTCCTGCCCGTGTGGGTAGGGGCGGTGGGAGGGTGGGCAGGCAGAGGACACGGCCTGCAGAGGGGCTGGACTGCATGATGAGCCACACCTGGGACGCATCATAGATGCGTACCAGGAAAGCACCGGAGGATTTGGACAGGTAGTGGGGATCCTCAAGGACATCAAAGAACAGCAGGCTGCACATCATGCCCGCTTGGACTCCCACATGTCCCGGATGGAGTCCAAGTGGGACAAATTGGATGAACTAACAGCGGTGCATAGGGACATACTGACATGCCTCCGCCAGATCAGCACCAACATGTCCACACCTCCCTGTGTGCCCACAACATCTGTTGCCACAACATACGCAACTGCCACAGGGAGGGAGGAGGACTCTGGCGGAGAGTCCTCTGCACCGCAGCTGCCTGCACATGAGGGTCCCCCGAGACAGAAGAGGGGTCATCCAAAGAAGGGGAATTGAGATGCTGATGGCCATGCATATCCCCCAGGAACTCAACACCTGTTCTGTGTGTCGTCCCTTGTGTGCAAACCAATTAACCTTGTCGACTGACACACAAATCTCCCACTTGACATGGAGGGTCAAAGTTGTGACAATGCAGCAAATGACTGTGGATTCTACTCTGGACATTTCATCTCTTAAGACTACCAACTCACCTGTGAACTTTGGATTACCATCACATTGTACAGCACTTCAAATTCCGTTCACCATCCTTACACATGTCTGTAAATAAAATCACATTCACACAATACTTGCCTCTGTCGTGATTTATACTTTGTCTGTGTCATGGCGATGATGATCTGATAAGGAACACTGTCGTTGCAAACTACCACAGCAATGTGAACACCGTTATGTGAGTCATGGTAATGTGAGACATATGAGGGAGACACACCACTAGGGCAACACAAGACATACTCACCATGTCCAGCTAACTCATCCTCATAAGTGATGTCAACAGGAAATACAGTGGAATGCACATACACCAAACCCATCCTGGGTCAGTGGCAAGCATTCCACAGGTACAGGATGCTAATGACTGTCTGATGTGTAGATACACACGGAGGACATCCCAAAGTGAAGCACAGGTTTATTAAAGATTCACAACGTGAAAATGCCACAACTGATGCAAGTTAACCTCATGTAACAGTGAGCAAACATTAAACAAGTTTTAAACAAGGAAAGTCCAGGGGTGTGTGGCACATCATTGGTTGGGACAACGACTACTTGCACTCTGGAACAAGGAGCTGGGTTTTGGGGTTCAGACATCACCATACAGCAGCCAAAGTACCCTGTGAAGGACAGACAGAAAACACAATCAAAAACCTTGAATTACAGCATACAACAACAATATACATGCCCACAAATGTAACAAAACTACGTACACACAACATATCAATCAGCTAAATACTGTTTGGGAGTACAGACTACCTGAAAGGACACATCACAGCAAGCATCCTGACAAGTAGCACACAGTCACACTCAAGCAGCACAAGTGCACCACCAACAGATATCAAGCAAACACAATACTTTGAAGACACATCAGTGTATACTCACATTCATGTGAAGAAGTTGAGGATCAGCTGGCTACGAACATCATCCTCACCCTCATCATCACTGGCATCATGCCCCAGGGCAGGATCCTCCACGGCTGGTGGAGGTTGGTCATCGTCATCTTGGATGAGAGGCAACTTCTTCATCACTGCCAGGTTGTGTAGCATGCAGCACACTATGATGATTCTGCACACCTTAGCAGGTGCATATGGGAGGGCCCCTCCTGTCTTGTCCAGGCAGCGGAATCTGCTTTTCAGGAGTCCAAATGTCCGCTCGATCACTCTCCTGCTACGACCATGTGCCTCATTGTAGCGCATCTCCGCCGGTGTCACAGGGTTCCTGAGGGGTGTCAGCAACCACGGCATGTTGGGGTATCCGGAGTCACCTACATAAAGACAATAGCACATTAGATGAGTCTTAAAGAGGGTGTAAATAAACTTTAGCAAAATCACACAATAGTAAACAGTCAGTACACACCGACAAGCCAGGCACACTGGTGCTGCATCTGTGACATAATCGTTGGGATGCGACTACTCCGCATGATGTAAGCGTCGTGCGCTGAACCTGGGAAACATGCACAAACATGTGAAATGGTCATGTCGGCCAGACATACCACCAGAGCATTGATTGAGTGGAAATGTTTCCTATTCCGGTATGTCTGCTCATGTGCCTGTGGTGGTACCAAAGCCACATGTGTCTCATCAATGGAGCCAATGACATGTGGCATCCTTCCCAGGGCATAGAAGTCACCCTTGATGTCAGAGAGTTGTTGTGGTGTTGGGAAATGGATGTAGTGGTTGAGGAAATGCAACATCGCCTCCAACACATCTCGTAGCACACGGCTGAACATGGTCTGTGACATCCCACCAGCAGTAGCAACTGTGTGTTGGAAGGTACCGGTGGCAAAGAAGTGTAGGGTTGCCATAACCTTCACCTTCGGGGTCAGCGCAGTAGGGTATGTCCGGCCAGGTTGCAAGTGTGGTGCCAACTGCTCCGCCAAATCTTCAATCAGTGGCCTAGTGAAGCGGTACCGTCGCATGCAGTCACATTCAACCATGGTGGCAAGGTCAGGGAACGGTCTGTGGACAGCTAGTCTCCTGCAGTGCATAGATGAGCAAAGACAGTTTGTCAGTTCCCCTATCTAGGTGCCAGTGTACATGCTAAATAGCACATGAAACAACAGGACACAAAGACATGATGTATGTGCTATAGTGTATGTGCACACATGTCAGATACATGCCCATCATCTGAAATCTCAGCTCTACAGGTCCACACAACAAGGTCCATGTTGTGCTGTGACCAATCTATGGGCTCTGCCACAGTACATCAGTATGAGTGTCAAAATACCAGACACACACCACAGTCACTAGTGAGGACAGATGTCTACCACACATCACAGGTTTTTGACAGACACACACAGGGACCTTGTGTCGCCACAAGGACACCATCATGATGTAGCATCTCATATACACACCACAACGCACACATGACACACACATGAAGTGCCACAACGTTTTTTTGCATCTCACACATGGTGTCTGTGACACACAGACGCCACATCAACTCACATTGACAATACACATGGATGTGGTGACCGTTTGACATTGAGCACATGAAATCAGAGTAATCTCCGTAGCTAAATGCACACATACTGTGGATGAACATCACAATTGTGGCACTGGGACACCCTGTGACACACATCCCATTCCACCTAAGAGTCAGGGTGTATGTCACATGTCATACACAATGTACCCCAGGAACTGTGTACATGCCTCATGCCCTGAACTGTACAGTCGTCAATCACAGTGGTTATGTGTCCAACACACAAAGGTATCTGTCCCCATGACACCTTGCCCTGCCTGGGAGTGGGTGCTACTAAGTGACACATACCAAATCACATGTTTACCCACATATGCACACACAGGTAATGCAGCCTGACATGCCCCTTGATATACTGTGTCACAGGCTGTATTGTTGTTGGTGTGCCCATGTGTCCATGGAAAGCTATTGTGGGTGGAATACTTAGCACATTGCCTGCAATGGTGACTGACGCGGTTGACCAATTCAAAAGACACATCGGACACCTAGGGAATGAGGCGAGCACACGCCTTGCACACACGCCTTGCACATTGACTGCAATGGGGACTGACGCGGGTGACCAATTCAAAAGAAGCGTCGGACACCTAGGGAACGAGGCGAGCGCACGCCTTGCACACACGCCTTGCACATTGACTGCAATGGGGACTGACGTGGGTGACCATTTCAAAAGACGCGTCGGACACCTAGGAAACGAGGCGAGCGCATGCCTTGCACACACGCCTTGCACATTGACTGCAATGGGGACTGACGCGGATTTGGCCCTTGTATGATTCGTGTTCTGAAAAATCAGTTGTCTCCCTACAACAATGTATCAGACTCGTTGGTGTAATGAGTTTGAAATATTTGAACGATGCGGAAGGCGTGTACGAGCCGTGCAATGCGATGGATTGGCCAGATTCATAGGATGCAAACGTGTTGGACCTATCGCTTTGGATGCATGGGACAGAATCTGCCTCTGCAGCACAGATATAAGGCTGTCTGTTCCCCTGAGAGCTCACTTGCCTGCACGACATGCTCCAGATTGACATCTCTGCTACCACTGCTGCTGTCTGTGCATCCTCTGGCTCCAAGAATGGCACGTACTGTGGATAGGGCCCCATTCTTCACAGAGGAGGAGAACAAGGCCCTGCTGGACAGCCTCCTTCCACAGTACAGCAAGCTGTATGGGACACCAGGGGAGCAGGTGAGTGTGCAGTCCACATCCCTTTTTCATTGTGCATGTTGTCTGACTGGCACTAATGGCATTGTGTACACCAGTGGCTAGCATGCTCACTGAGTAGTTGTTACCCCCAAATTGTGTATGTACCTGTAGTGGACAGGTACTGTGCATGAAAAGTGCATTTTAACACAGTTATTATACTCAGGCAATGTTTCAATTTTGTAAATGCAGGACAACTGTCAATCACCAAAGTTGCACTACCTGTGTACATCATATGCCCTTGTGATGAAGACATGTATATCCAACTGTGTGTTGCACAAACATGTTGCATGTCTGGTAATGGACTTTTATCCTTGTCATCCTCACAGGTTGATGCCCATCAGAAGCAGGAGATATGGCTGACCATTGCCCGGGCTGTTCGTTCTGTGGGGGTCTACAGACGCCGCATCCGCAACTGCCAGAAGAGGTGGCAGGACCTTCGTGGCTGGACCCGGAGGATCGCCAGAGTCCAGCTGAAGCTGTCGCCTCCTCGCAGAAGGGGCGGACGACGGACACTGACCCCCACATGCACCGGATTCTGGCTGTGGTCTTCCCTGACCTGGATGGGCAGTTAAAGGCCAGACAGCAGCAAGGAGGGGGTAAGTGCATGCCTTTTCTGTGAACTATGTCTCACATGCTCTTTGCACTCCTTCATCCTGGTTACACTCCCACAGATCTCCTGTCTGCTTGAACAGGAGTCATGTTCCTAAATTAGGTCATGGCCCATCCTCATCTGATACACAGGTGTGGCCCTTTCAGTCTGTGACTTGTGTCACTTGTGTATTGGTCCCTGCTGTTGTCCACAATTAAGGTTGTAAACAGCATCTGCTACCGGTGCATTGTTTTGTCCTCATGAGTGAGGCAATTGATTGCCATGTGTCTGCACATTGCCAGAAATCAGACATGTACTCTATGTGGGCAAATGATATGTGTTCCAATTGATGCTTTGGCTCACCATATGTGTCTGGGGTATTTACCACACAGCCATGCAGCAGGTAAGACAGTGTTGGGGCCTCATAATAATGTACATCATGTGTGTCACACATGCATGAACACATGCCTAGTGTTCAGGGTAATCCCATGTTGCACATGGAACTGGACAGGTATGCCTACTCCGGACATGAGGAACACTCTGTGCTCCTACTCCTGTGTGTCAGCCTACATTTAGTTCATTGTGAATTATGCAATATGGTGTCTGCCTTGGTGTCATTCTGGAGTGGCCTAGCTTCTTAGACTCCTGTGGTGTTGAGCATTTTGGTAGCTAGCTGAGGTGTGGCTAATGGATCATCACAATGGGGAAAAACATAGGTGTGTGATCACTTGACGGTGCATAATGATGTATTATACATAATAGTCCAGGCAGCCTCAATTCGTTCTCATCAGACTGTGATGTTATCATGTTCACAGATTGGTGCTTGCAGTCACTCAACTGTCGCATTTGTATTACGTGGGATCATCATATGCCTTAAGATGTGTGTAGCAGTAGTGGAACATGTGCACTTGACAGCTGCAGGGCTTACATTCCCCAAAATGATAATGATGGCGACACAGTGCAGACTTTTTTATTTATGGATGCACTGCCCCTGTGACTTTATCCAGTGATGACTGATTAGCCAGACTGGCCTGTAGCATGGTATCCCACTTACTAATGTGTATCCTGCCGTTATGTCAGTTGTACAGCATACACTCTATTGTGGCATTGACCATCAATACATGGGCACATCATGATGTCTTGTGAAGGAAGCATATCCATTTTACTGACAATGAGTTTGGCCATCCCTTATCCTGACACATGTACTGAGTCAGTGGCAGGAGATGGGATATGTGTGTACTGACACATTTCATTCACAATTTAAGATGTTCTGAGATATGTCTATGTGGTGCATGTGTGCACATAAAAGTAGTGGCATACTACATGCACCAGACAGATGGGTCCATGGAGGGGAAGTGTATGAGTGGCAGAATGACAGGTGTCTTTTTCAATATGTGCCAGCACTTCTAGCAATATTTAGCAAATGCGGCAAATGCGTCACCTGTAATGTGCTGTAATGACTGTGATGTCTCAGGAGAAAAAAGTGACTGATGTGTATCTGTTTATCCTGATTGTTTGCAGAAACATCTTCGGCTACTGGAGGAGAAAGCTCCACGGACCAAGAGGAGCCGCAGAGCCAGACTGGGTCTTCTGGAGAGGAGTTGGAGGGACCCAGTGGCACAGAGGGTGAGGGGAGCCACACTGAGGATACCTCAGCTACAACCACCTCGGCTGAGGAACACAGCATCTCCAGTGAGGACTCCCTTGTGGAGGCGGGTGTCAGCAGACCCCAGACAACACCAAGCGAGTCTGTCCCCGCCACCACCACTATCTCCACCCTCCCATCTGCTCCCATCCCAGAGGTCCGTGGAGGCCCCCGTGTAAGGGAGCATTTCTCCTTTGTGCCAGGCACCGCACCCCCTGCCCCTGTCTCCCCTGCTGCCCTGAGTGTGGAGTCTGTGGACTTGCTGAAGCAGCTCCATGTAGGGCAGACAGCGATGCTGAGTGTCCTCCATTCCCACACCAGTCTGTTGACACAACTGGTGTCCTTCATGGAGGGCATCTCATCAAACATGTCTGCCCTACATCGGACTATTCAGGCCATGGCCTCCACACAGACATGGCTTGGCAGTTCGGGCTGGACTGTTCCCATGAGGCACAGGGTCAGACTGATTTGCATATGGCCATGTCTGAACTGGGGTGGTGGAGTGAGCTAAAGAATGATGATGGATTAAACCCAAAGACGTGGGTCCCTTGCTCACTTTGCCACTGGATTCAAGCAAGCCTGGCTGATGACGGCTGAAATGCCAGAAACCGGTCCTAGGATGCTTGTTTCCGGTCCAGGGAAGACATGGCTTGGCAGTTCGGGCTGGACTGTTCCCATGAGGCACAGGGTCAGACTGATTTGCATATGGCCATGTCTGAACTGGGGTGGTGGAGTGAGCTAAAGAATGATGATGGATTAAACCCAGATCAGTTGACTGGGGGTGAGTGTTTGATTGGCTCAAACGTTCCGTCCATCATCCCCTTTTGTATCGCTTCACACAGACGTCAGCAGTGTCCCTCCTCCAACAGTCACTCACCCCTCCTACCTCTGCCACATCCACAATCCCCACTGCCCTACCTGTCCAACGCACACACACACCAGCACCGGCACGCACCACAACAGACACAAGCAGCACACAGCCACGCAAGCCAAAATCCAGAGCCACAGGCACGCACACTCCGGGGACTGATGGCACACACACAGGGGATGGGTCACAGACGCACAGACATCCACAAGCACTCCGCAGTCCTCAGATGCCTCTCCCTCCAAAACCCCTTCCCTTGCCTCACCTGCAACCCCCCCTTCCCAGCAGCTCTTCCTCTGTGACCTTGGCCTCTTCCCCACCGATCCATCTGCTCCAACTCTCAAGGGGAAGAGGAAGTCACCACGCATAGGGGGGAGTTCCCCTGCCACACGGACACCCTCCCCCAGGCGCACAGACACTGAGGCCCCCATCCGCAAGTCCCCCCAGACTAGGAAGAGCAAGACCCCACCACAATCCTGCAGCTCCACCACACAGTCTCCGTCCTGCAGCCCCCAGGCCACCACTCCACAGGTCCCCCAACCACACCCTGCCCCTGGTTCACTCACACACCGATACCGCATCCCCAAAATGATTAGGCCCTCCCCCCTACCACATGCACTTCCACCTCACACGCTCAGCCTGTTGCTGCCACTAGTGTGGAGTCCGTGTTTCCCCCCTCTGTCCTGCCAACCTCACCTGGACCCCATGACACTACTTTGGAGGTTAGCACTGCAGTGGAGAGCTCATCCACCCCGTCTGACTTTGGCACTGCAGTGGAGACCACGTCCACACCATCTGACCTGCCCACTGCTGTGGTGCCGGCAACCACCCCATCTGACTTCATCCCTGCAGTTGTGACAGTGCCCACTGTGTCAGACACCTCCACTGCAGTTGCCAGTGACACTCCAGCACCCACCACCCCTCCCCTGCCCCATTCTGCTGTCCCCTGATCCTGTCCCTGTGGTGCCTGGCCTGCCCTATGTATGCCCCTCCAAGGGGAGATGTCCCCTGGTCGTAGCAGTGCAGGCAAGCAATGGGTGACAACTTGTCACATGTCACCCTGGTTGAATTGTGAAATGGACTGGCCATTGGCCTTTTGACATTGTGGACTTGAATTACCAGTTTTGAGGAGTTTTATTTTTTAATAAAGCAAATTGTTGTTATCCATTGTTGTTGCATCTAATGTACATGATGTTGATGATGAGTATCATGGACTTGATGTTGTACTTGTGTTTTAAAGGTACAACAGGATGATTTGTTGATGTGATGGACTCCATGTGGTCCATGGGATATGTGTACTTTTCTGCTATGTATCCATGACATCCTTTGCTGCAATTACAGGGTGTAATGATTGCAAAATGTTGTAACCAGGATTATCTCTTTGGGTTTGCTACTTCACATCTTTGGCATACACTGTTGCACATATGTTGTACTTACATTTGGGCACATGGTGAGATTCCCTGACTGGGCCCATCTACACTGGACAGGCAGGTTTGTGCATCCATGGTACACAACTCATCTGTGTCATCAGTGCAACTATCTCCACATGTGTATTGCGTATGTGCAGATGACTGAAGGGACACTCCCGTAAACATGTTGCTGTGACCAGAGCTTTCATTGTGTTGTAATTGTTGGCTCACTGTGCAAGTGGTGTGCTGGCATGACAGGACCCTGCACAAACAACGTTTTTCACAGCTGACATTCCCCAGGAGTGGAGACCCTGCATGGCATTGTGTCATTCCGTGGCATTGCCTGTGCACATGGTGTGTGTTGTGTGAGCATGTCTGTGTGTGTTCCCTTCCCTTTTTTCGACCCAGCCTGTGTTCCATGCAGATGTTCCTGTTATGTGCACTTGCTTAGTTGTCCTGTGTTCATCAGACTTCTTTTCCCTGGGTTTACTGGGATGTAGGTGCATGGCAGACTACTGGTCATTAGGTTGTCATCCATGGCTGTTTTAGTTGTAATTTCAGGGGATGTTGTCAAACGCACATGGGACACATTCAGGATTCCCATTGGCACTTATGTGTTTCCAACATCATGTTGTTTTCCCTATGTGGTATCTGTCAGTGTGAGGCTCACTCGTATGTGTGTGTGACTACTCCCACTCATCAGGCTCATTGCTGCAATGTTGGAAGGTGTCAACATGTGTTCTTTGTGGGTCTCCTTTGGTTCCTCATTGGTGTAGGTGTGTGGCAGGGTTCCCAATGAATCGTGTTGTCTTCACATTATGCCCATGTTCCGCATACTGTGCAGTGTAGCAGACATTCACAGGTGTTGTTGACAGGCCATGTGTGTTGATTTTTGTGTACCTTAGATACCCCCACCACCCCTGGGATTGTAATGGGTGCTTGAGCAATGTCAACAGTCCCTGTGTGCCTAGCTGATGCACATTGTTGCAGATCAGGGTGTCTGGTGTTGAGGGTGACCACATGTGAGTAGTTTCATGTCTAGGCCCCTACCTACATTCTGCACATTGATTGCAGGACATGGCCAGTGATTTGTGTTTATGGAGGTGTGATGTGAGTTTGTTGTTCTGGACACATCTGACTGTGCTCCACAGTATAGGCAAAACAGACCTTTGTCATCACAGTGGTATTGGCGTACAGGCTACTGTCAACACAAATTAGGGTACTAGAGGGTAGTGCTGTAGTGGGTCTGTCTCTTGCTGTGTTGGTTGCTGTTCCACCCAGCTTGTGTCACATGAATACGTTGCTATACCACTCATCTGACAATGTATGCTTGACCACAAAGGGGTGCCCAGTTCATTAGTTACTTTTTGTATGGCACTGTGGACACATCTGTGTGATTGGAGTTCATCCTACTGTCATGTGTTGTGTACTAGCCTGGGGACACTGAGACACACACACGTGTTGTGTATGATATGTAGTGTGGGTCTGCCTGTCTGTGTTTGTGCATCTGCACCTCTGCATTGGTATTGCTTTTGCGTTCCATTGTGTGGATGTAGTTTGGAGGTTTTTCCCTAATGTCCATGCATCTTGTAGCTCATCATCCTGCACATTGCTCATGTTTGGTATGTCCCATTGCTGCCATGGTATGGGACTTTGTCACCTAACATCAACAGCCTCCACAGGAATCCTTAGTTTGTGTGTCCGTTCGTAGAGATATATTTGTGTATGCATCATGATGCTCACTTTTCACATAGTCTAATTGGACACTGTGGGCATTGTCAGGGCTCATGGCCAATGCTTGTCTGCACATGGCAGAGGGAGTTCTTGTGATACACAGCAATCTTTGCCTCTCAAATCTATGTTTGTATGTGACACAACCACCACATTGCCTATACATTGGTTGTGGATTTGGGACCAGTGAGCACAAATGCTGGTCTGGTGATGCTGCTATTATTTTGTCCACACTCACCTTCTGGTCACTGTAGTGATGTGGGCTTTGGAACCCATTACCACAATGTTCCTGAGATGCTGGAGTTTTGAACCCCACAGTCATCTTTTGGGCACACATGTGATGGGAGTCACATTGTATGTTCACTATCAGAATCAGTGTTGTGGGCATTTGGCACACACATTCATAGAATCTTGGAAAGATGGTAGGGGTGGGGGTTTGCTTGGTCACCCTATGCATGTGAATGCTGGTGGTGCAGGGCATCCAGCCCCCTATGAGTGGGGATGTTATTGGTGCAGGGCATCCAGCCCCCTATGAGTGGGGATGTTAGTGGTACGGGGCATCCAGCCCCCTATGAGTGGGGATGGTAGTGGTGCAGGGCATCCAGACCCCTATGAGTGGGGATGGTAGTGGTGCAGGGCATCTACCCCCTATGAGTGGGGATGGTAGTGGTGGAGGGCATCCAGCCCCCTATGAGTGGGGATGGTAGTGGTGCAGGGCATCCAGACCCCTATGAGTGGGGATGGTAGTGGTGCAGGGCATCCAGCCCCCTATGAGTGGGGATGTTAGTGGTGCAGGGCATCCAGGCCCCTATGAGTGGGGGGACTGGTATTGATGGGCATCCAGCCCCCTATGAGTGGGGGGTACTGTTATTGATGGGCATCGAGCCCCCTATGAGTGGGGATGGTAGTGGTGCAGGGCATCCAGCCCCCTATGAGTGGGGGGTACTGGTATTGATGGGCATCTGGCCCCCTATGAGTGGGGATGTTAGTGGTGCAGGGCATCCAGCCCCCTATGAGTGGGGATGGTAGTGGTGGAGGGCATCCAGACCCCTATGAGTGGGGATGGTAGTGGTGCAGGGCATCCAGCCCCCTATGAGTGGGGATGGTAGTGGTGCAGGGCATCCAGCCCCCTATGAGTGGGGATGTTAGTGGTGCAGGGCATCCAGCCCCCTATGAGTGGGGATGTTAGTGGTGCAGGGCATCCCGCCCCCTATGAGTGGGGATGGTAGTGGTGGAGGGCATCCAGACCCCTATGAGTGGGGATGGTAGTGGTGCTGGGCATCCAGCCCCCTATGAGTGGGGATGTTAGTGGTGCAGCGCATCCAGCCCCCTATGAGTGGGGATGGTAGTGGTGCAGGGCTTCCAGCCCCCTATGAGTGGGGATGGTAGTGGTGCAGGGCATTCAGCCCCCTATGAGTGGGGATGGTAGTGGTGGATGGCATCCAGACCCCTATGAGTGGTGGGTACTGGTATTGATGGGCATCCAGCCCCCTATGAGTGGGGGGTACTGGTATTGATGGGCATCCAGCCCCCTATGAGTGGGGATGTTAGTGGTGCAGGGCATCCAGCCACCTATGAGTGGGGATGGTAGTGGTGCAGGGCATCCAGCCCCCTATGAGTGGGGATGTTAGTAGAGCTGGGCACCCCCCCTAGGTGTGGGCACTGCTGGTGGTGTGGACCATGCTACCCCTGTGGTTTTGCTTTTGCTGGTGGACGGCATGTCCCCCCCCCTATGTGTGTGTAGCATTTCACATGTTCATGACGTTTGTTTGTGTGGGTGTCTGACTTACCATCTGCGATGTACGCGTCTGTTCATGATCCGGTCATAGATATACAGTACTGGGATGACCTGCGCGATGGGATTCATCATTGGTTCGTCTCGTACTTGCTGATTGTTGCTCCATCTCGTACACGTTGTGAGTTGGTCCGTTTCGTAGCAGTGGATCGTGTTGTGGCGCGAATCGGACCTGCTATTCATCTCTCCCGGATGCTGTGACGTGCTGCTAGTGGCGACCCATTCAGCGCGTAGGATTTGCGCATCGTACTTGTCCGGCCGGAAACTATTGTGGAAACTGCTTCCGGGCGATTCGGATGGGCGTTTGGATATGCGGCTCGTACGGGAAATGTTGCTGGAATCGAAGCCTACGTGTCGTTCGGAATTGTGGCACTTTTGCGCATCGTACTTCCTCGCCCGGACAGACCGGCTCCCAGTACGAGTCGGTCGCAAGGTAAGGCTATGGACAGCTCTCAGAGGGCTGTCCGAGCGAGATCGGAATCGGCCCATCAGAGTAAAAAAATATGGTAAGAGTTAGTAGATGTTACTAAAGTTAAACAGGCAACTTTATATCTGGTACAAAATAACGTATATTATAAAAACGTAGATATTCTTCAAGATATCACACATATGGACAACACATCGCCATTGACAGGTCAGATATAAAAACTGGATCGATTCAGAGTAGAAGAAATTGATGAAAATTATAGTATCCATCCCCTACATTCTAAAGAAATTGTGGGCGATGCTATTGATCTATATCAACTAAAAGAAGCAGAAAGGGCTCTCTTAATTGTATGGGAAAAAAGTTTAGAAACTTGCTGTTTCCATTATCTTTTTCCTACTGGAGTAGGTGGTAGGCATGATGATCGGCCTGTACAAATACTATTGACTGAGTATAGACCTACCAGATTTTATTCAGAGGACCTTAGATTTCACCAATGAATCCCTTATATGCTTCATCTACTATGTGAAAGTGACTTCTCTGCATTGTCTTATGCCATAAATTACATTTTGAAAACAGGTGTAAATCTTCAAAATCTATCAGAAAGAGAATTTGTGGAGAAAATTCACAGAAAAATGAACAGCTGGAATACAATTTAAATAATCTTATGGCATGTCAAAGTGGGACTAACAAATATTGGTATCATCGTCACGGTGAGCTGAAATGCATGTTGAGAAATCTAGGATCACCTTCATGGTTTCTAACACTCGGTTGTGCTGAGTATGTATGGGATGACCTGCATCAATTCTTGCAAGAGGCAGATTCAAATACAAAAGACGTCAATCTGAAGACTCCAGGAAAACTCTGCTCATTGGACCCTGCAAATGTTGGCAGATATTTTAACCACAGATTTCAAGCCATGATGGCTTTTATCTACAACAAGACTAATCCTCCTCTCAGTGGAGTGAAAGATTTCTTTTGACACAAAGAGTACCAAGCTAGAGGTGCTCCACATGCTGCTATGGGTAAAAGATGCACCAAAGTTTGTAACAGATACTGATGAGTCTGTGTTGTCTTTCATAGAGCAGTATATGACTTGATTAATCCCAAAGGACACTGGTGACACGATCTTAAGACAAGTTCTACAATTCGAAAATCATAGGTGTGGAAAATACAGTCATAGAAAATACAGATGCAAAGGAATATTTTACACAAGTTGTCGTTTTAGATTCCCACGACCTGTCATCTCAGAAGGAAGAGTGAACAGCTTTTTGTCTGCAGTCAAACACACCACTCATATGGAAATTGACAAAAAATACATACAACCTAAGAAGAACAGAGGTCTCCAAGTACATTAATGACTGCATTCCTCTCATTCTGAAGATGTTGAATGCAAATATGGATATACAGTTTGTTGCAGACAACTTTACTGCAGTTGATCGCTGTGTCACTTCATACTTGACAAAGTCAGAGAAGACAGAGATGAAAGAGATGTGGGAGGAGATTTCAGCTGAAAAAAGTCTTATGAAGAAATTGTACAGTTTTAGTTTGAAAATGCTTTCCCACAGAGAAATAGGTTCATATGAATGCTCGGCCAGGTTAAGCTCGGCTAGTTTATTCTCTAACTCTTGGGGAATTGTATGGTTGAGCCTAGGGCTTGCAAACACTTGTGACAGAGTATTAAAGTCATTCCCAGAAATCTAATACCTTGCTGAATTTGAACCTGAGAGTAGAGAAAGTCTGAAAACGAACAAGCTAGATACATACTACCCAAGAAGTACACATCGTGAAAACATGTGTTTATATGAAATACTTCAGCACAGTACATATAGAGGTAATGCTACTGAAAACATAGAAGAAGTAAGACTACTTGGATCTGGTGGTTGTTTGGTAAGACATAAAAAAGGAAATCTAATCAACCACAGACAGCTGAGTTTCCAAACACCACACAAAAAAATGTTTTTCTACTCACCACTTTCCAGTTGTTCCAGCCATGGCATGCAGAATTAGGATTACTTGGACAGTATGACTGTTATGAAGATTTGTTCAATGCTGTCAAAGATACCATAGAGTGCTCAGTATTTACAAATTACATTAAAATGTTGAGAGATAAAGTTGAACAGGAGGAAACAATTGCTGCTGAGATAGCCAATGACAGTTCTCAGAGTAGTGAAAGTTCAGCACCAGGAGGTCAACATCCTCTTGGAGAAGCAATTATTCAAAATGAAGCAGCTATATCTATAAATGAAGTGGAAAATGCAATGCAACATGCAAGAGCTGAAACTGAGGACAGTTACTGCAGAAACTGTTTAAAGAACAGGAAGATATTTTTTAATGAAGTTAAAGATAAAATAGTGCATGAATAGCTGCATGAGAAGAAAGAGTGCCAGTTTTCTTCATTTAAACCAGTTCTACTATATATCAGTGGTCAAGCTAGTACTGGAAAATGTTTCTTAATTAAAGTACTCACCAGTTACCTACAGAAGACTACAGATTCATATTTGTTATGTGTAGTAACTGATCCAACAGGATTAGCCGCACATAACATTAAAGTAATTACTCTTCATTGACTACTATTACTACCTGTGGAACATGACATCAAGACATTCAGATGAAAGTAGCTCATGTCACGCCAGAAGGAGAGTGGAGAGCAGAGAGGGTGAGGTTACAGTTGCACTTGCCTTCTTGGATGTTTACAGAGAAATTTCGAGCCGGGCTTTTCACCGGGAATAGTATGCAGCCCGTAGCCCGTTCTCCGTACCCCGCATTTGGAGTTCTACACCCAGTAGCTCTTCTAAGGATGGGGGGAGATGGGTGCCTTCAGCTAGTTGCTGCACCAAGTGCATAGGCATAGGCATGTCAGACGGAGGCGGCCAGCGTTAGGTCGGGCAGCTTGTTCGACGGGGGTAGCGCTCTTACCTTTTTATCACAACTTTTAGTACCAGCCCCCCTACTGTTGTCTCCTCAAGCCTGCCTTCAGTTTGCTTTACCTTCCCCTGCTCCACCTGTTCTTCTTAGTGGGAGAAAGAGAGGACAGTGTTTCGAGCAGAGGGCACAGGTTTATTCTGGTGGCGTTCCCAAAGTTTCCTCATTAGGCTGTGCTGCCAGTGTTGCACGGAGGCGGCTAGCATTAGGCTAGTGTGGTTTGTGCTTGACTCACTCATCCACTCTGTCCATTCCCCTATCCCCATCCCTGCGCCTCAGCAAGGTACATTTCAAATCTCTATTTGTGCACTTTGAATGCAGAAAATTAAAAAAACACTTCGAATAGCTTAGTTTTTGGAGCCTAAAAGCACACATCAGAGATATTAGTCAACAGTGTATAGCTAACAAAGCAGGATCTTTTTTCCTTAACAAAGCGACACATCACTAATTATCCCTTGTTCAATCATAATAGTTACTGTGTAACCTTTGATCTCGGATAACACCTCTAACCAGCAAATATATCTAAACGATCTACAGCAGTGAGTGCAGGTTGAGATCGTGGATTATGTATAAGAGGGCAGGCATTTTTTATATGGTTTTAAAAAAATTAAGAAATCGTACAGTATTTATGAAAAGACTGGGTTCAGCACAATCATTTAGGAAGAGAAAACGGAGATCAGTGCATATAGGTGCTCTCCCAGGTCTGCAAGCAATACCAGAGTTTTTTCCCTCTTCTACCACCTCTGCATCAAAAGATAAAGGGAATATGTTAAAAGGAAAAACTGTGCTAAAATGCGTAAAGCCAATTAATATTGCAACATCAAAAGCAGCAGGACAAGAGCTGCAAGTCGAAGTTATTGTAGAAATCAAACAGCCAGACTCCTCTCACGGAGGAGTTCCGGGCAAGATGGCGTCTGAGTAAAAGCCACCGCTTACCTCTCTCCCCTTCGGTGAAAAAATATCCTGTCTGGTGGTCGCGATTATGCGCTGGGGACACGGCTGCGCCAGCGTCGTCCACAGTGTCCTTTGCTGGCCCCTTCCGATGTCCCTCCAAGCCGGGCATCGAGCGAACCTCTGCGGGGGAAAAAGGAACTTCTGCGGGGGATGCTGGGAGGCTCTAACGCGGCTTCTCCTGACAGCCGCTGCTGGGGCTGGGCGCGCCTACGTCCTGCGGTGGTTGCCTGGAAATGACAACGCGTTCCAGGCTGAAGCACTGACAGAGTCAGTTTCAATGGCAGCTCAAGGGAAGGGAAAGCAGCGAGTAATTACCTCCGCTGCAACGCTGCGGCGAGAGGGCTCAGATCCCAAAATAGACATCAAGAAGGGGAATTTGCTGCCCGGCAAAGCAGAAAGACCAGGAAAAATAGAAAATGAAAAGATCAAACCTCCAGTAAAGGCAAACCTCCGGCGATTAAAGCCATCTACTGGAGTAGGGAAATCGCGGCACTACATTTCAAATATCTTTTCGCCCTTAGTTATGGGGGAAGGATATCCTAGGATGGAGAGGCAAAAGGATCCTGGCAATGGCAATGGTGAAGTGGGCGGGGCAGTAAGCAGCCTAATGCTTAAATCAGATCAGATGACAACACCCACTGATCAAAGTTAAAAGGCAGAGATCCCTTATGGGAGAAACATGACCCCCTGGCTGGAGAACTTCGCCAATACTATTATAGAGGCGCCGGGGCACGCGTCACATACAGGTCCAGGCGAAAAAGTACTAATGGTGGACATGCGACCCCCTGTGGTGGATATGGATATGTCAAGTACAACTAATAACGAGCAAGGCAGCAGATCAGCAGATATGGCAAGCAAGAATAGGCACCATTTCCCTGGAGGAATTGAGGGCCCAAAGGGAGCTATGGAAGCAGGCTGCTTGTCCCCAGATGTGCCGGGGGAAAACTTCTTCTCTCTGACAGAAGAGTCAGAGGTATCGGATACCAGTCTATTTATTAGCAGCGATGATGATGGCTCTGGCTCATCCTCAGGTAATAGCAGCCCATCAGAGAAAGTCACGACTGCCAAGAAAAAATCCAAACGGGCATCTGGGAGAGAAGCACCCAGGAAGAACCCTGGGGAACAAGAGTTGGTGGAGGAGCTGGGCTTGGACTATTCAGCAACACAAATGCTTTCCCCAGAGGATACAAACAAGGAAGAGAAGCAACTAGCGGCTAATGTTGGTGGGGTCCCAGATCATACAAAGAGAGGAAATTCGGCTGAACCGTCATTAGCTCTGATTCTGCAGTCCTTACGAGCCTTTCAGGATGATGTCAAGTATGACAATCAACAGGCAAGGCTAGCCACCAAGAAACTCCAAGGATCAGTACGGAAAGTGGGAAAGATCTGCTCTGACATCGTGGAACTATTGAATATGGTAGATCACATACGGAAATGCTCGAAAACACAGTCGAAACTCTGAAGGTTCAGGCCACATCGCAGGACAGTACTCTAAAGGATGTCATGCGGAAGCTCGAGGACTATGAGAATCGGCAGCGCTGTAACAATCTGAGGCTTTTATGTGTCCCGAAAACTTTGAGGGTAACGATGTAAGATAGTTTGTAATAAACATGCTGAGGGGCTCCCTACCCGAGCTTTCCACATGGGATTGGGATAAGGAAGTCCAACGTGCTCACCGATTCCCTCTATCACCATCAAGGCATTCCTCCGGAGAAAAGACGCTTCCCCCTGCCATATTGATTTACTTCAGCAATTTTCTGCTTCGTCAGGCTGTGTATGATCTAGCCAGACCCGATGCTAAAAGAAACTTTGAAGGATTTTCCTTCTTCGCCAAACCTGATTTTGCACATGCCACGGTGGAAAGGAGATGGCGGCTCAGGCAGTTAATGACCCCGTTTCAATCTGCAGGGGCCCTGGTATTTCTACAAATTTCAGCCAGGCTGAAAGTGGTGTATAAGGGTCAGAGTTTCAGCTTCACCTCTGAAATTCAAGCCCAGAAACTCTTGGACGATATTGCAACAGGGACTATGGGGGCTAAATCTTAAAATATGTATCAAATATAACAAAATGCTGGTTTAAGGCTGTTGCAGAGCTTAGCTCGGGATACTTGTACATATCAATGTGTATTTACTAAGGGGGGGAGGTGAAGGGAGAGGAGGAGTGGTACAGAGGTCCTCACACAGGCTCATGGTTGAGCCTGGTTGCCTAGTTATTGGTGGTGGGTGGGGGGGGTGGCAGAGGGAGGGGGGGTTCTCAGACAGGGGATAAGAGGGATTAAGTTAAGTTCACATGGTTTTTCAGCCGGTGTAGATATTTGTGCAGTGCCTTTCGTAAAAAGGATAGAGATTTATGGATTGACAGCAGTGTTTGATAGAGATGGGGTACCAGTGCTAGGCTTATGTCACAAGCCCGTATTGGTGTACTGAGAGTTGCAGCTATTAATATCTGCAGCCTAAATGATGTGAAAAAAAGACAGAAAGTTGCGGTTGGGTTACAGTCACTGGGTGCTAATATTACCTGCCTCCAAAGAGACACACATAGATGGGGCACAACTACATATCTTAAAAACACTGGGATTTAGGGTGATAAGTGCAATAACGCAGGGGGCCAGGGTGCGGAACTTGGTGATCCTGGCTAAAGGAGGTGGGATGCAGTTAACTTGATCGTGCTCGGATAAATTTGGAAGCCTGGCGATCACAGAATGTCAATATGGTGTGGGAAAGAAATTAACGTTATGCACACTATATGGATGTAATAGTGACGACCCTCCTGTGTTGGATACTATCTCGAGTGAACTTGCTCACTGGCCTCTCACACTCATTGTCTGCATGGATTACAATATTAACCTGCCCAGCGATTGGTCTATGAAGGGAGGGTGGAGATATGTGGGTATGAAATCAAAAGTGTTTCGGGTTCTAAGGAATATGTGTCAGACTCATGGTTTGGTCGATTGTTGGCAGCTGTTAAAACCGAATGACCCAGGGTAAACCTGTTTTTCTAATCCACACATGACCCATGCCAGATTGGATTATATGTTTATCTCTAACTATTTTAATTCGAAATGTCATATAGAAAAACTATTGCAGGTGCTCTCGGACCATAACCCACTGGTGCTCGAGCTAGAAATGGAGCTAGCCAACCCTACCATGAGGCCCTGGACATTTGAGAGAGCTCTGTTATAGGACACTGGATACTGTGCTCACATGAGGCAGTGGATCCCAATTCTTCTGGAGGATAACTTGGGGAATACCTCAATTGAGGTGGTGTGGGATGCCATAAAGGCAGATATTAGGGGAGAAACATTACGGTATTCCCTCAACCTTAACAAACAGGCCAAGCAATCTTTGAAGATGTTGCAGGATAATCTGGGGGTGGCGGAAGAGGATTTGGTTAGAGCTGTTAGAGAAGGCCAGGATCTGGAGACTGCACAGCGGCAGGTAGCAATCACGAAGGCTGCTATCACTAACGTATTTACAGACAAAGCAGTGAGCAAAGATGTATCTCAGAAAGAAATGGTCTATGAGCTCAATGAACAGATTGGTCAGCACGCGGGCTGTTCGCACTAGGTAACAAACTTCATCAAATATAATCTGAGAGATTATTGACCCGGTGACAGGACAGACCACCAACCCAGATTTAATAAGGTATTAATTTGGAAGGTTTTACTGCTCTCTATATACGGCAAATGATAGGAGTGATCAGGGTAATATTGAAGGGTACCTAGACCCCGTATCACATGGGAAATTTGAAGAAGAAGATCAGGAAAGTGTAGATAGCCCACCGTGTTGGGCGGAAATATTGCTGACCTTAAATAGCCTGGCAAGGGGAAAAGCTGCGGGAACCGATGGCATTCCGACCGAGTTTTATATCACCTTCACAGGCCAGTTGAAAAATATCCTTAATGAATTGATTGTTTATATATTCAATGGGGGACGACCCCCCGGATAATGGTCACGGGAAAAAAATGTGATTTAAAAAAAAATAAAAAATTCCCAGTACAATTGGGTTCATACCATCCTATTACATTAATGAATGGGGACTCAAAGATCTATTCAAAATTGCTAGTTAGTAGATTAGCACCTATAATACATAAGGTTATCTCTGAGCGCCAGCACAGGTTTGTCCCTGGGAGGTCCACAATAGATCACATCCAGAGAGTCATCGCATTATTTGACATCACCAATGTTGCAGGAGACCCTATGGCTCTGTTTCTGTTAGATGCAGAAAAGGCCTTTGATAGGGTCTCCTGGCAATATCTATGGACTACCTTGTCTAGGAATGGGATCGGGGATGGCTTCATCGAAGCGATTAAAAGACTATATGTCAAACCATCAGCGCCTGTGATGGTATATGGCATACTTTCAAAAGAGTTTCCAATTTCACGTGGTACCAGGCAGGGCTGCCCCTGTTCCCCTCACTTGTTTGCGATTTATATTGATCCGTTTATTCGCAGACTAGAAAACAACAGACAAATACCAGCAATATGGTCTCAGAACTGGGGCACCAAGATCCTGGCCTATGCAGACGATATTGCTCTGGTGACGGCAGACCCAAACTCTGCCATAATGGCAACTGAAGAAGAAGCCGAACGCTTCGGACAGGTCTCTGGGTATGCACTTAATCAAGATAAGACCCAGGTTGTCCTCAATGGCAAGGTCAAGATGACTGATAAACAGGTGGTAGAAAAGGCCACATACCTAGGTATTTGCATATCCTCCTGGTTAGACAATGTGGTCAAGGATAATGTGGTACCCCTAATGGGTACTATCAAAAAAGACCTCCAACGGCTCAATAACCTACATTTATGTATTGGAGGAAGGTGAAATGTTATAAAAATGCTCTTCTTCCTGAAAATCCTATATATTTTTAGAGCCATCTGTCTGGAATTCACACCGCAGTGACTCAAAGCAATAGAGCATATATTCTCCTGATTTATCTGGGCTTATTCATGACCACGGCATGCGTTCAGATTTCTTACCCTACCTACGGACGGGGGGCAGGCTCTCCCAAACCTGCAATTATATTATTGGGCTACTACACTAATTTATCGCCGAGAGTTACTTCAGACCAAAACAGACAACATACAAACTGATAAAATATCCTCCCCCTTTGAACTTCTGTTGGGGAGGGAGACCAGTGGTTGTTTGTGGCGTCAACTACATGATAGCTACTACAAAAAAGTCAGGTTTAAAACCCTCTTTAGTGCTTTTAAAGTATGGAGTGCCATACGGAGAGTATTAGGAATTGGTAGACTAACTTTTTATACACCCTTAGATAATAATTATACTCTCCCGAAGGTTTTTAGAGATTCTTGTATAGGAAAATGGAAGAGGGCTGGAATTGATCGGATCAGTTGCTTCTTCACCCCCGCTGGCTTTCTATCCTTTGAAGAACTGAAAAAAGACTTCACTTTAGACTGGCGGGACTTTTTTAAGTTTCTCCAGATTAGAGATTTTCTGTTACAGAAAGGAGGGGGGGCGGCCATATTTGAGAAAGTGGAAACCATCGAAAAATAACCCAAGACAAAGTAAGTTCTATTGGTGAGATATACACGCTTATAAACTCAGCCTTGCCAGATGATTTGGACAAATATTCTCAGAAGTACCATTTTTGGGACATCACGACTACCGACGACGGCGCGAATATTTGTGGAAATATAAAAAAATATATCAGTGAATCATTAATACGCATTGTTATAGAGTTATTGAGATTTTTATAAATGTTTTATAGAGTTATTTATATAGTGAGTTATCTACTGTGATGGTTAGAATTAATTATATAGTTATAATTTTTTAATGTGGTGGTGGCTATTGAACTCGTGCTTTTGCTTCCGCTTTCGCGACGTAACCACGGGGTTCGCAATTGCCGACGTCATCTCCAGCTCGGCCTCACCACGAAAATGGAAAATTGGTTGTAGAGATGGTTGTTCTAGAAATACACTAGAGAAACATGAGTTTGAAGTGCAAGTAATAAACCCCCAGTGTGTAAAATACTGTAATATGTGTGCATATATGTGTGTTCACTTTATGGAAAAGGCATGATCATCGTGGTTAACGACGTCATCGCAACATCCCAAATAACTGAAAACACAGAAAATAGGTCTGAAAGATGTTTTTAAAAGAAACTTAGTGCAAATATATGAGTTTAAACATGCTTTGAAAGAAGTATGTATATAGTAATATGTGTAATGCAATGTTCGGAATGGATTTTTTTATATATTAGTTTTAGATGCGTTGGTGGTCATTGAATGTCTGCTTTTGTTTCAGTTTTTGCAACATGTCCGGGAGAATCACGATTACCGATATCATTGCGATCTCTGGAGTTACTGCGAAAATATAAAATAGATTTTAGTGATGGTTTTTATAGAAACTCTCTACAAAAATATGAATTTAGAGAATACTGTAAGAAACCCCTTGCGTGTAAAATTCAGTAGTGTGTGTGGATAAATGTGTTTTAGACTTTATGGGACGTCCAGAATAACCGCGAAGAAAATAGGTTTGAAAGATGGATTTTAAAGAAACTTAGTGCAAAAACATGAGTTTAAACATGTTTTTAAAGAAATATGTATATAGTAATATTTGCAGAGTAATGTTCAGAATGGATTTTTTTTACATATTATTTTTGGATGTGTTGGTGGTCATTGAATGTCTGCTTTTGTTTTCTGTTTTCGTGACGTGTCTGGGGGGATCGTGACGTTGTTGCAAAGATTGTCAAAAACTAAAGAAAAAAAAACTTTTAGAAACAAACTTCACAATATTTCAGGCACTAGGATGGCTCTGACAAGAGCCGTTGCGTTGGTTGTGTGTATATGGTTGCTATACATAACACCGGATGCAGAGTTTCAGGTTACTTAGAAACACCCTCTTGCCTTCATATGTAAAGTGCACTTCATCATTTCTATAAAATCAAGCATGTCAAGACGCAGATTGTTGTTATAGATACAGTCCATGTGATGGTCTCTGAGGAATGCAGAAACATTTTATTAACATGTTTCCTGGCTTTGTCAATCTGTGAGCAGAATTGATTTGATCACTTCTATTTCTGTCTTTGGCATATATTAGAGTACACCAAGACAGTGTGAGGGACTAGCGACATCAGTTCTGCAAAGGTTTCTTCCATTAGGATTTGCAGCCCTACCCCAGTCAACGTGCCTAGGTCATTGCCACCACAGTGCACAATCATGAGGTGAGCAGCTTTGGAATCCACAATGGATTTAACCAAAGCCAGCAACTGATGAAACTTTAACCCTCTCTGGGCAAATCAAGTAATCTGCACATTTGACAAACCCAAGAGCCTATCAATACCTCTTTTTTTTGCAGCCTCTTTAGCCCAATAAATATAGCTGTGGCCCACAATACATACTCTAAGCAATATTAAGTCAAGGAACAATAGGAGTCAGGAGAAGGCTGGAGCTGAATGAGGTAGTTTTGTAAAGGGAAAGCAGTTAAAATAGAGGTGTTTAAAAAAAAAGATATATTTTTTTTTTTCATTGGACGCTGTCAACATGAAAAAGTGAATACATTTAGGTAGTGTGTTGGATTCCTAAGTAAGAAGTCTTATTATTGCCTGTTGTTTAAAAAAGATATATAATACAAACATTGATATGCTTTTGAATCTGTGAAGTAAACCACACTTACAGTATCTCATATGGAAGTAGCATGTTCCTTCTAGAGTGTGCTGTGAACTTGTGACCTACTGGTTCCACTGGGTTGTTCGGTTCACTTAGCTAAGAGTGTATTTGGGGGGAAGGGTGTTAAAGAGACAAACATTTGTTTAGAAATTTGAGGAGTGATGACACAATTTAAGCAATGGCAAGCTTTAATTTCCAACTCAGGACTATGTATTAAACTGTTGTGCAGTATTTAATTTTTTTTAAATGAAGCTAGATTTAGGTTTGAACTCCAGTTTTTTTTTGCGATTTCTCTGCGATCATCGTGAATACATCGCAAACACACATAGATAGGAATCTCTTTTTGAAAAGGAGCGAAAGGGTTAACAGATACTAACCATTCACAAGTGGAGATAATGCAGTCTAAAATGAAGGACATGATTTCATTTGCTGCCTTACTTATAATCACAGAGTGCAAAGTTGAAGAGGTTGCCATCTCATGGTTGCTTTGTATGAGAGTGGTGTACCATTCTTGTGCTTAGTTTTTACAAATCCTAACAGTGTCAAAACTAGAAGGAGCTAAAACAACAATATAATCTACAAACTGAATTCACTGGTATGTACATAACTTTTTAATCCTTTATAAAAATTACATTAGAAATGAAGATGTATATGAGAGTTTGATAAAAAAGAGTATCACAGTGATAAGAAAAAATATATCAGATGCACTGTATCTATTAGAGGGTATATTTTTAAGAGGTCAGTGGTGAATGTTTGGGCAGTAAGAGAAAAATGAATTAGTGCTTCTTTATTTCATTACTTTATTGAAAAATAATAGTATAGTATTGTGGAAATTTGCAATGAGGAAAAAAGAATGTTTTAAATGTCTAAACATCATGTGCAGAAGAGATACATCTGTCATTTGCATTCTGGGAGTTGTAGTACTTTTGGTAACATTATTAAACAGGAGGAGTCACAAATAAAAGATGAGAACTTGTTGTCGGCCTGTATATGAATTAGAAGGAAGTAATACTTGTTAGGTATGTATTGGGGAGTGTTTGTCAATGTGGTTTTTAACTTATATGACCGCTTTGCATATGCTTAGATGGTGAGATATGGTTCTTGTGGTTGCAGATAGCTATATATATGGTGGGACCTTTGAGTTTACTTAAAGATGCAGAGAGGTATATATTTCAGGAAAGATGGCTTGAAGGTGTACATCTATTAAGAATTCGCATATATGTTTACATGGTGATCTATGTTCAGTAAGGCTGATGAAAATATAATGTATATGGTAAGGGTGGTGTATTTTCTTTAAACATGGTTTGTTTAAAATTGAGAAGGATTAATAGTGCAGAATGCCTCATTAGTTCTTGTGCTAGCTTTATTTGGAGTGTAACTTTTCTTTGGGAAATGCTGAATATATGTTTTAGAAACAGAAGATGTATTTGGTAAATGATGTAGCTATACCATTATCAAAAGGTTTTGTGCTTTGAAAAAGTTTTAAATGTTGTTTTCCACTTTAGAAACTTACTGATGCTTGTGCATGCTCAGTAACAAAGCAATGTATGCTCCTAGAGAGCCATGAATGACATATACCAAGTGTGAAAGCTAGACTTCACTCACACATATCTCAGTAGAAAAGCATATATACAGTAAAACAGGTAGTTTGATACTGACATAAGGAGATAACCAATGAGTCAGATATATAGTCACATGTGTTATGTATCTAACAGTAATGAAGGTACTTTCACAATCAGTCAGGCAGTACTCAGGCACTCATGCAATTACCCAACCACGAGTGAGGCAGTCATCAAATCAGTGATTCAGTATCCCTGGAGTTATTGAATTACCTAGACACTACACATGTACTCTTCAAATCAGGCAGGCAGAACTCATGTAGTCATTGAACTATGGAGGCACTCCCTATACATTCATCTAATCACCCAGCCAGTAACTATTTACTTATGCAATGAACAAGACTTTAACTATGCAGTCATTATAACACTTACGCAGAAGCTATGCAGTCATCTAATCACACACTTACAACCCATGCAGTCATTAAAATACTGAGGCACACACATGAACTCATGCAAACACTCTAATTACGTAGGGAATACCTTTGTAGTAAACCTGTTATCCTTCCAGTAGCTATGCACTTATTTAATTACTGGGGGAATACTCTTGCACTAATACAAGCACTCCAGCATTACACTTACTTTCATCCAATCTCTCAAGCTTTAGCAATGGAGTCATGCAATCACTCAGACACTAGTCATGCACTCATGTAATCAGCCAGGCACTACTGATGCACTTATTAAATAATCCATACACTACCTATGTAGCTATCTAAACGCCCAAGCACTACCTGTTCACTGAACCAAAAACACATGGGCAGCAGCCATGTAGTTATGCAATCACTGAAACACTAGTCATTCACTCATCCAATCTGCTAGGTGCTATGCATGTACTTAACCAATCATGTATGCACCATCCTTGCACTCTATAAATCACCTATACACTATATATGCACTCCTGCAATAATCCATGCACTAAAGTTGCACTCATTTAATCAATCAAGCACTAGCTATGCATGTATTGAATTATTGAGCCACTAGTCATGCACTTATCTAATAATTCGTGTACTACTCTTGCACTTATCCAAACACCCAGATAGTGATATACTCATGCAAACATGCAGGCAGTAACTATGCAGATATGGAACGATCCATAGAGTTCTGATATACTCAGGGAATCATCTAGGCACAAGCTGTATCCTCAGAGAATCACCTAGGTACTATCTATGCACCAGTTCAATCATCCAGGGAGTATTCATCTATTCAACCACAAACACATGTTTTTACAAGTTTTACTGAGGAATATGTAGTCTTTTAAAACCATCTGGTGAATTATATATGCAAGCGGTGACACACTCTTTGCATGTAAGTGGAAGAATTTGTTAGGTATATGCTTTGATAGAAATTAGTGTGCAGATTGTTATATGCACCGTTTCCCAAAATTTTAATCTGATACGTTTAAGTAGAACAGTACTGAGGTACTAAATACACCACTAACACAGTGGTAGAGAGGCATCCAATAGCTCTTATGTTTTGTTTTTGTATTTAGAGTGCTGAGACACTGTATGTACTTGAACACTTGGGGCTAAATTTACAAGAATGTAATGCACTGTGGAGCCGCAAGCCATTAGGCGCCGCCATGCTGCATTAGTTTCAAAGCACAGGGATGCGTCATATTTACAACAATATGATGGATGCTGGCACACAACTGGCTTCCATGCACCACCAGAGGCACCCTTGCACCATGGTGCAAGGGTGCCTCTTTAGTGGGGATGATTTTTTTGTGCAGGAAGGGAAGCCTTCCTGTAGAAAAACAATTACAAGAGCATTTTATCTCTTTGTGTGTGTGCTGCAGAAAGTATTTCTCCTCGTTGCATCTCCCGATACCCTATGGTGCAAGGGTGCCTCTTTAGTGGGGATGATTTTTTTGTGCAGGAAGGGAAGCCTTCCTGTAGAAAAACAATTACAAGAGCATTTTATCTCTTTGTGTGTGTGCTGCAGAAAGTATTTCTCCTCGTTGCATCTCCCGATACCTCCCCTGGGGAGGTGTAGGATTCTGACGCATTCCCAGCTTTACAAAGTGTTGTAAATTTGGATATGTGGCAGAATCCATGGATGTTGCATGGGAACACCCACAGCAACACCCATGGCATGCTTCTTTCACGCAAAGTGCTGCCTGAAAAGCATCTGTATTTATAGGTCATGAAAAGCTACGCAGAGTGGCTTTACATGGCTTTGTAAATATGGCGCACCACATTACAGCACCGGTGTGTCAAAGAATTTGACGCTCCGAAAAGTGCATGGGGCTTGTAAATATGCCTCCTTGCCTTGATGTTCATTGTAAAATGTACTACAGAAGCGATAAACTGTTCTTTCACCATGTATAAGTGAGAAGTGAGATATGCTGTAGCTGTGTTGTATGACAGGGCGCTAAAATGTTTTGAAAAACAACTCCTCCTGTTATCAACTCTTCAATTTCCTTCAGTCCTGTTCTGGATTAGGCCTGGGCGGTAAATTCCGTTCCGCTCGCGGAATTTGGGTAATTACGCGTTCCGCGGAGAACGCGGAATTACCAAAAATTCCACGATCTGCGGCTTCGCGGAATTTTTTGCTTGTTCGCGCTTTCAAAATGCGTGTTCGCAAGATATTTCTCCCCGAGCACGCACACAGTGTTCGCGAACAGGAAAAAAGCATCGTGAACGGGCGGAACAAGCAATTCCGCGTGTTCGCGGAACTTTTGCGTGCTCGTGGAGATTTTTTACCGTTTCGCGGAGCTGTGCGTAGCGCGACTACGCAAATTCCGCCCACCCCTATTCTGGACCAAAGGAATGAAACTGCACATCATCACAAACCTTTTCTACCTCTGCCACAGTACCATGCAAAAGTGTCCTATTCATTTCTCCTAAACATAAAGCAGGAGTTTTCACATAGTTCAACCTCCTAACTAAAGTTCACATTGTTGAGTGGTGTACAGCTAACATCCTAAATTGATGAAAGGTGCTTTGGCACACTACTAAGTGACTGATTCATATAGCGATACAGGAAACAGAGCCAGGGTAGGTGTAGAGGCATACACCATGCCACGATCCAGATGTGAGTGAGCGTTGTGCTCTGTTCTTCACCTGTGAGAATTACACTGACTCTAATACAGGTCAGGTCGCAAAACAAAGTATAACAATGCTTTGTTATATATTGTGTGACTGATTACTTGAATACCACCCATTGATGAAACTGTCATATAGTAGTGTAGGGGACATTATTTCGTCCTGATGATTTGCCATTAGACCCCTTGTGGACTAGACTAGGCAAGAATCATGTTGACCTCACGTTTTAGCAAATGAAATATGATTGCTCCTTAGGATCATTGAATCCCATATGAGCAGCACAGTTTTTAATTAGGTTCGTGAGCTTCACCAGTAAAGACTCCTCAGATCAGCATCACTAGACCTATTTTAAATCACTTCCTTCTACCACCCTACACATTCCTCATGACCCACACACCCACACCTCATCATATGGCAAAAGATCTCCGGCAAAGAGCCCCTTCAAGGGTGCCCAATGAGCATTGCAGCGCCGAACCGATGAGGAGCATGCCCGGATGGTGAAGCATGACATCTTTCGGGGTGTGTGAGGGCACTTGCTCCTCTTGGAACTTATTCCACTGACCTGAAAACCAACTATTTTTAATTCGTCATTTTTCCTATCTTTTTCCAAGGAACTGCACACTCCTGTATTTAAGTTATGACCAAAGGGAGCATGTATGCTGGAGCTAGCTAAAAGCTCCTGGTTCCTCTTGTTTGAAGGATGTTTGGTGAGACATAACAAAGGAAATGTAATCAACCATCGAAAGCTAAACTCCAGACAAAAGAGAGTTTTTCTATTTAGCCTTGTTACAGTTGTTTAAGCCAATGCAATCTGAAAGTGAGCTACTTGGATAATTTGACTGTTATGAAGACTCATTCAATGCTGTGAAAGACAGCATTGAGTGCTGTGTGTTTCCAGTGTATCTTCAAATGTTGAGAGAAGAGATTGAACAAGAGAAACAATTGCTGCTGAGATAGCAAGAGAGAGAGTTCTCAGAGCAGTCAAAGTTCAGCACCTGGAAGTCAAGATCCTCTTGGACAGCCAATCATTGAAAATGAAGCTGCAATAGCTATGAATGAAGAAGAGAATGCAATGCAGCAAGTAAGATGGGAAACTGTTTATCTAGAACTACTAATACAGCAATTGAATGCATATCAGAAAGACATTTTTGAAGAGGTAAAAGATAAAGTAGAACATGAATTTCTCCATGAGAATAAAAAGTGTGCATTTTCTACATATAAATCAGATCTATTGTACATAAGTGGTCAAGATGGAACTGGAAAAAACTTCTTGATTAAAGTACAGACAAGTTACCTGTAGAAGACAACAGATTCCAATTTATCGTGTGTAGTCACTGCACCAACAGGGTTAGCTGCTCATAATGTTACATGAGTTACCCTTGGATTATTAATGCTGCCTATTGAACATGACAACAAATTACAATACAACAAATTATCTGGTGATGCTTGTCATGAAGTGACATGAGTATTAAAGAAATTAAAGCTACTAATTATTGATGAAGTCGGCATGGTGTCTAAACCTAATGCTAGCTTTTATACATTTAGGAACGCAGCAAATATTAAAAAATATTAAAACTGACTATGATGTGCTTTTTGGAGGAAAACACTTAATAGACTTTGGAGTCCTGCTGCAACTGACTCCCGTAAAAGGGCAACCTGGATTCAAGAAACTACTACATACTGAAACAAGGAATTCATTTGGAAGTATTGGAATTGTAAACATTTGGGAAAACTTTCAATACAAAGAGTTAATCCAAAATATGTGCCAACATCAGATATGCATTATGGAGATATACTAAAGGATATAAGAGTGGGAGTCCTCACAAAAGAGGGAAATACAGTATTACAAACCTGTCTCATCAAAAGTTTGTTTCCAAGTAATGTTTCAGCTGCTGAACAAATGTATAATTTTGTTAAGGAAGAGAAGTCTATTGCTTGTTTGATGCCAACTCTTGAGGAGTGTAGAAAATCCAATGAACAATTATTGCAACTGGAAAAAGAAGAGATTGTCGAAATTAGAGCAAATGATAAAATGGAACATCAAGGAGTTACAGTGCTACTAACGGAAAAACTGCAATCGAAATTGGAAAGTTTAGAAAAGTCTGTGTTGAAAACTGCAGGATTAGAAAAACAGTGCCATATCTGTAAAAATTGTCGTGTAATCTTACGTCATAATTTAAATGTTGAAGAAGGGCTAGTGAATGGTGCAATTGGTAAAGTTATGAAATTTGTTAATTATCCAAACAGAAATGATGTGGAATACTTAGTCATAAAATTTGATGACATTGGTGAATTTAAGCAGATTGGTAGATGTGTTGTACATTTCCTACTTGTGAAAGACTTGTATGTCCAGTGAAAGCAGCTTCCAGTGTCTTTAGCGTATGCAGTATCTATTCACAAATCGCAAGATTTAAGTGTAGATACATGTTTTTTTAATATTGGTAGTAGTGTATTCAAAGAAGAAATGTCATATGTTGCTTTGTCGTGAATTAGAACATTGTCTGGTTTATTTCTGATTGATTTTGATGAAAAGAAAGTAAGTGCTGATGTGAGCTGTGTAACGGAGTATAATCGGTTAAGAGCTCAATATGCTCCTGATTTAGGCCAGTATCCTGCAGTTCAAAAAGCAATACTGTGTCCAAAGCGAAAATATCAAAATGGTCTATCAGAGTTGAACAGAAAGATGAACAAAAAGAAAATTAAGAAGGAGGAAAGAAAAGAAAATTAGAGCACAATGAAGAAATACAAGGATAACACTTGGATAATATATCTGGAGTGAACTGTTATTCAAATGGAGTGTTAAATGGACTATATCATTTGCCTTATTTTATAAATTCTATTAAAGAAAAGGTAGATAAAAGAATGTCTTCACAACTATGTAGTTTAGTTGAATAATTAAGAAGTGACAGAAGTATCATGCATTCTGCTACTGGAATAAGAAAACTTACCAATGACTATACTGGATCAGTAGTGATCTCTCAAAATCTTCAGCAGGATGCTCAAGAATGACAAAGCTAGTACTATTAGATGATGAAGATGTGAACACCAATTAATTATTTGGTTTAACTTATAAATGGACCCATAACTGTTAAGATTGTGAATTTACGTCTAGCACTGAAATCGATTCCTGTACTTGACATTACCAGACTGTAAAGCTGTGTTGTTTGAAGATTTAACTACAAACGCCCATCAAGATATGACCTGTCCAAACTGCAGATCAGAACTTAGGTCAACGTTGTTTCTACAAAGGTATGGGAAATATATCATAGTTATGCCACAACGATGCAGAGTGGATGGTACTAAATTAGGAACTGAAATTACAAACTTTAAAGCTGCACAAATTTCCATCTCAAAAAGAACTTTCACAACTATAGCAATCATATTTCATGAAGGAGTTAGTATAACTACACAATATATTTAAGATTTCAAACATCATGGATAGAGTGCAAGGACATATAAGTGACACTCAAATCAAGACTACCCAAAAAGTTAACAAACTCATATCTGCTATTTCTAGACCCGAAGTTCTAAGGAGAATCGAGGATAAGAAAATGTGGTATTGTGTTGACATATATATGGATTATGTGTTACTACAGATAAAAAGTAAATGGAGGTATTATAATGCCAGCAGCCTTAAGTTGCATGTGAAAAGTCTCACAACCACTAAAAAAAGTCCCCTTTTGTTTCTGCTACAACAACTTCCACATAGTACTATGTGTTATGTTGTTCATACATGGACTAAGAACATTTTAGACATCATTTGGCCAAACAGGGATGAGGTTTATAAAAGGACATGCAAAAATGAAGACTGCTTCCTAATTGTTGGACATTTTGTACCAGATATAAAAATATCAGAAACAGTTTTAACATATAGTTGCTTTCATTAAGGTAGTAACCTAACAGCAAGCCAGTATTACAAAATGTGTAGTGAGTGCAGTGAACAGTATGCCATAGTTGTAATGATCTACTGTGCAGACTTTTTTTTTTTACAATCCACTATTTAATGATGAGTCTTCATACAAAGCACTGTTGAAAGAAATCAAGTACAAAAGCTGAAAACAGGAAAAACTGTAAAACATTTGTTTATGTTGAATTAAAGTTTTGGTAAAAAATATTGTATGTCATTTGATTGCCTAATGTTCGAAATGAAATTCTAATACATTGTTGTCACCCATACAGCCACTCATACACCAACTCACTCACTAATAAAACCACTGATATATCTACTCATACAGCCACACAGCCACTCACATACTCTCAGTCACCCATAGAGCTACTTACACACCTACTCACTCACCCATGGAGTCAATCACACAGCCATTTACTCACCTATACAGTTATACACACACCAACTCACGTATTCATATAGATACTAACACATACTTACTCACCTATACAGTCACTGACACGAGCACACACTCACCCATACAGCCACTTTCACAATCACTCACTCACACATATAGTCACTTATGTACTCGAACACTCACTTATACTGCCTTTCACATATGCAGTTACTCACCCATATACCACTGACACATCCATTCACTCACTGAAACAGTCATACACACAAACACTCACCTATACAGCCCCTCACAGTTGTACCAAACCATACAGCCACTGATTCACCCACTCACTCATTCATGCAGGGAGTCACACATCCCCTCACACACCCACAAAGACACTCATACACCCATACAGGAACTCAGACAAATAATCAATAACCCATACAACCTCTCATGTACCTACTCACCAACCCACACAGCCACTTACACACTAACTGACAGACTGATAGACACAAATTAGTCACTCACCCATACATTTACTGAGACACGTATAATCACTCACTTATACAGTCAGTCACGCACCCACTAGATCATCCATACAGGCACTCATACACCCACTGATTCATCAATACACCTTGGTGTATATATATTTAACACTCATAAACTGACAGTCACTGGATGATGTAATCTGTGGTGTCATTTGAGATGTCAATGGTGATGTCATCAGTGATGTCACTGACAATGTCATGAGCAATGTAATATGTGAGGTCATAAGCAGTGCATTTCAGGGGCGCGAGTTATAGTTAGTTCAGCTAACTATAGCTGCTGAATTTCTCTGGTATTGTACGAGTGAAATGTCAGCCTAACTATAACGTCCCTGTAACCTTTGTTTTTTTTCCAGTGAATATATATAAATATATATATATATATCCTTTGTATGATGCTCCTTCTGGAGCCGATGGACCCGTGGGGAGTGGCGTGTATGCCGGCAGAGCGTACCAGCTGTAAATCCTTAAAGCAGAGTTCCAAAGTCAACGCGCTCTCAGGGATCAACACACAAAATCCAGAGTAGTTGCCAGAAACTGTTAATTATACTATGCGTTTCGGATGTAAAACGGCCTTGATCACATGTAAAGTAACCACCAATTTGTGTCCTTTTTAAAATTGCAAGGTGAAAGAGAAAAAGGACATCAGGAGACCACAAAAGTGTTGGCCATATTGGAAAGTGCAAACAGTCAGAACAGTTACAGGCATAATACTCGTTACTGTTCACAGCACAGTCTTGAAGTAAAGGGAAAATAAATGCTAAATAAATTATAAACTATACAGACAAGTCCATAGTATTGTGAGAATAGTGTCCTGTGTGGGGGACCATCTAAAAGAGAACACCCATGAGACAGCAAAGATGTGACAGTGTAAGTAAAGGCATAGTACCTGACACGTCTCAATGCACTCTAAATCAATGTACAGGTGTTCATCCCCGATGTGTGTGGACAGAACCTTCTGCCCCCAAACAAAGTTGTAACCAAGTGCAGCATGAATGCGCATATTGTGCTGAGAATAATGGGCAAGTGCCCAGATGTGTCCTGTCCATTATTATCAGCGGAATAGGCGCACAGTAGAAGACCTTGATGTTAAAATAACTATCAAACACAACAAAATACATACTGAACTCTTCCCTCAAGACCACGGTAGGCAACAGTTTGCTGCATGCCCTCAGTAGCCACCCTAGTGGATCATCCCCTTTGGGGAGTTACTGAGGGCAAAACGTAATTGCAACTCTGAGGAAGCGTATCAGCGTGAGCGTAGCATCATGATAGACAGATTCAGGGAGAGAGGATACCCACAATGGGTACTCAAAAAGGCAAGTGACAGAGCCGCTACTATAGAGAGAGGGGAGACCCTCTCTGACAATTCCATCACAGTGACTGACCCGACAGAAGACAGTACCAGAATCATCTTGACGTACAACAAGAATGCTGGTGACTTCAAGAAGATCCTGGCCAAGAACCGGAGCCTACTAACAAGTGACAATATCATAGGCAGTAACATCAAGAGTAGACCTAATATCACGTACAGAAGAGGACGTAGCATCATGGACATGTTGGTCCACAGTGACATTACTGAACAACCAGCTAGGAACACACACAATTTACAAGGATTTTTCCCTTGTGGCCACTGTAAGGCATGCAAGAACAGTTTTATGCGTAAAGAACTCTGCAGGGGGAAAATCAACAAATCTATTTCTCAGTTCCTAACATGCAGTACTACGTTTGTGATTTACATCATTGAATGTCCTTGCAAACTGTGGTACATAGGCAGCACAACACTTATGGCCAAAAAGAGGATTTTAGAACATATGAGGGCCATCACCAACAATGATCCCCGCTACCCTGTAGCCCAACATTTTCAATCCAAACACTTCTCTGACGCATCACAACTCACATATTTTGCCATCAAACAGATCACGAGTGATCATAGGGGAGGTGATAGAGTTCTCAAACTCAGAAAGAAGGAGTCTAAATACATCATAGATTTCCAAACCAAAATTCCGGGGGTTCTGAACCAGGACGAGGAACTAGCAATCCACTTAAGGGATGAATAGATACCTGGACCCTTGTCCCATTCCTCCGTCATCCTTAGATGTTACACCATCTTTAGCAACTGAAACGTGTAAACTTTATTTAATTTGTATCGCATTGGTTTTAAATTACACTTTTCTCTTTTTGTTTCTTTTGCAGGAGGAAAGGAAGGGACCCACCTCCACGTCACTCACCGGTGCGGGTTCCCTACTCTTTTCTTCATTTGTCACTCTTGGGATCCTTCTCAGATAAGACTTTCTGCATGCATAGTGTTTTTATGAGTTTGCATTAAGGAGGCCAATGTATATAGTATTACAGTCTTAAACAGGACACGTCTGGGCACTTGCCCATTACTCTCAGCGCAATAGGCGCATTCAGGCTGCACTTGGCTACATTTTGTTTGGGGGCAGATGTTTCTGTCCACACACATCGGGGACTAACACCTGTGCATTGATTTAGAGTCCATTGAGACGTGTCAGGTACTATGCCCTTACTTACACTGTCACATCTTTGCTGTCTCATGGGTGTTCTCCTTTAGATGGTCCCCCACACATTACACTATTGTCACAATACTATGGACAAAGGTCCACCCATTTTCTTGCGCATTTCTGTATACTTTATAATCTATTTCCCGTTTATTTTCCCTTTACTTCAGGACTGTGCTGTGAACAGTAACGAGTATTATGCCTGTAACTGTACTGACTGTTTGCACTTTCCAATATGGTTGACGTGTTTGTGGTCTCCTGATGTCCTTTTTCTTTCACCTACAATTTTAAAAAGGACACTAATTGGTGGTTACTTTACATGTGATCAAGGCCGTTTTAGAGCCGATACGTGTAGTGTTATAAACAGTTTCAGGCAACTACTCAGCATGTTGTGTGCAGAACCCTGAGAGCACGTTGACTTTGGAACTCTGCTTTAAGGATATTTATATATATATATATATATATATATATATATATTTTTTTTTCATCCAATGTGCCTTTGCGCATAGGAGGTCACTCGACATTGCTTCACTGTGAAATGCAGCATACCGTCTTGTTTCACCTTAAAATCAATGCCGACGCGTTTCAGGATATCAAATCCCTTCTTCTTGGGCAGCAAACACGTAACTGAAACTCTGATGGTATTGTCATTTCCTTTTAATTACTTCATAGGTATGACCGCCCCCAGTGGGCGTGTTATCCATTGCCTTCTGGGACATTGAGTCCTAACATACGAGAGAAATGATTTCCTTTAGTAAGGTCAGACACATAGTTTGCGTTAAAAATCCTTATTAACCTTGGTAGGCAGTGAAAACATGATTGCAGGCTTAATTAGCATATGAAGCGCTGTACTGTCCAAGTTCTGAGAGTTCAGAACTGCAGTCTCACGAGCTGGTTTGCACGTCTCCCCCAGCCAGCGATGGTGCTCCTCCCCACGGCCGGCCGCCGTGTATAATCTTTTCATCCAATGTGCCTTTGCGCATAGGAGGTCACTCGACATTGCTTCACTGTGAAATGCAGCATACCGTCTTGTTTCACCTTAAAATCAATGCCGACGCGTTTCAGGATATCAAATCCCTTCTTCTTGGGCAGCAAACACGTAACTGAAACTCTCATGGTAATGTCATTTCCTTTTAATTACTTCATAGGTATGACCGCCCCCAGTGGGCGTGTTATCCATTGCCTTCTGGGACATTGAGTCCTAACATACGAGAGAAATTATTTCCTTTAGTAAGGTCAGACACATAGTTTGCGTTAAAAATCCTTATTAACCTTGGTAGGCAGTGAAAACATGATTGCAGGCTTAATTAGCATATGAAGCGCTGTACTGTCAAAGTTCTGAGAGTTCAGAACTGCAGTCTCACGAAGCTGGTTTGCACGTCTCCCCAGCCAGCGATGGTGCTCCTCCCCACGGCCGGCCGCCGTGTATAATCTTTTCATCCAATGTGCCTTTGCGCATAGGAGGTCACTCGACATTGCTTCACTGTGAAATGCAGCATACCGTCTTGTTTCACCTTAAAATCAATGCCGACGCGTTTCAGGATATCAAATCCCTTCTTCTTGGGCAGCAAACACGTAACTGAAACTCTCATAGTAATGTCATTTCCTTTTAATTACTTCATAGGTATGACCGCCCTCGTATGTCGTACAGTCGTATGTTAGGACTCAATGTCCCAGAAGGCAATGGATAACACGCCCACTGGGGGCGGTCATACCTATGAAGTAATTTAAAGGAAATGACATTACCATGAGAGTTTCAGTTACGTGTTTGCTGCCCAAGAAGAAGGGATTTGATATCCTGAAACGCGTTGGCATTGATTTTAAGGTGAAACAAGACGGTATGCTGCATTTCACAGTGAAGCAATGTCGAGTGACCTCCTATGCGCAAAGGCACATTGGATGAGAAGATTATACACGGCGGCCGGCCGTGTGGAGGAGCACCATCGCTGGCTGGGAGAGACGTGCAAACCAGCTCGTGAGACTGCAGTTCTGAACTCTCAGAACTTGGACAGTACAGCGCTCATGCTAATTAAGCCTGCAATCATGTTTTCACTGCCTACCAAGGTTAATAAGGATTTTTAACGCAAACTATGTGTCTGACCTTACTAAAGGAAATAATTTCTCTCGTATGTTAGGACTCAATGTCCCAGAAGGCAATGGATAACACGCCCACTGGGGCGGTCATACCTATGAAGTAATTAAAAGGAAATGACATTACCATGAGAGTTTCAGTTACGTGTTTGCTGCCCAAGAAGAAGGGATTTGATATCCTGAAACGCGTCGGCATTGATTTTAAGGTGAAACAAGACGGTATGCTGCATTTCACAGTGAAGCAATGTCGAGTGACCTCCTATGCGCAAAGGCACATTGGATGAAAAGATTATACACGGCGGCCGGCCGTGGGGAGGAGCACCATCGCTGGCTGGGGGAGACGTGCAAACCAGCTCGTGAGACTGCAGTTCTGAACTCTCAGAACTTGGACAGTACAGCGCTTCATATGCTAATTAAGCCTGCAATCATGTTTTCACTGCCTACCAAGGTTAATAAGGATTTTTAACGAAACTATGTGTCTGACCTTACTAAAGGAAATAATTTCTCTCGTATGTTAGGACTCAATGTCCCAGAAGGCAATGGATAACACGCCCACTGGGGGCGGTCATACCTATGAAGTAATTAAAAGGAAATGACATTACCATGAGAGTTTCAGTTACGTGTTTGCTGCCCAAGAAGAAGGGATTTGATATCCTGAAACGCGTCGGCATTGATTTTAAGGTGAAACAAGACGGTATGCTGCATTTCACAGTGAAGTAATGTCGAGTGACCTCCTATGCGCAAAGGCACATTGGATGAAAAGATTATACACGGCGGCCGGCCGTGGGGAGGAGCACCATCGCTGGCTGGGGGAGATGTGCAAACCAGCTCGTGAGACTGCAGTTCTGAACTCTCAGAACTTGGACAGTACAGCGCTTCATATGCTAATTAAGCCTGCAATCATGTTTTCACTGCCTACCAAGGTTAATAAGGATTTTTAACGCAAACTATGTGTCTAACCTTACTAAAGGAAATAATTTCTCTCGTATGTTAGGACTCAATGTCCCAGAAGGCAATGGATAACACGCCCACTGGGGGCGGTCATACCTATGAAGTAATTAAAAGGAAATGACATTACCATGAGAGTTTCAGTTACGTGTTTGCTGCCCAAGAAGAAGGGATTTGATATCCTGAAACGCGTCGGCATTGATTTTAAGGTGAAACAAGACGGTATGCTGCATTTCACAGTGAAGCAATGTCGAGTGACCTCCTATGCGCAAAGGCACATTGGATGAAAAGATTATACACAGCGTCCGGCCGTGGGGAGGAGCACCATCGCTGGCTGGGGGAGACGTGCAAACCAGCTCGTGAGACTGCAGTTCTGAACTCTCAGAACTTGGACAGTACAGCGCTTCATATGCTAATTAAGCCTGCAATCATGTTTTCACTGCCTACCAAGGTTAATAAGGATTTTTAACGCAAACTATGTGTCTGACCTTACTAAAGGAAATAATTTCTCTCGTATGTTAGGACTCAATGTCCCAGAAGGCAATGGATAACACGCCCACTGGGGGCGGTCATACCTATGAAGTAATTAAAAGGAAATGACATTACCATGAGAGTTTCAGTTACGTGTTTGCTGCCCAAGAAGAAGGGATTTGATATCCTGAAATGCGTCGGCATTGATTTTAAGGTGAAACAAGACGGTATGCTGCATTTCACAGTGAAGCAATGTCGAGTGACCTCCTATGCGCAAAGGCACATTGGATGAAAAGATTATACACGGCGGCCGGCCGTGGGAGGAGCACCATCGCTGGCTGGGGGAGACGTGCAAACCAGCTCGTGAGACTGCAGTTCTGAACTCTCAGAACTTGGACAGTACAGCGCTTCATATGCTAATTAAGCCTGCAATCATGTTTTCACTGCCTACCAAGGTTAATAAGGATTTTTAACGCAAACTATGTGTCTGACCTTACTAAAGGAAATAATTTCTCTTGTATGTTAGGAATCAATGTCCCAGAAGGCAATGGATAACACGCCCACTGGGGGCGGTCATACCTATGAAGTAATTAAAAGGAAATGACATTACCATGAGAGTTTCAGTTACGTGTTTTCTGCCCAAGAAGAAGGGATTTGATATCCTGAAACGCGTCGGCATTGATTTTAAGGTGAAACAAGACGGTATGCTGCATTTCACAGTGAAGCAATGTCGAGTGACCTCCTATGCGCAAAGGCACATTGGATGAAAAAAATAAATATATATATATATATTTATATATATATTTATATTTATATATATTAGAGAGAGAGAGTGAGATGTATGTATATATTTGTTTTTTGCATTGGCATCTGTGCTTAACTAGTATTCCAACATGCAGCAGAAAATCACAGTAGACTTAGCTGTTACAGCACTGGGAACATATGTAAAAAAGGCATTCGATCCATCACATACACTTTGACCACAAAAGTACCTTATTTGCACTTTTTGTGGTACATATTTTCGATATGGATTAATAGTGCACAATATTTGAAATTTTGTTTTATCACAAAGCCTTCTGAAACATTTTATTGACTTTCATATTTCACTGCAGATCATTTCTGTTTTGCTAAGGCCCATAATACAGTGTGAAACACTGAGTCAATATTGCATATTCATCATGCTGGTGCCTCAGTGAAAGGAACTTCTCAATAACATTAATAAACTAGAAAGAGTACCCCATATTACTCAATGAAGTGTTATTCTAGCCAGCTTTTTGGCAACAGTCCTCTTTATTCTAAATGCCTCTTTATTTTTGGATAACTGTCTGCTGTGAGAAAAATACGGTACATGTTTACATCATTTGTCGAGTGTTTGCTTTTCCTGCATGTGTTTCCTGTAGTTGATCAGTTTCCGTCTACAATACTGTGATACATTGTATCAGGGTAAGCTGGGCTAAATGCAGGCAGAGAATACCATAGAGGGATTCCCAGATAAGTGTGGTTCTCGTTCTATTAAAAAAAGTTCCTGCAGCTTCAAATCTTGGTAAATGACATGGGCGTTCAGAGCAATTTTAACTGATCTAACAATCAGTAACCAAGACAAGAACTGTTTCATCTTACCCCTATGTTCTTATAGCCTTTTATAATGAATTCCTCTATAGTTCACAACATCTTCACTTTCCTCAGATCAAACAAATTCATCTTTGACATTTTCACTTTGTCGTACCTTTCAAAGCACACATGCACAAACACAACCAATCATAAAAGACAGCAAAATTAACTAAGAGACCTTACAAGCAATGTCACCAGTTTACATTTCATTTTACGGGTCTCACTCTTTGTTAGAATAATAGGTAACTAGTTTTGATAATATAAGAAAAATGTTTGCAAAATGTTTATGCTGAACAGAAAGCATTATTAATTTTTTGCTACAACACTGTTATTGTGAAGATAATAAAATACACCTTTTGTGAAGCTCTACTGTTTCTTTTTTGATCAAATTTAATATATATTGGTTTCATTCTTTGCAGAGTTTACGAAGCATTGTTGTTCTCTGTCTTTTTTAGAGAAACATTTAAAAAATGTGTTGTCTTTTGGCATATGTAATTACAATAAAGCATTCCCATTAATGGAGACTAGTTTCTGTGGTGCTGGAACAATTGTCTGACTGAGGTTGCAGGCTAGGAGCATCAATGTACTAAAATGAAAGTGGTCTTTAAAAAGTTCAAGTGTTACTGAACTAGCGGGTGCATGGCGAAAAAATCTTGAAGGGAAGTGTGTGTTTGTGGGAAGAAAGGAGGTGGATGAGATTTTTGTCCAATACATTTTTTTAATGTTGGCTAATAGTTCATTATGATGCAACAGTCTCAAAAATAAAGACAAATTGCACAAGGTTTTATTTAAAACAGGAGTTCTGTAAAGGAGACCATTAAAAAATCTCTCCTTCAACCATCTAACTTTTCCAAAGAAAAACAACATCAACATCACACAACCTATTACAAACAATACACCATTTCATTAACCTCAACCCAAATAACCTACACACACAATATCACTTGCCAGAAGGAAACTGAAAATCAAGGGAAGGCGTGAACGTATGATCACAAGGATCCCTGACCTCACCTTCCCACCACAACACCCCATAATCTACATATATCACCAGACAAGACATAAGTTATGACAGCATGACCCACCACAAAAAGCCCACACACATATCTCAAAGTGCACATTTCTCTAACCCTACAACCTCTATTCCGCCTCCAACAACATCCACAAGCACAATTCACCTCCACTACCAGCAACAACACTTCCACCCACATTACAGGACATGAAGAAGAATGAAAAACACGAACTAAAATACTGATTCTTCAACACATAAACAAAAATTGCTTTAACATGTTTGACCTAAACTCAGTAACTTCATTACAGAAACATGTCTGAGCAAAGAATCTGCACCCACATACCTTGGAGCCATCTCTCCGGATTTTCACATCATTAACAAAAATTGAATTGGCAAAATTGGAGGAAGCCTAGCCGCTGTCTGTAAAAAAACACTACATATATCAATCATTGGAAATCTCACCATGTATGACGGATAAGATGTCATCCAACACCAGCTACTACTTATTTGTCTTAACATACAGACAACCACTCCACAATACCAACTTTAAAGATATCCTATTTGATACAGTAATTAACACTTATCTGGGCCACCAAAACCTATTCATACTTGGAGACCTCATTATATGGTTTAACAAGAAGAATCTAACAACCACATTTATCACATCCAACCTTGAGGCCTTCAGCCTAAAACAAATTATTTCTGGCCCAACTCAATTGCAGAGGACACACTATAGATGTCATATTTCCACCCCTAGAACAAGCCACAGTTACACATAACTCCCCTGTAAGCTGGAGCAACCACAAATTCATCACCTTCTAGATTCCCACACCTATCAATAAGAACACTTAGAAGACAACAAAAACCACCAACAACAAATGCTCATACAGACAATGGAAAAAACTAGACATCCAGCAAAACTTCCTCGAACAAACCCAACCACATGCAACCGAAAGACATACACACCTACAACTTTATTTCTGCTACACTGGATAAACAGATACCAACAAAAACACACAGCCAGAGTTGACTACAAAAAGAACAAAACATGAGTTAATGACAACATCTAAACAATAAAAACACAACTTAGCACACAACAACGAAAATGGAGAAAATCAGGAGATGAAACAGCCAAAACCATGAGCACAGAGCCTACAAAAGAGCACTAAGAAACACAAAAAGACATAATATTCCACCTGCATAACTGAAGCAGACTACCTTTCGAAAGAACAGAATTCTGCAAGCCACAGTGCCTAAACACAGAAACACCACGATCCCAAAACATCTGTGACAAAATCTCCAATTAACTGACCCAACAAAATACAAAGAATGAAAAATTCCTGAAGATGAACATAAACAACACAACGTGTGACCTAACCACCACAATAAAGAATCCTCAATAGTATAATTTCAGCAGACCATCAGGATCACCATCAGAACCAGCACCTCCAAAAATTTATAAAGCTATTCTTTGCTCAACCTGTGCAGGAGAGGTAGCCTAGGGTTAGCTGTACAAAGCATTTTTCCAGTTGCAAACGGCCCGATTCGGAGAATGGGGCCATTTGTGACCAGAAAAATGCTTTTTCAAATGGATAAAATGAAAACTCTGATCCAGTAACTTGTTACCAAATCACATTTTGCGTTTGCGATTCTGTATTTAGAAGGGCGTGTTTAGGGCGTTCATTCTAAATACCGAATCAGCATGTTGTGTATTAGTGTTTTTGACTGAATTCCAGTTGCAAAGCAGTAATACTTTGCCTGCTGTTAAACCATTCGCAAAGGGGAAGGGGTCCTCAGGGGGACTCCTTGGAGAATGTAAATAATAATAGTTTTAAGAGCAGGTAGTAGTCGCAAGAACCCCTGCTTACTAATTGAAAACAAAACTTCAAGGCTTTCCTTTTTTTCTTTTTAAACGCATCCTGTTTTCCTTTATTAAAAAGCAACAACAGACATGGTGGTCTGCTGACCTCAGCAGGCGAAAATCCCTGTGATGACTGTGATTCCTAATGGGTCGCAAACTGCGACCTTTTTTATTAATATTCATGAGGTTCGTCGATTAGCAACCCACAAGGAATCGCTAAATGACACTCAATGAGTTTCATACATCAGGAATACGGATTATCAAATTGTGGTTTGGAGATAATTGCAATTAGGAAATCGGTATTCCCAATGCTTGTACATCTGGCCCCAGATGCGTACTTAACAAGGTTCATTCCCACCTGAGGTCATAACCTATTTCATTAGACCTCTTCTCAAAAAGAAAAACCTTGACCCATCTGATCCAGCAAATTACAAGCCCATATCAAATAGACCATTCTTAGGGAAAATGTTTGAGGGAGCAGTGTTTACTCAACTCTGTAATTTTACTGAGCATTATGGTTTACTGTCAGACCAACAGTCTGGTTTTCAGACCAGGCAGATGCACAGAGTCAGCCATAATATTAATCTGGGATGATCTAAAGCTCACAGTGATCAAAAACAGAGTAGCTGCATTATTACTTCTGGATGTATCAGCTCCATTTGGCACTGTCTACCACTACACCCCACTGCAAAGACTACATAATAACAGAATTTCTGAACATTAGTTAAATGAATTGCTACTTATCTCTCAGACAACCAAAGTGTAGTCTAACTATCCCCGTTTACATCACCTCCTCACACACGACACAGTGGCATTCCTCAGGGGGCCATCATATCACCTATATTTTTCAACATCTACCTAACCCCTTACCAAATCTAATTAAATCTTACAACCTTACTTGTTACAACTAAGCAGATGACACCCAAAACATTTTAAAAATGGATAGCTCTGAAGACCTCTACAGACCTAAATACAACTCATTATTTTTCCCCGTAGCAGCCAAATTATGGAATACCGTACAAAGCTACTTTGCAGATTGAGTCCTTCGCCTCTTTTAGAAAACACCTAAAAACATGGCTTTTCTCTTCTTAGTTAGAATTCACAGGCCCTGACTGATTACAGGCTCACCTTTTCTCCCTTCTACCTTCTTTTTCTGGATTGTGGTTCTCTCTACCTATATTTCTTTTTAAGTCAGCTGTCTCCCGAAGGGGTTCTGGAATTCCTAGACCCAGTGCCTTGATGCTTGCAGGTTTAGAACCCTGTATGTCTCCTTTCCTTTCATTTAATTTCATCCAAAATGCTGCTGTAAGGCTTTTTCTCCACCTTCACCCAAGAGAACACATGACCCCAGTCCCTTAAGTTCCACTGGCTACCTATAGCTAGAAGGGCAATAGCTTTAGAGCCTCCCAAGAAATGGGAGCGCTATACCTAAAAGGTATATTCAAGCAATACAAACCATACAGAACACTACCCTTCAGCAATGCACCACTTTTCATCGTACCACCTTAGAATAAGAAATCCGTAGGAGGCACTCCTTTCACAGTACAAGCTAGAAAGCTCTGGAACTCACTACGAGTCAGCATTTGAAGTATCCAGAAGCATATAGTTAGTTGAAAACTTGGCTATTTCCGAGATACGCGCACCACTTGCAGCAAGGCAACACAGCCCAGAAAACAGTCACAGCCTCAAGTGCAATCATCAGTTTACAATCCACAAATTGCAAACAACTCAACCAGCACACTATTTTCATTATGCAGGTAAGCAAAAAAGGGCTGACCTATGGGTCGCCATGATATTGTATAATTAAGTACTTTCATATATTGCTGTTATGGCCCACAATAATACTAAATCCATAATGTGCAGGAGTCAGCAAGGCATTAATATATTCAATTCACTGCAGGCCCCAAATATCTATATAATATTTACATCTCACATAGACACTCAGATATGGGATGATAATAGAAATGCCTATTCTTACAGATCTCTCCACTCCAAACATGCCAGCTCAGGGCCACAACAATACTCAAGATCTCAGATTGGACAACCTGGTGCAGTAGCCAGCTAAGTAGACCTTTCCATATGAAATACCATAAAGGGACCTGCACAGCTGTTCAAAGCTAACAGCATACTGAAATCCATAAAACCACACGTCTATCTCTTACATGTCATCATCCAACACACTGCATATGCACTGCGTCCCATCACACAATAATCGCTCCTCAGTGGTCATCACGCACAACATGGGATCACTTCCCACATAGGATCAAAACAACCTGAAATACAATACAATACATCAAAGCAGTTTTAGTCATACCTACACACTAGAATAAAATAAAGGTGCATTGGTTTGTTTACTCATGAACCTTTGAAATTTGCCGGACATCAAATTTCATAATTAAAAGGCCCAAAAAGCCTCATGTTATTATTCATAAACGTGAAAATGAGCTATTTACAATTGTGCCTTTCTCATGCCTTATTCTTTCATCCTCTGTAGGACCGGATCACATGAGTTACATAAGTAGGATACTGAATGCCATCTCTTTGAAGCCACATAATTTCAACTTACACATAAATTACGAACATCTGTGAAGTGGGTGGCCTGACAAGATGGCTGAGTAGACGCAGTACAATCTACAAAAGGGTCTGATTTGCCGTTGCAGCCGAAGCACAAAAAGTGAGTCAGACCTCCGTGGAGACTGCTGTGAGGCTGTATAGCAGTGCCCGGTGTGTCGTGAAGGAGGAGCGAGAAGCGAATGGCCTAAGCACTGGCGGGCCTACAAAGACGTGGCTCGCAACGCGCTGAAATTAAGATGGCCCGGGAGGAGAGAGCGGCCCTCCGACAGCCCTGAAAACAATCACAGTGAGTGCAGGTACCAGGGATAAGACCCCGGCGGAGGTGGATGCGGGACACCAGGACATACAAGAGACGCGGGCAATCAATAGAATGCTGACATCGAAGTGCAGAGGCCTGGGGAAAAAACGGCCGGGACGGTGAAGGAGCACCCCGGTCATACAAACAGTAGCGCACATGTGGCAGATATGGTGGTGGGGGCAGACAAGGAGTATAAGAAGCATTGTGGCCCCCCAGAATAACAGTGAGAGCCTATAGGTGACACTGAGGGTGGAGACCAGCAGTCTCCCCAGGTCACTGCTACACACGAAAGCTGCAACTGAGCCCATCCAATGTAATCAATAGTCAGCGGCCAGAAATTAGGGGTATACAGACTATGTACAGCAGCTAACGTCTTTGCGCATAAGGAATACCTCCCTACGGCTGTTGCTGGGAGTGGGGTAGAGACAGTGAGGCTTAGAGCAGCCGTGACTGGATCGGAAAACAGAGGTCTGTCTCAGAGGTGTAAAGGTGAACTAAAGTAGAGGGACAAGGTGCCCCCCCCCACCAAAAGTAACACAGAGCACTAAACGACGCAGAGAAGTACAGCAAAGTGCTTAGCCGAGCACAGAAAAGCATAGACTTAAAAAGACATAAACACGCAACCAGAAAATGGGCAAGGAAAAACCCTTGAGAGGTGCACAGACTAACAAAATTGTACAATACACAGTTCCAGGCCCTGGACCATCAGAACAGGCGATAAGAGACTCGGAAGATATAACAAATCAAGGCGCTATGACACATGACAAGGCAGACATACTGGAGGCCATTAGAGACTCTCGAGTGGCATTGGAGATGAAGATGGACACAATGGCGATGGACATAAAACACTTACACCTTGACCTTCGAAAGGTAGCGGATAGGGTCCCGAATACGGAAGAGGAGGCTGAGGCACTATGTGAAGAGGTGCAGAAGCTCTGCACCATGGTCACTACCCTACAAGGCCAGACAAACCGTACAGAAGACAGAGTGGAAGATGCAGAAGGGCGATCCAGGAGTAATAACCGCTGATTCATAGGTTTTCCTGAAAAGGCAGAAGGGCCGGCAGTAGACTTATTCCTGGAAGATTGGATTAGCACGGCTTTTGACAATATCAGACTCTCAAAAGTTTTCGCTATAGAAAGAGCCCACCGGGCACTGGGGCCCCCGCCGAACCCAGGATCACCGCCCAGAGACCTGATAGCATGCCTGTTCAATTACAGGGACAGGAACATAATACTTCAGTATATTCATGACAACGGCCCACAGAAATACAAAGACCGCGCAATCCAAATATATCCAGATTATACCAGGAAAGTGCAAGATCTCAGAAACGGATACTTAGGAGTTAAACGGCGATTGCGGGAACACAGTATCAAATATAGCCTAATATTTCCTGCGAGACTCCGAGTGCAATATGATGGCAGAGTCCACTTTTATGAAACACCTCAAGACGCAATAGACTGGATGGACTCCCTAGGACTGGCTGGGCCGGAACAAAACCAAGGTTGGCGCGAGCAGCGTAGTAAGAACAGATGACAGCGTGGACTGTGCCGAGATGCAGACGAGAGGAGACCCACTTCACAAGAAGTACCGAACACAGGACGTATTCTGGTCGGCGCGGATGGAACATTACAAACTGAATCGGAAACAACCCCACTACCAAGCCAGTATTCCCCACTCTGCTTGGTACAAGAGACCCAGACGCAGACTGACGGGACCCCAGAAGAGTAATTGGGGAAATGGAAACAAAAACTCAATGCAGGGTGGGTCTGGAAATCGTAAGAGAGGGCACCAACCTGTGAGTAGAAATGTATAATGGGGAACTTAATGCACAGATACATCGCGGACAGTCAAAACCCCTGCCGGTAACTAGTAACAGAGAGGAAGGGGGGAGAAAAGGAAGAAAAGGAAGGAGCTGGAAAACGCTGAGTTCTGCTAAATTGAATCAATAGGACACTCCAGCTACCACACACATGGGCAGTCTTGCTGAGCCCAACTGGACTTGCAAGATAGCACGTTGTCTGGTGGACTGGCCACACAACAGAGACTACTTAGTTGGACTAGAGTTGACTTGAATTTTTGGTTTTGAAGAGATAAGGGAAAGGTATCAGGGAGGGGGACGGGCAATATAGGTGTGGGCGGAGTCACCTGTCCTTAGGCCATCTGTTGAGCTATGGGAATGTGGAACTACTGCCTGTGGGTGGGGGAGGGAGGGTTTGGGATGTTTTAGTTGTGGGAAAAAGTTACAAACCAGTGGAAAGAAGGAATGTTATAATATGCAGCGGAAGGTGTACAGTGGTGCTGGCGTTAGATAAATCTCAAGACAAGAACCTCCATTAGAAACTAGAGGAAGACCTTGTGATGACTCGGTGACATGAAGAGTAATGAACAAAAATACAAGTTTGTAACATGGAATGTCCGAGGGCTTAATAACTTTGTCAAACGTAACCGAATAGTTGCTTATCTGAGAAGGTATGGGGTTTCTATAGTATTCCTTCAGAAAAAGCATTTGTGGGGTGATAGTTTTAAATACATCCAAAGACGGTGGCGGGACAGATCTTCGCGACATCTTACTCAGGCTATGCTAGAGGCACGTTAATATGGGTGGCACCGGGAGTCCCCTTTAAAACTGAGAGGACCTACTTGGACCCAAATGGGCGGTACACAATGGTGGAGGGTAGCCTAGACGGGCATAGCATGTGCCTACTTAATGTATATGCCTCAAATAGTGATGACAGGGACTTCCTGGGGTCAGCCCTCAGACAGGCCCACCTTACGCCTGACATGGAACTCATGATGGCTGGAGACTATAACTGTGCATTTAACCGAACATTGGATAGGTACCCACCAAAAACTGATGCCAAACCGAAGGCGAGAGAGGCGATGCGCCATATGCAAACCAATCTAGACCTCGTAGATATCTGCTGACACTGCAACAAAAAGCCTACTCTTGCCACACCGCGGAAACGAATACATACAGTCGATTAGACTACTTCTTCATACAGGCAACGGCCATACACAGAGTAATAGAAGCACAATACCAGGCCCGATACTTATCAGATCATTCCCCATTACAAATAGTGTACGCACTGTGCAGACCCTTGCCAAATATACCATTATGGAGGATAAATACAGAAGCATTCACAGATCAGGTCTATAGGACCACAGTCGAAACTGAACTGAAGGAGTATTTTGACACACACTGGAAGACAGCTGGTTGTAGGGCAACAGAATGGAACGCAATGAAAGTGGTACTAAGGGTATTATGCATGTCATTAGAGGTGGGGGTGAAGAAAACAATTGAACAAGATCTAAACAGGCAAGAGCGAGAGCTCACCAAACTAGAAGCAGCGCTACCCACAGAAGAAGAGGGCCCCCAGAGGCGGACCGAGCAGCGTCAGAAGGTTGGGGAACTCTGTGATAGACTGGATAAGCATAATAAGAATAACAGTTGAAGACAGTGGTACTTAGAGGGAGACAAATCCGGCCGCCTACTGGCGCGCCTGATTAAAATGGAAACACAACCCACTCCAATACTAGTGATACGAGATGGACAGGATAATCTGGTCTACACACAACATGAAATTAATGAAGTGTTCGCAGCATACCTGCAAAAGGTATACACAGAACTTCAACACGCTACTTACACCCTGAACAAAGAGACCTACCTGGAAGATTGTTCTTGGGGCTCCTTCATTACCATAGGCCTTTTCATTCAACTTATCATCTATTACTCCAGAGAAAACGAAATACTTCATTTTGTCCATTATCTTTCTGAACTGACTACAGATCTTGTAGTGCTGCATCACCTTCTGCTCGGCTAGAACCCACACCTCAGATCAGTCCTGGCGTGTTGAACTAAGCATCGATATTTCGAACATAAAAGGAAAACAGAGGTTCAGTTCTTCCTTGTGCCTATCTTCATAAACATAGTCTGCTTGGTAGAGTAACCTTTCTAGCAAGCTACACAGTAACAGGCCTTCAAATAAATGCATGATGCACAACAGTGTTTTCACAACAGATATATTATGTTTTGCACAAATCGAGTTCCTTGCAAACTACAAGAAAAGGTGACTCTAGGTTTCTCTAAAAGTTAGTTTAATGCTTTATTACTTGAGGTCGGCGTTGTAACACCTTTAAAGCTCGGTCTGCAAGCATAATTCAATTTGGTTTCAAAGTCAGTGTTAAAAATTGCTTTAATAACATGTTCATATCGAATTGCTTATTAGAAGATCATTTTGTTTCATGGAAATTCCTAGTTTAAAGAAAGGCTGTGTGTGTAACTTGCAAACCAACTCACACTTAATACAGCCCTTGCAAACCTTGCAATGACTGCTTTAGAAAACGTGGCCTCTGTCAGTGAAGGCCACATTGGTTGTAACATTACAACTTTTTTTCTCGTTCTGAATAAATTTGAAAACCACTAAAGCCTGTACAGATGCAACAAAACTACATATAAAAGTCAGTAGTATTTAAGTACTCCGCAACTTTTCTATCTTTAGTTCAGATGTATAATCATCTCACCAGATGTAAGTGTGATCTTGTTGTCAGCATGTTGGATTAGAATTTTGAAAAAGTAGTGCCAAATGGTGCATTTTACAGCAACATTTTCGCAAAATTAGACTACAAATCTAGAGTTTCTAAAGGGCCACTAAAGAAATATTCTAATATGTTTGTAGTGTGTCAGGGAATTTAGCAAAACTGTCTCTGAAGAGGTCTAACATAAGGAGACACCTGTTATAGCTAACAAGTAAGGGTCTCATGTATAAAGCCATTTTGCAGTTGCAAATCCTTCAATTCTCAAAACCCAGCATTTCTGAATGCAAAATTGCTTTATACATTTTTCCAAACACCTTTTGTGTATCAGAAAAAGCCTTTCCAGTTTGCAAAAGTGGTTTTGTTACTCATTTTGAATCACAAATAGAATGGAGAGCATGAAAGGGGCAATCCCTCCTGTAGTGTCGTACCAGCCCAGGTACTCGCCAATAACCAAGCCACTCATGGAGAGTAGTTGTACACGTCTTTATTGCGTTGAGTGTAAATCAGAACTCAACATTCTAAACGTGCCTTCAACTCATCCCTCCAACGCTTACGTCACAGGCCTACGGTGTACGGTGGGAACGAAAAGTGTTCCAGAGTTGTTTTATTTACAAAACACTACATCTCCACTTTGTTTAAAAAGTTATAATTGTTCAAAATGGATAAATAAAGAAACAAAAACACAAATAAATGCATGAATAAACACACAGATGATCATAGATATACAGGCAATTATACTTCTAAATCACACATCCTGATTAGGTCACTTCACAGTCGAAGTGTCAGTGATCTGCATGGGTGAGGTGGTATCATCTGCAGACATCGATGTTTGGTGAGTGATGGGCCACATATCGAAAATGAGAGGAATCCTTTGTAAGGGACTTCCCAGGATGCTAGGCAGTCACTATATGTCCTTTAGCGTTAGTGATGGTAAATGGTTCAGCCTCAAAAGGAGCATCAGACTTGATTTTCTGGGTTATGTTATGTTTTGTTATGTTATGTTATGTTAGGCCGCACTTATAACGCGCACGGATACTCAAGAGTGTCCTGGCGTGGAAGCCAACTCAGGAGACAGAAAGGGGGGCGAGAACAGGAGCTGAATGTTAATTAAAATGCAAGGTCTTTAACTGCTTTTTAAACAGCCTGAGGTCTTTAGTGTTTCGCAGTTCGTAAGGGAGGGCGTTCCAAGCTTTGGCCGCCTTAAAAGAGAGAGAGCTACCCCCTGTTCGAGCTAGGCGAAAACGGGGGATAACTGCGAGGCATTGGGCTGCTGATCGTAAATGTCTGTGGGGCGCATAAAAGTTAAAGCGTCTCCTTAGATAGGGCGGCCCAGACTTGTATAGGGCGCCATGGGCAAGGGTGAGGGCCTTAAACAGAACACGGTCCCCCACAGGAGCCAATGCAGATCCCGAAGATGTTGTTTTATACTTGATCTACCGGGGATACCAAGCAGCACTTTTGCGGCCGCGTTTTGAATGATTTGCAGCTTTTTCAGCTGGTATCCGGGGAGGCCAATATATAATGCATTGGCGTAATCAATGCGTGACAGGATGAGGGCACGAGTTACCATTTCCTTAGCCGATCTGGGCAGCAGAGGCAGGAATTTTCTAAGTGATTTCAGTGTGCCAAAGCACACTCCGGCTAATTTTTTTATCTGTGGTAAGAATCTGAGGCCTCACTAAACCAGACCCCCAAATTCTTCACCGGACTGCCCGTAGAGTTAGGCCTGGGATAGTCGGCGGGCCAAAGATCTTCCCGGAAATGGGGAGGAAAGGACCCATATAGGAGAACCTCGGACTTGTCCTCATTGCATTTGAGCTGAGCCCTAGCGAGCCAGTTAAAAACGGCTGACAGACAATTTCTCGCTAAGTCTGGGGACAGATCTTTTTCCTTCCACGTAAAGAGGAGCTGAGTATCATCAGCATAAGCTATGATCTTAGCTCCCAGCTCTTCCGCCAAATAGATTAAAGGTGTAATATATACGTTGAAGAGAAGGGGGCTCAATGTGGAATCTCGGGACTCCCGTGGTCACCTTTCTTGGTGCCGAAGAAAACGGGGGCAGCCATACCTGCTGTGTTCTGCCCTCTAAAAATGATTTAATCCAATCCCATGCAGAGCCTGAGATTCCAATATTAGAGAGACGGGCCAACAGTTGACGATGGGGCACCGTATCGAAGGCAGCAGAGAGATCCAATAAAATCAGGGCTGCTCTGCCGCCTGCATCCAGGCATTCTCTAATCGCCTCTGACATCTCAACAAGGGCAGTGTCAGTGCTGTATGTGGCCCTAAATCCCGACTGGGCTGGGTGGAGAGCACCGGAGGTCTCAACAAAGTAGGAGAGTTGTTTGTGCACCGCCTTCTCACACACCTTCGCCACAGCCGGGAGGAGTGAAATGGGCTGGTAGCTTGCTGGCGTCGCAGGATTTAAGGATGGCTTTTTTAGCAGCGGGAGCAGTTTAGCCTGTTTCCACTCAAGTGGAACAGTGGCAGTCTTAAGCGATATATTAATAATATTATTGACTTCAGGGTTGACCACTTCCGCAACTGCTGCTAACTGCCTAGCTAAACATGGATCGGCTGGAGAACCCGATTTGAGGGATTTGAGAATGGTCAGTGAATCCAGCAGGGAAATGGGTGAGAAACCCGTCAAAGAGGTGAGGACTGAGTCAGAGACCGGGGCAGTCTGAATAGTGCTCCCCGCCTGCCCTTGAATACTCGTCTCGAAACTGTCCTGGATCGTTTGGATCTTGTCTATAAAGAAACCGGCCAGCTTCTCACACCAGGGATTAGAGGCAGGGAAGGTAATACGTTCCGCGCAAGGCTTCAGAAAACTCTGGACGATAGAAAAGATTTCTTTAGAGTTATTTTTGGACTGAACAATGCGCTCCGTATAAAAGTTACCTTTAGCCTTCTTTATAGCTGCGTAGTACTCTTTCTGGGATTTCCTTAGTACTATTTTAGCCAATGGGCAGTAGGCCTGTCTCCAGCTGCGCTCCAGCTTTTTACATGAATGCTTTAGCTCCTTGAGCTGGCTGGAGAACCAGGGTTTAGACGGGGTGTTTCTCACTTGCTTGTTGGCCAGAGGTGGGGAAAGATGTTCCACCGCCTGTGAGATCCAGTTATTGAAGCTCACAGTAGCGTCAGTCAAATCCGTAGAAGCGATAGGGCGGGTGTCGGCCAGGACTCTGCAAAGTGCAGCGGGCTCTATTCGTTGAGAAGGTCTGTCCTTGGGGGACCTTTTGGCAGGATAGAGCGCTTGAATGGTCCATGAAAAATGAATTAAAAAATGATCCGACCAGGAAACAGGAAGCGGTTCATGAACACCTAGAGTGAAGTTGGAGCAGACTGCATCTAAAATATGCCCCCCCCCCATGAGATGGGGAACTAATCCATTGGGATAGTTGAGCCAGGTTCAGCGAGTCACATAATTCCCTCATGTCGATGGCCTCACCACAGTCCAAATGGATGTTGAAGTCCCCTAGTAGTAAGAAATTCGAGTAGTGCAGGGCCCTCGGCACAATAACTTCATCTATAGCCTTCAAATGGCGCCGGTAGGACCAGGTGAAAGCGATACCAAAGGGGATGATGGACGGAGCGCTTGAGCTAATCAAACACTCACCCCCAGTCAACTGATCTGGGTTTAATCCATCATCATTCTTTAGCTCACTCCACCACCCCAGTTCAGACATGGCCATATGCAAATCAGTCTGACCCTGTGCCCCATGGGAACAGTCCAGCCCGAACTGCCAAGCCATGTCTTCCCTGGACCAGAAACAAGCATCCTGGGACCGGTTTCTGGCTATTCAGCCGTCATCAGCCAGGCTAGCTTGAATCGAGTGGCAAAGTGAGCAAGGGACCCACGTCTGGGCATACCCTGCCAACTTAGGGCGAACAAAGCGATACCAAAGGGGATGATGGATGGAGCGCTTGAGCTAATCAAACACTCACCCCCAGTCAACTGATCTGGGTTTAATCCATCATCATTCTTTAGCTCACTCCACCACCCCAGTTCAGACATGGCCATATGCAAATCAGTCTGACCCTGTGCCTCATGGGAACAGTCCAGTAGGACCAGGTGGACGGTAAATCAGGGAGCCCCCCAACGTGAAGTGAGGGGATATGGTGAAGGAGAAGTCAAGAGCATCCCACTCACCAAAGCCCTGAGTCTCAACCTGCGTGAAAACCCAAGTTTCCCTAAACACTACTGCTACCCCTCCTCCTCTACCTACTTTGCGGTCCGCCCTTGCTATTTTATACCCCACTGGGATAGCCGCTGCAATAACCGGGGACAAAAACTCGTTGAGCCATGTCTTGGATATGAATAATACATCCAGCTGACTATCCGATAAGAGCTAAAAGATGTCCGGGGCTTGTTTCACCATGGAACGGGCATTAATTAGGGCAGCTCGTATGCACTGGGAATTCTGAAAAGCTGTAGGGGCGGGATTACGGGGAATGCTAGCTACCAAGTTACTCCTAAAACAGAAATTGCACTGAAAGCATGTGCTGTGAAGATTGTCCAAAACCATCCAGTTTCTCTCACACTTACCCATGAGAGAGCCGATAGTCATAGGTTCAGCACGGCTAAAGGTCAAGCGCCCGTTAGACAGCTCCAGCGGGGATCGGACAGCATAGCTGGCGCTGGCCGCCTCCAGGACGCTGACGGGCGCAGACGGGCTTGCCTTAGGCGCGCCTTTGGTGTGCCAGCGGTGCGTCCGTGCAGCGCGCATTATTTATGCGAGTATGCCCCCAACGACTAGAGCGCGCCCTAGGCAAAAATGGCGGCCTAGATTGCTCAACCGGGACTCCCCGTGATACGTGGGTTGTCTGACAAGCACTCCATCTCCTCTTGTAAAAGGTGAAATCTTTCACTTGACGTCATCTGTCAGAATATATTTTCATTTTCTGTTTGCGATCAAAGGCTGTAGTATGAATGCCTTCCATATTCTTGGATCTGAGGTTGGTCCATTGGGGCAGCTTGGTCGTCATGGCTCTTCTAAACATGAGAGTCGCAGTCTTTCATTCTCTTTAATTTTCAACCCTTTCGTCGTGCTAAGGAAACCATGCTTGAACACGGAGAGCTCTCTTGGTGGCAACTATCCTCGATGTCCCTCATGGGCAACATCGATCACTTGTTTTCGTAGACTCTTGGGGATAACAATTTGTGTACCTCGCAAAATGAAGCCTTCTTGAGTCACTGAATGTTCACCTCTTGCATTAGTGAAATGTCTAGAGTGCTGGCTCCACGATTGATGAGTAATAATGTCTTTTAACTTTAACACGTCACTATCTTCACTCATGGCAGTGACAATTTGTTCTGAAGACATGGCAGTTGGTGTGCTCAATTTCACAATAAAATTGATGTAGGCTTCCGCTATTTTGAATGGTGTACTAGGGCATTGCAATGGCACTCTTGAAAAAAAATCTGCAGGATTCTGATCTTTCCCTGCATGATGAAAAATTGTATAGTTGTATTCTTGCAACCTCGAACCCCAATGATTCGAGAAGGCAGTTTGGCTTTGGGATTGTCAAATATCATCACCAGTGCTTGAAGATCAATCACTAGTTTGAAAGGCTTTCCATACAAGAACACATGGAAATATTTGCAAGCCCAGACCAGTATCAAACTTTCTTTCTCAGGTTGCAAGTAAGCACATTCCATTTGTGACAAGCTTTTATTGGTGTATGCCATGATACGTCTCCGGGCATTTGGCTGTCCGTTGCAAGGATTGCACCTAACCCGACAGGGCCAACATCAACTATAACCTCTGTTTGAAGATTGGGATCAAGTAGGCCACATCAGTGGCACTCTCAATAGCTTGCTTGATTTTTTGAAAGCTCTTTTCACATTCACGTGACCAATGAAAGGACACATTCTTTTTGTCAGTTCTCATAATGGTGCACTGACAGTAGCAAAGTCTTGTATGTATCTAGAACAATAACTGGCCATTCCAAGAAATGATCGTAACAGAAATATCTTGTGGGGGTTTGTGGTAGAGGATGCTTGCACTTTAGCTGGATCCGGTTTCATATCCCTGTTAGAGAAGACATGGCTAAAGAATTTCAAGCATTTCTTGTGGAATTCACATTTCTAAGCAATCTGAGTTAAGCCTGCTTCATTCAGAAAACAACATACTTGCATGAGAGCTTTGTCATGCTCTTTCTGTGTGGCTCCAAAAAACAATATGTCATCACTGTAGATAAATGCAATTACTACAGGCATTATGATACGTCGAATGATGTCTTGGAAAAGTTCTGCATCAGAGTATACACCAAAACTCAATTGCTTATAGTGAAACAGACCAATATACATAGAAAAGGTTGTAATGTACCTGGATTTCCAATTGGTGATACCCTTTATTGAAGTCGAGTCGAGAAAAGAACTTTGCACAATTCAATGGAGTTTTCATATCAGCAATGTGCTCTCGCTCAATTGATTTGTTGGGCTGACGCATGCCAACGCATATGTGTACAGCTCCTTCACTGCCTCTTTTAGGCACTATTACGATAGGAGAAAGCCATGGTGTTGGACCAGTGGAGCATTCAATGATGTCATGTTTAAGCAACGAATTAAGTTTCTTTTCAACAGCTTCTTGCAAGTGAAGGGCAATTTGTTTGTATTTTTGAGCAACCGGATGAACATCCTCATTTACATGTAACTTTACTTTCATTGTTTTGAGTTTTCCTACCATATGAAATAACGAAGGAAATTGACTTACAATTTCAGAATGACCATTCATATTGTAGTTCACTGATCAATGCCATATCAGCAGCAGTGTTGAAACTCAGCAAACAGGCACTTGAAGCTGTTCCTTGAAGTACATGAATGGGTACTTGTACCACAGTTTTCTTATGCTTTATTGTGGCTACAAATGAACCTTGGGGCATATTTAGAAGGATTTCACACCACTGCAGCGTCTTTTTTTTATGCTGTGGCCGTTTTTTTTAACCCCATATTTACAAAGTGATGCTACAGCCCTCTAGCATAATTTTTCCACTGCTAGCCAGTGCGGCTAGCAGCATTTACCGAAAATGATATACAAGGTAGGTGTACCTCGGAAAAACACCCGCAAAACTGAAGCCACCATATGTACAAGGATGTTACTAAATTTTAAAAAACTGCTACTAGGTCCCATTAGCAGCAGTTTTTTACCGCTAGGGAAAAGCTGATCCTAAAAATGACGCTAGCACACTTGTAGAAAAGGAGTACAGACACAAATCACTTTGGTAAGCTCAACTGCGCCATGGATCTACTGCTATTGCAGCTAGTAGCACCAAGGAGGCCACCACCACCACAGAGGAAGCACAGTAGAAGGGAGAAGACATACCCTCAGAGAATAGCCCTCATTGACCTCAGGGAGGAAGAGGTCATTGCCTATTACAGGCTCAAGAGGGTGTCTATTGTTCACCTCCTGCACCATATTGCACCAAGGCTGCAGCCAACATTGCAGCGCTGCACCAACATACCTCTGCAAATCAAGCTAGTCGCAGTACTCCACATGCTGGCATCTGGAACTTTCCAACCCACCACAGCCAGAGTGGCAGGAGTGTCCCAGGCATCCTTCTCCATGTTCTTCCCCACCATCATGGATTCCATCATAAGCCTCACACCCCAGTACCTCCACTTCCCCAACACAGCACAGCAACAAAAGAACAACAAGCAAGGCTGTTATGCCATTGCAGGATCCCCACATGTGTTGGGGAAAATGGACTGCACCCATGTGCAACTTGGGTCTCCTGCAGCTACATCCCATATCTACCGCAACAGAAAGCACACCTATTCCATGAATGTGCAGGCAATCGTGGACCATCTTTAACTTTTCATCAACGTCCGTGCCAAGTACCCGGACACTGTGCAAATGACTCATTAATCTTCAGGCATTCTGCCATCAATGAGTGTTTCCAGAATTGTACCTAATGGAATGGCCTTGTGGTCGGTAAGTACACCTCAAGCACACAACAGACTACAGGCACTCTATCATGTTGGAATACATTGACATATCAGTCTTGGGTTGAATTACACTGTGCATACATTGTTGGTGTGGCCCCATTTACTTGTCCCATACTACATGGCAAATGTGTAACACATGACCTACAAGTCACACATTTCGACATTGCCTAAGCCACCGTGACCCACATGTACAAGTCAAATGGGCTGATCGATTATCATCAGTTGTGATGCTCTGGTGAAGCACATACTCAAATCATATCAATGTGGCAATGCTAAGTGTGTCTGCATGACATTGTAAGGCATCATAGGTATGCAGTACTGCAAGCCACAACAAAGTGTATCTATCATTCACCCAACATTAAGGATGTATACCATGGACATTGTGGTGGCCTTTCCCATCCAACACCAATAAAGATCACACACGTTTACACACATCCTATGTACAGGGACTCTGTGACAGTGTGCAAGTTGTGTGCCTTCCAAGGGGAGGTGAAAAGAGGATACATAATCACATGCCTCATTAACATGTCTGATTATAATGTGTCCAGCATTCTGTATTACACATTGAAGGAGGAAATTGCACAGATTGTATGAACCCTAAGCTGACACATGTGCACCATGGTGCAAAGGGGGTGGTGTTGCCATTAGACACCATTATGTAAGTTGCTAAATGTAGAAAAACCATAGATGTGCTGTATGTAAAATGAAATGCACATTCTATCACTTCACTTTGAAAGCAGGTTAGCTAAGTCTTTCCACCTTCATATATGACCAGTGGTATATAAACAACATGAGGACCTATGTGTGCATCGAATTGTGGCAAAGACCCTCACATATAAAGAAATAAGTACAATGAGGCTGCAAAAAACATATCTGAAGGAAGGCAATCCCTGTGTGAAGTCTGTGTATCGCAAGTCAATCCCATGGGCAAGAGGAATGAAGATATATCACATATCTGTGAAACTGAAAAATATGGCTATTTATGAACAGCACTAGTTCCCCTCAACAACGCTGCATCACATCACAAATAATATACACACAACACATCCAATGTGCCCAACATGTATACAAATTTGTTGCAGAGACCACTACAGCGCTCCTCCAAGGTACCAGACTGTGCTTCAAGGTGCCCCCTCATGCACAAACTACATCCCCATGACAGCTAACAATATCGCTTTCAGGGAAATATTGTGACTGTCATGGAGATATGCTGCTCTCCATCTGCCTGCACAGACAAACAACCAATGGACACTGAATTATGTGGAAGATATGGCCTACACTGTCCCCAAGACATGTGGCACTGTAGTGTATGCAGTCTGTCTGTACAGTGCAACATTACCACACATCTACTAACCTTGTGGACTGTCACCATAGTGGACTGCTATGTGTATATTACCATGTCACAAATTGACATATACCCACTATCCTATCCATGCCTGCAGAAAAACATCATCAGCTAATTTTACTTATCATCCAATCAGAAAAGTATTTGGGATAAGATTTGAAAGAGTACCCATAAATTGACACATTAGATGATTGTGAGACATTTGCCTAGTATGGAAAATGGAAAAGGGACTAACCTCATTGGTGAAAATGTATCACCTGCATGGTATTGCCACTTGGCTGAATGACAAATACAAAGGGCCCGATTCACAAAAGTAATCTGAGAAAAATCCTAACTTTACGACTTTCGGTATTCACAAAAAGCATTTAGGAGTAGTAAAGTTATGATTCCAAACTGAGAAAAATCCTAACTTTACGACTTTCGGTATTCACAAAAGGCATTTAGGAGTAGTAAAGTTAGAATTCCTAACTTTATTACTCCTAAACTGAGAAAAATCCTAACTTTATGACTTTCGGTATTCACAAAAGGCATTTAGCAGTAGTAAAGTTAATAAGCCACACACTGTCATATCATGTTCATGACAGTGTGCATGGTGAATATATCTAGTTGGACACTGACCATAATGGATATACATTTTGATCAACCCTCATCATGAGTCTTGACTAATACAACACCTCCTTTGTTTGCAGCAGGCCAAGGTTGTGCACTGGTGCATGGGTCATGACATCTGTAAAGATCCCGCAAAATGAAGCCCAGTGGAACTACAACCACGCCCTATGCCACACCAGGTCCATCGTTGAGCAGACATTCGGAGTCTGCAAATCACGCTTCTGCTGCCTTGATGTATCTGGGGGCAGATTGCTCTACTCCCCACATATGGTCTGTAAGATCATCTGGGTCTGCTGTATCTTGCATAATATATGAGTCAGGACCAATGTGCCATGGCCAGATGACATTGTGGATGAGGAAATTCTGGTTGATGGAGAGGAAGGAGATGAGGAACCTCTGCAACCTGTAGCATCAGTTGCAACAATAAGGCGGAGGGACAATATCATTAACAATTTCTTTATAGAAGAATGATTTTCATAAGTCAAAGGAAATATTTGTTAAATTGCAAATTTTACATCTGTCTATGAATAAGATTTCAGAGCACTAACACTGTGTAAGCATTTGTATACCATACTCACACTAAACTACTGACATACAACATTTGTACCACTGATGTCTGTCACACAGACTAGTTATATAGTAAAGTGTACGAAACACCCTAGAACATCATCTGCTACAAGTGAAATACTGTGCATGACAACTACCTAGAGCAGATAGTTCTCCATTGCCAGCCATAATGATCAGGGTGTGGTAATGTAGATGGTGGTCAACAACTGTGTGTGCGTCTCTCCTGATGCTAGCCATGTGTTAGACCTCATACTTGTGGCTAACAGTAGAGGCCACTCTTTTTATGATGACTTTGCAGTGTTCCACATAGGATGTGTATGGGAACACAGTCCTAAAACTACAGTCTACATATGCTGCAAAAAACAATCTTACCCACATGTAACATTCAGAAAGTTGCCTCTGTTGACACATACAAAATGCACATATCATACTTTGCCAGTGCCACGGTGTTGCATGTGTACACCCACTGCAATGCACAAGCAACACTATCTTGTTGCATAGTGTAGATATGGAGTCATTAATGTAGCCGCACTGTCAGCTATATGTTGCAGGACACGCCAAGGCATGCATGGTGACCTACCATATCACAATCACCAGGAATAAGGGTCCTGGTGGCTACAAATGATGACACTGTCACTGTCTTGTGGGATATGGCCCTTGGGTGCAAATGGAACTCATGCTAACATGCTTACAATGGAATTGCCCCATCCATACTCCCCCTTGCATGTGTGTGCCGGCAATAGTTGCACAATTTCACATAAGGACTACAACCTGATGCCTCCACTGTGCGACATGGTGCTAATTGCCCTTGCACAGAGTAGTCGTAGATGTGTTTCACTGACCCCATTGCATAGGCATCCCAGGTGGAAGCACCTTCAATGTAATTGGTAGACATCATCAACCATCGCCAATGTTTACCAGCGTGTGTGCGCATTATTCATAGTTTGAACCATGAGCCGGATAATCCCACACAAGTGTATACTTAATTACAGACATAGGACATGTGCAAACAGTAGCAACAGCCCAACAATACATTTCACACAGAAAACAGCATTCACTGTCAATTTGAACACGAACTGCAGATCCCAAAAATGTAAAAAAATATTTTTTTAGCTCTCGCATCAAACCAAGATGACAACACCATTCAGCGGGAAAATATTTACCCGCTGTGTACATCAAAAATGATGCATGATATCTACTTTGGTTTCCATTGTAAGGCCTCTAGTGAAATAGAGGCAATGGGCCCTAGCATAAAAAAACACGAATAGGCTGAAATTTCCCGCATCCGTCCAGGAAATGAAGTAATGGAGTAAGGGAAGTGAGGTAATGGATCCTGCATGCTGCAAAATAGCAACTGTAAAGTTACATTCACTTTCACAATCAGTCACAGTTTTACTGTCTGTGCTTGGTAGTGGTAGCGTGTGGATTGTGTTGGAGAGTGTTTATGGATTTTGAGGAGTTTATGCATTGTGTCTGCTGTCCCTGTTGTGTGCCTTTAGTCCAAATGTGTGTGTATTTGGTGTATACTGTAGGTCGTTAATTGTCCTGTAAAGTGTTGGGTGTTTGTCTTTTGGGATACTTTTGTAATTGGAGTATTAGAGTGTTTTTTGGGGGATTTTATTAGAGTTAGGATAGTTGTTAGTGGGTGGGATCATGCCGGGGCAGAGACGTACTTGGCCTATGAATCCCCAGGAGTTGAGTACTTTCCTCTGGCTGGTCTGCCATTACCTGCCAAAAATGTTGGAATGTGGGGGCCGTGTGATACAGGGCTACCCTGTCAAAGTCCGTAAGCAGAGGTGGGAGAGCATCAGGCAACAGATGCTGCCTGTGAATGCATGGCAGGGACCGTGAGACCAAACAACTCATGCATCACTGGGCATATGTGGTTGCCAGGGAGTCTGACCTCCTGCAGTATGTGGGCATTGAAGTTGTTGGATGAACATATAAGTACACATATTTTTTCTGCTATCTTATGTTTCTTATGTGACTATTGTTTCGTTTAGGGACCAATAAGAACGGCCCATGATGATGTTTTGTGCTGATTTGTCTAACGCCCATGCAAAATGGGGAAATGCCATGCCTATAGTGCAGGAACAATATGTGCACCAGTGCCTTCTGTGACACAGTGTGGTGCACACTATTGTCACTATTACCGTATGTGAGAGAAATGAGTCGCAGGGAAGAATGGAGTTGATGTACATTGTCATAGCCTGTCCAGCCAAAAGTCATGTGATTACATGGCTGGTAGTGCAGATGTGCTCCAAAGCTGCTATTTCCTCTGCACACATTTGTCATGTCCAGTTCTGATGGTGCATTACAGTAACTATGTCATACATAAAGAAGCTTATTTACAATGCCCTTGCACAGCTGTCATTTCCCTTCTTACAACATAATAATATATACTGTGGCTGTGCTAGAGCCTTGTGAAGGAGTATCATAGTGATGTGCCATTGGTACTAATTGGCATACCTCCCCTGACATGACTAGCATCTAAGATGTCTGCCATGGCTTACACTATTTAGCTCACCTCTAATTCTAATCTGTTGTAATCGGCTTAGGGATGCATGGAATATAAGTGTACAATGACATGCACTCAGCAGCACCGACAGGTAGAGTACACAAGTTTCTTAGTGGACCAGTATGCATGACTTGAGATTTATGTTGCATACTTATTTACTGGTGTTTGTTTTACTGAGGGGCTCTGGATACCATCACTTTACTGAGTATAGTATGTAAATTGTGTAGGTGGACAGCATCATCCAAGTCAGCTACCTATGTGGAGTTAGGTAGTGATGCCACTCAGCACATGATTGTGCTAAATGGCCAACAGGTGCATGTATAAGACATTCACATGTATGTTTGACTCAGCCACCCTTACCAATGTGTATCATCCCGGCATGTTAAGTGTGTCATCTGAACACTTACAACCAGACAGGCAACATGGCCAATAGCCTTTCATGCGTACTGTGCTGTTGTTGCTTATCATATATGTGTAAAAAGTTTAATGAAGTGCTTTACTTATTATATCTTGTAGCTAGACGACCCCCTTACACAGACCCTGAGATGGCCAACTTCAGCAACGCAAACTTCACCGGTGAGTGCCTTCATCTGTGCAATGAGTGTAGTGCAAGGAGTGAGTGCCATGTCAGATGTGTTGGGAATTGCCTGATTCATTGTGCATCCTTCTCACAATGTAACTTCTTGAAGATGAGGAATAGGTAATGAAAGTTGTGGTAACATGTTGCATGTCTATCATCCTCAGACTATTGTTCAGGAGTACTGTTTGCCTATCTGGAAATGTCAACATGAAAGTTGTGTGTGAGGAGAGCCATAATCCCAGTGTCAGACAATGCTAATGTATGTGGTAGTAGATGCACAATAGATCATGATGTGGGTGTGAATGGTACAGTACGCATGTCATTAGCACATGCCATTATATTGTGTACATGTATTCAGTGGTGGCATGGTCCACCGTAGAGTTGCTACAGGTCAAATATGATAACTTTCATATGCCTCTGTATGATATAGGGTGCTTTTCCTGCATCCATTGTTACATGTCATACCTACCAAGTTATATGTATAGGTAGCAACATGTCCTGATACGGCTCCTTGCCTTATCAATTAAAAAATGTTGTGAAGCAAGACATGCAACTCAAAACTCAATGGGGATAAAACGGAGGTCTTAATCTTTGGAGACAAGATGGATTTCTGGTCGGAGGCCTGGTGGCCTGACTCTCTTGGATCCTGCCCCCGCCCTTGTCCTAGTGCCAAGAATTTAGGCATCATTGTGGACTCCTCTCTTTCCTTGGGCTCACAAATAAATCGAACTGTCTCTACCTGTTTTGGGATGATACGGACTCTCAGGAAGATCTTCTGTTTTCTTTCTTTTTCTGCACGGAAACAGGCAGTGGTGGCCCTCGTGGTCTCGAGGCTGGACTATTGTAATGCCCTTTATTTAGGGATAAATAAAGGACTTCTTCATCGACTTCAATTGGTGCAGAATGCCGCCGCTAGGCTGGTGATGGGTCTTCCCAAATTCCATTCAGTCTCAGCTACCATTAGAAACCTGCACTGGCTCCCGTTGGGGAGGAGAATTGTGTTCAAGGCTTTATGCCTGGTCCACAAGGCCGTCCACAACAGGGGGTCAGAAGGTATCAACAAAATGTTTCAAAGATATCTTCCCAGCAAGGACCTGAGATCTGCAAGTAAGAATCGGGTAACAGTTCCCAGGGTGAGGAAAGCTAGGTGGGGGGGGAGGGCCTTCTCGCTGTTAGGGGCCAATTTGTGGAATTCCCTTCCTTTCCCAATTTCCACTCTGGAAACCTATTCCTTATTTCGTAAGTCCTTGAAGACTTGGCTTTTCACCTGCCTTAACCTTTAAGTTTCCTATTTTATAGACACCTTTTACTCTGTTCACTTTCCGCAGCGCCTTGATGCCCCTGGGCTAAGTTCGCGCTCTACAAAACTTATATTCATTCATCCACTGTCAAGACATAACACTTCTGAATGTGTTAAATGCCAATGGCATAAAGGCCATTGTAGGATGCCCAAGGTACACTAACACACAGTGAATGTGAAAATGTGTACCATTCCACGGTTACCAAAAATGTATGTTTCCATACATACTCTGTACTGAAATGGTCATAATTAGATCTGACAATGCTGTTGGTATTGCACAATCTAACAAATAGGTTACCTTTTCAATTATGCCCATCAACATCATATATGCTAGGTCTAGGTATGTGTATAGTCACTCAAAGCAGCAAGGTGTATTAATGGTCAACCACCTTAGGTGTAATGTAAATTATGAGAGTTCATGATGTTGATACAATTTCATAGTCAGTCTATGAGTGACATATATTGTCGTGCGTAAGGTAAGCTACCACCACATTAAGTGGGTTGCTAAATCATATAGGCCATGAAGTGACGATACCAGGCACCCACACATCAGCCCACAGTTGGGCTCTCAAAGTTTGAAGCTGACATGAGGAAGGACATGTCTGACATTAAACTGTGTGTGGCTGTTGTTGAAAATAAATTGGACCGGGCCTTATCCCCGCTACAGGACATCAAGCAGACAGTTGACAGGGCAATTGATAGTACCCACCGAGACTCCTCCTGCAATTCAGCCTGCTTTACAGGCAAACATATTTTATGGGTAGTGTATAGGGTAGGTTGGGTTATAGTAGTGTTGGTGTAGTGTAATTATAGTATTATTAGGGATTTCTTAGATAGTGGGTTGGTTTGCTCTTGGATAGGATTACTTTGGGTTGGTTAGGGGGTGAGGGGTTGATGTGTGTTTTATGTAACAAAAAATACATTCAACATTTTTATTAAAATCCCCAAAAACTATATCATTGTTTAGGTTTCATGTGTAGGTAGCTGATGTTTAGGTATAGTTTTTGTTGGCCTCTGTTAAAATGTGACTTAAACTCAACAGAGGATGATGTTTACAATGTTGTGATAAATGTTTGGGTTAAGCTAATCTAAGTTAAGCTATTTTTAAGTTAAGTTAGGCTAAGGTAGTGTAGGATAGTTTAGGATAGGTATTTAGCATAGGGTGGAGAGGTATAGCTATTTTTACTATATTTCCATTAAATCTACTAGTTTGATACATACAGCTGTATGTCATGATTTAGTGTGTGTAAGTGATCTAGCTGCGCAGGTGAAGTTTTGTTCTTGCACTAGTCTTAGCTTGCAGTGTTTGGCAACATGTGTAAGTGGATTTCTTAGCAACAGACAGGTATCTGTCATACTGCCCACGACTTCTTACAATCAGACATTGTTGAGCAGTGCACGTGGCATTCTTCAAGGCATGAGGAAAGAGTGCTCAGGTTGTACTCTATACAAGTTCAATGTGTTGTGAATGCAACATGCCTTGGAGGGATGTTGTGCCCTATGACTTCTGCACATATAGTTGGTATTTGGACTCATACACTGATGGCTGCCCGTAAGCTCTTACACTTGCAATATGTACTTGTCAACCCAATGTAGTTTGCTTGCTACTAACCATGGACACTTGTGGGGTGACTGATCTCACCATTCACATTGACTGCATGACACCAATTGCACTATATTCTTGCCAACTTGAGTATGCACTGAATGATCATCACACAATAGGTGCTTCCAGCATTTGTAATTCTCTCACTGCCTAACATTGACTCTGCTAACACAATAATGTCCCTTTTAATAGTATTTGGCATATTTCCCTCACTGATTTGCCAATGGTGAACCTTGTCCTGACTCATAGAGACAAACAGCACACATCTAGTACTTATTGGTGCATTTATTTACATGTGGAAATTTTGAATGGTCTCATAGGGACAGTTCACAGGACAACAACCGCAAAGGATGTTTAGAGCCAGTGGATCTCCAGACAGAGTCCTTGTAGGGAACATGTCATGGGACATGTTGAGGATTAGGAATGCATCAGTCAGGAGGATGACCACTGTGTCATTAGGGAGGATAGGCCACATTGTCAGTCCACAAATGTTCAAGGTGAACAGGGCAATGAGAAAATTAGGACAGTGACAGCAGATGTTCCCTGGCATGTTGATCAGCACAGGGCCAAGCAGAAATTGGACATATGACACATATGAATGCTACCACTGACTTTTTCTTTGGAAAGATGTACTGTCCACATCATCCTCCTCTGATGTGTGTGGCATCTCCCATGAGGGTGTTGCTGAATGTGTGGCAGCCAAGGGAGGTACACACACATCAAGGGCGGAAGATGTAGATCCCGTGCCTGCAGCAGCATTTATCTGTGCCAACACTTGAGGCATCACTGCAGCGAGGAGGATCTGCTGGTTTTGCAGCACAGTAGCAACGTCACAGTGGTAGGCAGCCATGGCAGCCACATGGGAGTCCTTCTTCCTCTCCATGGTCTCCAAGATGGTTCGGATAGCCCCCAGCTCTGTGGCCACATCACTGGTGCCACTTTGGCAGGGTAGTTGTTGATGTCCCTGCCTCATAACACCAGCAATGTCAGCTAGGGACTGCTGAAGGCCAAGGAGCGGTGAGTAGGTGCCTCTGATGGTGGCAGAGTTGCCCTATTGGGACAGAGGCACCCACAGATCCCCTCCAGGGTGGCCGTAAGGGTCTCCATCGCCACCCACACCTGATCTGCCAACTCCCACTGGACTCCTACCACGGTCCTTTGGAAGATGAAATATGGGGCCTCAGAGTCCATGGGAGTGGGTGTGGTGGTAGGTGGTATCTGTTGGTAGTTAGGTGGGTATGTGGAGATGCCAAAATGCTGCTGACCCTCCCTGTGTTCAGAGATGGTGTCCTAATGGAGTCCAGGAGGTCTTGGAGGGTGTCATGGTTGATGGTTGGTAGATTGTCATCATCGCAATTATCGGTGATGTCCGGGACAGGATGCTGGCCAGAAGGCAAGAGTTCATCCTCTGCAATGAAAAGGGGAAATGCTATTGGTAATGCCTTCTACATGTTGCCATGGTTTAAAGCAGTTGACAAACAAAGTGCATGACATGACACTTTCTGTTCTCCATTGATACCTAGGACTGCTGTTACACTAGGCTGTGGATGGCAGATAGCACTATATCTTAATTTTAAATGACAGGACCTCAGCATTGTGATTAGTTCCACTGTGTGTCTACTCCAATTGATTTGGGCATTTCCTAGTAGTCAGAATCTAATCACTGATGTTCATGCCATTTCATCATGAGCAGAGTTGGTCATCTGCAGGGTGTCAGACATCTCTTTGATTCGATCCATGCACTTGTATGTGTCCATTGACCCCTCTGGTTGTTTCAAATAAGGTCCTGGCAGCCAAATTACTACCACACAGTGATGGGACCCTTATCATATGTAGAGTTTACGGTGCCTACACCACCTCCTTCATGTGTGAACACCTCCAATCAGCTGACATTTCAGGCTGTTACAGGGTGAAATGTGTCAGGCAGCACCCCAGATGGAAGTGTTGCTGGGAATGGTGACATGTACCAACTGAGGGGGATTTTCACAATGTTATGGCACAACATGGCACAGCAGGCACTTTATAAATGCAACCCTGCATCATTGTGCATACACAGGGCAGCACCATATGCGCAAGGATTGGGCGCACTCCATGTGTTTTCCTTTGTGCTGGCAATGATGAAGATAGGCAAGCAACAACCCAGACAACCTTGTGCCATGGTGCAAGGGTGCCTGCATTGGTTCACAGCTGTTCTTTTTGCAGCAGCGCAGGGATGTGCACAGGGATGGAACATAATCCAGTGTATACAGCCCTTCCATGCATTTGTGAAAGGGTGCATGTTGGCACTGCCAATATGAATGCATCGACATCCTGCACCTTTTAACTTTCACTATGGCCCATGTTCCGCTGGTGTACATAGGTTGCATTAATTCGCACACCCAATCATTTATGTGTTGATGAGAGGCGTTCAGGTGGTCCCTGCCAAGGCAGCTGACTCATGTGTAGTCTGAGTCTGCATGCAATGACAGCTGTGTGCCGTGTACAGTATACATACCCACATGTGCAAGTACTAGCCCTGGCCCACAGATCTGCCATCCCTCAGGTATGTTGTTGATCCTGTGAGATACCATTTTCATTACTAGTCTAGGTTGATGTGCATTGGCCCAGGTGTGACAGAGGTGCATTATTCATGGACATGTGGTACAGCGCAGCTCAAGAAAGCATCTTGCCACCCCAAACTGTGCGAATATGAAAGTGATGGGTTGCGATGTTGAGAACAGTAGAAAGCATCCCAATGTTTTTCTTTCTGTTGGTGCATATTCAGCTGGGTAGGACCAACGCAGGTGCCCATTGAACTACGGTGCAGGGGTTCCTGCATTGGTGCGCATCTGCTATATGTGCCTCAGTACATGCAGTTACTACACATTTGTGGACAGTAGTGGTCTTTCAGGTGCTTCGTCTGGCTCAGACAGAGCTTCTCTAGCACCTTCTGACGTGCTGACTTCAGGGTCAGCCTTAATGACTTTTGGAGCTTGGATCTCGCCCTGGCTCTCCATAGGAACTCTTTGCTTGATGGCGGTCTACTGAGTTGCTTGGAACCCCTACATGGCATTTTTGGTGGTTGTCGTGCAGCTGTCAAAATCAACTTCCGACCTTCCCTCTGGGGCCAATTCACAGCACATTGTGGCATGATGATTCGTTAATAGTTCCAGTAAGTAGACAAACCTTGTATTCTACTAGTCTATGAAAGCATATAACATTATGATATTTGGTCGGCATTGTGCTTAAATGTTTCTTCACAAACACCTGGTTAATCTCGGTTTCATAGCGCATGAATTTCAGTTTGGCTTGTACTGAACTATGGCTGTGTGCTGCTTTTGTAACCTGGTTGCATTCACCTTTAGTGTTCTAAACTCCATATAGCGTATAGCATTAATTTGCGTGATGGCGCAGTACCTTTTATTTGTGGATGTTTCATTCAGTTCCTGGCCCCTGACATGTAAACTTTCAATGTTGCTTTCTTTATCTTCAAGCATTTTACACAGGCTGGCGATGCACTGAGATTCCACTGGTGCCAGCTTTGATTCTGCACTTCGACTATGGCACATGTGACATGCACAAGCAGTTTGCTGGACCACTGCAAACTCTCTGGAAGAATGCTTTCAGTGTACAGGCTTCGCATCCCATTTGTAGCGTCCTACCAGCCCAGGTACTGGCCAATAACCATGCCACACATGAAGAGTAGTTTTACTCGTCTTTATTCCGCTGTGTGTAAGTCAGAACTCAATATTCTAAGCCTGCCTTCAAATTCTCCCTCCAACGCTTATGTCACAGACCTATGGTTTACAGTGGGAAGCAATAGAGTTCCAGAGTTCTTTTATTTACAAGACACTACAACTCCTAATTGCGATTCGCACTGAGTTGTGTCTACCAATAACAAATATTTGAAAAATTACATACACATTAAAGGCAGTGTTAACTCATTCCCCCTTTGGCTGGTTCTGTTGCTGGCCTTAGGGAGGAATAGTTAAAGGTCAAAGGGACAACTGCATAGTTTCTGCAATGTCTTCCGAAACAGAAAGCATTTATTGTTTCAAAGCGGCGCCAGCTCCTTTAGGGAACATAGGATGCTTTAAAAAAGGTGTTTCCCTTTTGGGCATGCCAATGCAGAGATGATGGTCTGAAGTTCCTTGCAACCAACAATCCCTTAACCAATCACAGAGGGTTGCAAACAGCGACCTGCCTATTTAGTGTGCCTTTACTTATATGACGGCCTATGTGATGTAAATGTAAACTACTGCATGTATTTTCTAGCAAAGTTGTAACAACCTCCAAAGTTTTGCCAGTTGGCTAGTGGCCAATAACGCTTCTGATGATTAATGTCTAAAAATGGAGGAGAAACACCAACTGGAATGGCCTGGTTATTTTCAATTGTCATTGAGGCATATCATCTTCACTGACATTGGTCCTATGGTGGTGTTCTTTTCCTAAGGCTGACTTTGATACCTGTCCTGTCTTTGAGACAAGACCACAATGATGGAGAGAGGTAAAGGTTATTTTAAGTATGTCCTCTCTAACACACATTTAACCATAAAATGTACTTCACATTAATCCCAAAAAATGTATTGGGTTCCGCTAATAGTGAGAGAAAGTGCCCACAGTATGATGTGCTTCATCTTTAGGCTGGTGTGAATCCTATATATCAATTTCACAATATCCATGGTGCAAATATTGAATACAGAATATTGAGTATAATCAGATTGAAGCAAGTAATATCGATATACTTTTGAGTTACAATAATATTGTTGTAGTTTGAAATATTATAGTTTAAACTATTGTTGTTTTTAATAACATTTTTCAGATATATATGTTGGCAGTAATGTTTATTTTTCATTTCATTTTTACGTTATTATTTGTATTTTTTTCGTATGTAATCATATTTTAAGTTTAATACTTTTTAAAAAAAGAGTATATATATATTTTTTGATTGCTTCACATTTTTTTAAAGTTTTTATTTATAGTAAATTTTGTTTATTGGTGTATCGTGTTATTGAAAATTATTGGGTTTAAGATGGGTGATATTTAAAAATAAATTAGTTTACAACTTTAAAAATATAACATTTAAATATTTTTCACATTTGTTTATTTTTTCAAAATTGTATAATATACTTACTGATGTCTTGTTGGGAAATATAGGGGTTTGAAGTGGAAAGAATTTTGATAAATAGTGTAAATCAGAAATATTTAACATTGAATTTATTTTTTTGAATTTATATTAAATTTGGTATACAATTTGTGTAAAGTTTACTTCTTTATCATAATGTTTTGGGCTTTTGGTAAATATAGTGGATTTGGGTGGTAACAATTTAAATGGAAAGATTGAAAATTAAAATGAAAAATAATTGTATTATTTGTGTTTTTTTATTTTGGGTTGTTGCAAAAAATTGAGGCTTTGAGTGGGTAGTAATCTTTTAAATGTGTAAATGTTAAAACAAAGTACATTTTTTATATAAATTAGCTACATTTATTTTTAATGGAAGTTAATAAATAAAAAAATAGAAAATGAATTGCAAAAGTTTTTTAAGAAGTGGGTTTGGTTGTTAATTCTGGTGCTATGTGTGGGAAACCGTTTTAAAAGTATTATTTTATAAATTGCATTTTTTATACTGTCATGTTTCAAAAAGTGAACATTAAAAAAAATTGAGGTCATATTTTAAAAATTATTTATATTAAAATAAAAAAACTATGATTATTTAAATTAGTAATATTTGGGGAACATGAATTAAACAATGTATGTGTTCATTCTAAAGAATTGAAATTTTAAATTGTTAATATTTTACATTTCAATTATTTTATGAAAAGTAATTATTTTTAAAACTTTAAACTACTTTCGAAATGTAAGGAAATGTTTAATATGTTATTCAATGTATGTAAAATGTAAATTCATTGGAATATAACATTTATAATATTAATGAAATATTGTATATATTATAATAAATTAGTAATGAAATTCAAATATTTAATTTATTTAAATATTTAATATACATGTTATGTTTATTTGTATTTTAATTAATTTAAGAATTTTGATGTAAAAGATCATTGTATTTATTAGTTGTTATTTTTAGTTTTTTCATCATGTTCAATTTTTATGGTCTCTTATTTTCTAATATATTCGTTTTTTAGTGGTTACTTGGATTAGTAGATCTTGACCACTCAATATCCGGCACTTTCACCACTGCAACTTAGGGGTCCATTACGATGGCAGGCGGACAAAGTCTGCCTGCCATCGTAATAGCAAAAGGGACCGCCCACCATAGGTGCAGCGGTCCCGCCATTCAAATTAGGATGCGCCCGCCACACTGGCGGGCGCATCCCGCATTTTTTACATTGCGGCGGGCAGTGCTGCAAGCAGCACCCGCTGCAATGTGAAAAATGCATGTTGTGCATTTGAATGCACAACGTGACAGGCACCACGCCGTGCCTGCCACCTTGTGCATTTAAATGTAGGGGGGTACCATAGGTACCCCCTGAGTGCACCCCCTACCCCTGAAAACACTGGGGGCCCACAACGGGCCCCCTAAGGCAGAAACTGCATGCCTTTTCATGGCGGCGTTGCAGCCATGGAAAGGCACGTCTCCGCATTCATCCTAATATGGATGGCGGTGTCCTGCAGACACCGCCACCATATTGGAGCCCGGCGGACGGTCTTTCTGTCCACCGGGGTCCCCCCGCCATCATAATATGGCGGGGGGGAAATGGTAAGCGGGCGGTGGGAATTGGTGGGCGGATCGCCACCGCCATACGGGCGGTGGCGATCCGCCCGCTATGATAATGACCCCCTTAGATTGGAGTGAAAAGAAGTAAATCTAAACCCCTCATATGTCCAGCACATAATGTACATAATGTACTTTAGATTGAGCTGGGATTGGTAAAGCATAACCTCTCAACATCAATTCTGCTCTCAGTGTAGGGTATATATTGGATTGGTAATAGTAAATCTGAACCCCTCTTTGTCTAACACTTTCCACAATGTAGTTTAGATTGGAGTGCAAATAGTAAATCTGATCCTTTCAATGTCCAACACTTTCTACAATGTATTTTATATTGGAGTCGTATTAGTAAATCAAAACATCATAATGTTCAACATTTTCCCTAATGTAGCTATGATTGTTCATAGACATACATTCTGTAGTATTATATGTAATAAATACAATGCACAATTTATATATTACGGTATATAATTTTTGCTTTATTTATCATTAAACAAAAATGATTTGTTTGCAATTTGTGTTTATTTTTTCAAGTGCAGTTTATTTTTGTATGTATTTTTATGAATTTCTCTATATTAAGAAATATGATTTTACATGTCAAGAAACATAAGGATAGGTACTCTAAATGTACTTAACATATTTCTATTAATAATGTTTATAGCAGTTAAATATTATTCATACATTTTTATTTTTTAAACATAATTTTTTGATATGTATAATATTTTAACACATGTTTAGATTTTTTGACAATGTACTAACCCTGTTTATTTGACATATATTTTTTTCAATTTTAGATATTTGTTTTACATTCTAATTCATTTACACATACAATTTATGTTTTTTAGACATACAATTCACATAACTTTTGTATTTAACATTGAATAAATAATGCACATTTTAGATTTATTTTCAACATGTTCCTACATTGGCCCTAATTACGATGATCGTTTAGGGATCAGGACCGCCCGACAAGTAGATGGCGGTCCGACCTCCAAATTATGATCTGACTACCATGTAGGGGGTTGGAAACATGACTTTTTGCATTGAGGCTCGTGCTGTGTACCAGAAAAGGGCTGCAGCACAAGCCGCAATGCAAAAATGCATGTTTGGAACATCCCTGGCACACGGGGCATGGATGTTTCGGGCGCCCTACAGGTTCCCCTGGGCTCCATAGCGGAGGCCCAGAGGGGAGAGGAGCCCTACTAGGGGCCCCCCAACGTACCTTTCTGACAGCCTTTCTATAGCAGTCGGAACGCCATAGAAAGGATGTCAGAAAGGGATATTGTAATGCCAATGGCAGTGCCTGAGCAGGCACAGCCCCTATTGTAGGGTATTACACTGCAACCGATGGCCCGATGGACTCCTTGAGCCCATCAGAGGTGTTGGCTGTTCCCTAGGTCTGCTGCCTCCGACTGCCAACATCATAATGCAGCGGAATGACTGCGGCACCAGATGTCAGGTGGACCACCACCAACAGGCCGTCAGTGGCTGTCCGTCCGCAATCGTAAGGGGGCCCATTATTTTCATTCAACAAAATTTTAAAAATAATTTTATGATACTTTATTTTAATTTAATTGATCTCTATGGATGCCTGATTTCTTTTTTATTTCTATTAAAACACCAACTGTTTGTTAGTTCAAGCTTGGAGCGATTGTGGTAGGAGAGACTTTAGTGTGTCATTGCTTAAGGTAAGACTTTTATAGTTTTACTCTTACTTTTAAAGTTTAGTGGTAATATTTACTGTTAGTAAGTATATTCTAGCATAGTGGGTTGCGTTTTGGATGCAGGTAGCATTATTTTTGTACTGTCTAGAATGTAGTTGTCGGTTTGGTGTACCATTGTGTTTGCCTGCTAATTCTAACTTAGGGGCCGATTACGATGGCGGGCGGAAAAGCACCCGGAGCGCCATGGTAGCGGGAATCAACCGTCCGCATGTACAGCGGGAAAATCGCATCACACAATTAAGTACCCCTTAAAACTTCTACCAGGTATTCCATTACAGCCTATATGCAGTTTGATATTGCCAATTCAAATTGGCAAAATAACCCTCTTGCCATGTCTTGAACTCCCTTTTAATTGCATATAAGGTACCCTATGGTAGGCACTAGGTAGCCCATTGGGCAGGATACATTGTAGTTTAAGTTTTACATTTCTTGGTAGTAGAAAAACTCCTAAATTTCATTTTTACTACTGTGAGGTCTACCTCTCCCATAGGATAACATTGGGTTGCCTTATTACAATTAATAAGTGCTACCTTTTGATTGGGTTATACAAAGACCAGGGAACCTGTTTGAGTGGTCAGGGACCTTTGGTTATGAAGTATTTTCCAGAAACATAAATTGTTAGTATGGCCAGCAAAATTAAATTACACATTTTAAAGGGACCCTCCTTGCTCTCTAACACGGCTGAATCACAACAATCCATGAATATATCACTGACAGAACAACTGGAGAAATGTAAAAAGAAATATGTGAGACTACAATTGATGATTCGAATGCTGACAGAATACCTTAAGGCAGACATTATCCCAGTAGGTCGCCAGGTCAGAAATATCCCTAGACATTGGATGGTGCTTAGGATAGACACAGCTACGGAACTCATCCCGAAACTCACTAAAGAAAAAATTACTTGGAAAAACAGATTAAAGAAACAAGTTCCTTAGCAGACTGCAAAAAACTCCTGGATCAAGTTCAAAAGACTGTAGATGAATTCTACAGAATAGAACAAAACAAAAAAACGATTAAGGTAAAGATAGATATTAGAACATACACAGCAGAGAAAACATACCCCTATTTGAATAAAGACTTCTACACCAACAGAACGTATGCAAATCCCAACTACGGACACCCTTGGGGTAGATTTAACAAAAAAAATACCATAGTTGGTTTCTCAGATACCTCAGGAGACGCAGCACATAATGACGACCTCGGAGAAGGCCCTAGCTCTTCTTCCAACACACCAAACCAGCCTTTTTTAGGGAGAGGAGAGGACAACCTACAAGACGGGGTCAAGCTCGACAATAACGCTGGTACTGCGCATCAGGAGCAAGACAAACCAAACAAAAGTATTACCAGTGGTAACTTCCACTAACAGTAAATCTAGCATGAATACCACACAAACAGTATCCATTTTCAATCTTTCCAATCATCTCCTTTCTGAAGATGAAATCTCACTGTGAAGCAAAGGTTTTTCATTAGTTCCAACAATCCGACCCAATTTTCTGGAACTCCAAACTGAACTATTATATTTTTTTCAAAAAATCTGATTACAATTCTATTTCTCTACCAACCCAATCAATCCATTTAAAGCCAACACTACTTTCCGACCCCCGTCGACGTTCTCTCCCCCACATAACAGTCTTCCAACAGAAATTCTTACCTTTGAAAAGCATGTCCTTAAAGAGATATCCAAACTTGAGGCAACACAAAGCTTTGCCCCTACAATATCTCACTACAAGAAAAACAGGCTCTGACCAGTTTGAAATCAAACCACAACTTGGTAATTAAACCAGCTGACAAAGGTGATGGGATTGTGGTCCAAGACATTGACCCTTACAAAGCAGAGATTTTGACACAGCTGTCCAACACCAACCATTACCAGAAACTGCACACTGATCCAACACGGGAAATTTAAAACCTTATTCTTGAGCTTACAGAGGAAGCCAAAAAGCCACAGGTTATCTGACTCAAAATGATTCCCTATTTCTCATTACCAAGTTTCCTAGAACACCTGTTATCTACACTCTTCCTAAAATCCACAAGAATACAGAGGGGTCGATTCCGATTCGGGCCGGAAAAAGCACCGACCGACTCGGATCCGGAAATAATACCGACCGACACGTACCCGTGGCGCACGACACGCCAAGTACGATGCAAGGCGCGAAAAATCCGACCGACACGTACCGAAACCAAGTCGACCGACCGAGCCGCACAGAAAACAGCAATCCGGCCGGAAAAACACGCGAATCCAACCGACCGACACGCACCCGGAACAAATCCGACCGAAACGTACACGCGAACTCCAAACCGCAAAGTACGATGCAAGGCGCGAAAACCACGAGCGAGTCGGACGGAGGTCAAGCCGTACGACCGACACGCATACAAAACCGAGCCGAAGCAACACAATACACTGCGACCGACGCGTACGCAGCATAGAAAACTGCACAAACACAGCGTGAACGAAACGGAGAACACCGTACGAGACCAATGCAGGGTCCGACTCGGTCACAAGAACGTTTCCAACATACACAAACAGCACAAAGGAAAAATCACCCAAAAAAGGCCAAACAAGCAATTACCAAGCCAATAAATACTGGGGGGGTGGGGACAGAGAACAAAGACACACCCACAACTCCACCTATATAAAGGACACAAATCACAACCATGAGCCTTTGCAAATGCCATTCCACTGCCAGCACCCAAGAGAAAGCAACCACAAACCCACAGCTCATCCCTCACACAAGCCACACACCATCAGCACACCAACAAATACCTACCTCACATACACCCAGCAAAACACACACTCACACACCCTCACCTGCACACCAACACACACATCACCCACCATCACCACCCATCACCATGCCCCCCAAGAAGAATCCCAAGTTCCTAGATAGTGAATTGGAAGTCATGGTAGACGAGATCCTCAGGGTGGAGCCACAGCTGTTTGGCACACTGGTCCAACAGACCCCCATGTCGCAGAAAACCAAGATGTGGGAGAGGATCATCAACAGGGTGAACGCCCAATCACCATGTCGGCGCACAAAGACCGACATCCAGAACAGGTGGTATGACGTGCGCAGGAGGGTACGGGACATGCTGAAGAAAGACTACATCAACAGCCAATACACCGGCAGTGGCCCTCCTGCCAAGCCAATATACCTCAGGCCCTGGGAGGAGAAGGTGCGGGCCATCCTTCTGCCAGTGAGCGTATATGGACTAGAGGACATCCCAGAGCCTGGTGAGTACACAACAAATGTACACAATATACTGCCACAAAACACACACATCACTGTCAAGGGGAGAGTCAAACCATGCACTCATAGCAATTACACAGCAACCAGAACAGAATCATCCCAAAATGTGTATGTCAGTCAGATAAACACAACACATGCCATCAAAAAAGTCACATCCAACTGTGCCAACACATGTACAAACACAACTACAACTACAGCTAGGCAGTGGCACAAATAGAACTAACAAACACATCCAGACATGTAGCCACCACAACAACGCCACCACAACAACACCAACACACAGTGAAGACCACTCAAAGGAAGGAATTCTGTGTATGCTGGCCAAGTCAGTGTAGCCAATAGCATCATGGGAGTCGCAGTCACACATATTGCCTCCCCCCAACTGTCCCATCAACACCACCATGAACCATGCGCACTTCACAGGGAGTGGAGAAGGACTCACAAGATGGCTGACACTGGCAACTGCTGTGGGGAGCACAAGGCCCTGCTGGCAACTGTGCACCAACAAACAGCAGGACACCACTGACTGACATCCTGAGAGACAACTTCCACTCCCTGCAATGCAAGCACGTTCCATGGTGGGATAACTGGCTGGCTGGCTGGGTGGGAAGGAGGACTTGCAGCACTAACCATAGTCACAAGCACCTCCCCTCACACACACCCCAACACAAACTCCACAGTACCCACCTGGTAGAATGCAATGCCCCCATCCTAACACAAGATCCCACAAAGAACCACCACCCTGGGTTATGTTGTGTGAAGCACAGGGACACTCTTGGGACTCTTAGCCAAACAACTGCCAGGACAACACTCCCAGCCATCCTGTCAGCACAGCCAGCCCACCCCACAGGGAAGCAGAATCAAAAGGAAGGAAGCATGGGCATGCTGGGAAGGGGGTGGAGGCAATAGCATGATGGGAGTCGTAGTCACTGATATTGGTCACCCCCACAACTGTCCCATCAACACCACCCTGAACCATGCTCACATCACAGGAAGTGGAGAAGGACTCACAAGATGGCTGACACTGGCTACTGCTGTGGGGAGCACAAGGCCCTGCTGGCAACTGTGCACCAACAAACAGCAGGACACCACTGACTGACATCCTGAGAGACAACTTACACTCCCTGCAATGCAAGCACGTTCCATGGTGGGATATCTGGCTAGCTGGGTGGGAAGGGGGACTTGCAGCACTGACCATAGTCACAAGCACCTCCCCTCACATACCCCCCAACACAAACTCCACAGAACCCACCTGGTAGAATGCAATGCCCCCCATCCTAACACAAGATCCCACAAAGAACCACCACCCTGGGTTATGTTGTGTGAAGCACAGGGACACTCTTGGGACTTCTAGCCAAACAACTGCCAGGACAACACTCCCAGCCATCCTGTCAGCACAGCCAGCCCACCCCACAGGGAAGCGGAGTCAAAAGGAAGGAAGCATGGGCATGCTGGGAAGGGGGGTGGAGGCAATAGCATGATGGGAGTCGTAGTCACTGATATTGGTCACCCCCACAACTGTCCCATCAACACCACCCTGAACCATGCTCACATCACAGGGAGTGGAGAAGGACTCACAAGATGGCTGACACTGGCTACTGCTGTGGGGAGCACAAGGCCCTGCTGGCAACTGTGCACCAACAAACAGCAGGACACCACTGACTGACAACATGAGAGACAACTTACACTCCCTGCAATGCAAGCACGTTCCATGGTGGGATATCTGGCTAGCTGGGTGGGAAGGGGGACTTGCAGCACTGACCATAGTCACAAGCACCTCCCCTCACACCCCCAACACAAACTCCACAGAACCCACCTGGTAGAATGCAATGCCCCCATCCTAACACAAGATCCCACAAAGAACCACCACCCTGGGTTATGTTGTGTGAAGCACAGGGACACTCTTGGGACCTCTAGCCAAACAACTGCCAGGACAACACTTCCAGCCATCCTGTCAGCACAGCCAGCCCACCCCACAGGGAAGCAGAGTCAAAGGAAGGAAGCATGGGCATGCTGGGAAGGGGGAGGAGGTAATAGCATGATGGGAGTCGTAGTCACAGCTCTACATCCCCCACCACATGGCCCAGCAAGCTCACACTCACGCATGCACATCCCACAGAGAGTGGAAAGGCCCATCAAAGATGTCTGACACTGTTGCTGTGTCGTGGGGAGCACAAGGGCATGCTGGGTACTGCACACCAACCAACAGCAGGACACCACTGTCAGCCATCTTGCCATTGCTCTCACACCCACACACACTGACCTCCACACAAAAGCAAGTAAGTATGGGAATGCTGGGAAGTGGGGTGGAGGCAATGGCATGATGGGAGTCGTAGTCACAGACATAGCTCACCCCCACAACTGTCCCATCAACACCACCCTGAACCATGCTCACATCACAGGGAGTGGAGAAGGACTCACAAGATGGCTGACACTGGCTACTGCTGTGGGGAGCACAAGGCCCTGCTGGCAACTGTGCACCAACAAACAGCAGGACACCACTGACTGACATCCTGAGAGACAACTTACACTCCCTGCAATGCAAGCACGTTCCATGGTGGGATATCTGGCTAGCTGGGTGGGAAGGGGGACTTGCAGCACTGACCATAGTCACAAGCACCTCCCCTCACACCCCCCCAACACAAACTCCACAGAACCCACCTGGTAGAATGCAATGCCCCCATACTAACACAAGATCCCACAAAGAACCACCACCCTGGGTTATGTTGTGTGAAGCACAGGGACACTCTTGGGACCTCTAGCCAAACAACTGCCAGGACAACACTCCCAGCCATCCTGTCAGCACAGCCAGCCCACCCCACAGGGAAGCAGAGTCAAAAGGAAGGAAGCATGGGCATGCTGGGAAGGGGGGAGGAGGCAATAGCATGATGGGAGTCGTAGTCACAGCTCTACATCCCCCACCACATGGCCCAGCAAGCTCACACTCACGCATGCACATCCCACAGAGAGTGGAAAGGCCCATCAAAGATGTCTGACACTGTTGCTGTGTCGTGGGGAGCACAAGGGCATGCTGGGTACTGCACACCAACCAACAGCAGGACACCACTGCCAGCCATCTTGCCATTGCTCTCACATCCACACACACTGAACTCCACACAAAAGCAAGTAAGTATGGGAATGCTGGGAAGTGGGGTGGAGGCAATGGCATGATGGGAGTCGTAGTCACAGACATAGCTCACCCCCACAACTGTCCCATCAACACCACCCTGAACCATGCTCACATCACAGGAAGTGGAGAAGGACTCACAAGATGGCTGACACTGGCTACTGCTGTGGGGAGCACAAGGCCCTGCTGGCAAATGTGCACCAAGAAACAGCAGGACACCACTGACTGACATCCTGAGAGACAACTTACACTCCCTGCAACGCAAGCACGTTCCATGGTGGGATAACTGACTGGCTGGGTGGGTGGGAAGGAGGGCCGGCTGTCAACCAAACACAACCAATGCAGACCATGTTCACACCCCAGAAAATACATAGAAATGCCCAAATAATGCAGGACAATGTGCCACACCAATATCAACCCCTGACTGTGACGACTTAGGACAATGCAATGTACAGGCCCGCACCCAGAGGCACAGTCACAACTGTCATGTGTGTCAACCATTGATGCCTGCAGAAACATAACATACATTGTTTGTATCTCCCAAAAACAGGTGATGATGGGGACACAGCAGCAGATGCTGAGGAGTCCCAGTCCCAGGCTCAAGAGGATGCCGAGCTCACTGGCGTCGTACAGCCTCTGTCCTCCTCGGACGATGAAGAACAACCTGGCACATCCGGTGCAAGTCAACATGCAGCACCAGCAGGACCACCAGCTGCAGCACCAGCAGGACCACCAGCTGCACCCCTGCACCCACCCCTCCAACGACTGTCACCACGAATACCATCCCTGCCGACATGGACAGAACAAGGAGCAACACCAGCACAGTGACCCTGGACCAACCTGGGGCCATGGACACCACCACCACCACCAACCCCCAAGGTGGACCAGGGTTATCTGTGCGTGCCACTGCACACACTGCACATGTCAGCAGGGGTGGTGGGAGGGGTGGGAGACAGAGGTTGCTGCTTGCAGACGTTGCTGGTGTGCATGATGACCCACAACTGGTACGCATAGCTGATGCATACCAGTCCAGCACCAGAGACCTCAGCCAGGTAGTGGGGCTCCTCAGAGACATTAAACAGCAGCAGGCTGCCCATCATGCCCGCTTGAACTCCCACATGTCCCACGTGGAGTCACACATGTCCCGTGTGGACTCACACATGTCCCGCGTGGAGTCCAAGTGGGATGCACTGCATGAGATGACGGCGGTGCACAGGGACATTTTACAATGCCTCCGCCAGATGAACAGCAACCAGTCCACACCTCCCTGTGTGCCAACAACATCTGGTGCCAAACAAACTGCAACTGCCACAGGGAGGGAGGAGGACTCTGGCGGAGAGTCCCCTGCACCGCAGCAGCCTGTACTTGAGGGCCCCCCCCCAAGAAGAGGGGTCGTCTGAGGAGGGAAAAGTGAGAGGCCGATGGCCAAGCGCAACTCCCAGGAAGCCTGAACCTGTTCTGGATGTCCGCCTTTGTGCACAGACTGTTCACCCTGTTGACGGCAACACTACTCCCACACATTGCATGGGGAGTACAAGTTGGACCAATGTGTCAGACAACTGTGGCCCCGATACTGGGGATCCTGTCTACCAGGACTTTCAATTCACCTAGGAACTTGGGATTGCAAGATTTATGTACAGCACTACCCATCCTATGCACTATTAACACAAATGTATCACAATAAACACACTAATACACCATACTTGCCTCTGTCGTGATTCCAACGTGGGTGCTGTTATGGGGATGATGAACTGCAAAATTACACTGTGTATGCGAACTGCAACAGCAAGGACAACACAGGCAACGTGACACACATGAGGGAGACACACCACCAGGGCTACACAACACATACACACCTAGGCCATCTGACTCATTGCCTACACTGATGTTGCCAGGGAAGACGGTGCAATGCACAGACACCACACCCATTCCCAGTTGTAGTCAAGTAGCCCACAGGTGCAGTAAGCAAATGGCAGTCAAATGTGTGACCACAGACAACGCACAACACAAAGTGAAGCACAGGTTTATTACACAGTTGCAACATGCCGTAACCACTACAGATGCAAGGTAATCCCACCTGGCAGCGGGCACACAGTCAACAACTGTAGACGGAAGGAAGTCCATGGGTGTGGCGCACATCACCTGTAGGGACACAACAGCTACCAGCCTGGATGTGCAATCACGTCGTCGGTGGACACAGTTGACCAAACGAATCTGAAAGTACCCTGTGAAGGACAGAAATGACACACAGTCAAAAGCAATGGAGTACAGGACAGAACAGCAAAACTCATGCACAATACATGTTACAAGATACCCACCCAGAACCAAGTTAGCATGTCAACACTGTTGGGGAGTACAGCCCACCTGTCACCACACATCGCAACACACATCCAGTCAAGTAGCCCATGGACACTCCAACAGCACCAGAGCACCACCCACACATCATGCCAACTCACATCATTGACATGACACCTCAGGATACTCACATTCAGCTAAAGAAGTTGGTGATGAGCTGTGTGCGGACATCACCATCACCATCATCATCATCATCGTCACTGGCATCGTGGTCCAGGGCAGGATCCTCCACAGGTGGCGGATGTTGGTCATTGTCATCCTGGATGAGAGGCAACTCCTTCCGCACTGCCAGGTTGTGGAGCATGCAACAGACGATGATAATCTTGCACACTTTCGCAGGGGCATATGGGAGGGACCCTCCGGTCTTGTCCAGGCAGCGGAAGCGGCTCTTCAGGAGACCAAAGGTCCGCTCAATCACTCTCCTGGTCCGACCATGTGCCTCATTGTAGCGCATCTGGGCTGGTGTCACAGGGTTCCTGAGGGGTGTCAGCAACCACGGCATGTTGGGGTATCCCGAGTCACCTACGGACAGACAAGTGCACATTAGCTGACTTGGAAAAGTGGGCGGAATACTACAGATCAGATCACACACAATGGCACAAAGTCAGTACACACCGACAAGCCAGGCACGCTGGTTCTGCATCTGTGCCATCATCCTGGGGATGCGACTACTCCTCATCACAAAGGCATCGTGTGCTGAACCAGGGAAACGGGCACACACGTGTGTGATGGTCATGTCTGCAAGACACACCACCAGTGCATTGACCGAGTGGTAGTGCTTGCGGTTCCTGTAGGCCTGCTCCTGGGCCTGTGGTGGTACCAAAGCCACATGTGTCCCATCAATGGAGCCAATTACATGCGGCATCCTCCCCAGGGCATAAAAGTCACTCTTCACGTCAGTGAGTCGTCGCAGTCTAGGGAAATAGATGTACCGGTTCAGGAAGAGCAACATTGCCGCCAAATCATCGCGGAGCACACGGCTGAACATGGTCTGTGACATCCCACCAGCAGTCGCCACAGTATGTTGGAAGGTACCAGTGGCAAAGAAGTGTAGGGCTGACATCACCTTCACCTTGGGGGTCAGCGCTGTAGGATACGGCCGGCCAGGCTGCAAATGTGGGGACAACTGCACTGCCAAATCCTCAATCAGCTGCCTGGTGAAGCGGTACCGTCGGATGCTGTCCCGTTCCACCATCGTTGCCAGGTCTGGGAATGGTCGATGGACAGCAGGAGCCCTGCAGTGCAGAGGAGAAGTAAGCAAGATTGTCAGTCACCCCACATATGCGGCATTGAACCCACTCAAGATCCCAACATACATCATTATGAGGCACAACTACATGAAGTGTGCAGTACCGGAAGGACATGTATTGTACATACATGGCCAACATCTGTCAACACGGTCCAACAGGTGGCATCAATTAGTCCCAGGTTGGCCCATTGGATATCATGAGGCCGTGTCACAGTTCCCATCTCCTGCTGCCGTGTCACAATAACCCCCCACAGTGACATGTGAGGACAGATGTGCCCCAGGCACCACAGCTCAACGACAGGTACATTACCAGGGACCCTGTAATGCCACATGGACACTGGCATTACATGGAGTATCATGTATACACCACAGCAAAACAACCATGACCCCCACAGGTAGTGGCCCCACTTGCCACGGCAGGACAGACATGGACGTCTGTGGCACACACGCACAACATCAGAGTCCATGCACACACAACGTGTATGTGGAGACTGTCTCCCATTGTGCACATGAAATCAGAGACATTGTAAACACTACATGCACAAAGACTGTGGAGGACCATCACTATTGTGCCACTGGGACACCCTGGCTCAAACATACCGTCCCACATGGGACTCACGGGGTATGTGACATGACATACACATACGCCACTGTGAAATGTGACCATGGCACATGCACACATATGAACAGTTGCACATCACAGTGGTCATGTACACGTAACACCCAGGATCCTGTCCCCATGAACACGTGCACAGCCTGGGGGTGGCTGCCCACAGGTGACACCCACAGGACAACATGTACACCAACATACACACAATAGGAAATGCATCCTTACATGCCTTATGATAAAGTTTGGACAGGCTGTCGTGATGTAGGTGTGCCCCTCACTCCCTGGGAGCTATCTGTGGCTGGCATATGTCCATCTGAGACAGGCATGCTGACATATGCCAGTCACATGTACAGTGATGCGTTGTACTGCAATGGACCGATCGGTGCCTCCGGCCGGCCCATTGCATTCAATGTGTGCGGGTACGCATTGTACCCCTGTGCGCGTTGAACTGCAATGAACCGATCGGTGCCTCCGGCCGGCCCATTGCAATCAATGTGTGTGGGTACGCGTTGTACCCCTGTGCGCGTTGAACTGCAATGGACCGATCGGTGCCTCCGGCCGGCCCATTGCATTCAATGTGTGCGGGTACGCGTTGTACCCCTGTGCGCGTTGAACTGCAATGGACCGATGGGTGCCTCCGGCCGGCCCATTGCAATCAATGTGTGCGGGTACGCGTTGTACCCCTGTGTGCGTTGTACCGCAATGGACCGATCGGTGCCTCCGGCCGGCCCATTGCAATCAATGTGTCGGGTACGCGTTGTACCCCTGTGCGCGTTGTACCGCAATGGACCGATCGGTGCCTCCGGCCGGCCCATTGCATTCAATGTGTGCGGGTACGCGTTGTACCCCTGTGCGCGTTGTACCACAATGGACCGATCGGTGCCTCCGGCCGGCCCATTGCATTCAATGTGTGCGGGTACGCGTTGTACCCTGTGCTGCGTTGAACTGCAATGGACCGATCGGTGCCTCCGGCCGGCCCATTGCATTCAATGTGTGCGGGTACGCGTTGTACCCCTGTACGCGTTGAACCGCAATGGACCGATCGGTGCCTCCGGCCAGCCCATTGCAATCAATGTGTGCGGGTACGCGTTGTACCCCTGTGCGCGTTGTACCGCAATGGACCGATCGGTGCCTCCGGCCGGCCCATTGCATTCAATGTGTGCGGGTACGCGTTGTACCCCTGTGCGCGTTGAACTGCAATGGACCGATCGGTGCCTCCGGCCGGCCCATTGCAATCAATGTGTGCTGGTACGCGTTGTACCCCTGTGCAGCGTTGAACTGCAATGGACCGATCGGTGCCTCTGGCCGGCCCATTGCATTCAATGTGTGCGGGTACGCGTTGTACCCCTGTGCGGCGTTGAACTGCAATGAACCGATCGGTGCCTCCGGCCGGCCCATTGCAATCAATGTGCGCGGTACGCGTTGTACCCCTGTGCGCGTTGAACTGCAATGGACCGATCGGTGCCTCCGGCCGGCCCATTGCATTCAATGTGTGCGGGTACAGCGTTGTACCCCTGTGCGCGTTGAACTGCAATGGACCGATCGGTGCCTCCGGCCGGCCCATTGCAATCAATGTGTGCGGGTACGCGTTGTACCCCTGTGTGCGTTAGTACCGCAATGGACCGATCGGTGCCTCCGGCCGGCCCATTGCAATCAATGTGTGCGAGTGCAGCGTTGTACCCCTGTGCGCGTTGTACCGCAATGGACCGATCGGTGCCTCCGGCCGGCCCATTGCATTCAATGTGCGGGTACGCGTTGTACCCCTGTGCGCGTTGTACCACAATGGACCGATCGGTGCCTCCGGCCGGCCCATTGCATTCAATGTGTGCGGGTACGCGTTGTACCCCTGTGCGCGTTGAACTGCAATGGACCGATCGGTGCCTCCGGCCGGCCCATTGCATTCAATGTGTGCGGGTACGCGTTGTACCCCTGTACGCATTGAACCGCAATGGACCGATCGGTGCCTCCGGCCAGCCCATTGCAATCAATGTGTGCGGGTACGCGTTGTACCCCTGTGCAGCGTTGTACCGCAATGGACCGATCGGTGCCTCCGGCCGGCCCATTGCATTCAATGTGTGCGGGTACGCGTTGTACCCCTGTGCGCGTTGAACTGCAATGGACCGATCGGTGCCTCCGGCCGGCCCATTGCATTCAATGTGTGCGGGTACGCGTTGTACCCCTGTGCGCGTTGAACTGCAATGGACCGATCGGTGCCTCCGGCCGGCCCATTGCAATCAATGTGTGCGGGTACGCGTTGTACCCCTGTGCGCGTTGTACCGCAATGGACCGATCAGGTGCCTCCGGCCGGCCCATTGCATTCAATGTGTGCGGGTACGCGTTGTACCCCTGTGCGCGTTGAACTGCAATGGACCGATCGGTGCCTCCGGCCGGCCCATTGCAATCAATGTGTGCGGGCACGCGTTGTACCCCTGTGCGCGTTGTACCGCAATGGACCGATCGGTGCCTCTGGCCTGCCCATTGCATTCAATGTGTGCGGGTACGCGTTGTACCCCTGTGCGCGTTGTACCGCAATGGACCGATCGGTGCCTCCGGCCGGCCCATTGCAATCAATGTGTGCGGGTACGCGTTGTACCCCTGTGCGCGTTGAACTGCAATGGACCGATCGGTGCCTCTGGCCGGCCCATTGCATTCAATGTGTGCGGGTACGCGTTGTACCCCTGTGCGCGTTGTACCGCAATGGACCAATCGGTGCGCACCCATTGACAATGGGCTTGCCTGGCAACGGACGCGTTTTCGAATTTCGAACGAGTCGGTTGCTGTAAATTCAGTTGGTCACCCACAACAATGTTGCAAAATCATGTATGTCATGAAGTTGAAGATTTGAAGGATGCTGTGGGCGTGTTTTGGTGCTGCTATTCCATGGATTGGCCAGATTCAGAAGATGCAAACGACTTGGACCTATCACTTTGGACACAAGGGACAGTATCTGCCTCTCCAGCACATATATATTGCTGGCTGTTCCCCTGAGAGCTCACTTGCCTGCACTACATGCTCCAGGATGACATCTGCCACTGCACTGCTGCTGTCTCTGCCCCTCTGGACCCTGCAATGGCACGTACTGTGGAGAGAGCCCCAGCCTTCAGCCTTGAAGAGAACCAGGCCCTGCTGGACAGCCTACTTCCACAGTACAGCAAGCTGTATGGGACACCAGGGGAGCAGGTGAGTGTTCTGTGCACTGCCTTTCTGAATGTGCATTTTGTGTGACTAGCAAGGCTGAGAGTCTGCACGCCACTGGCTAGCAGGCTCACTGAGTAGTTGTCACCCCCCATAGTGTGTAGTGACTTGCACTGGACAGGTATGGTGCAGTGACAGTGCATTTGAACATGGTTTTACTTCCCATGCAATGATACCATGTAGTGACGTCTGGCAAACTGTCCATGGTCAGCTTTGCACTGCCTGTGTACATCATGTGCCCCTGTGATTGAGACATGTATATACAACTGTGTCATGCACGGATATGTTGCATGTGTGGTAATGGCCTTTTCACTTTGTCATCCTGACAGGTTAATGCCCATCGGAAGCAGGAAATCTGGAAGGACATCGTCCGGGCTGTCCGGTCCGTGGGGGTCTACAAGCGCCGGATCCGCAACTGCCAGAAGAGGTGGCAGGACCTTCGGGGCTGGACCCGGAGGATTGCACGGGTCCAGTTGAAGCTGTCGCCTCCTCGCAGGAGGGGCGGAACACGGACCCTGACCCCCCACATGCTCCAGATCCTGGCGGTGGTGTTTCCAGACCTGGATGGGCAGCTGAAGGCCAGACAGCAGCAAGGAGGGGTGAGTCAAAGACTGCACTGTGAACTCTGTATTACATGCTTTGTGCCCTCCTCTGGCCTGGTTCAACTGCCACAGTGCAGCAGTCATGTTGTCCAGGAGCCATGTCCCTCTATTGTGCACTGCCCACTGCTCATCTGATACCCAGGTGTGGCCCTTACATTCAGGGAATTGTGTCACTTGGGACTGTGTCCTTGCAGTTTGCTTCACTAAAGGTGGGGGACAGCATCTGTTTCCCTAACTCTGTTGTGTGCATCATGGGTGGGTCCATTGTTCACACAACGCCTGGGTTTGGACATGTGATCTGCGTGTTGCTTTGATATGCGGTCCACTTGCTGAGCTGAGCCACCACATGTGCCTGGGGTATGTGGCACACGCCCATGCAGCGGGTGGGAACAATGTTTGGGCCCCAGGAGTGTGCAGATTACGTGTGTCACACATACATAGCCAGCTATCCACTGTCCAGGGCACATCCCTCATTCATGTGGAGCAGGACAGTCATGCCTACTCCAGGCCATGCAATGCACTCTGTACTCCCACTCCCGTGTATCAGCTGACACATTGTGCACAGTGATTTGACCCCTCAGGTGTCTGCCTCTGTGTCAGTGTGCTGTGGATTAGTTGCCAGGACTGCTGGGGTGTTTCTTGGTAGGGGCTCAGCATGCCCCTGGAGATGTGACCATAGGAGACGATACTTGTGTGTCACATAGGTGTTTGATCAGCTGCCCGTGCAGACTGGGGTATGCAAATGTGAAGTTCAGGCAGCTGTTCCCCATTCACAGCAAATTGTGAGGGGCTCAGGTTCAGAGGGTAGTGTCACAGGTCTCCCATATGTCCAATAGGTGTGACCTGGACAGATGAGGGTTAAGATGATGTGTTGTGTGGGGGATGTACATGTGCACTTGTGCAGCTCCAGGACTTGCATTCCCCATGACCTACTATTGTGACACAGTGCATAGTGTTGTTGTCTGGCTGCCAAGTCATACATCACTGAGACAGTGATGTATGACTTAGCAGTCATGCCTCTGCCATGGCATGTGTCAACTTATTTTTGGTCCTGCAGGGGAGTGACATGTGCTACATGCACACCATAGTGGCGCTGGCTATCAGGACATGGGTGCATCATGGTGTCTGTCGCTGGTATGCATCACATGCATTTCCTATTTGACTCTGGGCATCCCTTTCATCCGGAAACCTGTACTGACTCAGTGGCAAGAGCTGTGATGTGTGCATGTCCACATGCCACACCGTGTCCTCTGCACTGTCCAACTACTGTGTACTTGGTGCATGTGTCCACACTGGGGTGTTGCAATCCAACAGACACCAGACAGATGGGTGCAAGGCCATGTGGGATGTGAGTGCCATGCTTGGCATCAGACTGACAATTGGCTTCTCCTGTTCAGTTAGGGCACTTTTAGCAATGTACAACTAATGATGCCAGGGCTTGCTCTGTAATGTGCTGTGCTCACAGTGGTGTGTGCGTTTGGTGCAGGTGACTGATGTCTGTCTGTTTCCCCATTGTTTGCAGATACATCCACGGCCACGGAAGGGGACAGCTCCACGGACCAGGAGGAGCCAGAGAGCCAGACTGGGTCAGCAGCCGAGGAGTGGTCGGAGGGACCCAGTGGCACGGAGGGTGAGGGGAGCCACACAGAGGAGTCCTCAGCACCATCCACCTCAGCTGAGGACCAGAGCAACTCGGAGGATGACTCCCTTGTGGAGGCGGGTGTCAGCAGCCACCACACGCCAGCTAGTGTTGCTGTCCCCGCCACCACCACCACCACCACCGCCCTCCCATCGGCTCCCAATCCCCAGGTCCGTGGAGGCTCCCATGTTCGGGAGCGTGTCTCCTTTGGCCCAGGCACCGCACCCCCTGCCCCTGTGTCCCCTGCTGCCCTGAGTGCTCCTTCGCCAGTTCCATGTAGGGCAGACAGCCATGCTGAGTGTCCTCCATGCGCACACCGCACTGTTGACTCAGCTGGTGTCGTTCATGGAGGGCATCTCATCGGGCATGTCTGACCTACAGAGGGGCAACAGGTCCATGGACTCCTCCCTGACGGCAGCAGTGTCCCTCCTCAGACAGTCCCTCACCCCTCCTGCCTCTGCTCCATCCACACTCCCCAGCACCTTACCCGTCCCAAGCACACACACACCGGCACAGGCACACACCAGCACACACACGTCCAGCACACAGACACACACGCCACAAACTAAACGCACACGCACGCACAGTCAGGGGACTGAAACCAGACTCACAGGGGATGGGGCCCTGGTACACACACACGCATCCACGGGCACTGCGCAGTCCTCAGTTGCCTCTCCCTCCAAAGCACCCTCCCTTGCCTCACCTGCAACCCCAAAGACCCAGCGCCTCTTCCTCAGTGACCTCGGCCTCTTCCCCTCCGATCCAGCTGCCCCAGCATCCAGGGGGAAGAGGAACCCCCCACACGGAGCAGAGTGCCCCTCGCCCCCGGACACCCTCCCCAGGCGCAGACAGACTGAGGCCCCCACCCGCAAGTCCCCCGGAGTGCTAAGAGCAAGACCCCGCCGCCCTGCAGCTCAAGCACCAGGTCTCCTTCCTCCATCCCTCAGGCCCCCACTCCACAGGTGCCCCACCACACCCTGCCCCAGGTTTCCCCACCCACAGATATACCATCCCCAAGAGGCTCCGGCCTTCTCCCCCTGCCACTTGCTCTCCCGGCACCACACCCCCGCTGCGCTTGTCCTCCCCCTCTGTCCAGCCCACCTTGCCTGTTCCCCATTCTCCTCCCCTGGTGGTAGGCACTGCAGTGGAGTCCACTACCACCCTGTCTGACTTGGGCACTGCAGTGGCGGACCTGTCCACTCCATCTGCAGGGTCCACTGCAGTCGTGCCGGCACCCACAACATCTGAGCCATGCCCCCAGTTGTGCCGGCACACACCATGTCAGACACCTCCACTGCAGTTGTCAGTGGCTCTCCAGCACCCACCACCCCTTCCCTGCTTCCTCCTGGTGAGCTCTGATCCTGTCCCTGCGGTGCCTGGCCTACCCCCCGGTTGCCCCTCCTAGTGGATTGTCCCTGGTTTTGTGCAGGCATGTGTAGGGTGGCATCTGCCACTGTCACCCACTTGTGACTTTGTTGATGGACTGGCCATTGGCCTTTGTTTATGTTCTACCGGACTTCTACTTTTAATGCCACATATGCTGAATAAAGCAACTTTCTGTTCTCTAGTGCTTTTGCTTCTGATGTACATGATGTTGATGATGCTAACCATGCCCTTGCTGCAGTGATGGTGATATTTGGTCTCATGATAATGAAGTGTTACTGTGCAGGAACCCATGTGGTCCAGGGGGAATGTGTCCTATCCTGTGGTGTATCCATGTCATCCATAGCAGCATCTGAGGGTGTCATGTGTTGAGTATTTGACAATGGGATTTCCTACTTAGATTGGCAATTTCACATCTGTGGCTTCCACCCCTGCACATCTGTTGTGCCTGCCATTGTTCTATTCGTCTACTTCCCTGACCGTGTGGCCATCTCCAGTGAACATGCAGGTTTGGGCATCAATGGGGAAGGACTCATCTGTGTTGTCAGTGCAACATTGCTATACAAGTGTGTTGGATCTGTGCTGATGATTCCGTTGGCACTTCCATGACCAGGCTGATGGGACGGGAGCCCTCATTTGGTGCTAATTGTTGATTGTGTGTCCCATTGCTGCCATGGTATGGTATCTGTTCACCTCACATCTGCAGTCTCCACAGGGTATCTGCATGTGTGTGCCCATTGGTGCAAATATGTGGGTCTGCATTCGGATGGTCACTTCTGTCATTGTGTCATTGATGATTGTTGACGGTGTCAGCCCCCATGGATGTTGTTTGTCTGCACATGGCCAAAGTTATGTCTTATTTGCACTGCAGGATTTGGCTCCCCCAATTTATGTTGCAATGGGACACATACACTACTCTACCACTGATGTGTTTGTTGTTCTGTGACCAGGAATCATCCATGCAGTTTGGCAGTTGCACCTCTTACTTTGTCAACACTTACCTTTTGGTCACTGTGATGATGGGGGTTTGGACCCCATTGCCACAATGTTCAAAATGTGCTGCAGCTATGGACCCCACACTTGCCTTTTGGTCACTGTGATGATGGGGGTTTGGACCCCATTGCCACAATGTTCAAAATGTGCTGCAGCTATGGACCCCACACTTGCCTTTTGGTCACTGTGATGATGGGGGTTTGGACCCCATTGCCACAATGTTCAAAATGTGCTGCAGCTATGGACCCCACACTTGCCTTTTGGTCACTGTGATGATGGGGGTTTGGACCCCATTGCCACAATGTTCAAAATGTGCTGCAGCTATGGACCCCACACTTGCCTTTTGGTCACTGTGATGATGGGGGTTTGGACCCCATTGCCACAATGTTCAAAATGTGCTGCAGCTATGGACCCCACACTTGCCTTTTGGTCACTGTGATGATGGGGGTTTGGACCCCATTGCCACAATGGTCATGGGCTGCTTGCGTTGTGTGTGCCACACACATATTTGTGTGGCACATGTGCTAGGGGGTCACATTGTATGTTCGAAGTCATGTTCGGTGTTGTAGGCATTTGACACAGTCTACACACGCTTGTCATGGTGTTGGGGGATGTCTTCTTCTTGCATTCCCTAGGTTGTGGTGTGCTGGTTGTGTCATGCATTGTCCATCCTATGGGTGGGGGTGGTAGTGGTGGTAGGCATCCTGCCCCCCTGGGTGAGGGTGGTAGTAGTGGTAGGCATCCAGCCCCCCTGGGTGAGGGTGGTAGTGGTGGTAGGCATCCTGCCCCCCTGGCTAAGGGTGGTGGTAGGCATCCAGCCCCCCTGGCTAAGGGTGGTGGTAGGCATCCTGCCCCCCTGGGTGAGGGTGGTAGTAGTGGTAGGCATCCAGCCCCCCTGGCTAAGGGTGGTGGTAGGCATCCTGCCCCCTGGGTGAGGGTGGTAGTAGTGGTAGGCATCCTGCCCCCCTGGGTGAGGGTGGTAGTAGTGGTAGGCATCCTGCCCCCCTGGCTAAGGGTGGTAGTAGTGGTAGGCATCCAGCCCCCCTGGCTAAGGGTGGTGGTAGGCATCCTGCCCCCCTGGGTGAGGGTGGTAGTAGTGGTAGGCATCCTGCCCCCCTGGCTAAGGGTGGTAGTAGTGGTAGGCATCCAGCCCACCCTGGGTGAGGGTGGTAGTAGTGGTAGGCATCCTGCCCCCCCTGGCTAAGGGTGGTAGTAGTGGTAGGCATCCTGCCCCACCTGGCTAAGGGTGGTAGTAGTGGTAGGCATCCAGCCCACCCTGGGTGAGGGTGGTAGTAGTGGTAGGCATCCTGCCCCCCCTGGGTGAGGGTGATAGTAGTGGTAGGCATCCAGCCCACCCTGGGTGAGGGTGGTAGTAGTGGTAGGCATCCAGCCCCCCCTGGGTAAGGGTGGTAGTAGTGGTAGGCATCCAGCCCCCCCTGGGTAAGGGTGGTAGTGGTGGTAGGCATCCTGCCCCCCCTGGGTAGGGGTGGTGGTGCGCATTCAGGCCCCTGTGTGCATATGTGGCATTGGTGATGGGCATCCCGCCCCTATGGTGCTGCTGTTGCTGGTGTAAGTATATTCTGCATCCCTCTGTGTGTGTGTGATGTGTCGTGTACGTGTTGTATGTGTTTTGTGGTTGGTGTCTGGCTTACCTTCTGCGCCGTACGCGTCCGTGCCTGTTCCGGTAGTATATGTAGAATATTGGTATGATCGGGACGAAGGGATTCATGGTTGGTTCGTGTCGTTCGTCCTTCTCGTTGCTTCGCGTCGTCCTCGTCGCTTCGCCTCGTCCTCGTCGCTCCGCCTCGTCGCTTCGCGTCGTCCTCGTCGCTGCCGTGTTCGTCTCGGAGCCGTGGATCGTGTTGTGGCGCGAATCGGAGCTTATGTGCGCCTCTCCCGGATGCTTTGACGTGCCGTGCGTAGCGACGGGTTCGGCGCGTACGGAAAGCGCATCATACTTGTCCGGCCGGACGGGGCTGCATTTTTCCTTCCGTGCGACTCGATTCGGTGTTTCCGGATTCGCCTCGGTCGGAGAACAGGACCTGGTTTGGGTGAGTACGGCTCGGCCGGATTCTTTGCTGTTGTGCGCATCGTACTTGCTCGTTCGGTGTGCTGTACGGATCGGTCGGGAAACAGGCTTTTGCATGGCTTTTTTCCCGACCGAATGGTGTTGGGTGCGCCTCCGACCGAGATTGGAATCGGCCCCAGAGACTCCACATGGACGCCCAATTGTCTCAGGATGTAGTTCCATTTTGGAACCCCTTGGCCAATATTTTGACTTCTTTATAAAAGAGTTTGTGCCTAAAACTCATTGATACATCAGGGACAGCATGGATTTGATTAACCAGGTTGAGCAGATCCCATTCAATCCCAATAAAGACATTTTCTGCACTTTGGACATGGAATAACTATACACTAGTATTCTCCAAAGAGAGGGCCTTGCAGTCATTGAGAATACACTTAACTGTAGAATATGCCTGGACGCGGATGACCTGGAGACCTCTAGAATATTGACTGCTACTAACCCTTACCATGACAGTATAACTACCTGGAAACGTTACATTGATGATAGTTTTCTAATTTGGCATGGCTGCGAAGGTTCATTATTACTTTTCTTGAATGGCTTAAGTCCAACTGTAACGGGTTGAGTTACAGTTTCACACAGTAGAACGGAGATTGCATTCCTAGACTTAATAATCAAACACGTAGATGGTGAGCTCTACACTTGTCTCTACAGGAAGCAGATGGAGAGAAACACCTTACTACTGTATGACAGCCATCACACATGAGCCCTATGCAACTCACTTCCATTTTCACAATTCCTTCGTATCAGAAGAAATTGTTCATTCAAAGAGGACTACTTTCGTGAAGCCAGCATCCTGACTGACAGACTGATATCCAGGGGCTATCCCCTCAAATTGGTACATAGATCGCTCAAAAGAGCCTGGTACTGCCCACGAGACACACTACTCACACCGAGACCCAAAAAGGACAACACTAACCAATTGATATGCGTGACTACCTTCTCACCCATATCTAATAAAGTGAGAAAATGCATTTTATAACACTGGCCAACATTAAATGCTGGCAACCATAACTTGGAACGTCCCTTTTTTGCATTTCGCAAGAGAAGTAACATCAAGGACCAATTGGTCAGAACCTCTCTTCCACCAAAGAAAACAACACTGACACTCAACGACCATTGGGGCCTTAAACCACTAGAGGTGCTCTAAATGTGGTAATTGTGTGGCATGCCAATTTACAATTAAAGGCAAGGAATGTGTTTATGGTACCATGGGAATCTCACTTAATCAGTCCACTGACTGTAATACTTCCAATGTGATAGATGCTATCTTTTCCCCTGTAACTTGATCTACATTGGACAAACGACTCAAAAGGTTCGGATCTGCATCTGTCAACACCGAAGCCGCCTCCACTGCATGATACCGAATGCCCCAATGGTGGATCATTTCTCCTTGAAGGGACACACAGAGGACAATATACGTTGGCAGGACATCAGTGTGATCAAACTACCACCAAGAGGCGCAGACATCAATCAAATCCTCGGCAAAAATTTACTGAAATGGATCCTACATACTGGACGTCTGCATACAGGTTTAAACCGTATGTAGAATTGGACCTCTCTGATATATTTGGACTTCAGTTATAATTTTTCCTAACTTTTTCCTAACAATGCCGCTTTATTTTTCATGTGGAAAAATGATTTTCTTATAGTGTGCACCCCCCCCCCCTGGGAACCATTGTCTCACATTATGGAGCTATGCACCTCCACGTCCCTTTTTGCTTCATAATTACATATTGGTTTTTACATCCTTGGCCCCCAAACAGGCCTTATGTGATATTTGCTTTGTTAACTCCATTATGGTGTGTCCATGCCCAACAATATGGTTTTCTGTACCTATCCTTTCAATAACGATTACCAATCGCTATATGACATATATTCTATGTATAGTTCTCTTCATTTTCCATACCTTCTTTACGTGCTGCCTTACATGGATAAATTGTTTATTTCACGTGGCCTTTTTATATGTTCTTTTTTAAGACTTGTATTAGACAATTGTTAGGGAACCCTTACAGGTTTTTCCTGTCTCTATACAACCTTCTTCTAATACATCTGCATCTCACTCTCTCTCCGTGTCCTGCTCCAATATGGCCACACTATTGGACTTCTGTATCTATCCTTTCATTGATGATTCCCAATTGCAGTATGACATACATAGTATGTATGATTTTCTTTGTTTTTTCCATGCCTCTTTTACGTGCTGCCTTACATGGCCAAATTATTTAATTTAGATGGTCTATCGATATGCTCTCCTTTATGATCTGGATTAGACACCTACTATGGAATCCTCACAGTTTATTCCTTGCTCTATATAACCCTTTCGTAATATGTCTATCCTTTACTCCTGCTCCAATATGGCCACACCAGTGCACTTGTATTTCAGAACTTCTCACTTTTACACACCCTCATTGACGTCATCACGTTAGGGTTCACTGACTCTCGGTTTCCCAATGTATTCGGTGTCCAACGTGGCTGCTCCACTGCGTGCAAACAGCAGTTCTCATCCATAATGCTTCTGGTTCCAATCTAGCAGTAAGAATCGTCCTGTATAGTGCACCGACTAAATTTCTGCCATTTATTTTTCTGTATTCGTAACTCCTGTTCAATTCCAACAGCACCGTCTGTCTGACCCACACATGCGGTCCTTGCCGCGTTCGGTCTTGGAGTTTATTATGCCACTCTAGCGGGAAGATTCCTTAATGTTGATGCACCGTCGAGGTTGTAGTTATTAATTTGTAACTCACTTCTATTTCCCACAACACCTCTGCTCGTTTCACAAGGCTCCTTCTGCCGCGTACGGTCACCATAGCTACTTTTAGGGTACTTTAGCCTTCCGTAAGCAATAAATGGTCATCAAATGCACAGACCCACCCTCGCGTCTCTTACCAATTTTAAGCAGATTATAGTGATAGGCCCGTTCCTGATGTTTGTCACTTCTCTGGATGGTTACATGCGCCCTCCTCACTCATGCAAATTGGACATGCCGTATGTTTACGATTATGTAATTTCTCATCAGGATCCAGAACCACTTTCAGCACTATGCATGGCAAGTACCACAGATGTTTCAGTTCCAACACTGGCCCACTACTAGTCTACCGTGGATAAACACTATTTTGATGAGCATGACTGTCACTACCCGAAGTCTATTTCTAAACCAATAATTATTCGGCTGTTTTTAATTTTATTCTCAAATTTGTCCCCCTCCCCCCCGTTTTTTGTCTCTTCTTCTTCCTTCTTTTCCCTCCTCTTACTCCCTTTTCCTTTCTTACACATACAGGCATCAGTCTCAGGCATCTATTTAAATGTCCTGTAGAGGATCCCAGTATTTAGTGTTAAGGGATCGAAACGTCGTCGACTGCTCACACCTGTACACAACCATATATTTTTATTATGAGGTGCTATGGTATTGTAATGTAATTTTGCTGGCCATACTAAGAATTTGTTTTTCTGGCCATGCCACTACAAACGCCTGAGTTCTTGTTACTTTATGTATTATGTGCCCCACTTGTACGCCTTTGTTTTAATCGATTCATATTAAAGGATTTTTGTCTAGTTGGACATCCAAATATAGTTATCATTTTCTCTCTTTATGAGTTCTTTCAAAATCCTTTTTGTTGTGAGGGAATGTTGTTTCAAGAAAACACATTTGATTGGGATCAGGAAGGAAATTCAATGTTTGGTGTTCGAGAATTTGCGATTTCAAAACCCACTTTAATGGTACAGCCAGATTTTAAAAATACCACTTTTTAATAGTTTGCATTTTCCTGCCTTAGCTATTTTGTGCTGTTTTACAGCAGCACAGGGGTGTGCACAGGGATGACACATACTCCAATGTATGGGGCCCTTCCATGCCTTTGTGAAAGGATGCATGTTGACACAAACTAATCTCTATGCATTTGCATCCTCACAATTTCGACTTTACATAGGCCCATGTTCCACGTAAGTACATAGGTTGCATTCATCCCCAAACCCAGGGCATAAATACAAGGTGACATCGCACTCAGGACATCACTTTTAGCGATGTTCTGGTGGTTAAATCCCCTTCTCCTTATTTGCAATGCAGCGTACAGCCACTTTATGGTGGTTAACTCCACCTTGTAAATGAGGCCCCGTTCCACGCTTCACTTAGCATGAAAGGGCAGTGCAATGGGTGTTGCAGTGAGCATTCCACCACAACAGCCATTGGTTTTTTTAACTGTCCCATATTCACAAGGCTGGGGCAGCGCCAACCACTAAGGCCAGGTAAAACCTGGGGCCTTATTTAAAAGCCCCTTGTGCTGCCGGTATGTCACTTTTTCACATATTTAATGTGACGCACTGGCAGGGCAAGGGGTTTGTAAATAAGGGCCCTCTTCTTACGATTGCAAAGTATGACACTTTCTCCTCATATTTTGCTCTATCCATGTGTGCTGCATTCTGCTACATACATAGAAACAGCAAATTGCCTATAAGGATTGTTTATTTGTTTATGTGCAGGAAGGTGTCCCTTCCTGCACATCAACATTTGCCACTGCTGCACAGACACCCTAGCAACATGGCACAAGGGTTGACATGTTATTTTTTTAAGCACCAGCACTAGGGGACATGCAGAGGTGTGTCGTATTTTGGTGCATCAGCGCATCCCTGCATTTCTATACTGTCGGAGCACCGCATTACCAATTCTGGAGAAACACCGAGCTCTACTAGAAAGAGCCATATCTTGACAACAATTCACATGGCTGCTATTACAATGTGTGTTAATATAAGCTAACTGTGATACTTGCAACGCTGCCTTATGCAAACATTTGTGCTAAAGACACATGACTGTTCACTTGTCATTGTTTCTATGCATGAAGGGCTTATTTACAAGCCCCTTGCACCGCCGGTATGTCACTTTTAATATGGGAAAAGTGACGTACCGGTAGTGCAAAGAGCTTGTAAATAAGTCTCAGAGTACCTAGGTGGCTACCGTTTGACCTGCACACAATGTGGGAGAGCGCTGAGGAATAGGTGCCTGGACTGGACAAAATAACATATTTCACCCCCAAGTCCCTTGTTGGTTCTTACCCTGTTGTTGATATAGTTGGTCATAGTCACCACTTTCCAGTCCCTCTACTCCAACCACCACAGATGACTGGGGACACCTGGTCCTCCAAGAGATCGTGCTCCTCCTGGTGCGCTGCACTTCCAACTCCAGTCTGCAATGCTGCCTGTCGATTGCTTACCAGTTTCTGCTTAGTTTTGCACTTGGCATCATGCCAGCGCTTCTTGCAGTCCATCTCTGTCCTCTTGACTTTTGTGATGTAGTTCACCTTGTTCACTATGGACTGCCATATATCTTTTTTGGTCCCCAATGACACCTTGGAGTTGACGAAAAGCTGGTGTTGATTCTCCGTCACCTCAGCAATCGGGATCTCATTCTCCTCCTGACTGATTCTGTTTTACCTCTTCCTCTTTCCCTTGGACTCTGGCTGGTTATCCTGGCTGTTGGTGGGGAATGGTGGGTGTTGTTGTCCTGTGCTGAGCTTGGTCCTGGCTGCTCCATTCTGCATTTAGGCTTATTAGTTTTTTTCCTTAGCAGTGTATTTGTACTTTTTTTTCTGCTAGACTGTGAAATGTGGCATTAGGCCGACTTGCGCGATGATTCTTGCCAATAATTGGCTGATGGTTACTTTTTCATGCTAAAGTGTAGTTTTCTTACAACTTGACGCTAGCGTTAGCATAATTCTTTCCGGCCGCTATCTGTTCCTGATGCTACGTAGCTCTGTACTGTAAATACAGCGCTAGCATGGCATTCGAAAAAGGTTCTAGATCTGTTACCATGATTCCTTGGGGAGTCAGAGTTGTCATGCTCTGAGTTTGCCCAATTCATTTATTATCTTCTCAGGTTTAGCATTAAGGGAGCGGTAAAAGAAATTACGCTATGCAGCGTCAAAACTGCAGAGTGACAATCTTTGTAAATATGCCTCCTAATTCTTTTTACAGTTAATGTATGACATATGTGTCCACAGATAGCTCAAGCCTAAATCCAATACTGTACTTGATTATGTAAACATACACACCCTACAGTTGTCACATGACTGGTGTGCCTGTACTCTGGGCAGTGAAAATAATGTCAGTTGAGAAGGGGATGTATTAATTTGTTTGGATGAATCAAGTTGTCTTGTATTCTTTTATATGAGAAAAGTGGTTTTGAAGACATTTTAAAATTGTCATTGAAGATGGCCCAATGTTTATCATTTATTTTTTCAAGCAAGTTGAAATGGAAACTAAGTGGTGACAAAGGTTTTTCTTATCATTTACTGGGTCTCTAGCAGGGTATCCCTAATATTATTTCTAGCCCTTTTCAGTCACAACTTTGACAATGAAGAGGCAAAATGACTGTGCACCATAGAAGATTGGTATTTCACACCCTTAGCTGGAAGATTCATAAAGAGACCCTGGAGTTGCCAAAAATTCTTCAAATTGTACTGAAGGCAGAGTGCAAGCTTATGCTATCGACATGGCGACAATGACCAATACAAAGGCATGGCAAATGTTGGTACGTGGAAGGTCATGAATGATGAACAACAGGGCACACATAAACTGAAAAACTGTGCTACAGATTTGGCCCTACATTTCCTCAATCTGGGGTGTATTCAGCAATGGGACAAGGATCTCATTCTTTAATGACACACAAAAAACTGAAAAATGGTGCTACAGGTGTGACCGTACATTTCCACACTCTAGGGTATGTTCAGCGATGGGACAAAGATGTCACTATTTAATATAGATAAACTTTTCCAGTATGCACAAGATGAGATGGTACCATAGCTCTGGCACACAGGGTTATGAAAGTTGACCAATAGTGCCAACAGTAGATTGTCAACACAAAAGAGATCTTCCAGGCAAAGGTCTGGCTCCCAGGACTTGAACATTTAGTTGGCATTCTAGTATAGACATGCCACCTATAAAAGAGTACTGGAAAAGGGCCATCACATGAAGAATTGTGAATGTCGGCTATTCCTCACCCTGTATGATGCATTGTGTTTGTTGACTTGTATAGTGTGTCAGACTCAGAAAGATTCCACTTTCACATAGATGGCTGCTGCCCTTCCAAAGTTGGATGATTGTTTGATGACTTGGCTTAATTCTTGACTTGGCCATAAGTTGGATGTTGCAAATAACAAGAAGACCAAAAACAAGATTAAACACTATGATGCCTGCAAATGTTGCAAGAAGCATCCTCATTTAACTCTGGTAAACTTGTGTCAGTGCATCAATGTCAGATCAGAAAGTCAGACAGCACATATTTGGAAACACAACTACATGTGACACAAATCAATAAACTAGGGAAAGGTAGTGAAGCACAAGGAGGAGGTAGAGTTAGACAGGGAGCGACAATGAAGCAAATATCAAGAGGAAAAAACAAGGAGAAATAAAGATATTTCCCCACATTACGCCTCCTCTGGAGAGGTGTACAGTTTTGAAGCATTCACAGGTTTACAGATCCTTGTAAATCTGGGTCTGTGTCAAAACCCATTAATGTCGAATAGGAAAACCCGCCGCATTGTTTGTGGAACGCCCCCTTGACACAGTGTAAGGCCACACAGCAACTTGTGCTGTGTTGCCTTACACCATATCTATGAGAAAATGAAAAGCCATACAAAGTTGCCTCATAGAAATGGGTCTGCACTCTGTGCCACCAGAGTGTCATAAAGAATTACATACTGATGGCGCAAGGGGCTTGTAAAAAAATCCATCAGTACTCACTTGACTATTGTATCTCTGTATCTCTCTCTCTCTCTCTCTCTCTCTCTCTCTCTCTGCCTCTCACTAACTTTCTCTCTTTTCCTCTTTCTCTCTCTCTCTCTCTGCCTCTCACTCACTTTCTCTCCCTCCTCTCTTTCTCTCTACAGCCCTCAACCAATATTGCTGCTCAGGGTCAGGGAAACCAAATAATGAGGGTGAATCCATTGCCTTTTGTAACCTCTCTTCTTCTCTGGCAGTTGTTACTCAGAACTAGGGTCAGTGGAACAAACAGTGAAGTTTTCATCGTGGAAAATGTGTTGAACCTGTGTATATCATATATATTTTGATGGCCTGTATGTGATAGATCACTGGTCTGATTTAGTCCATCTGAAATTGTGTCTGGCACTGGTGTTTTCACTAATCCCACGCCCATCCTCATTGGATTTGTTCAATTTCGAAATGCATACTTGGATGCATTGTTATATGTGTATTTTGAGAAGCAGTTTGTGTTCTAAATGTGCATTTTGGAGGGTTTTCAAGTGTTTGAACACAAATATTTTTATGTAGGCAGCTGCCTGTCTTGTTGTCATTCATAGTGTAGTTTGAACTTTTGTCAAGCATTGTCTTGGATTTTTGCATTTTATTTTATAGCTACTTATTTGATATATCTTTGTATTGTTTGGATGTGTTACTGTTGGTTTGCTGGCTTTCTGGCAACTGGGATATTGTGCCTTTTTTCAGTTTGTCCTGGAACCATGATAAACTATATTTACTGGTTATACTGTTGCATGTAAGGCTCAACAGGTCCTATGTCATACAGGTGCGCTATTGAATTGTCAAATGTGTATCTGTAGATGGGTGAATTGGAGAGCATTCAAGGGGCCTATTCCACCACATAGGTTTGCAAGTTGTAGGTTAGACTGAATTCACCCTAGAATAAATACACATAATTGTATTTTATGGTGCTCGAGTATCAGGCTCTGTAATTCTATCTGGTGCACAAATATACAATTCTGGTGTAATGGTTTACAATTTAATTTTTTAGACAATAAACATTTTCAGGTAATGAGACAGCCTACAATTTTCTCAGCTCCGAGCATGCAACCCTTGGGCCTTTTCAAGTATTGGGGTATGTGTGTACATATATTTTTTCAATTACAGGTCTGGGTGACTGTATTTTCTTAACAATATTTTAAACATTTTATTATCTGTGTTACCACACACTCACCACTATTAGGTCAAGATTGCGAGGATTACCATATTTGTGGAGGTGACGTGCAGCCTCCACCGTGTGCAGTGTTGTAAACAATAATGATATTTCAGATGTCATCAACGATGTTATCTATAATGTCATAGAACATGTCATGAGTGATGTAATATGTGAAGTCTAAAGCAGTGCCTCATGAGGGTGTAGGTAATAGTTGGTTCAGTTAACTATAACTGCTGAATTTCAGTGGTTTCTAGAGTTTAATGTGTTTTGTTTCACCTAACTATAATGTCACATTAACCATTGTCTTTTTCAGTGAAATTCAGTGTTTTTTTTAATGCAAAATAAGATATTATTAACAGACCTAACTATCATGTCACTTTAATTTGTGCTTTTTAGTGAATGCCTGCGTATTTGTTTTAGCATAACATAACAATATAATGGGGTATGATTTTATGTAATGTAAACCTATTGGCTTTGTCAAAGGGTCAGAATGCCAAAATCTAAAAGGCAGGCTAATTTGGTTTATCAGGGGCCAGCACATTAACATATATAAAATAGACCTGTTGGCTTTGCCAAAACGTCACACTGTCTTATAATATATAATGTAGAGCATTTTTATTCAAAACCATAAATATGTATTTGAGCCTTTTTTAACACTCTTCAGAAGCAACCACAAGGGATCCTCACACTCCAGCTGAAGAGCATACAGCTCCAGCTCAGAGTACTAAAAAACAATAGTAAGCTCTCCTGGGGTCATGCATTCAATGACCCAGGAAACCTAAAGCTTTTTTAAAACATTCCTGGGGGTGGGAGGCTGCTGTGCTTATTGCAGCCCCACAGAGTACATTTATATATTGTTGATGATGCCCTTGGCTCTTCTTAGTGCACCACCACAAGTAGAATATTTCATAACAAAGCCTACGCAGGTCATTGTGGGGCACTTCCAGGAGGGAGCAGAGAATATGTAATTACCATAGGAACGTATTATTTTGCATTTTTGTTTTTTAATCTGGGTGTCCTAGTACTACCCAGGGCACACTGAGTTTTATTTGCTTATTTAAAAAATAAAGGCAGCACAGGGAGCACACTCCTGCGCTGCCATGCTTTTCTCTTTTCAGGTTGATGGGTACCCTGGTCCAACGCTTTCTGGGTGAAAATCTAGTTTCTGCCAAATTTGGCGTAAGTCTTTAGACATACGATTGGCCAGTGCTATCTACACTGAGCTGAAAATGCCAAAAGTCTTTTACCACTCCAGGCACAGTATTGCAGCTTTGGATTATTAAAATAGTCTCCAAACCAGCCTGGAATGAATAAAATCAACTCCTGACACTTGTTCCACTCTCATTAGAGCTCATCAGAGAAGTTTAGATTTGCCTCGTAACAAGGGGACACCCAGTATATGTCCAACCCAAACACTTACAAGCTTAGAGAGCCAAATAAATTGTGCACAGCAAGGCTAGGAACTCTGGCTAGTTCCCAGGTTTAGATGGAGAGCTGCTCTTGTTTTAGTACATCTACAACACAAGTGACACTCTAAATCTGCCCACTTCGAATGTCTTTTTATATAGGAGAGTTGTTTAACCATAGGATTAGCACAATGCTATCCATGCCGGGCTTGAAAAGTGACTAATCCTTTTGCAATTTTTAAAGCACGGGCTTTAATCATAGGATTTGCCAGTGCTATCCATGGCAAGCACATAAATTAGAAAAGTATTTTACCACTCCAGGCACAGTATTAAAGTGTTGGATTAGTGAAATACTATCCAAGCCAACCTGGAATGAATCAAATCAACTCCTGACATGTGTTTTGCTCTTACTAGAGTTCATCATAGAAGTATAGCTTGGTCTCGACACAAAGGGGTACCCGGTATAGGTCAAAAGTAAAACCAAACACTCATATGCATAGAGTGGTGCATAAATTATGCAAAACAAGTGTAGGAACTCTGGGTAGTTCCCACGTTTTTGGTGGAGGGCTGATCTTGTTGAAATAGATCTACTACACAAGCAACGCTCTAAATCTGCCCCCTCAAATGCCTGTTTTTTGTAGCACAGTTTCTAAGAATAGGATTAACACAATCCTATGCATGCCAAGCTAGAAAAGCGACACAGTCTTTTGCTATTTTTACAGCAAAGTTTTCAATAATAGGATTTGCCAGTGCTATCCACGCCGAGCTGAAAAATGACAAAAGTCTTTTACCACTCCAGGGACAGTAATACCAGATTAGTAAATTACTACCCAAGCCAACCTTGAATGAATAAAAGCAACACCTTACATGTGTTTTGCTCTCATTAGAGCTCATGTGCTCATCCCAGAATACTAGATAGATTTGTCTCTACATATACATAGGGCACCCAACATAAGTCAAAACCATAAATATATTAGGAAGGGACACTTATGCGTCAGAAGAGGGCTAAATTAGCTGAAGGGTTCAGTAAGTTATGCAGCAAGAAAAGGCAAATGATGTGGCATAATGCAGCACATTTTGTAACAGTATTACTTCAGGATTTCACCATTTTTAAACTTGGTAACACTGTCTGGGCATTGGTTAGACCTCATTAGTACCAGTTTAACACCTAAATGTAGCCATAAACACCAGATGACCAGTCCAGTTTTGCAAAGGGCCTACCACTTAGCGGCAACTAGTCTTGCTGCATTTTTTGTAACTTTTGAACCGTTTGAGTTAGAAACTATTTTTTTGTTAAAATCTGGAGATTATGTAGCAGATGATGGATTATTTGGCAAATACAGCAAACCTATAATTTTGGGAAAATCACCACAGCCACACTATCACTTAATTCCAGTGGCCCTGATATTAGGTCACAGTTTCCAAAGGAAGTACATTTTTTGTTTTGCTAATAACTTTGATGTCATTTGACGAGCCTTCACAAACTGTTCCGAACAAAGCGTTTATACATTTCAGCTACTTCTTGGAAAGTTTTGGGGTGACCCATCAAGTTGGGGATGAAAAAAATGTGTGGTCCCAAAACATGTTTTCCCCATGTAAGTTCCCCTAGGCATTTTGGGAAGCGATACAGAAGAAACGGTTGAAGAGAATTACACCAAATGTGGCATGCTTTTTATAATTTAGTAGAGATCTGTTCAGCCATTCTTGAGAAATTCAAGTTCAAACTATATTGATATCTGGACAGTCCCATGGTATTAACACAGGACTGCAAATTTAAATATTAAAGCATTCTGAATGGCAGAGAGCACTCATTTTCCCTTATGTCTCTTCGGTCCCATAGAACCGTATTTGTTTAGCTGGTCTGAGCAATCTGATTGGATGGCTGCACCATAAACATAAATGTTACGCCCACCATTTCAAGATTCAGGGACTCAGTACCTGTTTCTTGAGACAATAAACAAAAGAAAAAGAGGTTGGGTAGGTAGACCACCCTGGGTCCAAAATAAAAAAACAATACGTGCCGTGGATCTCATGGTACTCCAGCGGCAACCAGCACAGCCCCCCGAGTGGCACAATGAAACTCTTGCGAGAGCCGTGGCACTGAAAGACCATGCAAGCATCCACAAATGAAACTTGCATGGTCTTGCAGTACCGTAGGTGGCACTTCAGCAGCAATAATGCAAGAGTACAGCGGTACTGAAAAAAAAGAGAAAGAAAAATATGGTGTGGGGTTCCCAGGGTACTTGGCCTCCCCCCATTGGTTGGCTACCTTCAGAGGTTTGGGTGCAGGGCTTGGCCTGCTTCCAGGCTATGTTCAACCTTGTGTGGTGAGGTTGCCCACCCTTGAGGGGTCGTTGCAGGACCTGGTCATACACCAGGCACTGCAGCAAATCCGATGCCATACATGGCCTAGAGCTATGCTCAGTGAGGGAGTTGGGTGAATATGATCCAAAAACCCTCAAAATTCACAAAAAAGAATAAAGGTAAATGTGATTTTATAGTGAGATATTGTAATAAGATTTTACTTTATGTTAAAAAAGCCTCAGAAAATCACTGGAAAAAAACAATTTTTAACATGAAGTTATTGTTAGTTATGAAAATAGGATTTTAGCTTATGTTTCTAAAAACCCTAGAAACTCACTGACAAAAAACAAAGTTTAAAGTGACATTATAGTTAGTCATGAGAGATGTAATCAGTTCATGGTGGGGGCAAGATATATTTAGACCAGTAAAGTATAACTGGTGAATTTCAGTGTTTTTTTTAGTTTTTAAACATTAGATTTTATATTATTGGAAGACAATGTTTTCGGAGGATACTGAAACTAAAATGGCAGCTGGCTGAGAGCTGTGCCGCACCGCTCTCAGAGCTCCAAGCAGAACCAGACCACATGCAATCAATCAATCAGGGGACTTGTAGAGCGCTGCAACTCACCCGTAAGGTTCTCAAGGTGTTGGGGGAGGGGGTTGCTAGACGGACTGGGTGGAGGATCATTCGAAGAGCCAGGTCTTGAGGTCCTTCCTGAATTGGGTCAGTGACGCTGATTGCCTGATTTACAGGGGCAGGGCGTTCCAGGTCTTGGAGATGAGGTAGGAGAATGATCTTTCTCCGGTTCAGGTACTGCATAAAGGACTTTGACATTAACCCCACTCGACCGAGCTATATTACAAAGTACACAGCCTCAGCAGGCTATGTAAAGAGCAAATGGCTGAACTCATTTGGCCCACTGCAGTCTTTAGCTTTGCTGGCAATATGTTCCAGCATCACCTGCCGTGTTAAGCAGCTTCTTCTCTGTCACTGCTCTCCTCTACCAGGTGCCTTCTTGTCATGGTGTCCCAAAGCCACGGTTGCGCTGTTAAGGCTCCTGCGGTTCCAAGCACTGGTGAGCTATGTGACACATGGAACACGCAGGTTCAGTCCACCAACAATGGTGATGGAATAATAATCTCTGACCTCTTCAGTGTCCATGGGGCAGTAACAGGGTCGAAGCCAAAGCTCAAAGGGACTTTTAGCTGTTCATCACCTCTAACCTCTCCCTCCTCTTTGCTGATTCCTTATGTGGCTCTGTTGAAACAGGAGGGATATTTACTAAATTTCCATGCAATGCAGAGCAGCAAGCAAAGTTGCTGCACTGTGTTGTGTGACAGTGAAAGAACAGAAATGTACCAGATCAACTAAGATATGGTGCACTTCTGCTGTTTCTTAGCTGATGAGTGGGCGTCTCCAACCCGGGAATGAAGACTGCAACTTGCAAAGAGATTCCGATACAGTGGGAGTGAAAGTGTTGGTTTGCACTAAAGCAAAACAGTTGATAGCACACATTTTGCTGTTGCAACTTAAAATGTAACTGATGACCATGTCACAGTTAATGCACAGGATATAAATGAATAGGAGTTCCACAACACTGCAAAAATGTTTGCAGCTGCAAAAACATGCACAATAAAAGGGGGTTCTTCCCTTTCTGATTCTCATGGGTCGGTGTGTACAAAAGAGCTAAGTCTTAATTCTATGACAAGGACCAACTCTATTACTGAGAGTGGCAACACCATACCTATGGGATCCCTGATGTCTGAAAGGGTGCCTTGCCCATTCAATAACCCTCATATTATCAATATAGACTCAACCTTGATCTCAGCTGGAAATCAGCAACCCCTTGTTACCAATGGCATTCTTAATACTAATGGGATAGCACAAGCTACAATGGTCTTTAAAGCACTGAGTTACCCTGATATATCATCAGGAGAAGATGTAAACAGCAAGGACCATATGGATACTGATGTTGTAATGGGAAGCATACGTTCAAGTGTCAGGATGGGTGGTGGGATTTGCCTGAGCATGAGTGGGACACTCAATGCATCACAAAACGTGGTAGTTAATGAAATTCTGGATATTGTCTTCTCTATTTCTGATTACTCAGATGATGGCAAAACGCCTGGAGAACACCCCAGTTTGGAGAACATCTGCAACCGTTATTTCAACCATATGCACCAACCTTTCCAGGATGGATGAATCCTTACATGCAAGGACCACCACCATTGGGACCATCACAAGCGAACAGGCCACCTTTTTTAGGGAGAGGCCCCAACAACCGCCAAAGAAGACGAAAAGGAGTGAACTGGACGGAACAAGACAATCCAGTCCTAATATGCAGCATGTCCAAAGAAAGACCAGGACTGAGCACAACAACTCGCTAATAGTAAACTTAACAGACTTCACACTTACAGAGGACCAACAGAAGGTATTGAATAAAGGCCTTGGCTTCGTACCTACACCATCTCTTGATCAATTCAGACTACAATGTGAACTGGCAGAATTTCGCCTTAAGATAAAACTCAAAGCCTTCTTCAAAGACAAAGAGATCAATACCACGAAGAGCGATACCAACTTATGGAATTAATCTACCTTCTGCCCACCGACTCATCTAGTGCCAATAGAAATACAGGCGTTTGAACAGGCACTGTTCAATGAAGTAGAAAACTTGAAAGAACCAACTAAGAAACCCTTCATAAACATATCTAAGAAGGAACGCAAGGCCCTTGTAGAACTACAAAAACAAGAAGGCCTAATCATCAAACCGGCAGACAAAGGCGGAGGAATCGTCTTACTAACCAAGGACAACTATGACAAGCTTCTGTCTTCTGTCAGACCAAAAATTCTACAGAATCCTTAACACAGACCCAACACCGAGACTACAAAGAACCATCGAACTGATGACACACGAAGCAGAGACCAACCAATTGATCGACAAAAATGAGTCTGACTTTCTCAAAACCAAATCACCCAGAACGCCGTACTTCTATTCACTACCTAAAATACACAAGAACAGAATACTACCGCCAGGACGACCAATAGTCTCGGGCATAGGCTCTGTACTCGAGCCCCTTTCTCAATTCGCGGACCACTACCTAAGACCTATGGTCCAAAAAATACCAACTTACCTGAAAGATACCAGAGACCTACTGAACCAACTCAAGGATGTGACGTTTGAGGATGGGAATATGTGCCTAGTAGGACTTGACGTGGAAAGTCTCTACACCAGTTTACCATAACAAATGACACTACAAACCCTTGAAGACAGTTTATTTGCACAAGAGTGGGAGTACAACACCCCAAGTCATTTTGTACTAGAATGCTGCCGTCTAGCCCTGACAAGAGAATTTATTTTACTACAACGGAACCCTTTATTTACAGACCCACGGAACTTCAATGGGGAGCACATTTGCCCCCAGTATAGCAGGGCTATACATAAGCAATTTCGAATCCAAACACATTCTCAACGATACGAACCCCTACAGAACCAAGATACTTTTCTGGAAACGTTACATCAACGATGTAATCATGATCTGGAATGACACCCCAGATAGCCTACCAGATTTCCACAGATGGATTAACACCAGAGATTAATTTCTCAAATTCACTTATACAGCCCATGAACATCAACTGGATTTCCTGGACATCACAATATACATAGAAAACGACAGCATCAACACAAAAACATTTTACAAACCCACTGCAAAGAATAGTCTCCTCTCTTTTAACAGCTTTCACCCACGTCCCTTAGGAGAAAATATACCATACAGTCAGTTCCTGCGGATCAGACGGAACAGCAGCAAAATCAAGGACTATAAAATGCAAGCCAAGGACCTGAGCATAAAACTGAAAGCGAGAAACTACCCGGACAGAATAATACAGAAGTGCCAAAAGAGAGCAAGGAACCAACACAGAGACAACCTCCTAGAAATCACTGAAAAAAGACCGCATGAAGACTTACTCACCTACGTCACAACGTACAATACAGCATCCAATACAGTCAAGAAGATTGTGAACAGAAATTGGCGCATTCTCACATCAGGGACCCTCAAATGGCCAAAACCAAGATTCGCCAATAAAATAACAAAGATTATCCGTGACCTGTTGGTCCACACAAGACCACAGACAAATATACTGAGAACAGAATCGATAACGACCACGTGGAACCTTGCATCCATCACAGGCCACTACCCATGCGGATCCTGCTCTGTCTGCAAATTAACAAAAGTCACAAAGACCCTACAACTCAAACCTGACCTCAAATGGACATTAAAACACCTAACGAATTGCAACACAACCCACGTGATCTATATGATCACATGCCCGTGCAGCCTTAAATATATAGGCATGACCTGTCGAAAGATAAAGCAGAGAATTGTTGAACATAGGAGCAATATCAAGTGCAAGAAAACGACAATAAAAATGAGTGCCCACTTTATTAACCAAAAACATACAATTGAAGAAATAAATTGGGTTGTCCTGGAAACATTAACAACCAAAAATGAGAATGCAGAACACATCCTGTTTGAAAAAGAACAGAGATGGGTCCACCGTCTGAAAACCTACGATGTAGGGTTGAATGATAATATACCGTGGCACGCAATACCACACTGAAATTGACAACTTAAGTACTCAGGAGATGCATGCAGTCACTATGAGGTTATAAGATCCTTAAGTCCACTGCTAAGGAAGTGACTACCCATCAGATACATAAATATAAGGCAGCTCCCAAATTCTGTACCAGCCTCATAGTCAAAAGTTATAAAAAGAGAGGATAAACTAACAAACAAAAACAATTCTTTGTAAAACAAAGGAACTGTGTTCAATATTTAATTAGTCTTTCCACAGTGCTAACTAAGGGGCTCATTAGGATGGTGGTGTTTGGCACATCCGTGGTGCTGGCGGAAAACGTCTTTTCCACACTCCAGCGGCGGTCCTCGTGTCCGCCATATTACAATGGGCAAAGATAGCCCATTTCCCGTCCGGTGCGGAGTTTTGGGATCCGCCAGGAATTTCCTTCCGCAATGGTGGCGGAGGGAGCGAATAGAGAAAGACCACCGTGCGGAATGACGTTACGACTGCCGGACAAATCACGATGCCTCCATCAGCCCATCACAACGTAGCGGAGAAACCAGCCACTCGGAGACGGCGGAAGCACTACTGCGGAGATCGAAACTCGAATCCTGGGCACCTCCACGCGTTCCTGACCGCTATGAATTCAGCTCTTCAAGCCCTTCCGCTGCTGTACCTGATCCACTACCAGCATATAAGATGTCGCCGTTGTCAACACTGCAGGTATGTAAATAACACATCTCCGCATAGAACCACAACACACAACTCCTGTGCTGAAATACGGTTCCTGTCCACATCAGACACTCTGGTGGAGACAGCAACATATCCCCCAGTGTACTCACACATGTCCTGCTTGCTAGAAATCCACACCTCCTCATCAGGGTCACCCATCAACATCGAAATCACTGCAATGTCCCGGTCACGTCACCGCAGCGGTGAAGACGCGGGAAAACCTGCGCACAATGTAGTAGGCAGGGCCGGCGCCAGGCATGCGCAGTCTGGGCAGCTTCCCAGGGCTCCACCTTCACCCTACCCACATGGTGGGCCGCATCAGTTGGCCACAGCCCACAGCACGCTTCCCACATCCATTTCTGCACATGCAGTGTGCCCCTCTTGTGCCCCCCTCAATGCACTATTTAGCAGCCAGGTGTGGCTCGTCCTCGCACCTCACACATCAAAGGGCAAGGTATATTGACTGGGAAGGTGGTGGTGAAGATGAACACCCTGCACAGAAGGTCAGGGGCTGGACAACCCTCCTCCTCACACCTGCCTTTCACTCATGTGAATCAAACTGAGTAAATTAAGAAATGAAGACTCACTCTGCATATTAACAACCACTGAACTGTTCACACTGCATGTCAAGTCCCTCAGACAGATCCCACACTGACACTCTGCCACATACACATACCATAGGTCAGCAGCAATGTATGACAATAAATGGACTACCCCAAAGTGGAGTGCACAGTGCTGGAAAACCATGGAACAAGCCACATAGCATTTGTATATGACATGCAAGAGGAGGAACATATCACACTACCCTTAGGCCATCAAATCAGACATGGGTGGCACAGTGATTGAAATTAAACCAAATTGACATCTCTGCAATATCTCTGGGATACAGCAATTGCAGCTATGCATAGGCACAGGAATGATAGGAAGTGTCAGAAGCCATACAGTGACCAGCCCCACATCTGTGTCAACTACCTTGACATGTGTATGCCACCAGCACAACACACGTGGCTCATTGTCACACTCCCTAACTGTCAAACCCAAGTAGGACCTTCACACATATCCTTCATCTACCCATCTCACACCTGCAATACTCAACACCTGTGAGAAACACACATAAAGGTGCAAATAAGGTCCTGTGAGTTTCCTGACTACCAATCACACACCCTGGTGTGTATCTACAAATGTCAGACTCCCACTCAGGGATGTCTGAACCAATGCTGATCAAAAACCAATAGCCAAACACAAATCTCACAAACAACATCCAAAGAAGTCCAACAAGCTCAGCCATGTGCAGGCAAACAGTGGATAGGCAATGTGACCATAGACAGAAAAGGAATACACAACATTTTCACTCTGGACAAATGCACAGACACCATACCCCAACCCAATCAAAAATTGCATCATCAAATGCCAATCATGAACACTAACTGTGATCAATGGGACAAATCAGCTAACACAGACATAGACACCACACCAGTTATCAAGTGAGCATGGTGTCAATGTGTACCACAAGCATGCACATGCACAATCCCGACAAGTGACAAGTCATATATAGGAGGACATAGCACTATTATGCACTCAAAATAAGCTCATGAACAAGACTCCACATTGCTGCATGTGACATTCACACAAGACATGCACACTACACATTCAACACACATCTGAATGTATTACAATGCACAAACTACTCTCACACAATGCCATGCAAATAGAACATCACATACACATGCACCTGTCAGTAGATAGAGCCAACACAGGCCAAACACTGCATCCATCAACCACAAAAACACAACATATGCAAAAAACAATTCATCACATAGTCAACTCAGCTGGACATCAGGGGGATGCACACCAGGCAAGTACAAGGCAACATACACTGACAGCACTGCATGCACAGTAAGCAGTGTGTGAACACCACCAAAACCAGTAGCACACATATCTGAGTGTTCCACCATGAACTTTCACACCACAAATCATCACAGCACACAGATCACATCACACTCAGGAAGGGTAGCAGTACCTCAGCAAACAGATATACAGCTTAGCCATCACCCACAGCTGCACAACTCAGGAAAACCCAGATGCAAACAACATGACTAGAGGACTGTGCTGCTCAAACATATACACTGCACATGAGCAACCATGACTGCAACCAAGTAGAAGAAAATAACACATAACTAATTGTGAAACTGTCCTGTGTGGCACATTGGTTTTGTACACAGATCATCCTCCCACAGTATAGTGTCACACTATGAAGTGTTGGGGAGGGTCACACACTGGCAAGGCATGGGGTGGAAGACATGAGACTGAAGTGGTGTGTACATCAGTATTGGACAGGTGAGGAGTGTACAGTCCACAAACACATAGAGGAGTAACTCGCAATGTGTAGGCATCAGAAGCACCTATAGGGGATTGTATGACTCCTCATACCACATACTGTACTTGACCCAAAAATGTGTCAAGTGACAGCAATGCATGAGAAAACTCACAAATAATGTCAGTGTGGCTGAGCAGGTCAGCACAGTGAGCACAAACTTAAACAAGACCTATGGCTGATCAACAAAACACAACACAGACTTTGCAGTGACACACTCTACATACTCACAACTGACAGCGACAACAAGTAGGTGTCCCCCAGGAGTGCAAGGACACACTGACACACTGCACAGTCCTCAACCGACCCTTGCAGAGAGGACGCTGTCACTGTTCAAGACATGCCGGCTAATTCACAATAAATATTGACCTATCCTGATCATTGAGGGAATCCTACCCCATGTGACTACCCTTGTATGTCACATTATCGTGAATCATAATTTAGAAGTCGCTGCATTTTTTAAAATATAGAACTGGTGAGAACCATCATGTCCGGAAAAGAAGAAAAAAACATATAATAACAAGGATCCCTCTTTTTACAAGTCTGGGACCCTCTACAGGTACATATATAGGAACCCAGAAACACACTTTTATTGTGGACTAGGGCATTTTGAAAGCTTAATCAAGACGTGTGGGTCTATTCCACCTACGTTATTCCTTCTCGTCCCCCCCAAAAGGTCCCAGTCATTTCCTTGATTGAATCCTCAGAAACTTCAAAAAACAGACTTCCTAAAATACAAAAAATATAGAAAGAAATAGAGAAAGTTGAGACGGTTTCCTGACGAAGGCAACTGCCGAAACGCTCGTAGTCTCCATCTACCGCCGACCCTCCTTTCTGTCCATGAACCATCTGGACTCTGTTTCAAATATACGATAAAGTGTTGTACTATATATAAAACTGTACTGTATTGTCTGACCGTTTTAACAATATGATTATTTTTCCATTGTCAAAATTAGTTTGATGCATTGAAGATTTTAGTGAATAAGTAATACATTTGATACTTTAAAAAAAGATAAAATATCATGAAAATAAAAAGATTTTTGATAATAATTATGCACAATGTTTTGTGATTGATTACATGTTGTCCTGTTAGGTCATTGGTTGTTGCATATTGTACACTTGCATTTAGCGTGTTCTTTTCCCTTCCATGCAGTCCTCAACCTACAACTCCTCCATGTGTCCACAGTCTGAAGCACATGTCTGACAATGTAAACAAACAGGCACTCATTACCTGGATCATACATGTGTGTAGTTGGCATGTGCAGGGGCACATACACCTCAACACTACTGACAATGACAGGTCAATCACACTGTATGACTACTTAAGTGCACACATTCAAATGTACCCATGTGACTATGATGACAGGCCTACACAAGATGACTACACATCAACACTGCTGTTCACACATCAAGAAAGATCCCACAGATATTACGGACCCTGGCCACCCCGCAAGTAATCCTGTGGATAGAATTCACCTCTGTTGTGGTATTGCATCCTAACATGACATGTGTACAATTTAGCACACCTGACCATAGAATGATTAGGATAAGAATAGATCATCACAAACAACCATCATTGCCCGCTCAAGCCTCAGAGTCAAGAAGAACAAAAGTGCCTGTCACCTCTGGCAACCTCTGAAAAAGTATATCAAGTAATTGCCAATGTGAAAGTGGCATACAGAGCATGTGTCACATGAACCTATACCCATACATAAAACTTTTTATTTAGCAAGGGCAGCGACAAAGCAGACAACGGGCCCGATTCACAGAACTAACTTAAGACAAAATCCTAAACTTACTACCATTTTGGTATTCACAGAAGGCACTTACTCATTTTGGTATTCACAGAAGGCACTTACTTACTCATTTTGAGTAACTTACTCATTTTGTGTAACTTACTCATTTTGGTATTCACAGAAGGCACTTACTCATAAATGAGTAAGTGCCTTCTGTGAATACCAAAATGAGTGACTTACTCATTTTGTGCAACTTACTCATTTTGTGTAACTTACTCATTTTGGTATTCACAGAAGGCACTTAATCATTTATGAGTAAGTGCCTTCTGTGAATACCAAAATGAGTAAGTGCCTTCTGTGAATACCAAAATGGTAGTAAGTTTAGGATTTTGTCTTAAGTTAGTTCTGTGAATCAGGCCCAACATGAGTAACAGTCTTTATTACATAATATCCAGATAGGCATCAAAAGTGCAAACCATCAAGGCCATTGGCCAGGACAAATTCCTAGTATGCACATGTGTGTATGACAAACTGCACAGGAAATGGGCATCAAAAGTACAAAACAGCAAGGCCATTGGCCAGTACAAATTCCTAGTATGCACATGTGTGCATGACAAACTGCACAGGAAATGGGCATCAAAAGTACAAAACAGCAAGGCCATTGGCCAGGACAAATTCCTAGTATGCACATGTGTGCATGACAAACCGCACAGGAAATGGGCATCAAAAGTACAAAACAGCAAGGCCATTGGCCTGTACAAATTCCTAGTATGCACATGTGTGCATGACAAACTGCACAGGAAATGGGCATCAAAAGTAACAAACAGCAGGCCATTGGCCAGTCCATATTTCTAGTCCGCACATATGTGCATGAGAAACTGCACAGGAAATGGGCAACAAAAGTAACAAACAGCAAGGCCATTGGCCAGTCCATATTACTAGTCCGCACATGTGTGCATGAGAACTTGCACATCAAATGGGTAACACCGTCCACTGCCATGGGAATCACCACGGCTCAGGGGCTACATATGGGCAGTCCAGGCACCACTGTTGGAGAAATGGTGTGGGGAGGAGGACTTGGCTTAAATATTTGGCTTTAAGTTGAACTAGGAGGGGGCTGATTGTCGGGCCAGTTGGAGGACTGGACCTGGGAGAGAGAGAACCGGCTGAGGTAGAGGCATCCGTGGCTGTGGGAGCCTGAGGGCTGCTTGGACCGGGAGGAGTGGTGGCACGGGGAGGTGGAGACATGCTGCATGGAGGCACAGTGGTTGAGGGTGAATGTTGAGGGCTGGGTCTCAACTGTTTGGGGATTCGATAGCCCACAAGTGTCTTGGCCGGAGTGGGAAGTGAGGTGAGCACAACAGCCTCACTCTCCACCAAAGGTGTATCAGGTGCAGGTGGCTCTCCCCGTGGGGATTTGCTGGACCTGGTGGTATGCTTGGGGTGGCCTTGCCTCTTCCCCTGCATCCCCTGTTGTCGAGGTAAACCCCCCACTTTGCTCTCTTGTCCCTGCTTCACAGGGGTGTGGGTGGGAGTTGACGTTGTGGGTGAATCTGCCTTTGAAATGTGTTTGGGCTTAGTCATTGCAGGCACCAGGTTCACAGCAGACAGGGCAAGTGTTTGTGGGTCTTTGGGAGCAGGTGTGAGGATGTGAGTGCCCTTGGATGGTGGTGATTTTGATGAATGTGATGTTGATGCCTGCTTCTTGGCCTGATGCCTCTGAGTGTCACGTGATGGGCTTTTGGTTTTGCGCTCATGTGTGCCTGTTTTGTGTTGTGGTGATGGTGTCTGTGTTCTGGTACGCTTCGAGTGCTGCTGTTGTGTGCTGCGTGTGGAGGACTTGGTGCCTGAGGGCTCTGGTGTGGGCACTCTCGTCAGGTGGTGCCACTGGCAGGGTGGTTGCTGAAGGGACAGGAGCTGGACTGGGAGCCTGTGACTGCTGAATGGCTGCCGTCACTGTGGAGGACAAAGACTGGACAGTTCGGTGTAGGCCACCCACGTCAGAATGAATGCCCTCCATGAAGTCAACTACCTGTGCCAACTTCTTGTCATGATCCTGGAAGGCATTCAGGAGAGCAGTCTGACCCACACACAGCTGGCACAAAAGGTCTACCGCCTCCACACTGAGGGCAGCAGGGGAGAGAGGGGCAGGGGCAGCAGTGCCTGGGGGAAGGAGACTCTACCCTTCCTAGGGCAGCGTGCACGGACAGCGCTATTGGGAGCATCCGGGAGGGTGGGAACTGGACGATGTGTGGCGGAAGAAGAGGCAGATCTGGAACTTCCTGTGCCCGCCAACATCGAGGAGTCACCGCTGGAGTCTGAAGATGTGGAGGTTGGTGTTTCCAGGCGTGAATCATCCAGGGCACTCCTGTCCCCCTCCGAGGCGCTGGTCACATCAGTGTCAGTGAACTCATGTGTAGCAGTCGTGCCAGAAGCTTCCCCACTGGTGTCCGTCCCCCGTCTTTCCCTGCCCTCAGTAGATGCTGCAAGAGACAACGACATAGGTTCAGTATAGTGCCATACTCACAAACATCATATGCAAGCAAAGCACAAAACTTTAAAATGATACTCCCATGTTGGACTCCTCCATGTACATTCAGCATGTGCTACATTCATCAGAAGATGCTTGGAAACATGCAAATGTTGATAGTAATGCTCCATGTGGAGTTGACACAGCCAAATAGCTGGCCCTGAGCCTCCCTGTAACCAGTGAAAGAAAGATTTTTCCTTCGGTTCCTATTATCTTATACTGGCAACACCACTACTCATTCATACAACTCATCTTTCTTCCACTCAGACACGTACATCTGACTATGAACAAGGCCCCGACAGTAAATCCATAATACGTCAAGAGTAGAAATTAGTACAATTGTTTATTTAAAAACTCTTGCTCTCTTGGTATGTTTGTTATTCCTATAAAATAAAAAGCAAGAAGCAATGAACACACAATGCAAACTTGCCAAAACAATTAATAAAGTTGCATACAATAAAACATTTCATACACAATTATACCCGTTATACTAATAAAAACATCAAAAACATATTAATTATACCAATTCCTCAACTATTAAAAGAGAGATAGAAAAGACAATACACTTTGTCATTCAAAATGACACATTCGTAGAAAAAAAGCCAACTGAGACCCAGTACATTGACTCCCGTTTAGTATCAACTGATCCAGCCAGCAATACGAATTGTGCAGGTGGTGCGTCGACGCGTTTCGATGGTGTTAATTCACTTTATACCATCTTTCTCAAGACAAACATATTGCTCTCTTTGTTATTAAAAAACATATATATGTGTGTTCCAAAGTACAATCCTGTATAGAGACAAATATACATCCATGTCAATACCAGTATTATTTCAAAAGACAAAAATCAAACATATTCAAATTAAAGAAAACCACACTTGAAAAAACATTATCCTTATACATATCAAATAACCAATAATTTCATACTTGAAACATACCATGTTCCACTGAATGGGCCAAAGAGAAAAACTATATGCATCCACTCTCACCTCTCACATCATAGTCTAAATGTTGTTATATATATTATTTTAACCCGATTCTCAGGTCCTAGCCATTTCATACGACAGCGCTTGTTGTCAATGAGTCACAACTCATATTATGCAGCCAAAAAAACATATTAAATGGTGGGGCAGTCTCACCTATTGATTCCTCCCAAATGTTATTTTAATTTTTGCCGTAAGTTTTACTTAATCACTGGCATTCATCGATGGCTCAAAGACTCCCAAATGTGGTATCTAATGCACACAGAAAAAAAGAAAGACTCATAATCCTTCATTTTCAAACTTAATGTTTCCTGCTTATATTCGGAAGACAGGAAATCTTACCTGCTAAGCAGTATATATACTGATAGTAATCAATCTTCTAAAACATCACTGTGTGCCTGATAGGCACTCTGTACCGAACACCTTCACCAGAATCTGTCAAGTATAAAGAATTCATATTCAATCCATCTACTAATCCTACAATTCCCAGGGCTACCTAATAGGTGAGCTTACCCTACCTTAAAAAGTGGCTGTACTGAGGCACTGGTTATGTCCTTCTCGCTCGCACCATTGTAGAGCTTATACACAAGTCAACTAATTTAGTGTCTGCCCTTCATGAATTGGCCTGTTTCAAAAATGAGGAGAAAAGAGAAAAACAAAGGTCAAGCCCGGAACTGGTGTCACTATAAAAGACTCAAAAAGTGCGTTTATTATCTGTACCAGTACCTATTCCTCCCAAACACGGCCTCGATACTAAATATGGAGATGCCAACTAGCATGTTATATTAAGACAATCTCCCCTTCCAAACGTACTGTTTGAATCATACTGGACTATAATATAACTACATTCCTGACTCTATTCAGTAAGTATGTATATATATAAAAAATTATCTATGTGGCATACAGGACAACATTATCCTCACCACCGAAAATGTACCAAAATATTTACCGGGTACAGAGGTTCGTACCCTCATCAAAACAAGTGGTACTGTACAAGCCTTTACTGCGTGTCTAAGAGTCAAATTACATAGGAAAAAACACGGCACCCTTTGCGGGCAGACATTCGTACCTGTTTTCGGCTTTACGGTGTGACGTGCGGGGCTCCCCTCATTTACGGCTCGAAACCATCAAAATAGTGCTTTTCCGCCCGCCCTTAAATACCAGCAGAAATGAGATCAATTAGGCACACACTCGTAATTCCTACGTGCCTCAAGAATGACGTTTATCCTTCAACTGGAAATAAATCATGGCCTGTCCTATCGGTTCTCTCATTCCAGTGAAGTACAAGATGAAACTGGAAGTGAAAGGAACGGCCCAAACTAGATGGGAACAAGTGCTCCATCTTTGAGTGTTATCGAAAAAAGACGGAAACACTAAAAATCAATAAAAACTTCAACTTAGTCATATTTTAGGAGGATTCCTGACACTAAAAAAACTATTGCTCACTAATTGGGACCAATAGAACGTACATTTTAGTTATAAAGTACCCCAGTGTGCCAAACTAAATTCATGGGGTATATATGGTATGTAGCCGATCTGCTCAATAAAGCTGAAAGCTTGAAGACAAAGGTTCATAGACTACAGTTTACCTAACGGCTCAACTTGTGAAAGATGTCATCCCTTGATAACACATAAAGCGGGGAATCTACATATAAAGGTTCATAGGCCACAGTCTACCTAGTACCCTAACCTGTGATCACTGCCATTCATTCCTCGCGAGAGTTAAGACCTTTATCCATGGTCCCCAAAGAACACATAAACCACTGTTCTCTCTTTTTCCTTCTTAAATCTACATCCCCACTTCTTCTATTGATTCTAATTTTTTCCAAGATGAACCATTTCAAATCAGAACAATCATGATTCATCTTGGAGAAATGATCTGTAAGAGGGGCGTTCTCTTTTTTTGGTCCTCAGAGCGGATTTGTGTTCGAAAAGTCGCAATCTCAGTTCTCTACTTGTCTCACCGACATATCCTAATCCACAGGGACAACTCAGGAGATAGATGATGTTTTTACTTCAACAATTATTTAATGTTAAAGTCGTAAGAGTTCTAGCATTAAATTTTAAACTTTTAGTCTCAATACAGTGGGCACAGATCGAACATGTCCCACATTTATAATTGCCAGTAGCTTTTTTGTTATCAAGAGTAGTTTGTCTATTCTCCTCAACATTATTATACGTTTTAACTAATGAGTTGCGAAGATTCTTATTTCGTCTGAACGCGAAAAGGGGTTTTTCCAATTGTTTTTCCTGTCCATCGTTCACAATTTTCCAGTTTCTGTTAATAATGTTTTTTATTTTATTGCTAATTCCAGAGAACTGGCTAACAAACACTAACCTATCTGTTTTTTTCTTTTTACCTCTTTCTTTTGACATGTCAAGGAGACAATCACGATCTTAAAACCTCGCTCTTTTGAACGAGTGTTTTATCAATTTGTTAGTATAACCTCTATCTTTGAATTTTCTCTTCAAAGTTTCTGAATGTAAATAGAAATCATCGAGGGTAGTGCAATTGCATCGCAGGTGCAGGAATTCTCCAAAAGGAGTGTAACCACACATACTATTCTCTGTAAGCATACCTACGTGCCTGTAGGTGAGATAGCTATACATCAAAACATGTTGTCTCTGTCACATATGGAGTCTCTTTAAGGGAACACCACAGATACTAACTCCAAAATGTCCTTTTACAATGGCTACAAGCTCCTGATATCCACCATGTTGTGCTTCGAAGCACAACTACAGTTGTACATTGGTGTCAGCTGTGTAGATGTCACAAATTATCTGTTGTGCACAGCACACATCTATGAATGCACACTAACATGATGCTCACTGCTGTTCACTGCCAGGTTATGTCTATGACACTCATACTGCAGCATATGTCACAAGGCCACATCTCATCTGTCAATGACAAGGGTCATGGTTTTAAACACATGAGAAACCACATGTTCTACAAATGCAGAAAAGCTGCACTCAACAATGAGGCCACTTAGAAGCCATTGCATCACACTAGAGACATCACAGAGCTTCCCACTGGCTCACGGTTGGGATTCATGCAGTCACTCACACCCAAAGTCACACTTAGCTGAATACTCACCCCGAACTTGCTGCTCATGGGCCCTCAAGTGCCCATCCAGCTCTGGCTGTGTCACTGCCAAGATGCGGGCCATTAGTGGTGTAATGCTCCTGCGCGCCAACCTGCCACTCCGAGGGAGCACCCCCAGTGTCATCTCTGCCACGTTTTTGCTCAGCCGGCAGATGTCATCCCACCTCTCATGACAGTGTGTGTGCCGTCGGTTGGAGACACCCAGAGCCTACACCTTGCGTGCAATGGCCCTCCATATCCCCTTACTCTGGTGGACCTTAAGCTGCAGGCATGGGAGACAAGAAGAGGAAGTTTCAGTGACCTTGTGTTATGTACCACTGTGTGTCAGTACAGGAGCATGAAAATACATAGCACACTAATACATTAATGTTGAGCAGAGGCCATACAGCATGACAAATAGTACACTTGCATCGGATAATCCCATAGAAATGTATACATGTATGATGATGGACACAGTACATGGCCATCTCATACACATGCAGAGTGCCAGCACAGCAACCAATGTGAAAATGACCCTCATCTGTGATGCGGTATGTGAGTGAGCATGACATATAATACATTAGAAATGATGTGTCTGGGCTGACTCACTGTGTCCAACACTACACACCCCTCAATGTCCTTGACCAGTGAATGGCTACATGTGTCATGGTGGTCACATTTAGGGCCATGATCTTACATTCTCACACTCTTCTCACAAGGTGTAGTCCTGTCTTGTGCAATCCTCAGGCCTAAGATAGCTTATTGAGAAATAGGGTGGTGGACAACACATATGTTTCACTCATTCCATTTAGTGATGGATCCTTGTAACATTGGGCAGTTTCTGTGCAGGCCAGAGGGACTCACACTGAGGTTAAACGTGGGCCATCAGAGAAATCACATACATGTACAATATGAGAGGGTAAACTGTGCCTACACATGTGAGACTGAACACATAATGAAATCAATAGAAGGATGACATCTCCAAATTACATTTATCTGATGTGTCATAGGTGAATTACCACCAAGAGTGTTACACTCAGGCATTGTACTCTTGTGCATAATGCACACATCACCATAGGGGCAATTTGAGAACTGTACACACATCATTCAGTACCCTCTGGACAAAATACATTTGTAATGTCACAAATGAGCATGTGAAGACTTAATGGACTATGACATCAGATAGCACAGGCAATGTTTGTTCAAACTTCAACTGACTCAAACCAGCAGTGTAACTGTATGGCTGCAAAAACACTGCAAGTCACTCCCATCCTTCAATGCAGTCATGGATCTGTGGAAATAAGGCTACGCACCCCATTGACATGAAGTCAGCATGCTAGGCAGTGTATCACACATTTACATTAACCAGTCTTAGACCAACTTTTGTTGTTTTTTGCTGAAGAAGGGCTGTAGAAGTGTCCATGTTGCCATCCTCCCCACATACTCAAATGCAATTCTTAATAGGCCATGTATAGAGCATGCTATAGGCAAAATATGGATGCATGCACATTGACTTGCACTCACAGGCATATACTACTGCAGAGCAACATCATGTGAACATTCTAAGCACTCTCAAACTTTTATTCTGAAACACTTACCAGTACATCTGGCGCACCATACAGCCTCCCATACTGTGCAAGGACCTCGTCCACCAGGACCTCCAGCTCCTCTGTGGTGAAGGGACGGGCCCTGATGCTCTCAGTTCTCGCCATCACTGGGTCCAGAATACAGGAACAGCAGCAGTTGGTGAAGAATGGCAGGCAGCAGTGTTATGTCCCGTATAGAGGCCCTAATATAGACCCGTTCATACATGCCCTAAAATGGACGTATTCGTATTTGCCCTAATACGGTCATATTCGTACTTGCCCTATTATGGTCAAAGCTGCATTTGCCCTATTTCGGTCATAACTGTACATGTCCTATTATAGTCATGATTCCTTATATAGGCATGATCTTTCACCTACATTGGTCCTCGCTAGTACACAACGAGCTCTGAGGGCTGAACGTTATCTAGTCTGTGGTTTTGAATACAGCAGGGTTTTTCCCAAAACACAGGCCCACACTGCACTCAACAATTATGCATGGCTCTCTAGGAATACACCACCTGCATAATATGTATGTACAAAGTTCACCCCTGACGTCTTCCACAAGTCTAACAAGGGCCAATACAACCCATACGAAGCAACTAGAGTCTTCGGGGTATAAATACACCACATCTTACCCCGGTAAGACAGAGGGAACCGAGACTTCCATGCTGACACACTGACCAGAGATGCTGAGGCTCCTGCATGCAGTCGCTCCAGCTGACAGCGGTCTGACACAGCCCTTGCGGGGTGTCCAACTCGAGACCAGGACGGGGTCCCACACTCTCTCTATTCAGGTATGGGGGTTCGACTAAATCCTAGAAGGATTCTTAGCTCTTAGGCTTTTAGACCTACACACATATGCTAGCAAGGTTAAAAAATCTACCAAGGGTGAAAAAAAAGGGGAATAGAACGTACATCACAAACCAAGAGAAACAAATGTAAACACTGTGTTAAAAGAAAACATATCAAACGCACAATTTAAAATCAAAAGTAGAAATAAAAATAAAAAATAAGAAAAGGAGCAAGGAAGAGACGCGTAGCAAACATTATAACTACGATGAATTTGAAGAAAGAGAACAGAACTGAACCCAGAAAACCCTAAAAAGTAATATGAAGGTCAAAATTAACAATTGATTGAGAGAAAGCATAGCCTTAAAGCCGCCTACCTTGAGTGAAAAAGGAAACTAGGTCATGTGTTCAGAAAATATATAAAGGGTCGTAAATAGAATAAGACCCCACCGAACAGGTCAAGCACAGATTGAAATCGTTCCTGAAGGAAAACAGAAAATTTTATTAAGTCAATGAGGTAAGGAGAATAAGGACGAAAAATAAAAAACAAGTAAAGAGCCTAATCAAAGGTCATTTCACGACCATACGACTCTACATACCTGAAAATAGAACCGATGGAGAGAGCACTATTTAACAGGCCAGTATGCCTATAAGCTGCTTTTTTGTTTATAGGCATACTGGCCTGTTAAATAGTGCACTGACCCTGGATCTAGGAGGGTCCAACGCTTATATTTGAATGCTATTTACTTTTGTATGATGGATTGGATATTTTTAGCCTGAATTATTCGATCAGGCTCTCTCCATCGGTTCTATTTTCAGGTATGTAGAGTCGTATGGTCGTGAAATGACCTTTGATTAGGCTCTTTACTTGTTTTTTATTTATTTTTCGTCCTTATTCTCCTTACCTCATTGACTTAATAAAATTTTCTGTTTTCCTTCAGGAACGATTTCAATCTGTGCTTGACCCTGTTCGGGTGGGGTCTTATTCTATTTACGACCCTTTATATATTTTCTGAACACATGACCTAGTTTCCTTTTTCACTCAAGGTAGGCGGCTTTAAGGCTATGCTTTCTCTCAATCAATTGTTAATTTTGACCTTCATATTACTTTTTAGGGTTTTTCTGGGTTCAGTTCTGTTCTCTTTCTTCAAATTCATCGTAGTTATAATGTTTGCTACGCGTCTCTTCCTTGCTCCTTTTTCTTATTTTTTATTTTTATTTCTACTTTTGATTTTAAATTGTGCGTTTGATATGTTTTCTTTTAACACGGTGTTTACATTTGTTTCTCTTGGTTTGTGATGTACGTTCTATTCCCCTTTTTTTTCACCCTTGGTAGATTTTTTAACCTTGCAATCTTAGTTTGCCCTGCGTGTGTTTTAACTAATGTTATTTGTTATGGTATTGTCTGTGCTGTGTTTGTTATTGCGTTATTAATATGTTTTGTATTTTGTTAAGTATGTGTAGAGCTATTTGTTTGTCATAGTACGTATTATGTATTTTGTATGTCTTTGCAGCCCTGATGAAGTCCATTTTTATGGACGAAACGCGTTAGCTGTTTTATGGGCAACAATGAAGAATAAAGAAACCAATTGTTGACATTTACACTGGATGGACAATAATTTTTCAAACAGCATCTGGGTGGTGCTCTCCACATTGCGAAAAAGTTACATTGGTCTTGGAGACTGCCACTTTGAAGCAGCGGTGGTAGTGGAGGTGCACACTTTTCCTGGGCATACTGGCCCAGCTTGTTTTCTATCTGGACTTCTAGTCGGGGTTTGGTTTTGTGTGGGGAGGTGCGTTGCCAGCGCTCCTTGGGGTGCAGGTTGGGCTTGCTGTTTCAATTCTGTTATATTACACATATGCTAGGTACACTCAGGTACATCTAGTTAGGCATCGTAGGAGTACGCGCACTTTCATAATGCTTTTTATATTCATGTATGTATTAATGACTATTGCAATATGGTGGAACTGTTCTATCCCTTTGCTTTTATCATACTGCTGATAATATATCTCTGCTATTGTTTGCTGGTTACTGCATCACATATATTTTACACTAGAATAACAACTGTTCAATAAATACTTATTGAAACGCCCAGACTGTTTATTCTGTGTAACTCTCTGAGACAAACCGAATAAGTAAGCACGAGTGACTGAGCGAAAAGTAGTACATTGTTTCCACGAATCTGAGGAATTTGGGTTGTCATGATCTAAGGTTGCCAGAAACTAATCTCTCCCCGATAAGAGGAGATTCTAGTGGCACTGTGAGCTAGCTAATGCAAATCAGGCTAACATAAGCGGTGGGGGTGCACAGAGTCAGTCTAACACCAAGCCCACAGTTTATGTTATCCAAACGCGCAGGTCCTGCATGGGTACTATAGGAACTACCTGACATGGCGCCGCCAACGTTGGTTGGGTACTTATTTAACAGTAGAATCTGAGTAGTTCAGTCGTGCTATTCTCAGAGAACCTACTCACAAAATCCCAGAGACGTCTGGAGTGGGTGGGCACAAAATTTGCCACAGCTGAGTAGTACGAGAATACTATTTATTGGCTGTTGGTTAATCAAGCTTGAAGGACATATAGTTCCTAAATTGTGCATAACACCTCATCTTAGTTCCCTGTGAACACTTCTTCCTCTAAACATGCATGGTTCAGGGGATGAGAGAGTTGACCTGAACCTCTTAGAAGGAGGAGAAGATCCTGAGGATGCAATACAGATTGCACCAAAATTCAGAAGGACAGTCACCATAAGACTATTAGAAAATGGCTTACCAGCCAAGGGTGGCATGGTAGTTTTCGTGATTGAGGCACACAAATCAAATAAAACAGAGGTATTCTATTCATGGGTTACACTTCCAGCAGCAAATTCCATAACAAAGACATTTCACTACTATTTAAGAGGAGATGCACCACATGAATATGCCCCGTTTGAGGACATAGAGATTCCACTCAATTACCAGGAACATTATTACTGGTTTAATGGCGCCCTACCCCACGTACGAGGAAGAGTAAGATTAGGCTTGCTCGGAGGAGACGGGGCCACATGGCCAATACTAGTGGCTTACACACCGCACCCTGACATTGGAACAATGCCACAGCCAGAATTACTCGTACAACACAGAGATTTAATTAAAATCTACAGAAACCTGACACAATTCGTCATGAGGACTTTAACAATCCAACCTGCACCAGGTGCAGCAAATAGTACTCCAGCTCAGGGTACAGGAAATAAAATGACTCCTCAAACATTACACGCAGTAATGGGCAAAATGCCCGCAAAATGCGAACAAATACCATTCTGGATAGCTCAGAAAATAACTCAGCTTGAGGCAGTATTCCCGAATACTACCACCTATGAAAAACACAGAATTCTAACAATCTGCTTGCCCATGGGGATCACACCACACGTAGAGGATCGCACCTCTTGGGGTTCATTCTTTGCTGCCATATATACCAGAACACATGGTATCCCGTCCTTAGCAGTAGTACCTGACGTATTGAGACAGATACAAAATGAGTACGGAGCAGAGCCTGCCCTAAACTTAGGGATGGAGGGGCAGATTTACAATGCCTGGCGCTTCCCTGCAAATCAGCAGAGATGCGCCAGGAAAGATGCGTCACGCAAGTTTACCCTTGCGCCACCACAGGTGCGCTGCATTTACTATGCGGCGCACCGTGGCGCAAAGATAAACAGATGCGTGTCGCATCTCCCGTCCGGAAGGGTGGCGCATTGCTGGAGTCGTGTCACAAGTGCGACGCAACTCCAGCAATGCTCGTGGGCCGCCCATCTTTAACATGGTGCGCCACTTCTTACGCCTGCTTGAAGCAGGCGTAAGGATTTGTCGCAGCGGCGTCGGAAAAGTGACTCAGTGAAATCTTGTAGATTTCACTGCGTTCACTTTACGAGGCTTTCCTGCGACGGAACGCCCACCCTGTGACGGAACGCCCACATGAGACCTGACGCAGGTTTCATGTGGCGCAGGGCTCACAACGTGACGCATCTCCCTAGATGCATCACGTTGTAAATAAGGCGCAACATGGCACATGGTTTACGTCGCTGCTGCGTCACAAAAGTGACGCAACGGCGGCGCAAAAGTGGCGCAAGGGGCTTGTAAATCTGCCCCGAAGTTACTAAATAATTTTGAGCAGGTATCAGCCATAATACTGGCCAACATTAAGGGGGAAGCAGCTTCAGTGGCGATCCGCCAATGCCTAAGGGAGTTCGGTCCAATAGATCAACAACACGAACTACCCAAAATAATTGAAACTGCATATGCAGAACTAGGCAGAGACAGTCTAGGTGGGAAAGCATTCAAACCACAACTGGTGGGCAGTCCTGAGAAGGACACTACAAAGCAGACGCCTACTTCTTCTAAAAAGAAGTGGGAAAATAAAAAACAACAAAAGTCTAAAGACAGCAGATCTCAATCCAGAGGTAGGTCTCCTCAACAGGAGCCCTCTGAAAGGAGGTTTAATCTCAGGAATAGGGATAATATTAAAAAACCTGACAGGTATCAGGATACTGATACTCGTTCCTCTCGTTCCTTTCAGGGTTCATCATAAAACTCTGAGAGGGAAGGACGGTCAGAGGAGTGTACAAAGTCCAGAGACACGCAACGCGCTGCGGACTACGCACCTAAAAAAAGAAGATAAACAAAAGCAGAAACCTCAGTTCAAAAAGAAGAAGGTAGCAGGTCTCAAGATCAGACATGCCCAGAATTCTGAGGACACAGCTTCTGAATGGGGAATGGGCTCTGATGATGCTAGATAGCGCGGCAGAAGTAATGATAGCTCGCCAGAGCCTGAAGGAATTTCTGGTGGCAGCGGAGTTGAGTGAGTATATCACGGTGGAAACACCTGATACTCGGGTAAGTGTCCCACATAAGTTACATGAGATAACACTCCGGATGGAGGGGGACAAAGCCAGAAAAATTAAAGGTCTCTTTTGGAAAAATCTGTCATCTGGTTATGACATTCTATTAGCAGAACAAGACTGGCCGCCAGCATTCGTCATGGAGTGCCCTAGAGGAGAAACTGTAATTTTTGCAGCCTTTTCCGACCTCGTTCCCATACATTTAAAACATGCATATGCGCAGGAGTGGGCGGTTGCCCTAGCTCCAGCATTGTACGAAAATCATGTTGGTTGGGATGAGGATTCAACCCACCACGTGATCCCGTTAAAAGTTTCCCCAAATGCTCAAAGGCAATACCCTATAAAGCAGGAAGCTAAAAAACAAGTCAGGGAGATCCTAGATCAACTAGAATACCAGGGGATGATTGAAAATTGCACTTCACCTATGAACAATCCTTTGTTTCCCGTAATGAAACCTGACAACACATATTGTTTAGTTTTGGATTACAGACATTTAAACACTTGCACAAAGACATTTGCAGTTCAAAATGCACACAGTGCCGCATTAATGAATAACATTGTGCGCAAAAAATACAAAACAACACTTGATATCTCAAATGGATTTTTCTGCCAAAATATAGTGCCAGAAAGCAGGTATCTGACCGCATTCAGTGCGTTAGGGTCCCAGCGACAATTTTGTCGACTAGCCCAAGGGTATAAAAGTAGCCCCGGGGTAATTTCAGCAAGAGTAACAGAGTTACTCCAAAATTTGGATAAAGAAGCATTGTCCTATGTAGATGATATTTATCTGACGGACGATGACTTACCGAGGCACTTGACCAGGGTGAGCACCATTATTATGGGATTCGCCTCTGAGGGCTATAAATTTAATTTAAAAAAATCAAAAATTGCCCACCTCAGTGTCCTATTTTTAGGATACGAGCTGTCAAGTGAAGGGAAAAGCCTAGCAGCTAACTTTTTAGAAAAGTGTGCACTGCTCCAACCTCCAAAATCATTGAAGAATTTACAATCAATTCTGGGATTCCTAAATTTTGGTTGAACATACATTTTGGATTACGCAGAAAGAGTAAAAGCTTTCTACGACTTAATAAAACCTGATTTTTAAGTCAGACAATGGACACAGGAACATACAAATATCCTGCGTTCCCTACAGGAAGACATGATAGCTTCTAAATATTTACAGACACGCGTAAACGGACGCAACTTAGTGATCCGAGTAATAGCGGGTCAATGCGGGTACACTTATTTGACTTTCAATGAAGGAGAAACAGTACCAATCGCATATAAATCACACCTGTACACAAACGCAGAGATGCGTTTCACTTCAACAGAAAAAATCCTGACAGCAGTGCAGACCGCTGTAGCAAGAGAAAGAGCTCTGGCTCAGGGTAAACGCATATTAGTCGTGACCCCAGTACCAGCTTTAGAGGCTGTTACAAAAGCTAGCATTCCAAATGCGAAAGCCTTACATTCCAGATGGATACAATGGGCTAATTCTCTTACTGCAACGGATGTTGAATACAGATTTGATCCAAGTTTAAAAACACAAGCATTTCTGCAATACGAACACGAATATCCTCTACCACATGAGATTTTGCCTCTAGATCAGTATGAATACATTATTTACACTGACGGATCTGCTCAACCGGCCATAGGGAGTAAGCAAGCTTACAGCGCGGCGTGTGCAATCGTTAAAGGTCGCATGCGCGATGGAAAGTTCCATCCCAGTAGCACTAAAACGCAATCTCTAGGAGACTGCACGGCTCAGTTAGCAGAATTAAAAGCACTGATACTGGCACTTGTAAATACGGAACACAAATTCCCCACACTAATTGTGTGTGATTCCTTTTACTGTGTATAGTCTTACAATGAATATTTACATAATTGGGAACAAAACGGGTTCAAAGATGCAAAAGGTGGCACAATTAAGCATAAAATGCTATGAGAACAGGTAGTGGAGTTGAGAAACAAACTACCAAGGGCTCACGTGATACATACACTGAGTCATCAGCGTGATGGCGTTCACGTTGAAGGGAATTCATTGGCTGATGAAGCCGCAAAGCGGGCTGTACGCACAGCATCCGTAGCTGCAATCACTCGTTCAAAAACGAGAATAGACGGCGAGATTATGGTAGCTCTCAAAGCTTCGCGCAAAGGCAGCATAGCAGTACCAAAGAAATTTCCACTCAAGTACTCCTACAAGTTAGATGCACAAAACATTCCATATGCTCAGATTCCTGGAGTGGGGGATAGAGTAATACCAAATATGGATCGTAGGCCAGGCTTAATTCTAGCAGCACATGAGGGTTTGGGTTCTGCGCATACAGGCGTTACAGCGACTATTTCTTTATTGAAACAGCGCTACTGGTGGCCAGGGTTAACCAAGCAGACCAAAGACTATGTCTTAAAGTGCGACATCTGTCAGCAGATGAAAGGCTCCACCGTAACACGCCCAGCGCAGACACCATTACTGAAATCAGACAAACCTCTCGCATGTGTGTATTTGGACCACTGCGGACCCCTACAATCTGATGGGTCCAAGAAATATATCATGGTTGCAGTGGAATCCTGCTCTAGATTCCTATGGGTTTGGCCTCAGCGCTCGGCTGACGCTCGAACTGTTATAAAAGATTTGCGAGTCTTTATCGGTACATACGCAGTTGGCACGTTACATTCTGACCGTGGCCCGGCGTTTAGCTCTCTGGCTTACGAAGAGGCCGTGGAAGGAATGGGCGTAGCATTGCGGTACTCCTCTCCGTATCATCCTGAGGGAAATTCCGTTGTGGAGAAGAAAAACCTTGACTTAAAGCGATCTTTAACAGCTAGGGTATTAGGCAAGGGTGGTAGATGGGTCAATCACTTATATGGGGTACAACGAGCAATAAACAATCAGCCAAGAAGCTCTCTAGGGGGTGTCACTCCTTACGAGGTCCTATTTGGGACAAGAATGTGGGTACCTGATCTTGATTGTGAAGGCACAGTGGCGGATGAAAAACCATTTGATATCCATGATCGTTTGACTGTTTTACAGGATCTAAATAAATCCAGAACACAACAAAGTAACATGCTCCAGAAACAGACCGCCACTGAGGAAGTCAAGGCAGTAACAGCAAGACCTGTCTGGATCCCAAAAGTCGGGGATCTGGTCAGAGAGAAGATTGCTGATAAGAAAGAATCCTACAGAAAGCCTGTACCGGTCCTTGCAATCCAAGGCACAAGAACTGTTCTTCTGCCGCCTCTTGCCGTAAAAAAGGAGAAAATATTTGTTTCAATTGACTTAATCAAACCACACTATGTGGCCGATACTAAACAGTAGGCCTCGTGGACTCCACAGTAGCAGACACCCTCCTCTTGCTACAATCCAAGAAGTCCAAACAGAAAGACTCATCACGTTCGAAGAGCCACCTGTACGGAATGAAGGACTAAGCAACAATGCTATGGAACTCGTTCTACTTCAACAAGAAATTCATCTTCAAAATGAAAATCAACTTAACAACCGAAGTTGCAATCAGACCGACTACAGACATCTACGTCAACATGCCTCATCAAGAGCAAAATCCGATTTCAACAAATCCTGATGCAATTCCAACAATTGATTGAACTGCTTCTGGCTATTTCATGAACTTTGATACGTTTTCACTGGATCCAAGTGAGCCGGAAACGATGCCAGCCAAAAAATCACTCAAACAGAAACTCACTGACTTTTTGAACTTTTTTAGAAAGAATTACCTGGTGTCACCTTGGATTGAACTATGGTATATCACTGGGATTTAATTTTTTCTTTTCTGGCTAGGTTTAATAATAACTTTTAGTATGCTTATTAATGGACGATACCTTCAGCAAAGCTCTACAGCCCAAAGAGTCAATTTGATTTTAAAACCACACCAGTCTTCACATCGTGAACCAAGAGACTTGTCTTCAGTGAACATCACAGCAGTTCCTATACCGGACGGTATAGTATGGGACAAGATTGATTATGATATATTCGGTCCGACTGAACTTTTAAAGCTTAAACATGTATTTAAAATTTCTTTAAGTGATATATTACCTCCAGTACATTTTCTGATGATTGGGACACTGAAACTGTAAATGCTCTGATGTCTGATTTAGAAAAAACTGCTGCATTTCCGAACAATGAAATGTTAGAAGGTACTTCAGACTATGATACATTGTACTGTTACCAATATTATGGTCATCATTTCTTGCATAAATCTATAACACTTTTGACAGTAAAAGCGAATCGGATGACGGACCCGAAGAAATCGCACCTCACTAGTAACTGTGCCCCTCTTTTGTAATGTTTTGTCGTGCACACTTCGACACTTGTCACCCTTCAGTGTCACTGTTTCACAGATTAACATATAATACATTCAATTGAAGGTGCACCGAAAATTAAGTAGCACAATCTGGTGTTGGTTTGTTCTTCAACTTTTTATTCTTTATTTCATTTTCTTTTGCGACAGACAGCCAACGCGTTTCGTTCCCACTTTACAGTGTGTGGAACTTCATCAGGGCTTAAATAAGATAAAATCAGAAGCGTAGTTTAGTGGATGACCATAGGGAATCCCAGGATTAATGGGTTTTCCCGAAGTAGAACCGGCCACCTCAATAAGCGGACCGGTCGTCAGTTCCTTGGATTCTTGTGTGTAACGGGGAGCCAAATATACAATGCTGCGTATTGAGAAACTGGAAAGGTTACCATTCGCTGTAGCCGAATCACCATCAACAGAATGACTAATTCATGGCCAAATCACTCTGCCGGTCACTGCGTTTCAGTTTCAATATTGCCTTGAGCAAAGGCAGGCAGGCAAATATGAAAAGATGGGTAAGGGATACATTAAGAAAACTTGGGAGTTACCATATAGATACTGATGCCGGAATGGGGATCGAGAAGTATATCTGAGTGGTACAAACTGCGTGAACGCTTTAAGCGGTTCTCTCATGTTTCAGGATATTTCACTACACGGAGCCTGTTACGGTTCAGTAGCAAACCTATCGTGTCACATGACAGGGACCCCAGCTGCCAAGATTACACCGGTTTTCCAGCTGCTCTCGAATGGGAGTTACTTGATGCTGAATGATCAAGGTTGCTGTGGGATGCTTCCGGGCATTGCCTATCTGGTCACTGTTAACTCCAGGGTTACTTGCTGTATGCCAGTATTGTTTCCGCCACTGAACACAGTCAGGGAGGCGCCGCTATGGCCTTCACTGAACGTTTCTTTCATACAATTTGATACTCTGAGCAGACTGCAAGCCATGCTTTTACAGCAACCCGTGCCCTTAACCTCCGCTCGAGAAACCTATGAACTTCAAGTTGCAAGGACCTCGACTGAGGTATAGGCGCTTATACGTACAAACTGCCCCTTTCATTTCGTAGAAATGGTGGGACGTATCTTCAATATGTCTGATACGAGCGGTATTGTACACCTATTTAAATTTTATACACTCCGTATTGGGAAGCGTATTTGGAGGACTCCCGCTTATCCTATTGCTGATTGCAGCGGTCCTATTCATAATACTACTGCTATGCAATGGACAGCCCAATTCCCGAGGGAATGGCGAACATGCTCATGGAACGGAAATACCGTGAACGCATGGTACAACTTCTGGGCATTTCTTGCCTGAGAGAACTCAATGCCTCCTGGTTTCTATCCTTTCGACCAGTCTAGGTAGACTGCATCTTACCTGTTCTTCGATGCCTGCTTTGCGGAGAAGAATGCACGTTGGATCTTTGTCTAACATTTCCATCAGATGCGTCTCCGGACACGGATGCAATGCTGGACCCCCTAAAGGCCCATGCTCTGCGTTGTCCCCAGCGTCTTCCGATTCTGATGAACGCATTCCTTGAGAATCCACAGGTGCCGTTTGCTCCTGCTGGGTTAGGTGACTCCTCCACAGGCACCCAGGTAACAACTGCCGCACAAGCTGCCACAGCACCGACTGTTGGCAGTGCTACATATCATCTATGTGCGATTGACATTCTCTGTGAGGCGTTGGATTTGTCGTCTGCAGTAGCTCACACTGATAATGTTGTGCTTCCCAGCCAGGACACCTAATCTCAAATTGGCTCATCGCGTCCTGGGAAAGAATTCGGCTTCTCCACTCGTTTTCATAATAACAGAGCAAATTTGGAACATTTCCTAAATTGACACTTTCGCTTGAGACCCTCATGGGTATCGGAGCTGCATGATCATTGTCTCCATGGCATCTGTGGGTATTCAGGTGTGGCTCTTGGCTGGGCTCCCTTTCATGCTGCAGGTAGTCATCCTGCTTTACACCAGCAAAAGGCAGGTGTTAAATTCTTGGTGCTACCGCAGCTTATCGCCTGTTTTTGGTTCGCATCGCAGATCTGGCAGTTCGTTGTGAAAGTGGTGTTGTGGTTTTTTCGTGTGTTTTTGCACGGGAACGCCTACTCTGCATCTCATTAGGGTTAGTTGGTGGTGTCCACCGTGGAGATACATTTTGGGGAAGTTATCTCGGGAATACTGGCGATGTCTGCAGTTTGCACCCGCTTGTGAATGGGGTGTTACATCTATCTCCACTTTTGATGAGTTAAGGTGGAGATAAATCGGAGATAAGTCCTTGTGAATATCCCCCTGAGTGTCCAGGTATCCTCCTCCATCCCAAATACCACTTGACTATGACCCGATAATTTTCAGATCTAAACAAATGTTTGAGCAATGGAGCAGGCTACCCTTAGGTCTTCTTCGTAGATGTAATTTAATAGAGATAGTGATTCGTCCAAAATTGCTGTATTTGTTCAGAGCAGTACCATTGTATCTATCTGCTGTCTTCTGTCAAAAAGTTGAAAGCTTTTGGTGCAAGTTTATTTGGCAATACAAATGACCTTGACGCTCACTTTACTTACTCCAACCTCTGACTGACTGGGGTGTCTGATCTCTTCCAAATCTTAGAATATGTGTTCGAACAGTCTAGTGCTGTTATATATCATAAAACCTAGCATCTACGACCATTATATAGCTAGTTGAGGTTTAGAATAAGGTACACGTATCCCTCTTCTTCCAAGTGCACCTGTTTTAAGACCCTGTTGGTATTTGTTTCTATTTGGAAAAATACAGAAGAAAATACCTTGTATCACAAAAGATAAGACCATTCTGAATTGTCCTAACTTCCCCTCTTTTTCACATGATTTTTTTCAAAGAGTTGGTAAAATCTGTCCTGCAAAATATAGGGCAGCTATGTGAGGTACATCAAGTTTGTCCTTTCCTCTGCTTAGTAGCCCAGCACTCTATCGCTGTCACTGGTATTTTTAAAGATTTTAAAAACATTTTTTTAAGACAATTATAGTGAACAAGTCATTGGCCAAATTACCATGCATCAAACTACTGTACAATAATCAACAGAAGGGGAAGATTGGCAAATTATACAGACTGTTAACCCATGATCAAGCAGACAAACTACTCACACTAGCACAAATTGGTTCCCTAAAATATTCACATAGGTTGACATTTCTCACATTACAGAATCTATTAGACTCAGCAATCACTGTGTTAATGTCTCCAGACTGAAATTATACCATTATAAGGTCATACCAGATATCTATTTTACCTCAACAGAATTTTCAATTCAGGTTGTCACCATGACTCGAAATGCCTGGGCTCTGGGAAGTGTCACAGCCAGTGTTTAAATTTTGCAGGGCTCTTATTCCTTAACACCAGCACTTATTTTTGACAGTCCATGACATGGTGGTGCAGTTTGTTATTGAAGCGCTTTGCTACAAAACAGACAATGTATACCGATTGAACACACATAAAAAAATAAAAATTCCTTGTCACCCAGACTATTCTCACAACCATGGGTGACCTGGGGCCATATTGCGGAATTTTTTTTATGTGTGTTCAACGGACATTTGTGCCCGTTTTGCACACCTCCGGGGCACTTTAGTATTACAGAAGGGTCCGCAGATACCTGTGTGTCTCCTTCTGTAATACCAATAGCGCTGTCCACATAAAGAGCCAGCACTATCATCAGAGGGCATTCCCTCATTGCATGGGGTGTGGCCCCAAGCAAATGAAGGAATCCCTTTTCCTCTGCACCCATGCCATATGACAGAGTGGGGCGCAGATGTAAAGAAGCTGTCAGGTGGCGCACTGTCAGTGTGCCCCTTGATGGCATCCCTCTTGAGGGTGGAAAGGGGGTCCCATGGACCCCACCAGATATCCCCCTGCAGGCAGGTGCAGTCACTCACACCCCTGCCTGCAAGGGGATCTCTAATCCCCCTTCAAAGTGCAGGGGGGTTGCCGCCTGCACTGTGAAACACAGAGCAGCTTCAAAGCAACCACTCCATTTTTTTACCTGATTGCTCTGTCCCCAGAGCAGCGTGAATTCCCAGCTGCTCTGGGGGCAGAGCATTCACTATAATGTGGCGTATTTTCCTAGTTTGCGCTGGGTGCACCTTCTCAAAGGTGTGCCCAGCGCTAACCAGAAAAATGTACCCCATACGTAGTACACCCCCTGGTATTTGTATTGAGTGAGGTTGAATTTGTTGGAGTGCAATACTTATTGGGTATCGATAACACTGCCTTTGGGTACTACTGTCTGGGGCTGTGGGTCAAGCAAGCTGCAATGGCCTTCTGTGAAATACTTTGTGCTTTACAAATAAATAACTGGAAACAACCAATATTCTTGTCATATGTAGTAGTATATCTCAATGCTGGGAATGGGTGTTCGAAGAAATATCCAGAGTGATACTAATGCTCATACATCCAAACCAGCAACTAATAATAATGAGTTGTTCTTAGATAGTCCCTCTCAAATTTGTGTGAATTGTATTCTTTATGATATTCTTTGCTAGACTATGCATAGTGTGTCTTGTGCTGGAGTCTAATACCCCATTGGTTGCTTCTTGATGGAATCAATTGACCGATATATGTGAGTTGGAGCTATCTATCATTAAAGGCAACCCAGAAAAGAAAGCACCAGAAACAAGTCTGGGCCCCAATCATTAACTCGACAGAATCTTTCAGTTACTAGTCTATGAGAGAACCAGCCATTGTGCTTGCCACTGCCAACGTGTGCAGTTTCTCCTTTGCCCCTGACCTTTTCTTTCTTTCTGCTTTTCTTTCTTGCTGTTTTTAATAACCATTTCATTGTTATATTGATGAAATAGTGTGCAAATCTTGGATGCCTCATCCATGTATTCTTCTTTTTTTCCTTTTCAAATTAAAAAAAACATACAAAAGGTCATAAGCAGTGCATGGCGGATGCAAGTAATAGTTAGGTCTATAAGGTTTAACATCAGTGTTTTGTTGTTTTTTTAAACAGTAGGTTTGATAGTACTTATATTATTCCAAGACCTAACTATAGCATCACTTTAATATATATATATATATATATTCACTGAAAAAACCATAGGTTTTAGGGACAGTTATAGTTAGTTGGACATTGCACTCGTACAAAACCCGTGAAATTCCCTCGTTATAGTTAGTCCAGCTAACTATAACTTGCGCCCGCAATGCACTGCTGATGACGTCACATATTACATCACTCATGACATGGTCAGTGACATCACTGATGACATCACTGATGACATCTCAAATGACATCACTGATGACATCACTGATGACATCATCCAGTGACTGTGTGTTTCTGTAAAGTTTAAATATTTTTAATATATATAGGAAAAGATGTATTGAAGAATGAGTGGGTGTGTAAGTGTCTGTATGGATGATTTAGTAGGTGCGTGACTGACTCTATAAGTGAGTGATTTAACGTATCTTACTGAATGCATGGGTTAGTGACTAAACTGGGTGAATGTCTGTATCCGTCTGTCTGTTGCTGTGTAAGTGGCTGCATGTGTTTGTGAATAGCTACATGAGTGTCTATATGAGTTATTGAATGCTTGTCTGAGTATCTGTATGGGTGCCTGAGTGTTTGTGTGGGAGGGGTGTGTGCAACTCTGTGCATAGATGTGTGAGTGGGTGATTCACTGGGTGGATGGTTTCAAGAGTGCAACTGTGATAGACTGTATGGGTGGGTAAGTGTGTGTAAGAGTGTGTTAGTGAGTGAATGTATGTCCCAGTGGTACATGTGTGAGTAACTACATATGTGAAACGCAGTATATATGTGTGTTGGAGTATATAAATAGCTATAAGCGAGAGTGAGTGATTGTGATAGTGGCTGTATGGATGAGTGTGTGCTTGTATCAGTGATTGTATAAGAGCGTAAGAATGTGCTACTATTTGTATGAGTAAGTGAGCTGGTGTGTGTATAACTGTATAGGTGAGTAAATGGTAGTGTGTTTAATTATTTGCATGACTGACTAGGTGTGTGAGTACCTCTATGGATGAGTGGCGGTGTTTGAGTGTCTATATAGGAGTATGAGTGCATATGATAGTCCTGTACTGAGTGACCGTAAGTATGAGTGACTGTACGGGTGAGTGAGTGGATGTGTGCGTAGACCTAAGAATCAGTGAGTGGGTATGTAGTTATTGGTGTTGGAGTGTCTATGGTTTTGCGAATGGCAGTCTGTAATTTAAAGTGGATGTATCAAAGGTTATATTAGAGTGTGAGGAGGTGCATCAGATTATCACGTGGATGATGTCATCAGTGATGTCATTTGAGATGTCATCAGTGATGTCATCAGTGATGTCACTGACCATGTCATGAGTGATGTAATATGTGACGTCATCAGCAGTGCATTGCGGGGCGCGAGTTATAGTTAGCTGGACTAACTATAACGGGGAATTTCACGGGTTTTGTACGAGTGCAATGTCCAACTAACTATAACTGTCCCTAAAACCTATGGTTTTTTCAGTGAATTTCAAAGGTTTTTTAAATGCTAATTTGTAACTATAACGTCCCTGAAACCTATGGTTTTTTCAGTGAATTTCAAAGGTTTTTTAAATGCTAATTTGTAACTATAACATGTCTGAAACCTACAGTTTTTTCAGTGAATTTCAAAGGTTTTGTAAATGACAATTTTTAAATGTATTAATTGTTATATAAATTTTTTTCATACTGATTTCTAAATTTTTAGAAACAATTTTTTTTTACATATTTTATTTTTTAAATTACATTGTAATTACATTATACATTACATTACAAAAAATACTTTCTCAGAATGAATTACTTTAGTTTAATTACTTTGCACATAGGCAATAGACTTTTAAGTACAGTAGTTACAGTTGTTGCAATGGGCAACACATTTTCAAACACAATGCAACATTCAGCTCAATGTGAATTTCTAGTTAAATGCAATTAGTTACTTTATGGATTACTTTTCTAACCACATTACTGGATCCTAGATTCAGTCCTGGGACATCTCCTGTAAACAGTTGAGTAAAAGCGTTTTGGTTACAGTCGTGATTTTTAAGGAATATTATTGTACTTTAAAAGTTCACACTTAGAAACTTTTTCTCATAGAATCAAAATGTTATCCTATGGAAGGAAATTCACTTAGAAGTTAAAAACTGTTATCGTTACTTTTTCTTACTCAGTGTTGGATCCTGGATCCAGCACTGGTGCATCTCCTGTAAACAGTTGAAAGAATGCGTTTAAGTCATACAGGCGATTTTTAGGAATATTTGTAGTTTGTGAAAATCGACACTTTGAAACTTTTCTGCTGAAAACCAGACAATGGATTCCTATGGAAGGAAATTCAAGTTACTGGTAAGTACGGTTAAAATTACTTTTGAGGATCAGTACTGGGCTGAAAGATGCAGCACTGAGGTCTCTCCTGATAACAGGTGAGTAAATCGGAATTCGTATTTCGGCTGATTTTAGAGGACTATTTTAAAGTTCCAAAACTCCACACTTAGAAGAATTTCCAAGTGAAACCAGTCAATGTTAGCCTATGGAAGGAAATTCAAGTTACTGGTAAGTACGGTTAAAATTACTTTTCAGGACCAGTACTGGGCTGAAAGATGCAGCACTGAGGTCTCTCCTGATAACAGGTGAGTAAATCAGAATTCGGATTTCGGCTGATTTTAGAGGAATATTTGTATGTTTCAAAAATCAACACTTAGAAACTTTTTCAGCAAAAAGCTGGCAATGATATCCTATGCAAGGAAATTCAAGTTACTGGTAAGTACGGTTAAAATTACTTATGAGGATCAGTACTGGGCTAAAAGATGCAGCACTGGGTTCTCTCCTGATAACAGGTGAGTAAATCGGAATTCGTATATCGGCTGATTTTAGAGGAATATTTTAAAGTTCCAAAACTCCACACTTAGAAGAATTTCCAAGTGAAACCAGTCAATGTTAGCCTATGAAGGAAATTCAAGTTACCGGTGAAGTACGGTTAAAATTACTTTTGAGGATCAGTACTGGGCTGAAAGATGCAGCACTGAGGTCTCTCCTGATAACAGGTGAGTAAATCGGAATTCGTATTTCGGCTGATTTTAGAGGAATATTTTAAAGTTCCAAAACTCCACACTTAGAAGAATTTCCAAGTGAAACCAGTCAATGTTAGCCTATGAAGGAAATTCAAGTTACCGGTAAGTACGGTTAAAATTACTTTTCAGGACCAGTACTGGGCTGAAAGATGCAGCACTGAGGTCTCTCCTGATAACAGGTGAGTAAATCAGAATTCAGATTTCGGCTGATTTTAGAGGAATATTTGTATGTTTCAAAATCAACACTTAGAAACTTTTTCAGCAAAAAGCAGGCAATGATATCCTATGGAAGGAAATTCAAGTTACTGGTAAGTACGGTTAAAATTACTTTTGAGGATCAGTACTGGGCTGAAAGATGCAGCACTGAGGTCTCTCCTGATAACAGGTGAGTAAATCGGAATTCGTATTTCGGCTGATTTTAGAGGAATATTTTAAAGTTCCAAAACTCCACACTTAGAAGAATTTCCAAGTGAAACCAGTCAATGTTAGCCTATGAAGGAAATTCAAGTTACCGGTAAGTACGGTTAAAATTACTTTTCAGGACCAGTACTGGGCTGAAAGATGCAGCACTGAGGTCTCTCCTGATAACAGGTGAGTAAATCAGAATTCAGATTTCGGCTGATTTTAGAGGAATATTTGTATGTTTCAAAAATCAACACTTAGAAACTTTTTCAGCAAAAAGCAGGCAATGATATCCTATGGAAGGAAATTCAAGTTACTGGTAAGTACGGTTAAAATTACTTTTGAGGATCAGTACTGGGCTGAAAGATGCAGCACTGAGGTCTCTCCTGATAACAGGTGAGTAAATCGGAATTCGTAGTTCGGCTGATTTTAGAGGAATATTTTAAAGTTCCAAAACTCCACACTTAGAAGAATTTCCAAGTGAAACCAGTCAATGTTAGCCTATGAAGGAAATTCAAGTTACCGGTAAGTACGGTTAAAATTACTTTTGAGGATCAGTACTGGGCTGAAAGATGCAGCACTGAGGTCTCTCCTGATAACAGGTGAGTAAATCGGAATTCGTATTTCGGCTGATTTTAGAGGAATATTTTAAAGTTCCAAAACTCCACACTTAGAAGAATTTCCAAGTGAAACTAGTCAATGTTAGCCTATGAAGGAAATTCAAGTTACCGGTAAGTACGGTTAAAATTACTTTTGAGGATCAGTACTGGGCTGAAAGATGCAGCACTGAGGTCTCTCCTGATAACAGGTGAGTAAATCGGAATTCGGATTTCGGCTGATTTTAGAGGAATATTTGTATGTTTCAAAAATCAACACTTAGAAACTTTTTCAGCAAAAAGCAGGCAATGATATCCTATGGAAGGAAATTCAAGTTACTGGTAAGTACGGTTAAAATTACTTTTGAGGATCAGTACTGGGCTGAAAGATGCAGCACTGAGGTCTCTCCTGATAACAGGTGAGTAAATCGGAATTCGTATTTCGGCTGATTTTAGAGGAATATTTTAAAGTTCCAAAACTCCACACTTAGAAGAATTTCCAAGTGAAACCAGTCAATGTTAGCCTATGAAGGAAATTCAAGTTACCGGTAAGTACGGTTAAAATTACTTTTGAGGATCAGTATTGGGCTGAAAGATGCAGCACTGAGGTCTCTCCTGATAACAGGTGAGTAAATCGGAATTCGTATTTCGGCTGATTTTAGAGGAATATTTGCACAATGGTGAAGGGAGGGGGCGGGGCCTGAGGTGGCATCTGTGTAAACGCGCCCGTGGCGCGTTTTAAGTTGGGGGATTAAGTCCCCTTGAATCATGAGGGTCCCTACGGGCAAACTAGCCCACCAGGAACCTCCAGTATGCGCCAGGGGCTGCGTTGCAGAGACATGTACAGAGGCCACACCCCTTTTTACACCTCTCTGCAACGCAGCTCTGTGGCGCTTTCTGGACGTACCTGTTGGGCTAGTTGGCCCCAGGGACCCTCAGGATTGAAGAGGATTTAATTCCCCATCTTAAAATGCGCCACGGGGCCTGTTTGCACACATGTCACCTGAAGCCCCGCCCTCCCTTCACCACTGTGCAAACGCGCCCGTGGCGCGTTTTAAGTCGGGGGATTAACTCCCTTGAATCCTGAGGGTCCCTGGAGTCCAACTAGCCCACCATGTTCCTCCAAAAGCGCCACAGAGCTGCGTTGCAGAGAGGTGTAAAAGGGGCGTGGCCTCTGTACACCTCTCTGCAAGGCAGCCCCTGGCGCATACTGGAGGTTCCTGGTGGGCTAGTTGGCCCCCAGGGACCACCAGTATTCAAGGGGAATTGCTCTCTCTGCAAACGCGCCAGGGGGCGCGTTTGCAGAGTGGTGAAGGAAGGGGCGGGGCCTGCGGGCCCGATCGTTTTTTTTTTTCCTGAAGGGGGCCGTGTGGCCCCCTTCCTTTTCCTATTTTTAGGCCCCGGGGACCCCATCCCCCGGGGCCTGGCTCTCGTTGGGGACTGTGGGGGTCCCCAAACCCCCACAGTCCCGCCGGCTCCCCGTGTCCTACGGGAGCCGGCATTGCTTTACACATGGGGAGCTGCTAAGATGCAGCTCCCCATGTGGAAAGCAGTCTGCTTTGGATATTGGAAGAGAGAGCAGGTTTCCTGCTCTCTCTTCCAATATCCAAAGCAGTTTGCAATGACAGGACGGGAGCCGCGAGGCTCCCGTCCTGTCATTGCAAACAGCAGTGTCCCGGGGTAGGCACCCGGGACACTGCAGGAGCCGGCCCTGGGGGTGGCGGTCCCCAGGGCCATCAAGGGCTCCAGGAGGGGGCCGCGCGGCCCCCTCCCTACAAGAGAAAGCCCCGGGGAGGTGGTGGTCCTCGGGGCTTGGGGGTCCAAAACGTACCCCCATTTTCATTTTTTCTTAGTGCCCCGGGAGGTGGTGGTCCCGGGCGTGTGGGGGCTGGAGCCCCCACACAGGTTTTTAATATAAAAAGAAGCCCCGGGAGGTGGTGGTCCCCGGGCTGCGGGAGGGCTCAGAGCCCTCCCACACCATTATCCATAAAGCCCCGGGGGTGGTGGTCCCCGGGCTTAGGGGCCCTTAGAGGCCCCCACACATAAAATTAACCCCCCAGCATGCCCTCGGGACTTGGCCCACCCGGGGCCATTAGCATCGAGCGCGGAGACCGCGCTCGATTTTTTTTTCGGCAGGGTTCGCGCTCCTGGGCGCATCCTGCCGATTTTTTAAAAAAAAAATTTTTTTTGCCCAGGGGTCCTTGTGGGACCCCTGAGCAGACCTAGGGGTCAGGGTGTTTCTACCCTGCTCCCTTTGTGCGCTTTGCGCACTTAGTTTCTGTCCCTCGGTTCTACCGAGGACAAAATGGCTGCCAACACTTCCTGATTTGGAGTGTTGACAGCCAATTAACATAAAGCTCGTGCTCGGGAGGATCCGCGGCCCTAGATATACCTATCTTTTTTCTTTTGATTTTCTCAGCAACTACTGAACGGATTTACACCATTTAACAAAAGGGTTCTTTCTGAACCAAGAACTACCTCTTTGCCAAATTTGGTGTAATTCCGTTCAGCAGTTCGGGCTGTAGCCATGTCTAAAGTTTCCTATGGAAAATTGCATGGGGAAAACGCGTTTTGGGACCCCCTTTTTCTCGGCCCCCGCTTGACGAATCCCCCGAGACTTTTAGGGTAGGAGCGGACCGGAGCGGGCCACAAAGTTTGAAAATTTTGCGAAGATACGTCAACCGGCAAGAGAGTTATTTCAAATAGAATGTCGCGGATTTCCTATGGATAATAGGTTGTAACTATAACTATTATATATATATTCACTGAAAAAACCATAGGTTTCAGGGACGTTATAGTTACAAATTAGCATTTAAAAACCTTTGAAATTCACTGAAAAACCATAGGTTTTAGGGACAGTTATAGTTAGTTGGACATTGCACTCGTACAAAACCCGTGAAATTCCCCGTTATAGTTAGTCCAGCTAACTATAACTCGCGCCCGCAATGCACTGCTGATGACGTCACATATTACATCACTCATGACATGGTCAGTGACATCACTGATGACATCACTGATGACATCTCAAATGACATCACTGATGACATCACTGATGACATCATCCAGTGACTGTGTGTTTCTGTAAAGTTTAAATATTTTTAATATATATATAGGAAAAGACGTATTGAAGAATGAGTGGGTGTGTAAGTGTCTGTATGGATGATTTAGTAGGTGCGTGACTGACTGTATAAGTGAGTGATTTAACGTATCTTACTGAATGCATGGGTTAGTGACTGAACTGGGTGAATGTCTGTATCCGTCTGTCTGTTGCTGTGTAAGTGGCTGCATGTGTTTGAGAATAGCTACATGAGTGTCTATATGAGTTATTGAATGCTTGTGTGAGTATCTGTATGGGTGCCTGAGTGTTTGTGTGGGAGGGGTGTGTGCGACTCTGTGCATAGATGTGTGAGTGGGTGATTCACTGGGTGGATGGTTTCAAGAGTGCATCTGTGATAGACTGTATGGGTGGGTAAGTGTGTGTAAGAGTGTGTTAGTGAGTGAATGTATGTCCCAGTGGTACATGTGTGAGTAACTACATATGTGAAAGGCAGTATATATGTGTGTTGGAGTATATAAATAGCTATAAGCAAGAGTGACTGATTGTGATAGTGGCTGTATGGATGAGTGTGTGCTTGTATCAGTGATTGTATAAGAGCGTAAGAATGTGCTAGTATTTGTATGAGTAAGTGAGCTGGTGTGTGTATAACTGTATAGGTGAGTAAATGGTAGTGTGTTTAATTATTTGCATGACTGACTAGGTGTGTGAGTACCTCTATGGATGAGTGGCGGTGTTTGAGTGTCTATATAGGAGTATGAGTGCATATGATAGTCCTGTACTGAGTGACCGTAAATATGAGTGACTGTTCTGGTGAGTGAGTGGATGTGTGCGTAGACCTAAGAATCAGTGAGTGGGTATGTAGTTATTGGTGTTGGAGTGTCTATGGTTTTGCGAATGGCAGTCTGTACTTTAGAGTGGGTGTATCAAAGGTTATATTAGGGTGTGAGAAGATGCATGAAATTATCACATGGATGATGTCATCAGTGATGCCATCAGTGATGTCATCAGTGATGTCATTTGAGATGTCATCAGTGATGTCATCAGTGATGTCACTGACCATGTCATGAGTGATGTAATATGTGACGTCATCAGCAGTGCATTGCGGGCGCGAGTTATAGTTAGCTGGACTAACTATAACGGGGAATTTCACGGGTTTTGTACGAGTGCAATGTCCAACTAACTATAACTGTCCCTAAAACCTATGGTTTTTTCAGTGAATTTCAAAGGTTTTTAAATGCTAATTTGTAACTATAACGTCCCTGAAACCTATGGTTTTTTCAGTGAATTTCAAAGGTTTTTTAAATGCTAATTAGTAACTATAAAATGTCTGAAACCTACGGTTTTTTCAGTGAATTTCAAAGGTTTTGTAAATGAAAATTTTTAAATGTATTAATTGTTATATAAATTTTTAAAATACTGATTTACTACATTTTTAGAAACAATTTTTTTTACATATTTTATTATTTAAATTACATTGTAATTACATTATACATTACATTACAAAACATACTTTCTCTTAATGAATTACTTTAGTTTAAATACTTTGCAGATAGGCAATAGACTTTTAAGTACAGTAGTTACAGTTGTTGCAATGGGCAACACATTTTCAAACACAATGCAACATTCAGCTCAATGTGAATTTCTAGTTAAATGCAATTAGTTACTTTATGGATTACTTTTCTAACCACAGGACTGGATCCTAGATTCAGTCCTGGGACATCTCCTGTAAACAGTTGAGTAAAAGAGTTTTGGTTACAGTCGTGATTTTTAAGGAATATTATTGTATTTTAAAAGTTGACACTTTGAAACTTTTTCTCATAGAATCACCAATGTTATCCTATGGAAGGAAATTCACTTAGCAGGTAAAAACTGTTATCGTTACTTTTTCTTACTCAGTGTTGGATCCTGGATCCAGCACTGGTGCATCTCCTGTAAACAGTTGAAAGAATGCGTTTAAGTCATACTGTCGATTTTTAAGGAATATTTGTAGTTTGTGAAAATCAACACTTTGAAACTTTTTTGCTGAAAACCAGTCAATGTTAGCCTATGAAGGAAATTCAAGTTACCGGTAAGTACGGTTAAAATTACTTTTGAGGATCAGTACTGGGCTGAAACATGCAGCACTGAGGTCTCTCCTGATAACAGGTGAGTAAATCGGAATTCGTATTTCGGCTGATTTTAGAGGAATATTTTAAAGTTCCAAAACTCCACACTTAGAAGAATTTCCAAGTGAAACTAGTCAATGTTAGCCTATGAAGGAAATTCAAGTTACCGGTAAGTACGGTTAAAATTACTTTTGAGGATCAGTACTGGGCTGAAAGATGCAGCACTGAGGTCTCTCCTGATAACAGGTGAGTAAATCGGAATTCGGATTTCGGCTGATTTTAGAGGAATATTTGTATGTTTCAAAAATCAACACTTAGAAACTTTTCAGCAAAAGCAGGCAATGATATCCTATGGAAGGAAATTCAAGTTACTGGTAAGTACGGTTAAAATTACTTTTGAGGATCAGTACTGGGCTGAAAGATGCAGCACTGAGGTCTCTCCTGATAACAGGTGAGTAAATCGGAATTCGTATTTCGGCTGATTTTAGAGGAATATTTTAAAGTTCCAAAACTCCACACTTAGAAGAATTTCCAAGTGAAACCAGTCAATGTTAGCCTATGAAGGAAATTCAAGTTACCGGTAAGTACGGTTAAAATTACTTTTGAGGATCAGTATTGGGCTGAAAGATGCAGCACTGAGGTCTCTCCTGATAACAGGTGAGTAAATCGGAATTCGTATTTCGGCTGATTTTAGAGGAATATTTGCACAATGGTGAAGGGAGGGGCGGGGCCTGAGGTGGCATCTGTGCAAACGCGCCCGTGGCGCGTTTTAAGTTGGGGGATTAAGTCCCTTGAATCATGAGGGTCCCTACGGGGCAAACTAGCCCACCAGGAACCTCCAGTATGCGCCAGGGGCTGCGTTGCAGAGACATGTACAGAGGCCACACCCCTTTTACACCTCTCTGCAACGCAGCTCTGTGGCGCTTTCTGGACGTACCTGTTGGGCTAGTTGGCCCCCAGGGACCCTCAGGATTGAAGAGGATTTAATTCCCCATCTTAAAATGCGCCACGGGGCCTGTTTGCACACATGTCACCTGAAGCCCCGCCCCCTCCCTTCACCACTGTGCAAACGCGCCCGTGGCGCGTTTTAAGTCGGGGATTAACTCCCCTTGAATCCTGAGGGTCCCTGGAGTCCAACTAGCCCACCATGTTCCTCCAAAAGCGCCACAGAGCTGCGTTGCAGAGAGGTGTAAAAGGGGCGTGGCCTCTGTACACCTCTCTGCAAGGCAGCCCCTGGCGCATACTGGAGGTTCCTGGTGGGCTAGTTGGCCTCCAGGGACCACCAGTATTCAAGGGGATCGTTCCCCCTCTGCAAACGCGCCAGGGGCGCGTTTGCAGAGTGGTGAAGGAAGGGGGCGGGGCCTGCGGGCCCGATCGTTTTTTTTTTTTTTTCCCTGAAGGGGGGCTGTGTGGCCCCCTTCCTTTTTCCTATTTTTAGGCCCCGGGGACCCCATCCCCCGGGGCCTGGCCTCTCGTTGGGGACTGTGGGGGGTCCCCAAACCCCCACAGTCCCGCCGGCTCCCCGTGTCCTACGGGAGCCGGCATTGCTACACATGGGGAGCTGCTAAGATGCAGCTCCCCATGTGGAAAGCAATCTGCTTTGGATATTGGAAGAGAGAGCAGGTTTCCTGCTCTCTCTTCCAATATCCAAAGCAAGTTTACAATGACAGGACGGGAGCCGCGAGGCTCCCGTCCTGTCATTGCAAACAGCAGTGTCCCGGGGTAGGCACCCCGGGACACTGCAGGAGCCGGCCCTGGGGGTGGCGGTCCCCAGGGCCATCAAGGGCTCCAGGAGGGGGCCGCGCGGCCCCCTCCCTACAAAGAGAAAGCCCCGGGAGGTGGTGGTCCCCGGGGCTTGGGGGTCCAAAACGTACCCCCATTTTCATTTTTCTTAGTGCCCCGGGAGGTGGTGGTCCCCGGGCGTGTGGGGGCTGGAGCCCCCCACACAGGTTTTTAATTAAAAAGAAGCCCCGGGAGGTGGTGGTCCCCGGGGCTGCGGGAGGCTCAGAGCCCTCCCACACCATTATCCATAAAGCCCCGGGGGTGGTGGTCCCCGGGGCTTAGGGGGCCCTTAGAGGCCCCCACACATAAAATTAACCCCCCCCAGCATGCCCCGGGACTTGGCCCACCCGGGGCCAATTATCATCGAAGCGCGGAGACCGCGCTCGATTTTTTCGGCAGGGTTCGCGCTCCTGGGCGCATCCTGCCGATTTTTTAAAAAAAAAAAATTTTTTGCCCAGGGGTCCTTGTGGGACCCCCTGAGCAGACCTAGGGGGTCAGGGTGTTTCTACCCTGCCCCCTTTGTGCGCTTTGCGCACTTGTTTCTGTCCCTCGGTTCTACCGAGGATAAAATGGCTGCCAACACTTCCTGATTTGGAGTGTTGACAGCCAATTAACATAAAGCTCGTGCTCGGGAGGATCCGCGGCCCTAGATATACCTATCTTTTTTCTTTTGATTTTCTCAGCAACTACTGAACGGATTTACACCATTTAACAAAAAGGGTTCTTTCTGAACCAAGAACTACCTCTTTGCCAAATTTGGTGTAATTCCGTTCAGCAGTTCGGGCTGTAGCCATGTCTAAAGTTTCCTATGGAAAATTGCATGGGAAAACGCGTTTTGGGACCCCTCTTTTCTCGGCCCCCGCTTGACGAATCCCCCGAGACTTTTAGGGTAGGAGCGGACCGGAGCGGGCCACAAAGTTTGAAAATTTTGCGAAGATACGTCAACCGGCAAGAGAGTTATTTCAAATAGAATGTCGCGGATTTCCTATGGATAATAGGTTGTAACTATAACTATCTACTGGCGACCGCCAGTAGATTATATATATATATTCACTGAAAAAACCATAGGTTTCAGGGACGTTATAGTTACAAATTAGCATTTAAAAAACCTTTGAAATTCACTGAAAAAACCATAGGTTTTAGGGACAGTTATAGTTAGTTGGACATTGCACTCGTACAAAACCCGTGAAATTCCCCGTTATAGTTAGTCCAGCTAACTATAACTCGCGCCCGCAATGCACTGCTGATGACGTCACATATTACATCACTCATGACATGGTCAGTGACATCACTGATGACATCACTGATGACATCTCAAATGACATCACTGATGACATCACTGATGACATCATCCAGTGACTGTGTGTTTCTGTAAAGTTTAAATATTTTTAATATATATATAGGAAAAGACGTATTGAAGAATGAGTGGGTGTGTAAGTGTCTGTATGGATGATTTAGTAGGTGCGTGACTGACTGTATAAGTGAGTGATTTAACGTATCTTACTGAATGCATGGGTTAGTGACTGAACTGGGTGAATGTCTGTATCCGTCTGTCTGTTGCTGTGTAAGTGGCTGCATGTGTTTGAGAATAGCTACATGAGTGTCTATATGAGTTATTGAATGCTTGTGTGAGTATCTGTATGGGTGCCTGAGTGTTTGTGTGGGAGGGGTGTGTGCGACTCTGTGCATAGATGTGTGAGTGGGTGATTCACTGGGTGGATGGTTTCAAGAGTGCATCTGTGATAGACTGTATGGGTGGGTAAGTGTGTGTAAGAGTGTGTTAGTGAGTGAATGTATGTCCCAGTGGTACATGTGTGAGTAACTACATATGTGAAAGGCAGTATATATGTGTGTTGGAGTATATAAATAGCTATAAGCAAGAGTGACTGATTGTGATAGTGGCTGTATGGATGAGTGTGTGCTTGTATCAGTGATTGTATAAGAGCGTAAGAATGTGCTAGTATTTGTATGAGTAAGTGAGCTGGTGTGTGTATAACTGTATAGGTGAGTAAATGGTAGTGTGTTTAATTATTTGCATGACTGACTAGGTGTGTGAGTACCTCTATGGATGAGTGGCGGTGTTTGAGTGTCTATATAGGAGTATGAGTGCATATGATAGTCCTGTACTGAGTGACCGTAAATATGAGTGACTGTTCTGGTGAGTGAGTGGATGTGTGCGTAGACCTAAGAATCAGTGAGTGGGTATGTAGTTATTGGTGTTGGAGTGTCTATGGTTTTGCGAATGGCAGTCTGTACTTTAGAGTGGGTGTATCAAAGGTTATATTAGGGTGTGAGAAGATGCATGAAATTATCACATGGATGATGTCATCAGTGATGCCATCAGTGATGTCATCAGTGATGTCATTTGAGATGTCATCAGTGATGTCATCAGTGATGTCACTGACCATGTCATGAGTGATGTAATATGTGACGTCATCAGCAGTGCATTGCGGGCGCGAGTTATAGTTAGCTGGACTAACTATAACGGGGAATTTCACGGGTTTTGTACGAGTGCAATGTCCAACTAACTATAACTGTCCCTAAAACCTATGGTTTTTTCAGTGAATTTCAAAGGTTTTTTAAATGCTAATTTGTAACTATAACGTCCCTGAAACCTATGGTTTTTTCAGTGAATTTCAAAGGTTTTTTAAATGCTAATTAGTAACTATAAAATGTCTGAAACCTACGGTTTTTTCAGTGAATTTCAAAGGTTTTGTAAATGAAAATTTTTAAATGTATTAATTGTTATATACATTTTTAAAATACTGATTTACTACATTTTTAGAAACAATTTTTTTTTACATATTTTATTATTTAAATTACATTGTAATTACATTATACATTACATTACAAAACATACTTTCTCTTAATGAATTACTTTAGTTTAAATACTTTGCAGATAGGCAATAGACTTTTAAGTACAGTAGTTACAGTTGTTGCAATGGGCAACACATTTTCAAACACAATGCAACATTCAGCTCAATGTGAATTTCTAGTTAAATGCAATTAGTTACTTTATGGATTACTTTTCTAACCACAGGACTGGATCCTAGATTCAGTCCTGGGACATCTCCTGTAAACAGTTGAGTAAAAGAGTTTTGGTTACAGTCGTGATTTTTAAGGAATATTATTGTATTTTAAAAGTTGACACTTTGAAACTTTTTCTCATAGAATCACCAATGTTATCCTATGGAAGGAAATTCACTTAGCAGGTAAAAACTGTTATCGTTACTTTTCTTACTCAGTGTTGGATCCTGGATCCAGCACTGGTGCATCTCCTGTAAACAGTTGAAAGAATGCGTTTAAGTCATACTGTCGATTTTTAAGGAATATTTGTAGTTTGTGAAAATCAACACTTTGAAACTTTTTGCTGAAAACCAGTCAATGTTAGCCTATGAAGGAAATTCAAGTTACCGGTAAGTACGGTTAAAATTACTTTTGAGGATCAGTACTGGGCTGAAACATGCAGCACTGAGGTCTCTCCTGATAACAGGTGAGTAAATCGGAATTCGTATTTCGGCTGATTTTAGAGGAATATTTTAAAGTTCCAAAACTCCACACTTAGAAGAATTTCCAAGTGAAACCAGTCAATGTTAGCCTATGAAGGAAATTCAAGTTACCGGTAAGTACGGTTAAAATTACTTTTCAGGACCAGTACTGGGCTGAAAGATGCAGCACTGAGGTCTCTCCTGATAACAGGTGAGTAAATCAGAATTCGGATTTCGGCTGATTTTAGAGGAATATTTGTAAGTTTCAAAAATCAACACTTAGAAGAATTTCCAAGTGAAACCAGTCAATGTTAGCCTATGAAGGAAATTCAAGTTACCGGTAAGTACGGTTAAAATTACTTTTCAGGATCAGTACTGGGCTTAAAGATGCAGCACTGAGGTCTCTCCTGATAACAGGTGAGTAAATCGGAATTCGTATTTCGGCTGATTTTAGAGGAATATTTTAAAGTTCCAAAACTCCACACTTAGAAGAATTTCCAAGTGAAACCAGTCAATGTTAGCCTATGAAGGAAATTCAAGTTACCGGTAAGTACGGTTAAAATTACTTTTCAGGATCAGTACTGGGCTAAAAGATGCAGCACTGAGGTCTCTCCTGATAACAGGTGAGTAAATCGGAATTCGTATTTCGGCTGATTTTAGAGGAATATTTTAAAGTTCCAAAACTCCACACTTAGAAGAATTTCCAAGTGAAACCAGTCAATGTTAGCCTATGAAGGAAATTCAAGTTACCGGTAAGTACGGTTAAAATTACTTTTCAGGACCAGTACTGGGCTGAAAGATGCAGCACTGAGGTCTCTCCTGATAACAGGTGAGTAAATCGGAATTCGTATTTTGGCTGATTTTAGAGGAATATTTTAAAGTTCCAAAACTCCACACTTAGAAGAATTTCCAAGTGAAACCAGTCAATGTTAGCCTATGGAAGGAAATTCAAGTTACTGGTAAGTACGGTTAAAATTACTTTTCAGGACCAGTACTGGGCTGAAAGATACAGCACTGAGGTCTCTCCTTATAACAGGTGAATAAATCGGAATTCCTATTTCGGCTGATTTTAGAGGAATATTTGCACAATGGTGAAGGGAGGGGGCGGGGCCTGAGGTGACATCTTTGCAAACGCGCCCCGTGGCGCGTTTTAGGTTGGGGGATTAAGTCCCTTGAATCCTGAGGGTCCCTAGGGGCCAACTAGACCACCAGGAACCTCCAATATGCGCCAGGGGCTGCGTTGCAGAGACGTGTAGAGAGGCCACACCCCTTTTACACCTCTCTGCAACGCAGCTCTGTGGCGCATTCTGGATGTACCTGTTGGGCTAGTTGGCCCCCAGGGACCCTCAGGATTGAAGGGGATTTAATTCCCCAACTTAAAACGCGCCACGGGGCCTGTTTGCACACATTTCACGTGAAGCCCCGCCCCCTCCCTTCACCACTGTGCAAACGCGCCCGTGGCGCGTTTTAAGTTGGGGGATTAAGTCCCCTTGAATCCTGAGGGTCCCCGGAGTCCAACTAGCCCACCATATACCTCCAAAAAGCGCCACAGAGCTGCGTTGCAGAGAGGTGTAAAAAGGGCGTGGCCTCTGTACACCTCTCTGCAAGGCAGCCCCTGGCGCATACTGGAGGTACCTGGTGGGCTAGTTGGCCTCAGGGACCCCCAGTATTCAAGGGGATCGTTCCCTCTCTGCAAACGCGCCAGGGCGCGTTTGCAGAGTGGTGAAGGAAGGGGCGGGGCCTGAGGGCCCGATCGTGTTTTTTTTTCTCTCCTGAAGGGGAGCTGTGTGGCCCCCTTCCTTTTCTTTTTTGGGCCCTGGGGACCCCATCCCCCAGGGCCTTACCCCTTTTTAAATTACCTTAAAAAAAAAAACGGGAAGGGGCCGCGTGGCCCCCTTCCCTGGGCCTGTATTGGCCCCGGGACCCCATCCCCGGGGCATGGCCTCTATATTTATTTTTTGGAGGGGCAGCGTGGCCCCCTCCTCTGGCCATTTTAAGGCCCCGGGGACCCCATCTCCCGGGGCCGGCCTTTCCATTTTTTTTTTTTTTTAATTTTCTCTTTTTTGGGGAGGGGGCCGCGTGGCCCCCTCCCGAGCCACTACTTGCCCCGGGACCCCATCCCCCGGGGCTGGCCCTCTCCGTTGGGGACTGTGGGGGGTCCCCAATCCCCCACAGTCCCGCCGGCTCCCCACGTCCCTTGGGAGCCGGCATTGCTGTTCCACATGGGAGCAGCTGACATGCTGCTCCCCATGTGGAAAGCAATCGCTTTGGATATTGGAGAGAGAGCAGGTTTCCCTGCTCTCTCTTCCAATATCCAAAGCAGTTTGCTATGGCAGGACGGGAGCCGCGAGGCTCCCGTCCTGCCATAGCAAACTACAGTGTCCCGGGGGTAGGCACCCGGGACACTGCAGGAGCCGGCCCAGGGGGTGGTGGTCCCCAGGGCCATCAAGGGCTCCAGGAGGGGGCCGCGCGGCCCCCTCCCATTCAGTACACAGCCCCGGGGAGGTGGTGGTCCCGGGGCTCTGGAGGTCCGTAACGGACCCCCATATTAAAATGTTTAGTGCCCCGGGAGGTGGTGGTCCCGGGCGTGTGGGGGCTGGAGCCCCCCACACAGGTTTAATAATGTATTTATAAAAAGCCCGGGGAGGTGGTTGTCCCCGGGGCTGCGGGAGGGCTCAGAGCCCTCCCGCACCATTTTTAAAAAGCCCCGGGGGTGGCGGTCCCCGGGGCTTGGAGGCCCTTGAGGCCCCCACACATCAAATTATCCCCCACCATGCCCCCGGGACTTGGGCCACCCGGGGGCCAATTAACATCGAGCGCGGAGACCGTGCTTCGATTTTATCTTTCGGCAGGATTCGCGCACCCTGAGCGCATCCTGCCGATTTTTAAAAAAATATGTTTTTTTGCCCAGGGGTCCTTGTGGGACCCCCTGAGCAAACCTAGGGGGTCAGGGTGTTTCTACCCTGCCCCCTTTGTGCGCTTTGCGCACTTGTTTCTGTCCCTCGGTTCTACCGAGGACAAAATGGCTGCCAACATTTCCTGAATCGGAATGTTGACAGCCAGCTGACAGCCAATTAACATGCAGCTCGTGATCGGGAGGGTACGCGGACCCTACTCGGCCATAGATATCACTAACTTTTTACTTTTCATTTTCTCAGCAACTACTGAACGGATTTACACCATTTAACAAAAGGGTTCTTTCTGAACCAAGAACTACCTCTTTGCCAAATTTGGTGTAATTCCGTTCAGCAGTTCAGGCTGTAGCCGTGTCTAAAGTTTCCTATGGGAAAATGCATGGGGAAAACATGTTTTGGGACCCCCCTTTTTCTCGGCCCCTGCTTGACGAATCCCCCGAGACTTTCAGGGTAGGAGCTGACCGGAGCGGGCCACAAAGTTTGAAAATTTCGCGAAGATACGTCAACCGGCAAGAGAGTTATTTCAAATAGAATGTCGCGGATTTCCTATGGATAATAGGTTGTAACTATAACTATCTACTGGCGACCACCAGTAGATAATATATTTATATATCTACTGGCGGTCGCCAGTAGATAGTTATAGTTAGGACCTAGTTTCCATAGGAAACTCGTTTTTTGTTTTCTCAATATCTTTGGCGCCGGTTGACGAATCTTCGCGAAATTTTCAAAACTCGTAGCCTGCTCTGGTCAGCTCCTGTCTTGAAAGTTTCGGGGTGATTCAGCAAGCGGGGGCCGAGAAAAAAGGGGGGTCCCAAAACATGTTTTCTCCATGTTAATTCCCATAGGAAACTTTAGACACGGCTACAGCCCGAACTGCTGAACAGAATTACACCAAATTTGGCAAAAAGGTAGCCCTTGGTTCAGAAAGAGAACCTTTTTTAAATGGTGTAAATCCGTTCAGTAGTTCCTAAGAAATTAAAAAAATAGAGGTCGGAAAATCAATTTCCCATAGTAAACTTTAGACACGGTTACAGCTGAAACTGCTGAACGGAATTACACCAAATTTGGCAAAAAGGTAGCCCTTGGTTCAGAAAGAGACCTTTTTTTAAATGGAGTAAATCCGTTCAGTAGTTGCTGAGAAAATCCAAAAATAAAAGTTTTGATATATAGAGGCACGGTGGATCCGCACACCCTCCCGATCACGCGCTTTATTCTAATTGGCTGTCAACACTCCAAACCAGGAAGTGTTGGCAGCCATCTTGTGACTCGGTAGAACCGAGTCACAAGAAAACAGAAAAAGAAACGCGAAAAAAAAGAAAAGGGGGCAGGGTAGAAACACCCTGACCCCCTAGGCCTGCTCAGGGGATCCCACAAGGACCCCTAGGGCCCAAAAAAGCATTTTTTTAAAAAAAAGAAAATCGGCCAAATTCGCGCTGGGTGCGTGAATCCGGCCGAGAAAATTAAAAAAAACAAAGCGCGGACTCCCGCGCTTCGTTGGATTGAAGCCCCTGGGTGGGCCAGGTCCCGGGGGCAGTGAAAAAAGAGTGTGGGGGGGCCCCAATCCCCCCACACTGCCCCAGGGACCGCCACCTCCCTGGGGCTTGATTAATGAGTTGCGGGGGGCAAGCAGCCCCCCCGCAGCCCCAGAGACCGCCACCCCCTGGTGGAGAGGTGTGGTGTAGCGTCCAGGGCAGCTGACTTCGGAGCACAGGGTTCACGGTTCGATCCCCGGCTCCGGCTGCAGCTCAGCTCAGCACCATGTGACTCTGGGCAATAGCTCACTTAATTTCCACTACGGCCCCCAGCGCCTTGAGACCCGTAAGGGTGAGTAGCTGCTCTATATAAAAACGGACTTACATTTACATTTACCCCCCGGGGCTAATTTGGAAATGTGTTTTTAAATATACCTGTGTGGGGGGGCTCGAGCCCCCCCACACGCCCTGGGGACCGCCACCTCCCGGGGGCACTAAAATGCTAATTTGGGGGTCCGTTACGGACCCCCGAGCCCCGGGAACCACCACCTCCCCGGGGCTGTGCATGTGATGGGAGGGGGGCCACGCGGCCCCCCTCCTGGAGCCTGTGATGGCCCTGGGGACCGCCACCCCCCCAGGGCTAGCTCCTGCAGTGTCCCGGGGTGCCCACCCCCGGGACACTGCTGTTAGCAATGTTATTGCAAACTGCTTTGCTTCATTGAAGCTTCAATGAAGCAAAGCAGATTGCTTTTCCACAAGGGGAGCTGCATGTCAGCAGCTCCCCATGTGGAAAAGCAATGCCAGCTCCCGCAGGACGCGGGGAGCCGGCGGGACTGTGGGGGCATTGGGGCTCCCCACACGGTCCCCAACGGAGAGGGCCAGCCTTGGGGGATGGGGTCCCCGGGGCTAGAAGTGGCCCAGTAGGGGGGCCACGCAGCCCCTCCATAAAAAAAAGAAACAAAATCTGGCCATGCCCTGGGGGATGGGGTACCCAGGGTACAAGTGTGCAAACGCGCTCCGTGGTGCGTTTTAAGTTGGGGGATTAAGTCCCCTTGTATCCTGAGGGTCCCTGGGGGCCAACTAGCCCACCAGGTACCTTCAGTAAGTGCAACAGAGTTGCGTTGCAGAGAGGTGTAAAAATGGGAGTGGTCTCAGATCACCTCTCTGCAACGCAGCTCTGTGGTGCTTATTGGACGTATCTGGTGGGCTAGTTGGGCCTTAGGGACCCTCAGGATTCAAGGGGACTTGATCTCCCAACTTAAAACGCGCCACGGGCGCTTTTGCACACTTGTCACATCAGGCCCCACCCGCTCCCTTCACCACTGTGCAAACAAGCCCTCTGGCGCCTTGTAAGTTGGGGGATTAAGTCCCCTTGAATCCTGAGGGTCCCTTGGGTCCAACTTGCCCACTAGGTACCTCCAGTAAGCGCCACAGAGCTGCGTTGCAGAGAGGTGTAAAGAGGGGAGTGGCCTTGGACCACCTCTCTGTAACGCAGCTCTGTGGCGCTTACTGGAGGTACCTGGTGGGCTAGTTGGCCCCCAGGGACCCTCAGGATTCAAGGGGAATTAATCTCCCAACTTAAAACCCGCCAGGGGGCGCATTTGCACAGTGGTGAAGGGAAGGGGCGGGCCTGATGTGACATGTGTGTACTTATCCAATCACTCCGCCAAAACCCAAGCACTTATAAATTCACCATGCACTCTCCTTGCAGTATTCTAATCATCCAGTTAGTACCCATGCATTTATGCAATGACCCATGCACTAACTCATGCACTGCTACAATACTCTGAGCCCTACTGATGCAGTCCAGCCATCGCCCTGTCACTACCCATGCACTCCTCCTATCACCCAGCGAGCACCATGTACTTATCCAATCACTCCGCCAAAACCCAAGCACTTATAAATTCACCATGCACTCTCCTTGCATTACTATAATCATCCAGTCAGTACCCATGCACTCATGCAATGACCCATGCACTAACTCATGCACTGCTACAATACCCTGAGCACTACTGATGCAGTCCAGCCATTGCCCTGTCACTACCCATGCACTCCTCCAATCACCCAACCAGTTCCATGTCCTTATCCAATCACTCCGCCAAAACACAAGTGTTTATAAATTCACCATCCACTCTCCTTGCAGTACTCTAATCATCCAGTCAGTACCCATGTACTCATCCAATGACCCAGGCACTAACTCATGGCAAATACAGAGGAGGTCATGCTAATCACAGGGGTACCCCAGCGCATAGTGTTCCCTAGTGTATGTAGGTGTTTTCACTGTATTCTAAGTGTCTTTTAGCATAGCACAGGCTCTAGGGCCGGTTAGTCAGAGTCAGTTACCACCAGTACCCGTCAGCAAAATGTTGGGGGCACAGGAGGACTTTCTGCTCCTCTGTTGGTTCTTTCTGCACATCTCTTGCTTCTTCTTGCACTTTTCTTCGTCTTTCTGGACTTCTGTTGCCTCTTTCTGCATTTGTCTTGCTTCTTTGTGCGCTTTTCTTCCTCTTTCTTCACATGTCCTACCTTTGTAGGCATAGTTAGAAATTAGCATTTAAAAAACCTTTGAAATTCACTGAAAAAACCATAGGTTTCAGGGACGTTATAGTTTGAAATTAACATTTAAAAAACCTTTGAAATTCACTGAAAAAACCATAGGTTTCAGGGACGTTATAGTTAGAAATTAGCATTTAAAAAACCTTAGAAATTCACTGAAAAAACCACAGGTTTCAGGGACGTTATAGTTAGTTGGACATTTCACTCGTACAAAACCAGAGAAATTCCCCGTTATAGTTAGTTCAGCTAACTATAACTCGCGCCCCGCAATGCACTGCTGATGACGTCACATATTACATCATTCATGACATGGTCAGTGACATCACTGATGACATCACTGATGACATCTCAAATGACATCACCGATGACATCACTGATGACATCATCCACGTGAAAATCTGATGCACCTCCTCACACTCTAATATAACCTTTGATACACCCACTGTAAAATACAGACTACCATTACCAGTTACTACATGCCCACTCACTGATTCCTAGGTCTACACACACATCCACTCATTCACCCATACAATCACTCATACATGCAGTCACTCATCAATACAACACTATCATATGCACTCATACACCTATACAGACACTCACACACCACCGCTCATCCATGGATTTACTCACACACCTAGTCAGTCATGCAAAGAATCAATCACACTCCCATTTACTCACCTATACAGATACTAATGCATACTTACTCTCTTATATAATCACTGATACAAGTACACACTCATCCATACAGCCACTCTCACAATAACTGACTCTCACGTATAGTCATTTATACTCCAACTCTCACATACACTGCCTTTTCCCTATGTATTTACTTGGACATGTACCACTGAGACATCCATTCACTCACCAACACACCCATACACACACTCACCCACCCATACAGCTGTTTCCACATGCACTCTTGAACCCATACACCCAGTGAATCAACCACTCACACATCTATGCGCAGTCACATACCTCCCACCCACCCACACACACACTCAGTCTCCCATACAAATTCTCAAGCAACCAATCAATAACCGATATACACACTCATGTAGCTACTCACCAACCCATGCATTCAGTAAGACACATTTAATCACTCACTTATATAGTCAGTCACGCACCTACTAAATCATCCATCCAGACACTTATACACCCACTCATTCTTCAATACACCTTGGCATATATATAAAACAAATTTAAACTTTACAGAAACACACAGTCACTGGATGGTGTCATCAGTGATGTCATCAGTGATGTCATTTGAGATGTCATCAGTGATGTCATCAGTGATGTCACTGACCATGTCATGAATGATGTAATATGTGACATCATCAGCAGTCCATTGCGGGGGTGGGAGTTATAGTTAGATGAACTAACTATAACAGGGGAATTTCTCTGGTTTTGTATGAGTGAAATGTCCAACTAACTATAACGTCCCTGAAACCTGTGTTTTTTTCAGTGAATTTCTAATGTTTTTTAAATGCTAATTTCTAACTATAACGTCCCTGAAACCTATGTTTTTTTCAGTGAATATATATATATACTTATTGGTAGTTATATGTGTAGTTAGTTATATTTGGGACCTAGTTTCCATAGAAAAAGCATTTTCTGACTTGCCTATGTGTTAGGTGCCAGTTGATGAATCTTCATGAGATTATCCAAAAACAGTGTACCGGTGGGTTTTATTTGTGCATGGAAATTTTCAGGGTGATCTGTCAAGCGGGGGCAGAGGAAAAAGGAGGGTAAAAAAAAGTACATTTTTCCTGTCAATTCTATTGAGATTTGAGACATGACTACAGCCCGAACCACTGAACGGAATTACACCAAATTTGACAGAAAGGTAGGTCTTAGTTTAGAAAGAGAACTTCCTGTTATTTGATGTAAATCCATCAGTATTTTTTGATATATTAAATGAAAAGCAAATTTGTATATCTATGGAAGCAGACCCTCCGCAAATCCTCCCGATCTCTTGCAGAGATCTGTTTGGCAGCCATTTTGAGAATCAGAATCATCTGACTCACAAAATAAAGGTTAAAACACATGAAAAGGGGGCAGGATAACAATATTCTGACCCCCAGCCTTGGTACAAGGCCCCCATGTGACCCCGATAGGGCAAAAAAGCATTTATTTTATTTTGGCTGTGAAAACATGGCAGATTTGCAAATGTGCTGTGAACATTTGAGGTCTCCAATGCTTGTTTTCAATTTAGGACCCGGGTGAGCCAGGTCTTGGGAGCTGATTGGGATATTAAAATAAGGAGGGTGCATGGACCCACCTCCTAGGACTCTTTTGAGCCCCGGGATCACCATCTCCCTGGGGTTTTATGGAAATATAGGAGGCGGGGACACAGGGACCCCTTTCCATTGGGGTCTTCAAAGTACAGGGAATCACCACCTCCTTGGGCTTCATTAAAAGAAATTGGAGGGGGCCCCATGGGCCTCCCTCCTAGGGCATTTACAATGCTCCAGGGACCACCAAATTGATCCATATGCCAGGGGGCCATGTGGACTCCAAGGCCTCGGGGATCACCACTTCCCCAGGGCCAAAAACGACTTTAAAAACTGGAAGAGGGCCTGACTGGCTCTCTCATCGACCATGTACAGCCCCAGGGACCACCACCCCAGGGCCGCTGCTGCTATCTTCCAACGTGCCCACCCTCGGGAGATAGCTGATTGCTTTTGCTTGGTGTCAAACTGCTCCTGCTTGCTGGGAGCACAGTTTTCATCTGCTTCCCTGCCCACTGTTATGTAGACATTGAAACAGATGAAAGATTGATCCTGCACACTGCGAGCTGCATATTTATTTCTTCCTGCATGCAGGAGCAATACTGACTCCAGCATGAGGTGGGAAACTGACTAGGACAGTGGAGCCATTGAGGCTTCCACTCAGTCCCCATCAAAACACACTGTATGTCCTGGCTGAGGTCAGGACACCCAAGTAGATGTGGCAGGGCCTCGGAGGATGAAATCAGCCTGGGGAGGAAGGTCGCATGGCCCCCCATTATTTTTTTTATTAGGCCCTAAGGAGGTGGTGGTCCTCAGGGGTGCCCAGATCCCCCCTGTTTATTTTTAAATTTAGCCCACGGAAAGGGATCCACACAACCACCCTCCAATTTTTTAACAAAGACCCAGGAGGTGGTGGCCCCGAGACTCCAAAGTACTCTAGGAGGGGGGCCTATTGCTCCCCCTCCTATTTTTATTATGCTGCATGGTGGTCCCGGGACCTGGCCCACCTGAGGGCTATACTGAACAAGCATAAGAGACCAAGCTTTTTTTTTTAAATGTTGTTGTAAATTTGTGAATCTACCGCAATTTTGAAGCAATTTGTTTTTTTTTAAATGCTCTTTGTCTGAATGGGGTGTCAGGGGGACCCAAGCACAAAGGCTAGGGCATCAGGGTATTCCTACCCTGCCCCCTGTTCTTTTCTTTCCCAAGGCTGAGCGTGGGGTTTTGGTCAAAAGGCCTGACTGCAGGCCAGGTCCTGTGGCCAACCCTCACCACAAATGGCCAAGGGCCATGCCTGGCTTGGGTGCTTTTAAGGGGTAGGCTGCAGGGCATGGCCACAGGCCCAGCCCTGGGGCCAAACCCATCGCACATGGCCAAAGGCATTGAGTGGCTTGTGTGCTTATAGGGGGTTGGCCTCAGGGACTTGCCTCAGGGGTCTTGCGGCTAAATCACACCATGCAAGGACAATGGCCTTGCGTGCTCTACGTTGTGTGCTTATAGGGGGTAGGCAGCAGGAACTGGCCAAAAGTCCGGCCCTGCAGCCAATCCCTGATACGCAAATCCAAAGGCCATGCATGGCTTGGGGTTGGGTGCGGCCAGGCTCTGCATCCAACCCCCACCGCACACGGCTGAAAGGCCATGTGCGGTGGTAGTTGTATTACCCTAAAGAATTAAAATTACTTAACATTAAATAAAACAAAGAAATTCCTTGAAAAAAAGCAAAGGTTACAGGGACGTTATAGTTAGAAAATAAAATAAAAACAAAAATCTTAGAAATTCACTCGAAAAAACCCCAAAGGTTACAGGAATGTTATAGTTAGGAAATAGAATTGAGAAAAAATGGAAATTCACTGAAAAAAACAAAGGTTAAAGAGATATTATAGTTAGGCTCAGGTTTCACTTGTACAAAACCAGAGAAATTCAGGAGTTATAGTTAGCTGAGCTAACTATAAGACCGCACCCCGCAATGCATTGATTATGACCTCACATATTATATCACTCATGACATGGTCAGTCACATCACTGCTGACATCACTGATGATATCTCAAATGACATCACTGATGACATCATCCACAGAATCTCTGTCATACCCACTCACAACCGAATAGAACCATTTATATACCCACTCCAACTTTCACACTACTATTCTCAATATCATTGACACACCCATACCTGTACTTACACACCCAGTCACTGATTCATAGATCTACACATACACCCACTCAGTCACCCATACAGCCACTCATACACTAACTCACTCACTAATACAGCCACTGTTATATCCACTCATACACCCATACATCCTCTCACTTACTGTCAGTCACCCATAAAGCTACTCACTCACCCATAGCATGAATTACACAGCCACTTATTCACCTATACAGTTATATACACTGCCACTCACTTATTCTTATAGATAGTAACACATTCTCACTCACCTATACAGTCACTGACACAAGCACCCACTCACCCTTACAGCCACTCTCACAATCACTCACTCACACATACAGTCACTCATATACTCCAACAAACACCCATACTGCCTTTCACATATGCAGTTACTCACCCATATACCACTGACACATTAATTCACTGACTGACATGGCCATACACACACTCAGTCACCCATATGGCCCCTCACAGATGCACTCAATAACCCATACAGCCACTCACTCACCCATGCACACAATCACACACACCATCACCCACCCACCCAAACACTAATACATCCACACAGGTATGCAGACAATCAATCAATCGCCCACACAGCCACTCACAAACCCATTCACCAACCCATATAGCCACTGAGACACCAACTGATAGTTTGTAGTCACTCACCCATACATTCACTGGGACACCTAAACACTAACTTATACTGCAGTCACACACCCACTGGATCATCCATTCAGGTACTCATATACCCACTGATTCATCAATATTCCTTGGTGTATATATATTTAACACTCATAAACTTTTAAATAGCACTCACATTCATTAGATGATGCCATCAGAGATACCACTGACCATGTCATGGGTGATGTAATATGTGAGGTCATAAGCAGTGCACTGTGGGTCGTAAGTTATAGTTAGCTCAGCTAACTATAAATGCTGAACTTCTCTTGTTTTGTATGAGCAAAACCTGAGCCTAACCATACCGTCTCTGAACCTTTTGTTTTATTTTGGTGAATATATGTATATATATATAGTCATTCACCCATGCATTCACTAGGACACATTTAATCATGCAGTTAAACAGTCATCACACACCCACTAAATCATCCATTCAGACACTCATACACCCACTCATACTTTTATAGACCTTGGTGTATATAAATATATAACATTCTTGAACTTTTTAAAAACACTCAGTCACTAGATGATGTCATCAGTGAAGTGATCAGTGTTGTCATTTGAGATGTCATCAGTGATGTCATCGGTGATGTCACTGACCATGTCATGAGTGAAGTAATATGTGACATCATCAGCAGTGCATTGCTCGGGAGCAAGTTATAGTTACCTCAACTAACTATAATGTACGAATTTCTCTGGTTTTGTATGAGTAAAATGTTAGCTTAACTATACCGTCCCTGAAGCCTATGGTTTTTTCATTGAATTTGTAAGGTTTTTTTAAATGCTAATTCCTAACTATAACGTCCCTGAAACCTATGTTTTTTTCAGTGAATATATATATATATATATATATACATATATAAACAAAGGTTACAGGGACGTGGGTCCCGTGCTTCCCATGCCATTTGAGTCAAGCTAGCCTGGCTGATGAGGGGTGAAACCCCGAAAACAGTCTTAGGATGCTTGTTTCCAGTCCAGGGAGGGCCTGGCCTGGCAGTTTGGGCTGGACTGTTCTCATGGGGAACAGGGTCAAGACTGATTTGCATATGACTGGGCTAAAACTGGAATGGCATGGGGAGCAAAAAAACGATGGATTTAGTCCCAGATCTCTGTATTGGGGTGAATGTTTGACATTGTTCAACATTCTGTCCATCATTTGTTCTTTTTGCATTTGTCACCTCGAGTGGGACGGGTATGCCCAGACATAGGTCCCATGCTCTCCATGCCACTGGAGTCAAGCTAGCCTGGCTGATGAGGGGTGAATCCCCGAAACCGGTCCTAGGATGCTTGTTTCCAGGCCAGGGAGGACCTGGCCTGGCAGTTTGGGCTGGACTGTTCCCATGGGTAACAGGGTCAAGACTGATTTGCATATGGCTGGGTTTAAACTGGAATGGCATGGGGAGCAAAAACGATATATTTAGGCCCAGATCTCTGTACTGGGGTGAATGTTTGACATTGTTCAACATTCTATCTATCATTTGTTCTTTTTGCGTATGAGCATATCATTGCATATGTGGGTGAGGGAAATGGGTGCATGAATTTTATGCATAGGTTAGTGAATGTCTGCATAAGTGCATGTATGCATGAGTGAATGGGTGCATGAGGGGTGCATAAATGTTAGAATATGTATATGAGTAGTGCATAGATGATTGAATGAGTGCATGCATGGTGTATGGATGATTGAATGAGTGGTGCATGTACATTAGTATGAGCGCATGAGTGGTTTAAAGAAGTTAGAATGAGTGTACGAGTGGTGTATGGATCTTAGAATGAATGCATGATGATGCATGCATGTTAGTGTGACTATGAGAGGTGTATTAATGTTAGAATGAGTGCATGAGTGGTGCATGAATGTTAGAATGAGTTCATGAGGTGCATGGGTGATTGAATGAGTGCATCAGTGGTACACAAATGTTAGAATGAGTGCATGAGAGGTGCATGGATGATCAAATGAGTTCATGAGTGGTGCATGGATGATTGAATGAGGGCATAAGTGGTGCATGGATGATTGAACGAGTACATGAGTGGTGCATGGATGTTTGAATGAGTGCATAAGTGATGCATGGGTGATTGAATGAGTGCATGAGTAGTGTATGGATGTTTGAATGACTGCATAAGTGGTGTGTGGATTCTTGAATGAGTGCATGAGTAGTTTATGGATGTTTGAATGACTGCATAAGTGGTGTGTGGATTCTTGAATAAGTGCATGAGTGGTGTATGGATGATTGAATGAGTGCATGAGTGATCCATGGATGTTAGAATGAGTACATAACTTGTGCATGGGTGATTGAATGAGTGCATGAGTGGTGCATGGATAATTGAATGAGTGCATGACTAGTGCATGGATGTTAAAATGAATACATATGTGGTGCATGTGTGATTGAATGAGTGCATGAGTGGTGTATGGATGATTGAATGAGTGCATACATGGTATATGGATGATTGAATGAGTGCATGAGTGATGAATGGTTGATTGAATGGGTGTATAAGTGATGTATAGAAGATAGAATGAGGCATGAGTGGTGCATGGATGTGTTAATCAGCGCATGAGTGAATGGGTGCATGAGTGTTGCTTAGTTGTTAGAATGAGTGCACGAGTAGTGAATGGATGATTGAATGAGTGCATGCATGGTGCATGGATGATTGAATGATTTCATGAGTGGTGCATGAATGATTGAATGAGTGCATGAGAGGTGCATGGATATTAGTATGAGTGTATGAGTGGTGTAAGGAAGTTAGAATGAGTATGAGTGGTGCATGGACATTAGAATGAAGCATGACTGATGCATGCATGTTAGTTTGACTGTATGAGAGGTATATGAATGTTAGAATGAGTGCATGAGTTGTGTGTGAATGTTAGAATGAGTGCATCAGTGGTGCATGGATAATTGAATGAGTGCATGAGTGGTGCATGTATGTTAGAATGACCGCATGAGTGGTGCATGGATGTTAGTATGAGTGTATGTGTGATGCACAGATGATTTAATGAATGCATGAGTGGTGCATGTATGTTAGAATGAGTGGTATACAGATGATTGCGTGAGTGCATTAGAGGTGCATGGATGGTAGTATGAGTGCATGAGTAGTGTATAGGTGATTGAATATATGCACAACTGCTGAATGAGTGATTGCATGAATGCATGAGAGGACTGTGAATGAGTACATGAGTAGTGAATAAGTTCTTCAATGAATGTTCTTCCTGGATGACTGAATGAGTGGATGAGTAGTTTATGGATTGTTGAATGAGTGCATTAGTGGTGCATGAGTGATTCAATGAGTGCATTAGTTTCCTTATGACTAACAAATCTGCCTTTGTTAAAAAAGTGATTCAACACATACAACATCACTCAACTGCAGCCACTCTGGAAAAAGAAAACAAAGAAAAGATATGTTAGTATTTGATCTTCAACATTACAGAACTATACCAACATACATTAATTATTCTGTAACAGTTTAATGCAACATAGTGAAAACATTATTTTCTCTTTTTCACTGTTCTCAATATTCATCCTTTTTCACCATAAACAGTGGTCTGTGTAAAGCATCATCATAGAACAGTGGGGAAAAAGCAATCAATGGATTGTAAAAAAGAAATACCAATGCTGCATAGTGCATCTCTACAAATAAGTTATACAATGCATTGCACTCACTACAATTTACTAATTAGTGTCTTATTCTAAATATACTACAATAATCTGAGGAAATGTTGGTTATAACTTTCTTATATAGTTATATCTGGTACAATATGACATGTAATTCTGAAGCAGTCTTACATTTTGCTGATCATTTTGAAATGATCCTTTCTTGTAGGTGAAATGGTGATGATCTATGTAGACAAAATACCCCACAGTAGTACGTAGAAGTTCTTGTTGGAGAAACAAAAGTTTTTAAAAAATTTCTAGACAGTTTTAAGTTGTAACTTAAGGCTGCTGTTATTGCCCTAAACCCATTCAGTATTTAGCAGTAATAAGAGAATATAGTGTTTATATTTTATATAAACTCCTTTTTTGAAGGTAAAGGACTGTTGCATTTCCAGCAAGGTTTTGAACCACCAGGTCTGCATCGTTGTAACATTATTATAATGTATTCCCCTGTTGTTTCTAGAAACAATGTAGATATACGGTTTGAGCTGCAGTTTGGGCAGGTCATATTTTGGTTGGCCTTTTTGGTCAATTGCTGAAAAGGCACAGTATTACACTATGGTAATGTCGAGTAGAGGAATCATTCTGAATTGATTACAATGCTAGAGGTGAATTCACAATCTTCGCTAATATGCTCCCATTTGTAACTTAATCCAAATAGCTCTTTATATTTACTTTTTGTTCCTCTAACACTCCTAGCATCACCATAGCAAATTCTTGTGCATCTTGTTGAATACTGACATAAAACACTACTGATCCAATACATACATCTATAGGATCTCGTATGTCTGAAGCAGAATGTATTGTAGTTCTGTCACTGAGTGAATGTTGCAGTAATCCATATAGTGCAGAACACATTTTCTTATCTCTTTTTTGCTTGATTTGGTAACAGCATCTGGCAAATAGAATAGTACATTGACAACGACATTTGCATAGCAGTTGATCCCTGAACTGTTGTCAAACTTGTAACCTACAATTTCTCCATCATTTTGCACTTTGCTCTTCTTTGATTGTTGGGGATTTTCCTTCTATCCTTCCTTTTGTTCAGCATCAATATTCTGTTTTTAATTAAAAAGTATGTATTGAAAGTATACAAATATTGTGTCTGGGTATGCGGTTTAGCAGTCAACGAGTAACCACTTTTAAGTTGGAAATCTTCATAATGTTTACATATTTTGAGAAGTGCAGTGAATACGTGCAAAATTAGGTGAGCTCACTGGATTTCTGGTAGTCTACCACTGTACCTGGCTTTGTGTCCTTCACCCATTAAATGTTCAATTTAACTCCAGCTCGATGATTATAAGGGGCCAGCTGCTGGAAGCCATCTCCTTTTTGTAGCAGGAGGAAAAGTCTTACAGCTTGTGAGGTTTCCTGCCAATCTAAGGCACTTGTCCCATACAATATTGTCTCACCTGCTGCATGAAGGTGTTCTCTGTCTTTTTCACAATGTTAAGAGATCAAAGTTGTTGTCCTGCATCCTGCAGACATTGTCCCCTAGAACTCATTCATTGTCTTCAGGACTTCAGTGGTGAATTGATGTTAGGGACTCCTTCATAGTCTCCTGCTACTGAAAGAATTCTTCCTTGCTAGAAATGTGATTCCTGGTTGGATGAGGTATGCACCCAGGCTAGGCAGGAACGACCACGCTAGACGGGATAAACTAGATACACACTAAAAGGTAACCAGCAAACCCTCTAGTAGCTTGGCACAGAGCAGTCAGGCTTATCTAAAGGGGTAAGGTGTAAAGCATTTGTGCAACACACTCACACAATAACACAAAGAATACACCTCAAAAAGACTCCACACAGGTTTAGAAAAATAAGTTGTTATATTCTGAAAAAACACAACCAAAGCGACAAAAATCCAATGCATAGAAGTTGAGAAACTGAATTTTAAAGGAATAATTGCAGTAAAGTGCTTAGAAGCAAGTAGCGCTAAAAAGGTTACTTACATCGTGCTGAACCAGGGCAAACTCAAAGTTCAGGCTGATCGTAATGGATCACCGGCCAGCTAAAGGGCCCACGCAGGTCCCAGTGAACAAAGTACCTTTCCTGGTTGCAAACAGTGAGACTCGATGATGCCCAGGCCCACAAGTGCAGGATGCGTTGATCTTCTCCACACAGTGAAGGCGATGTGTCAGTTCTGAAGATGGCTGCTGGAGTCGAGAGCCATTAAGCGATGTGCTGGATTCTGACATGCAGTTGAGGGTATGTGTTGATCTCACCAAGCTGCAGCGGCAGTGATACGCTGTCCAATGTGTTGATCTCTGGAGGCAAAGTGCTGGCTTGAAGCAGTGTACCATTTTTACTCCTGCAACTGGGTTGATGCACCGATTCTGCTACACGCAGACAAAATATGCAGTGAAATCTGTGTTACAAGTATCTGGGACACTTCCAAGGAACCAGGCACAGGACCAGAGGTAGACACCTTTATATCCCTGAGTCTCAAGTAGCAGGAGGAAAGTCAACAAGCACTTGGAGATCACTTGGAGTCAAGGCAGAGTCCATCTCGCCTTCAGCAGAGTCAGAGAGAAGCAGGGCAACAAACAAAAAGCAGGCCTTCCAGATCAACAGTCCAGATGAGTCCTTTAAACAGCACAGCAGTTCTTCTGGCAGAGCTTCAGTTAAAAGTCCGTTAGTTTCTGTTTTCAGGGGTTCAGAGACCCAGTACTTATACCCAAAAGTGCTGTTGATGTGGGGGTCACTGCAAATCAGCTCTCTGAAGTGCCCAAGTATCCCTTTCAACCCAGGTCTGTCTCCCAGGCTATTTGTGAGGGGTAATCAGTCCTTTGTGTAGGGACAGGACACAGCCCATTCAAGTGAAGTGTTAGCCCCTATCTTCCATGCTGCCCAGGCAAATCCATCAGAATGCTGATATATATGTAGATGGATACTCAGACACACCTATCCCTCCTGTGTTGTGGCTGTCTAGAGGGAATGAAAAAAGTATGGCTGTTACCCACCCCAGACGTGTATTGGAGATCGGCTGACAGGCACACAGAACAGTAAGTGCAGAGGAATGTCCACTTTCTAAAAGTGGCATTTCTAAAACAGTAATGTTAAATCCAATTTCAAAAGTGAGGAGGATTTATCATTGGCATTCTAAGGATACGAAACATGGAAAAGCTACTCCCTCTGATCATGAATTACAGCTTAAAAGTGTACTAAGGGATTACCAATGCCAGCGTATGGAGGGGTAGGCCTCACTGTAGTGAAAGATGAATTTGGGTATTTGCCACGACCAGGGCATGTAAAGATTATACACACGTCCCACCTTTTCCTTACATGGCACCCTGCACTAAGGTTACGTAGGGCCTACCTTAGGGGTTACTTATATGTAATAAAAGGGAGGTTAAGGCTTGGCAAGTAGTTTTAAAGGCCAAGTTGAAGTGGCAGTAATCTGCACACACAGGCCCTGCAGTGTCAGGCCTGAGAAAGGTTTGAAAGGCTACTTATGTGGGTGGCACAATCAATGCTGCAGGTTCACTAGTAGCATTTGACTTACAGGCACTGCGTATATGCTATACCACTTTACAAGGGACTTACTAGTATATCAAATATGTCAATCAGGTATTCACCAGTATCACCAGATTCACAGAAGAAGCACATTTACTTTAGCACATGTTAGCAGTGGTAAAGTGCTCAGAGTCCTAAGGCCAACGCAAAGAATCTGCAGAAACAGGAGGTAAAAGGCAAATAGTCTGAGGGAAAGACCACCCTAAGAATGACAAGTCTAATGTTACTGTGCTTTTCTGCCTTGATGTTGCCACCACTCATACTAGTGATACAGGGAAGTGCAGTGGAGCTCTAGGAAGAGCATGACTAGGATTTGTAAAATATGTCTGGCTAGACAGACTGACAGAGTTGTGTCATCTCCATACGGTGAATCAAAACATGCAGCTTTTGGACAGGGCATGAGTCCGGAACCATCACAAAAGCACCAAAAAGTGAAACCAATAATATACGGCATATATTACTGTGTACAATTGCATATGTGGTTTATGCCATGATTCAAGGGGTTACATTTACACAGTAAGATGAAAGAAAATTGAAGAGGATATGTGACTGTTAGAGGAGTTCTTATCCTTTGTAAAGTAATTAGGCAATGTGTGAGGCAGTAAACAGTGTTTTTCTAACATCAATGTTGCTCTACTGTGGTTATAAACTCAGATTAAGGGTCTTATTACGAGTTTGGGGGTCCGACCGTCCAAGAACTGCATCCGCATTTTTCATGCCACCACTGCGCCGGCAATCTCCTGCCGGTCGTATTACAAAATGTGCTGTTTGAAACGCCAACTTCGGCGGCCTACCCGGTGGGACTGCCGTGGTATGCAATGTCGGTGGTGTGTCCAATGATGTCGTCAAGTCCGCAGTCCACCCACCGATAGTATTATGACTACACAGTCATACTCACGGTCTCGCAGTGGTGCTCGACAAACGGCGGTTACTCAACAGTGGTTGACTACTGCTGTAAGCACTAAGTAAGAATAAACACAAGAGTGACCATTGGATGGATGTAAAAAATACACACCTGATGTGCTTTGGCAAGTGGACACGCCTGCAAATCACACTGTAAAATACACCCCATCCCTGACCAGCATCTTTTGCTTCTAAACTGCAGCACAGCAAGACATGCACCTCTATTTTCAGTATTTTTAGATAAGCACTCCTTTTTTAATCTTCCCATTTAGCACTCTCCACCACCTCTAATAATTGTTTTTGCACCTTTTTACCTCCATCACTTGTTTGTTTTTCATTCATATACTCACTCATAATTTTTTTATTTCACCATGACTTGGAAAAAAACAAGCTTCATTGAGCAAGAGTTGACAGTCATAGTAGAGCCACATCGAGCACTGATTCACCAGACGGTACCGCACTGTATGGACTGGACCCGAGGATAACTCGGTCCTCCGTGACGGTCAATCTAACCCGCCACGCGGATCGCCAAACCTGATTAACTCAACGCTTGGATATTAGAGACCATAGATTGAGATTTATTGGATGGAGGATATGACCTCTTGAAGGTAAGAGCTTTTGAATGGAAAATTGTAGTTAGATGGTGAAGGATAGATGTATTGAGAGACCTGTGCCTCATGCGCTTCAAACCTTAATAGTGACAATATTTCATACTTTCAACCCTTACAGAGAATAGATGGGAAGAAGTTGTAAGGTACATGTTTCCTGTTTTTTTAAAAATATCGGGGGAGCATGCAATTCACTTGGGTTGGCTAAGAATCAAAACACAATGGCTTTTATAATTGGTCCTAGTAATACCACAAACACATTAATATGGAGAACTGGATGTAGCTTGATGATAAAACTTAAGGAATATGGCATTAGGTTTGACATAAATTTGTCTAGATGTGTACGTAAAGAATTTTAGTGAACTGAAGAAACTGTATTAATTTATTTAATAACTGCTCGAATGTTATGATTATGTGCACTTATATTTTGTTTGTACACACATTTATGTTGCTTTGAATAGTCCCCCTGCACGAGGTTCAAGTATTTGGGCTTGCACTAGGGAATAACAATGTTTGTTATTTGTGATGTATACTACAACCTTGATATTTGTATTACTTCCAGCCCTGAGGAAGTCGTTGGGTTATTTCCAAAAAAACGATGAAACGCGTTGGCGCAAGGGAGTGGAAGACCAAATTACAAATAAAAGAAGAAACAAAAGCCCAATTTATTATTGCTCTACTTTCTGATACATTACTGAACTTTACCTTATTACAAGATACGTGTGCTTCAATAATTGTTAATAGTTTAATCAATCTTTGATTGAGGTTTGGGGATTTAGGGTGTCTCTCCCTTGTTGAATGCACCGTAAGATATTAAGATTAATTTGTGTATTGAATATTGTGTGAACACTGTTTGAGCGCCTGATTACCCTTTATACACATTCACTTTGTTGAACTATTCCTGCCCACTTTTCCATTTCTGATGGGAGGAGTACATTGGACTTTGAACTACTGACTATTTGGACCCTACTACAATGGTTTCATCCACCATGACTGAAGACTTCACTTTTTATTTGTACTGTTGAATTTAATGTTGAATCCTTGGCCTTGTTCACTGCATTAAAAAACATGTTACCAAAACATTGTCTCCTGTTGTAATTCTCACATATAACAATGTGAATGTATTACCAGGTGAACTTTGCAATGTAAAAACTAGGGACTTCTGGAAGCATGGATATGTTGTATGTAAACAATGTTCACCTCAGGATCACTACCATGTCACAACAACACATTCATACAAGTGTCTGGGCTGAGAAAATCTTTTATTCCATTGGTCAAATTATAGGCTGACATGATGTCAGAAACATAGCAAATAACACATGACTCAGTTATTCTGGGTCAGTGATCACATAATCACTTGCAGACTTTCACAACATGTAAGGAGGAGATACATCTGATAATTTCCCACAACAATTAGGTCTACATCATCAGCTGGAGCCATATTGCATACCCAACAAAAGGAATCCTACATCAAATAAAGAACAAACATACACATCAGTACAACAGTTTCTGACCACAGGGTCATTTCAATCCAGTGTTGCTTGCATCTGGTGGAATGTCACAATCGATTGTCAGTGATGTGCTACACGTACTTTGGCCTACAATGAGGAGGCATATCAACTGCTACGTCCAGTTCATACTCAATGAGGAGTTAGCCAATGTGTAGCAGGATAGCATGAATTGGGCATAACACAACATTGTATTGGAGCACATGCTGGCACATGTATTCCATTAGGACCAATGCACCACAAGGAACAAGTCCAATGGAAGCCTGGTAACTTCCATCCTATTGCTGTGCAAGCTGTCCTAGTACTGTTTCTGTACACCCAAACTCTGTGACAGACATTCCCAGGACCAACCCATGTCCACTTCGTATGTCTGAACAGCATCATATACCTGCTAATGTCACAACTCTGAAATTTCCAAATGAAGATGACATGGTGAAGGTACCTAAAACAGACCAGCTCTGAGACATTAGCTAAGGAAACATGCATATGATACACATCACATTGTCAACTTCTACAGCTGAACAAAGCTACACTTACAATATAAACACCTTTCCCCAGATATTGCCAGACCCCTATGTTCCTAGCATGTAGTATTGAAATTCTCCTCACACCATGACTGCAAGAGTTGCAAGACTAGTCAAAGTCATTACATCCCACACCATGCTTACGCTCAGGAAATGTAGTTCTGGATGAGATTCTGATGTAATTTAGCTCCTTCCTCTTCACTACTATCATCTTCATTTGGCATTCCTGGGTCCCCACCCGGTGGGTCTTCATGGCCTGCACCCTTTGAATGTTAGATATGTTCCATCGCATGGCAATGTTGTGGAGTATGCAGCAGGCCACGATGAGCTTAGGAGGCTCCCCCAGTCCGGTCTAGACATCTGAATCTGGCTTTCGGGAGCCAAAAAGCCTGCTCCACTGGCCGCTGTGTTCTTCCATGGGCCTAATTTATTCAGGCATTGTAGGATTCCTCAGCTGTGCTAATAATCATCTCTGGTTGGGATATGCTGAGTCTCCTAGATGGAAGTCAGACAGAAGGGCAACATTCAGTTACACATTTTCAGATCATACCACCTGACATATCTTATACAAAGATATCACAGTTCACACTTACCTAAAAGCCAGGCTCTCCCCGGTAGTAGTTGACATCAGCTGGGGTATGGTGCTGTTCAGCAGAACAAAGGAATCGTGGGCAGATCCCGGGAAGCAGGCACAGACATTTTAGATGTACACATCTGCTAGGCAGACAACTTGCACATTGATAGAAAGGAAGTGCTTCCTGTTCCGGGAGACCTGTTCACTGTCGTACAGTGGTACTAAGCCAATATGGGTGTCATCAATAGATACAATTGCATGTGGGACGTGTCCAAATCCATAGAAATCCACCTTCACAGTGGCAAAATCCTCACATCTGGGGAACTGGATGTAGCTGCCTACATGACTAAACATTGCTGTAAGCACCTTTGTGAGGATCCGACTGAACATAGGTTATGACATTCCATCAGAAATCGCAACAGTAAATGGAAATGAGTCTGAGGCCAAAAAAATGCAAAACTGACATGAGTTTCGCTAGTGGTGGAATTAATGTAGGATTATTGAGGTGAGGTCGGAGGTCAGGTTACAACTGATGACATAGATCCAAGATTGTTTGCCTCTTCAGATGGATCTTCATTATGATATGTCGTTCTTCCATGGTGTGTAGGTCTGGAAATGCAAACAGCGTCCACCATGGGACTCTTTTTTCAGAAAAAATGAGCAACCATTCAATGTATTTTCTCATATACACCAAGTGGTACTTAAACACTTTGGTAGTCTTTCATACAAAAGCATGTGTAATAAATTGACACAAAGTTGCTGACAATAGTTTCTGTGGTAATTTTTTGTATTATTTTTTCAAATAATTATATATGCAGATAATATTAAAGTTAATAACACAAGTGCAGGCAACGCAGTCCTCCAGTGTGAGAAACAAATACAATTTATACACATAAGACACAAAAACAACAAAAGGTTCATTGGTTCTATGTATTTACAGAGAAAAAAGCACGTGTGTATCAAATCACAGCATGTGAACCAATTATTAATTAAAACAACCAAGTGAAGCAAATGTCGATGTTTCGACCCCTGTTGAGTCTCGGGGTCTCCTCAGGACAATAGTCATTTGACTTATTACCTGCAAGGTTTGGGAGGACAGAAACCAAAACCAATCGTCAGTCTATATCCACTAAATGCTCAGGGTATATGTGTTCTAGTTATGGTGTCACGCTACCCTGACTTACCATAAATACGTAGCCACTGTCCACTGTCCAGTATGTATTCCAGTCTGGGAAAATCTGGCTACAATCATCCAAGTTATATACCACTAGTAAATCGTGATGGGAGAGAGTTGCTCATTATTTCTGAAAAAAGAGTCCCACGGTGGACTCTGTTTGCATATAAATAAAATTGACCCTGGTCCATGTGGACAGAGAAGGGGTTGTCCTTGTGATAATATATAGGTCTGGAAATGGGCAGTACACTGGTTGCTTTTGTCTCCTCCCTCTCCCAGGATGCCTATGTAAGAAGTAACATAAAAATGCATTTTGGTCACAGTGTGCAGAGTAACATATGTGAAAGGTAACACAAAAGTCATGTCTGAACATAAATGCTTCAAGAAGCAGTGCATATTTTTCATCATCATTGTCAAGTCTTGAACATCCACCTGTCATCGCCAAGGTGGCCTTCACAGGTCTGTAACAGAACTGTGCACATCGTTAAATCAGAAAATTGTAAATTTCCGCTATAGTGAGGGTAGAATAACATGTAATGTGAAAATATCGCCAGCTACAGTGTACAGTGCGCCGCACACTTTTGGTCTATGTACAGTTTCCCTAACTGCTAAAATTGTGGCGGCGTGGCCTCGCTAATAGGACATGTCGAATGTTGCCCGCCAGCGGAAGTCGACCGCGTGGTGGCTGGGCGCATACATGGCAGTCACAGCCATAGGGTAACATTGGGGACAGTGATGGTCACTGTCCAATAGCTGTGTGTGCCTACGCTGATGACTGCATACGTGCCATACACGTATGCGGGGGCTGGAAAAATACGTGCCTCCTGACACTGCTGCTATCAACAACTCCTCCATTTCAGCTGCTGTTTTTCACCTCGCTGAGCAATCATGGCACGTTTGTACAGGGGGAGGGTCTGCCCCTTCACTCCAGAGGAGCTGAAGACCCTGGTAGATGAGGTCCTTCCCATCTATTCTAAGCTCTATGGATCACCAGCGGAACAAGTAACAAAAACAGTTACTCACTCTGATCAACTTCTTCCTTTCTGTTCCCCTAGGCTACAATGTGGCTCTGAGTTCCAGACTGTAACCGTATTGTGTTGTTTGGTGAAATGGAGCAGTGCCTACATAGGACACATATATAATGGATTATGAGGCACTGTACTTTGTAAAGAGAATGCCACCACTGGAATGTGTGATAAGGTGATTTCTACTTGTGTTACATGCATTTTTCTATGCAGGGCTCAAATTCACAATAGTTACAGTGAGTTCTCAAGTAACATCATGGTATATGTGAATTGTTAGGTATGGTTTCAGACCATGAGCCATGTCTGTATACTGTTAGAAGCATTTGAGGATGATGTGTACCATGCTACTTATCACTCAGCCCAAATCAGACTTTGTAAAGCAGTTGTCTTGGAGAAAGCTATACCTCACAGACCCCTTCAGAGTTCCAAACTACCATATGTTCACATATGGAATGGCCAGAAGTTTTACTTTTTTGTATTGAATTGGTGGAAATGTGAGGTTCATGTGGGATAGGTAGCATCAGCCTGAAGAGAGCAAGGCCTGACATTGATATGTGGGCAGTCTGGGCCATGGCTCAGCTTGGACCAGAGTTACTGTGGCAGGAGAACTGATGCACAGAGTAATGCCCCTGTAGACCTGCTGATCCATGGATGTTCCAAAAAAGAGCTCTCTGTCTCACTAGCAGCCCTGATAGCTGTTACATGGATACTATCAGGCATGGTGACTGAGGTGATCCTCCTTCCTGATACTTCTTTCCTTTGACCCACAGTGTCAATGTGTGTCTGTCAACAATGACTGTCCCTTTACTCAAACAGGTCTGTTGACACTTTTCTAATAGTGTTGCTTCAACTGTACAGGCCTGTTGCACATCTGAGACATGAACAGTGTAGATAGTGGGTTACTTTTTAAGAGATTTAGAAATGTGAATCATCTGCTTGGCTACAATATTTCCTATCACACAACATATACAATGATATGTTGATTGTTATCACAGTTACGGTGCCACATGTGGCAAAAGGCGTGTCCTGTATTGGCTGTACAAACCACACAAACTTATCTTGACTTTCTATGATACTCAAATAAGTAGTCCTCATGTCCATACAGCCCCCAGAGAGGTAGCTCTTATTGTCACACATAAAAGCCCTTACCTTTTGACTTTCATCTTAGGATATTGGGTATACTATGCTTCTTGCCTCTAAGGATCATATGCATCAATGCAATGGGCCTGGCAGGAAAGGCGTCTGGACAGTTATTCACAGGTAGTTTACCCTTCAGAAGCTCCAAATGGTGTATTGGGTGTCATGGTACCTCAAATCATATTTCATGTAGGATGGGCCTGGCCTACATGATGTTAGTGGGCTGTCTCTGTCAGAGTAGGTCATGACCAGGGTTTAGGTTAGTAATCAGAAGATCACAAAAGTGTGTATTCATGCTTCAGTTGTGCATAGCATGTGACATTGACACTTATGCTGGCTACTGGGGTCTGTTTGAGGAAGGCTGTAAAATGTTATTTTTTTCCTTCTAGCACACAACGAAATTTAAATGTCTGTAAATGAGATGTGCTGATGATCAAATCAGTATATTGGGTGATGACATTTCCACACATTATCGTTTGTGTGCTATTTACTTTTATCAATAAAACTGTATGTGAGTGCAAATCTAATGGTAATTTCAATTGAAGATGTGTTGTCTGTAATGGCAGTACACTACTATATCATGCATACTCTAATATGCACCACTACATGCCACAGCACTCTACTCTGCACTACTCCAAACTACGCCACTCCCCACTGCACTCTTCTTTGCACCACTCCACTTCTCTCTACTCCACACCATTCCATGCCAATGCACTGTACCCCACACTACTTTTACCACTGTACTCTAAACCACTCCACCCTATGCCACCCTACTCTGCAACACTCACTCTGTGCCACTGCACTCTATGCCGATGCACTCACAATCTACTCTACACCACTGCATTCGGTGCCACTGAGCTCAGCACCACTCCACTCTGCACCACTCCACGTCACTGCACTCTACACCACTTTACTCAGAACCAATGCACTATACGCCAATCTACTCTGCACCATTGCACTATTTGCCACTATACTCCACACCACTCCACTATATGCCACTCTATTCTACTCCACAGCACTCTACATACTCTATTCTACTGTCCACCACTGCATTCTGTGCCACTCTACTCTGCGCCTCTCGACGCCAATACAATCTACACCACTCTACTATGTAACACTGCACTCTACAACCATATACTCTGCAACACTTCACTCTCTGCTACTCTTTGCCACACTGTGCCTCTGAACGCTACGCCAATCCATTTTTTGGTACTCTAATCTAATCTGCACCACTGCACTCTACAGCACTCTATACCACTGCACACTACGCCACTTGACTCTACTCTGAAATAATCTACTCTATGACACTGCTCTCTATGCCAACGCACTTTATACCACTCTAATCCTCTGCGCCATTCCACTCTGCACCATTGCAATCAATGCTGGGCCACTCTACTCAACACTACTCTACTGTGCTCTACGCCACTACTTTGTCACTGCACTCTGCACCGCTCTACTCTACGCTACTACACTACATGCTGTGCCACTCTACACCACTGCCTTTTGTGTTACTCTACTCTAAACCACTGCACTCTATGCCAATTCACTTTACACCACTTAAAACCAATGCACCCTATGCCACTATACCTATGCCAACAACTTTGCACCACTGCACTTTATGCCACTATACTCTACAACATTCTACTCTATCCCACTGTACACCACTGACACTATGTCCCTCTACATCATTGCGCTCTAGGTCATGGCACTCTACGCCACTGTATTCTACTCTGCACCACTCTACGTCACTGCCACTCTGCTGCACTCTACTCCACTGCGTCACCCTACTGTATGCTAATGCACTATACTCTGTATCACTCCACTCTAGGCCACTTCACTTTGTCTCTTTATTTCGTATCACTCCACTCTATGCCACTGTGCTCTATGCCAATCCACTCTAAGCCACTCTAATCTGCTCTGCACCACTGCGCTCTATGACACTCTACTCTATACCACTGTACTCTACGCCACTGCACTCTACTCTGAAACAATCTACTCTATGCCACTGAAGTCTACCCCACTATTCCACTCTGCACCACTCCACTGTATTTTACATTGCTGCACTCTATGCCACTGCACTCTACACCAATGCTCTCTACATCACTTCACTCAAAACCAATACACTCTACGCCAATCTACTCTGCACCACTGCACGCCACTGTACTCTATGCCACTCTACACCATTGCACTCTGTTACTTTATTCTTCACTACTCTATGCCACTGCACTCTACACCAAAGCACTCTACAACACATCAATGCACTTTATGACACTCTACTCTACCGCACTGCACTCTGTCAGTGAACTCTGCCACTCTACTCTGCACCACTTTAGTCTATGCCACTGCACTCTACTCTATGCCACTCTCCTGCACTCTACGCCAATGCACTCCACAACACTCTAATCTACTGTGCACCACTGCACTCTGAAACTGCACTCTACACCACACCAGTCTAGGCCACTCCATTATGCACCACTCTGCAACACTGCAATCCACAGCAATGCACTCTATGCCACTACTCTATACCATGCCTCTCTACCCTGTACCACTCCACACCACTTCAGTCTACTCTGGACATTCTACTCTACGCCATTGAACTTTATGCCATTGCACTCTGTGCCACTGCACTCTTATGCCATCCCTCTCTGCCGGGTCTGGTGGCTCAGTGGACTAAAGCAGCCACTTCAGGGGCCTGTGTTCGACCTCATGGTCACAGGTTCAAATCCCGGCGGGTCCACTCAGCCTTTCATCCATCTGAGGTCGATAAAATGAGTACCATTGAGTTGGGTAACAATAAACATCTGTTATTCAGCGCCAGGACACCTACGGGTAATCATGCGCTTTACAAATACACCTGTTATGTTATGCACCACTCCATGCCACTGCAATCCATGCTGCGCTACTCTACACCACTCTACTCTATGCCACTGTGCTCTATTCTGCACCACTATATGCTACCCTGCACCACTCCACTCTGAAACATTCTACTATATGCCAATGCACTCTACGCCACTGCACTCTATGCTTCTGCAGTCTACGCTATGCCACTTAACTCTAAACCACTGCACTCTATGCTAATGCTCTCTTCACCACTTTATTCAAAACTAATGCACACTACGCCACTGCACCTTTGCACCACTGCACTTTACACCACAATTCTCTACAACATTCTACTCTGCGCCACTGCACACTACATCACTCTACACCACTGCACTCTATTCTACTCTGCACCACTGAACTCTACATCACTGCTCTCTGCACCACTCTACTCTGCATCCCTTTATTCTGTACCACTCTGACCCTGCACACTTACACTCTACTCTGTATGACTGCACTCTATGCCACTGTACTCTACTCCACTTCATTTTACACCTGCACTCTACTCTGCACTACTCTACTCTACCATGCACCACTCCACTCTATGCCACTTCTCCACTCATTGCACTTTGACACTGCAATCTACTTTGCACCACTCTACTTTACGCCACTGCATTCTACATCAATCTACTCTGCACTCCGTACTTTACCCCACTTCAGTCTAGGCGACTCTACTCCATTCTACAACACTCCATGATACTCCATTCTATGATGCCCTACTTCATTAAACTCTGCTCCACTCTATAGCACTCCACGCCATTCTACAACACTATTCCATTCTACGACGCTCTATGCAACTCCCTCTATGCCACTTCATGAAGCTCTATTCTATGACACACTACTCCACTCTAAGCTACTCCACTCTGACAGTCTACTCCGCTTTATGCTACTCCACAACACTCCACTCGCCGCAAGACCCTCTATGCCATGCCACTCTACAACACTCTTCTCTGATTCTGTAATCCACTTTACTCCACTCAAATCTATGCCCTTCCGCTCTACGAGAATCATCCCTGTGCCCAACATTGAGTGAACCAAGGACAGTAGGAGGTAAGGAGACAGACTTTGTGCTGGCTATTTTCTGAAAATTTTGAAACAATTTTCCTCTACTCGTGGCTGCCTCATTTCCAACTGTTTTGTTTGTCGGCTAGATAGTTTATAAATTGAAGTTTTACCTGTCTGTGACTGCCTCAATTTATCTGTTGCCTTGTGGGCTTTGTAATTCAAAATCTACTGTTTAACATGCCAGTGACTGCCTCAATTTCACTTGTTTGTTTGTGGGCTTTGTAGCTGAACATTTGCTATTTTGATCTGCCCATGACCGGTTCACTAAGAAAATATTGACTACCAAAATATCTACATACAAAAAAATTGAGTTAAAAAATATCGATGTCAAAAATATAGACTTCCTATACTTATAATTAAAATTACAAAAATATAGAGAAAAAATATTGTTGTCACTAATATAGTTGTCTAAAATATCGTTTTTTAAATATATATAAATTTTAATAGTAAATATGAATTACATTACATAATAATGCTATTATAATAAAAATAAAATATATTTAATAATATTTTTGAAAAATATAACAATTATTATTATTTTCAAAATTTAAAAGAAACATATATATTAATATATATATTTATATAAATCTAATTTAATAATAGCATTAAATAAATATTTTTGATTTATATTATAATTTAAAACTTTTTAAAATAAATACAATATTGAAAACATTAATAATCATAAATATTATAATTTTAAATAACCAAAAACATATTCATATAAATGTAGACAATATGAAGTAAACTACAACATTTTTAAATTAATACATATAATATTCCCACTACAATTTATACAAGAGTAGGCAAAGCATTGTACTCAGGAGATGTAAAATTTACAAGTCCCACTAAACTCAATGCAACAGTAGAGAAAGTGTTGGATTGCAGAGAGGTGAAGTTAACTACCCACTCCACTCAGTTCAACAGCATGGAAAATGTTGGATTGCGGAGGGGTAAAATGCACTATTCCCACTCCAGTCAGTGCAACAGTAGGGAAAGTGTTGAATTGCAGAGAGGTAAAATTTACTGTTCACACTCCAGTCAAAGCAACAGTAGGGTAAGTGTTGGATTACAGAGGGGTAGCATTTACTATTCCCACTACAGTCAGTTCAACAGTATAGAAAGTGTTGTTTTACGCAGTGCTAAAATTTACTTTTCCCACTTCAATAAGTGCAAAAGTAAGGAAAGTGTTGGATTGTGGAGGGGTAAAATGTACTATTCCCACTGCAGTCAATGCAACATTAGAAACAAACAAATTCTCTTCAACACAATACAATAATTTCAAAAATATAGTAAACACAAATATAAATATGTAAAAAGAAACTGCAAATATATTTTATATTAAAAATTAAATAGACTAAATACATATAAATACTCGACTAAATATTATAATTAAAATACAAAAATATTTTTCATTCAAATAAATATTGTTATTTATAAATTATTTATTAACAACAAAATATTTCTTAAATAATTTTAATTTAGTTACTTCCCACCATATACCCATGTAAAACTATCAGTATGATTAGTATGTCGTGCTCTTGGATCCAGTGCTGGAGTTAGACAAGACAAGGGGGATTGTTGGATGGATGTCTATGTGGGTTGACATCCTGATGGGACAGACATTGCATTGGGTGACATATTGTGTGGTAAGTATTTCAGCTTGGCCTGGCCACTGTCAACATCATTAGTTTGCACTTCTCCCTATGATGTAGATTGGATATGTGTTAGGTGTGTTGAAGTTAGATATTTGTTTCCCTACACATGGAGGGTGTCAACTTGTTATACCTTTGTGTAGTCCTGCATGGTCATGCGCCCATTTTGCAGTGTGTACCTTACAGCTACTTCATCTAGATGTGTGCCACATGCTGTTAGTGCTGTGTTTGCTTTCATAAGTTGCACTTGCCCATTGCCTACACATGCATGGCGCTTGTTCATGCTATTAGTTTTCCCTGATATATTTTTGTTCCCAGATCCAGTGCACATGGAGTATGTCAGGCATTTGCAAAATGTACTGTGCCCCTGTGCCCCAGCCTTTCAGGGTTCCCCTTAATAGAGGCATAGCTATCATGCAGAGAGTGTTTCCATTGTGCCCTTAGAATGTTTCTCACACTGAATCTATGTAATCCCATTAACTGACACTGCCTTTTTATGTGGTTGATGCGTGAGAGTCCAACAGAGAGTTGTGGCACAGAAGGTGTTTTTCACTTTATTGACACATTCATAAAGATATATCTTTGATGTCACAACAGGACCTGGAATGTGTGCAATGTGAGTGTGTCAAACCATTATAACATCTTGGTGAGAGTTGGGGTGACAAGGCCTCATGGTAGTTGTAGTCACTTCAATGTCACTTTAGCAACACTTGAGAAAGGCTAACCTGCCTGACTAGTGTATATCAGTAGTGACATGGGAGACAAGTGAGAAGGGGCAAAAAGAGTGTAGCATCTTGGTTAGAGTTGGAGTGTCAAGGCTTCATGGTAGTTGTAGTCACGTCAATGTCACTTTCCCAACACTTGAGTAATGTTAACCTGCATAATTTGTGAACTTCAGTAGTGACATGGGAGACAAGTGGCAAGTGGCAATAGGAGTCTACCATCTTGGTTAGAGTTCCAGTCACAAGGCCTCATGATGGTTTTAGTCACTTCAATGTCACCTTAGCAACACTTGAGTACAAGTAAGCTGCCTGATTAGTATAGATCAGTAGTAACATGCCAGACTAGTGAGAAGTGGCAAAATGAGTCTAGCATCTTGATTATAGTTGGAAGGACAAGGCCTCTTGGTAGTTGTAGTCACTTCAATGTCACCTTTTCAACACTTGAGTAATGGTAATCCTCATGAATTGTGAACTTCAGTAGTGACATGGGAGACAAGTGAGAAGGGGCAAAAGGAGTGAAGCATCTTGGTTAGAGTTGGAGTGACAAAGGCCTCTTGGTAGTTGTAGTCGCTTCAATGTCACTTTAGCAACACTTGAGTAATGGTAAGCTGTATGACTAGTGAAGATCAATAGTAACATGGCAGACTAGTGGGAAGGGGAAAAGGTTATGTGAGACAGACATTAATAGGTGTGATATTGTTGAGGAGGTTGTGTTGTTGAACACAAAATAATGCACACATCACTATATATAATTTGCAAACATATGTCCATTTGTGTACAGTGTGCCCGTGCAGTACCAGTATTTTGGCCTAGGAGGGCATCCTACATGTGTATTTTTAATGATTGTAATGAAACCATCCCAGACAGGGTCCCTGTATATGTGTAAATTACTTAAGGACCCCTCCTCCCTTGCCTGGTCCATGATGGTGCATCGCTTTGCAGAGTAGTCTACGGCAACAAGTAGTTGTATGACTTACCTACAATTTTGTCAGTGACGAACTGGGTTTTGAAGGTGGTTGAGAAGGTAGAGCAGTGGCAGGACGTGTAAGATGGGCTCCATGACGCTACAAGACTAGCAGGTGTGAGTTTTGGCCTTATATCCCTCTCTTTCCGTTGTCTTAGATGTGGATTGCCACGGTCATGCCTACTGTAAAGCAACTTGTAATTGGGCGGGTGGTTTCGCTGGTGGTCAGAGCCTCCCACAGCTTCATAGGCCTGCTCTGCAGCTGCTGGGCTCAAAGTTAGATGGTGGCGTCAGCTGTTCTGCAGCGGTTTTCGGAAAGCCAATCCACCCAACTTGTAATATGGCGGTCAGACCGCTGAGCTTACCGCGGTCAGACTGTCACCGCTGGTACGGTGGTCCATGGACCGCCAGCAGGATCATACCTTCCTTTTTATTACATATAAGTCAACCCTAGTGTAGGCCCTGAACAGCCCAGAGGGCAGGGTACAATGCATTTAAAAAGTAGAACATGTACATTTAAGTTTTACATGTCCTGGTAGTGAACAACTCTTACATTCATTTTCCACTATGACAAGGCCTGTCCCTACCAGAGGATAACATTGGAGTTGCCTCGTTACGTTTTCGAAGTGTTATATCCAAACAGGAAGAAATAACCAGTTCAGGTTTGGTGTCTCCAGAATCGCAATTTAAAATCTTAATTTATCGTGAAGTCAGATTTTAAATTGCAATTCTGAAAATGCCACTTTTAGAAAGATGGCATTTTTCTGCCTTACCCATTTAGTGCCTGTCGCCTGTCTCTGGTCACATGACTGGGTGTGGCTGACAGTTGGGCATTGTGTATTTCTCCTAGACAGCCACACACAATATGTAGCTTAGGTGTGCCTGGATGGGCCATCACTGGCAGGATGCGAGGGAGGAGCTGGGCACAGCCCCCCTTATACCTCAATAGGCTGTGTCCTGCCTCCACAGAAAGGGCTGCATACCCCATGTAGTTAGTCTGGAGCGAGGAGAGGGGAATCAGGATGTCTGGGGACTTTAAATAGAAACCTCTAGAAGCCTCTCCCCTATTTCAAAGGCACCAATGAGTATAAATACTGGACCTCAGACACCATCACTTAAGTACACTTCTGGACCTGTGGATACTCTGCCAGTAAGAAGGACTGCTGTGCTGCTGAAGGACTGCCACACTGCCACACTGCTGGACTGCCCTCTGCTGGACTCCTACTGTGCTGTGCTGACCTGCTGACCTCCTACCTTGGTGAGAAGGACTAGACCTGCCTCTCTTGAACCCAGAACCCCAGAGTGACTCCAAGGGCTAGTTGGCTGGCCTCCTGACTTGGGCCTCAGGGATGGAAGGCACCGACAACCTTGCACCTGCACCTGGACTCTGCCATCTGTGAGTCTACCCTGACAAGTGGTGCCCCTCCTCCCAGTCCTGGACCCTTGGAAGTGGCTTTAAGGTGCTTTGTCAGCCTACTTGGATCCAGTAAAACCAACACATCTCCTCTGCTGCACAGCAGAACCCCAAGCAGAATCGACACATCTCTGCTGCTGCATGGATTGGACCCATCACAAAGACCCATATTGTTCCTCAGCCTGCATTGCCTTTGGAACCGCAGCTGCACAGCGCATCCTCGGTGCAGGCCCTTGCATCCCTCGTCGGTGCCAGCCTCGACGATGACGCTGTTCTCCGCAGTGCAGCCTCGCAGCTCATTGGAAATGACACATCGCTTCAACTGCGCAACGCATCCCCGACTCCAGACTTCGCATCGCAAGCCCTCATCGATGGGATCTTCAACAATGATGCAACAGGACCTTGCACTGCCCACGGAGCCACAGGCAGGCAAAGTATGCTGGGCGAGGGAGTAGCTTTGAGGCAAGTTTGACTACAAGCGTCCCCTCCCGTGCAGAGCTCATGGGGCAAAGTTATAACAATAATAAAATGAATTGAGACATCTTACCAAATAGGTAGTATTGAAGCATCATACTGATTGGGTATCGTATAATGCACAATGATATACCATGAATAGGCACTAAAGAATACAATAGCCAATATTCAGGAGTGGTATTAGGGATCTATCGTACTTGGTCCTGAAGAAAAGCCGAAGGGGAAGGCCTGAAACATGTAGACCAGGAGTAACACATACATTATATAGGCACCTCCAACACCCCCGTTTTTAACAATACCAGCCACAGGATTCAATAAAGTTTAGGTCCCTAGTGGCCAGGTTTTTTTTAGAATTTTTGTTTTTTGTTCACTATCTCACTGACCCTTCCACTCCTATTTTTTAGTAATATAGCCCACACCTTCCAGAAAGTGCTCCCACGTCTCCGTCGGTTGCAGCACGCCCTGTCCCGCAGCGGGGCGGGGCGGGAAGAACCCGATGATGAAGCATGCCATTAAAGGACCTTTTGGTAGGTGAAGGTTATTTTAAGAAAAATACATCTTTTCCCTTAAGGAATACTACTATATCTGGAAGGATATCAGTTTAAGCTATTTGAAGTGCTGCACCAAAACCTTAGACATTACCTTTGAGTTTAGCCTGTCTGGTCTGTGCCAAGCTATCCAAGGGTTGAGCACAGGTTAATTTAGGGTTTGCTTGAAACTTCACCCTGAGAAGAATTGTGGTTGGTGCTTGAGAAGGGTTTGACCCCCGTCAACCATTAACCCAATTTCTTACACGTGGTTATACAAACTGGTCAATAAAAAGATTTATACAACCACCCACTAAAAGGCTTGAAAGTCTAGAACCAAGCTTGCAGATTAAAAAAAACTTGTAAGAAGCATTTATCAGTTTATTGTAAATAATTGAGGGGAATGGTGTGATCTACAAAAAGATCTGAGAATGCGGTCTTTCCATTGCTTTTTATGCAGCTTTGTGAATAAAGCACATGGACTTTACCACAATGTTCGGCTTGATGTGCAGACACTGCAAAGACTTTAATACAGGCATAAGGTGGGCTCTTTTTGATAGCTCAAGATTATTCCAGTTGTAGAGTTACGAATCAGCCGAAGCCAAGGAGAGAGCCGGTAGAAAGCTCCAGAATAAGTGCACTGAAGTGCGGGCTGAAATGATGGCATTAACAATGAGCATTTTGTGTGGAAAGGAAAATATATATTACATCCTTTACGCACTGATTTGTGCACTAGGGCCTAATCAGCATCTACCTTAATTCGAAGATTTTTCACACAGGAAACTGGTTTAGCAGGCCCCATGGGCGTCCGCAGGGTGGGTAAGGGGGGGCGCTTGTCCCCCCCCCTGGATCGCCAGTCCGTCCGGTGCGGGCCCAGTGACAATGTGGTATTATCACTCAGGCAGCGCACGTTGCTGTAGCGGATGCCCGTGTGTTCTGAGCAGGGAGGCAGCCTCTGTCGTGGCCTTGAATCCTCAGGAACGTACGTTGCTCAATATGGTCCACCTCTTAACAACCCCACGGTCTGATTGTATATACACAGACTCAATGGAGTGATCAAGTGGGGGAAGGGAAGGATGGGGACAGCGGGGAAGGAGACCTGTAATGAGAACAAGAACGGTTTGAGAAAACAGCAGTTCTATGTGTTTCAATTACAATGACATCACCTACTATTCTACCAGGAGGGGTAACAGTACCTGTAAAAGAAAATGTGTCTTCTTGACGCCTAGACAATAGTGTGTGTTGTAGAGCTCCACTATGATCTAAAGGTAAGATAGTATAATCAGTAACTTTTCAAGTACTACCCTCTTCCGACAGGAGCTATACGTTTCCATAAACAGACCTACCAACGGTTTTGCTGTGAAGGCTGAAACAGGGGTGTGGAAGAGCCGTCCTCCTGCTCTCTCTATACCCCTGCTGAAGAAACACAAGGAAACAACACAATTGACCACAGCGCATATAAATGAGCAATAGAGATTAAATCCATGCGCAAATCACAATACTTCTTGGACTGTTGCTGGATTATGCACATCAATCATAACCACGGAGTTCCAAATCCGTTACTTTCAAAATAGTCCCCCTTGCTGAGGGCAGCATAACACCTGGGTAGGACCCTCAGGCTGGTGAATGCTCATGTATAAAGTCATAAAGAACGCACATTGAAATAAACAACAACAAGAATTGAAATAGCAATACTCCTTGCTATTGCGAACCAAAGTCTAGATCAGCCAGGGAAAAGTCTGCCGGTTGTTCTCTCCGCACGAGCTGAGACCAGCTCTCCAACATGAGAGAACACCACACAAGAATCCTGAGATAAAGGAAAGTCACTGTTCATCAACAGAGGGATGCGTAGGCAGGGAGGGGTGAAACAGAATGGCAGATAGAACACCCCTTCGGTGATTCCGGAATGGAGGCTGCATAAGGTTTGCTCCGCAAAGAACCGGAAAGGAAGGTTCAACCAACAGAGCAAATCAATAAACAGCGCTATGACCGGATGTGCCACAATAGGTTGAGCATACAAACGGGCGACCCAAAGGACAAGGAAACGTTGGTGCACGAAGCACCCTTACCGGACCTCCTCTCGTCGCGGGAATGCTCAGCTGCAAAAGTAAGTGGCTCCAAGCCGGTGCCCTGGAAGCTCTTTTCTCCACAACGCCTCTTAGCGCGTGATGATGTCACTGACGTCAGGAACGCGTGGACTCATGGGAAATGTAGTTTTACTGTGGCAGAGTACGCGCTCCATTGCGTCTCTTCAGTGTTCTACCAGTGCCCTTACGGTGCGACGTGATAGTACATCTCTCTCCTGAAGAACACTGACAGAGACAAGGCTTCCCAGGGAAGCGTTTGTGGAACAGGTTGACATAACGAGGTGCGTGAACCCCCATAGCTGGCTCCCAGGAGTTCTCTTTGTTCCCATATCCCTTCCAAGCTATCAGGTACCACAACCTAGAGCGGTATATCTTGGAATCTAGGATACCCCTCACTTCATGCTCCAACTCATCGTTCACTACCACAGGAGGTGTACCTTTCTTAGCTGCAGAATGAGAGGGTTTAAGCAGCGAGACGTGGAACGCAGGATGAATTCTCAAAGAGGAGGGCAAGGCTAACTTTACCACTACGGGGTTTATGAGTTTAACAATCTTATATGGGCCGATGTATCGGGGATTGAATATGCTATGTCTTTTAAACCTGATGTTCCTTGTGGATAACCACACGTACTGTCCTTGCTTGTAGGCGGGCCCGGGGTGCCGGTGTTTGTCAGCATAGGCCTTGTAGTGGGATTTAGCTTCTCTTAGCCTTTTCTGTGTTTCTTTTAATGTATTCTGGATGTGGGTTATCCTTTCCTTTACATCAGGAATGTTTTCAGGCCTGAATGGATGCTGAAAGGGGATAAATCTAGGGTGGAACCCATAAGTGCAGAAAAAAGGTGAGTGTTTAGTAGAGCTGTGGGTGGAGCTGTTGTATGCTATCTCAGCCAACCACAAACTGTCTACCCATGCCTCCTTGGTATCATCTACATAACATCTCAGGTATTGTTTTAAGGTTTGGTTTACCCTTTCGGTTTGGCTGTCCATCTGGGGGTGGAAGCTTGTGGACAGGTTAGGCGTTATCTTAAGGGCAGCACACCACACCCTCCAGAATTTAGCAGTAAACTGAGAACCGCGGTCTGAAACCACTACCTGAGGTAGCCCATGTAACCTCACTACGTGCACCAGCAACAACTGGGCTAACTGACCAGCTGTGGGTATTTGTTTGCAAGCAATGAAATGGGCCATCTTGGTAAGGTAGTCCACCACTACCAATATAACCGTGTGTCCTTTGTCCGAAGGCATCCCTACTACAAAGTCCAGGGATATATTTTCCCATGGGTGTTCTGGTGTTGGGAGTGGTTGCAATAGTCCAGCTTGCCGGGTATGCGAGATTTTCATTTGACTACAAACTGCACACTTCATAACCCATGAGCGAATGTCTTTTTTAACGGTAGGCCACCAAAATTGACGTAGTACCCTCTCCGTAGTCTTTTCCATGCCATTATGTCCAGCGCTTGGTAGGGTATGACACCAGTCGAAGACTCGTTTCCTCAGCGAAGGGATCGGTAATAACAGTTGTTTCCCTCGTACCGGAAGTCCTTTTTTCACCTTCCAATCCTAATTCTTCTCTAGCCATGTCTTCCATCTATCGGTATGGATGTTATGAACGATGCTCCTAAGGAAGGTTTCCGTGACCGTGGTGCATATGACCTTCTGAGGATCAATGATAGCTTTCTCCACTAGCGCTTCAGAAGGTTGGGAAATAGACTGACGTTTTAAGGCGTCAGCTTTCTTGTTTTCCTTCCCAGGTCTGTATGTGACTAGAAAATTGTATTCTGCAAAGAATAATGTCCATCGCAACTGACGGGGTGTTAGATGTCTTGCGGCTGTCATGAACTGGAGGTTGCGGTGATCCGTAAATACGGTGATCACGTGTTTGGCCCCCATAAGGAAGTGTCTCCACTCCTGGAATGCGTCTTTTATAGCGAGGAGTTCCTTCTCGGCTATCGTGTAATTACGTTCGGCAGGGTTGAGCTTTCGTGACATGAATGCCACCGGGTGTAATTGGCCTGTATTAGGATGACGTTGAGACAACACTGCTCCCACCGCGTAGTCTGATGCATCCGCTTCTACGATGTAAGGACGTTCTGGATCCGCATGCATCAACACCGGAGCAGACACAAAAGCCTCTTTTAAGGCCTCAAAACCTTTTTGTGCCTCCTCTGTCCATTGAAAGGTGACCTTCTTCTGCAACAAACGTGTGAGGGGTGCTGCCAAGTATGAAAAATGGCCTATGAACTGGCGATAGAAATTAGCGAACCCCAGGAAACATTGGATGTCTCTGACTTTCGCTGGTGTAGGCCAATCCTTCACGGCCGTTATCTTCCTTTCGGACATTTCCTGCCCCCAAGGGGTCAACATAACACCAAGGAACTCCACAGTGGTGACGCTGAACTCGCACTTGCTGATCTTACAATACAGATGGTGGTCTTGAAGAGTTTGCAGAATAGTGCGTACGTGTGTCTTGTGGATTTCAACGCTGGGCGAATAGATTAGAATATCATCTATATATACCACCATGAAGTGATCCAAGTATTCCCTTAACACGTCGTTGAGAAAAAACTGGAATGCAGAGGGGGCGTTGCATAAACCGAAAGGCATGACGAGATATTCGTATAGGCCATAGCGTGTCTTGAATGCCGTCTTCCACTCGTCGCCTTTGGGCATCCGCACTAAATGGTATGCCCCCTTTAAATCCAGACGTGTGTATATAACGGCCTTTTTCACCTGCTCTAGTAAGACTGGGATCAGCGGTAGCGGGTATCTATTCTTGACCGTGATTGCGTTCAACGATCTGAAGTCGATGCAGGCGCAGTTCCCCGTTCGCCTTGGGAATAAAAAACAAAGGGGAAGCTGCAGGGGACTTGGAGTTGCGTATGAATCCTAATGCCAGATACTTATCCAAATAGGCATGAAGGTGAATGTTCTCTGGTTCTGTTAACGCATACACCCTTCCCGCGGGTACGATCGCCCCTGGCACCAAGTCTATCTGGCAATCGTATTGCCTGTGCGGTGGAAGAATGTCTGCCTTAGTTCCGTTGAATACTTCCACGTATTCTTGGTAGTCGTCTGGCAACGTCACCATGTGTTCAGCTGCAGTAGCGACGTGATGGTGTACTGCCAATGCTTTGGCGGGGCTGTGGGTAGGCGGAGTACAATGCTTTGAACAATAGTCAGAGGTAAATTGAAGGGTCTTCTCCACCCAATCCACCTGGGGGTTGTGTTGCCTCAGCCAGGGTAATCCCAATATCACTCCGTATTGGGGGGCTTGAATCACGTTGAAGACGAGTCTTTCCAAATGGTCAGTTCCGTATAAAACCTCAAGGGTATCTGTTTGGAAATGAATAGGACCGGCATCCAGACGTCGTCCATCCACTGCAAACACTGCCTCTGGTGTTTCCTTGTCCTGCAACGCGATTCCCAAGAGCAAAGCCTGCTCTTGATCCATAAAACAACTGGTTGCTCCGGAATCTACCATGGCTTGTACTCGGCACCACTCATCCCTTACCAACAGGGATATGTCCACAAAGAAGTGTTGTCTGGTACCCGGGGTTTCACCTTCCAGTGAAGGGATGTAGTTCGGGCTTGAAGAGTTCCCTTCTTCTTTCTTCAAACTCTTTCGTTTCCCGCAGCTGTCTCGGAGGTAACAGCCAGTAGTTTTTTGGGCTCCATTCGCGGGTATTTTGGTCTCAAGGTGCATTCTTTAATAAAATGTCCTTTCCTCCCACAGTAGATACACAGGCCTTTCTTTCGCCGATAGTCTCTCTCTGCAGCTGTGAGGGCTGAACGGACCGTTCCGATCTCCATAGGTTCGTGTTTGGCAGCTTGCTGATGTTCGGTGTTCCGGGGTTGCTCCAAACGCCAAGGGATTCTGTCTCTCTTTTTGTGTTCTCCCCTTCGTTCGCTGAGGCGATGATCCAGCCTTAGGACCAAACTTATCAAGTCCTTGCAAGTCGCGGGTTGTGGTTCTATCTGGGCCAACACGTCTTTCATTTCCTCCCTTAAGCCTTGATGGAAAATGGCGGCTTGTTTGGCCTCTGGCCATTCGGTTTCAGTAATTAATCTACATTCAGATAGGCAATAAGATCCCGACTCCCTTGCCTTAATTCCAGTAGATCCTTATCGGCTGAAAGAGTGGCCGATCTGCGGTTGAAAGTCTTTTCGAAGTCTTTAAGGAACGAGTCCCAATCATATAGTAAGGGGTCATCCCTCTTCACTAAAGGAACTGCCCATTGAGCCGCATCCCCTGCCAGATATGATATTAAGAATGCTACCCTCGCATGGTTGGTGGTGAACACCTTGGCCTTACATGAAAAATGTAGTAACACCTGTGTGAGGAAAACCTGCACTTTACTGCTTTCCCCATGGAACCTCTCGGGTATAGCTAAAGGAATGGGTGTTGGTATTTCCACCACCACGGGTGCTGTGTGGGATGCCAGAGGTAAGCGTGCATTAAATGGATTTCTCTGCATTCTGTCTACAGTATCTTGGAGAGCAGCCGTTTCTGCCCTAGAGGCTGCCTACTCCGTCTGTACTATGGCTAATGCTGCTATAACGTCCTCTAAGGAAGCCATACTTCAACGTACGACCGGGAGGATTAGGAAACGTGGGCCGCTTACTCTGTCGTGGCCTTGAATCCTCAGGATCGTACGTTGCTCAATATGGTCCACCTCTCGATACCCCCACGGTCTGATTGTATATACACAGACTCAATGGAGTGATCAAGTGGGGGAAGGGAAGGATGGGGACAGCGGAGAAGGAGACCTGTAATGAGAACAAGAACGGTTTGAGAAAACAGCAGTTCTATGTGTTTCAATTACAATGACATCACCTACTATTCTACCAGGAGGGGTAACAGTACCTGTAAAAGAAAATATGTCTTCTTAACGCCTAGACAATAGTGCGTGTTGTAGAGCTCCACTATGATCTAAAGGTAAGATAGTATAATCAGTAACTTTTCAAGTACTACCCTCTTCCGACAGGAGCTATACGTTTCCATAAACAGACCTACCAATGGTTTTGCTGTGAAGGCTGAAACAGGGGTGTGGAAGAGCCGTCCTCCTGCTCTCTCTATACCCCTGCTGTAGAAACACCAGGAAACAACACAATTGACCACAGCGCATATAAATGAGCAATAGAGATTAAATCCATGCGCAAATCACAATACTTCTTGGACTGTTGCTGGATTACGCACGTCAATCATAACCACGGAGTTCCAACTCTGTTACTTTCAAAATAGTCCCCCTTGCTGAGGGCAGCATAACACCTGGGTAGGACCCTCAGGCTGGTGAATGCTCATTTATAAAGTCATAAAGAACACACATTGAAATAAACAACAACAAGAATTGGAATAGCAATACTTCTTGCTATTGCAAACCAAAGTCTAGATCAGCCAGGGAAAAGTCTGCTGGTTGTTCTCTCCGCACGAGCTGAGACCAGCTCTCCAACATGAGAGAACACCACACAGGAATCCTGAGATATAAGGAAAGTCACTGTTCATCAACAGCGGGATGCGTAGGCAGGGAGGGGTGAAACAGAATGGCAGATAGAACACCCCTTTGGTGATTCCGGAATGGAGGCTGCATGTGGTTTGCTCCGCAAAGAACCGGAAAGGAAGGTTCAACCAACGGAGCAAATCACTAAACAGCGCTATGACCGGATGTGCCACAATAGGTTGAGCAATACAAACGGGCGACCCAAAGGACAAGGAAACGTTGGTGCACGAAGCACCCTTACCGGACCTCCTCTCTTCGAGGGACTGCTCAGCTGCAAAAGTAAGCGGCATCAAGCCGGTGCCCTGGAAGCTCTTTTCTCCACAACGCCTCCTAGCGCGTGATGACGTCACTCACGTCAGGAACGCGTGGATTCATGGGAGATGTAGTTTTACTGTGGCAGAGTACGAGCTCCATTGCGTCTCTTCAGTGTTCTACCAGTGCCCTTACGGTGCGACGTGACAGCCACCCACCTCCCTCCACCTGGGACGAACACCACCCCGAGCTCCATCACCCTCGTCTCCCAAGCGTCATCGTATCCTCTGTGTCACCAGCGCTCCACCTCACTTTCAATTCAACTTTATCGTTATTTTAAATCAAAGACTTATTTTAGCCTACATAAAAACACTACTAAACATAACGTAGTGAAACATTTATAATACACACACATAAAACATACAACATATAGAGTACTTACTATCAACGTCGAAAGCTCCCTGCTGCTAGAATACCAATATGCATTTTAATTTATCCTTTAGCAGCATTGATCCATGTACGTGTCACAACTTTATAGTAAGTAGGCCGGGCCGCCAGTTTCTCGGCTTTTCCTGCTTAGATTGTTAAGTGCGTGGTGCGAGTGCAAAGATTTGAAGGCAGGGAGTTAAACAGTTTCCACAGCGCCTGAAAAACACGGATCATGCTTGCATGGTCCGAACATGGAAACTTCCAGAATCAATTAGCAACAAGTGGCTTCATTAACCCTTGGATGAGTGTGAGGCTGTGTGCTGAGTTTTGGAATTTAATTTAATTTAATTTTGATATTCGAATGGAGCCGGCTAAGACCAGTAAGGGCTGAGATATGGTGGTCAAACTTTCAGCTGCCTGTCAGAAGTTAAAAGTGCTTGAGCAGTACCGCTCTTTTTTAACCAGTTGTTTTTTATCAAACACCATACCTCACATGCAGACAAATATAAAAGTTATTTTTAAAAATCCCGTTCGTTCAAGTGGGGCCTGCTTCAGCTTTCATACTCTCCGTCTAATAGTTTCTGAACAGGCCCCATTGTTAGGTCCGGCTATAATCTGTTGCAATATTGCGTGTTTTGCTGCCATTTCACTGCAAGTGGTTGCGTGTCTCAGCCCTTCTTGAACTTTTGGGGCAGAACCCTACATCTATATTTTACCTGGCCTACACTTCACTCATAATATTAGCTGCACAGCACATCCACCACATACCCTAACGTTTCGCTCTTTTCTGTGTGTACTTTGGGGGTTATTTCTGAGGAGCGCCTCTTCGGGGAGTTGCAGCTAATGCCACTTGTGTTGGCTACGTCTCTGGGAGTACTGTGCTGGTATTAAGTACTCCATGTCGAGGCATTGTTATTTTACCTTTTTGGCGGGGGTCGATATTAATGTTGTTTGGAAGAAATAAGTATTGGTGTGAGGCTCACCCTTTATGTGGGTCTTTGTTTGCGTGAACTGCAGAGCTTTGGTGACGTTGTGGTGGTTGGGCACTGTCTGCAAATATACATTGTTCGGGGCAGTGTCAGTCATATGTATAGGGTGACCAGATGACTCTCACCAGGGCACAACTTTTCCAGTTTTGATTTGCCATACCAGTGCATTCTGGGAGCTGTAGTATAGGTTAATTTTAGTTCAACCAATTGGTCGAACACACTAGCTAATAATGTAAAAGCAAAGCCTAGGTCTGGAAAAGTCATTCTCCCCGTAACTTGCAGGCATCTTGTCGCCTTACATATGTAGCACCATCGGGCAGTGTCTCAGAAAGGAAGAACTCTTCCTTGGTGTATTTGAGAGATGCAGTTCTTTTGAAGAAGTGTCTGCAAAGCGCTATGCTTCTGTTGGGATCTGTGTAAGGTGCCACTATTTTGAACAAAATGTAACCTGCAGCTCCATAGGGGCATTGTCGGTGTGAAGTGCAGCTCTTTAGGCAGGAATGGGTGTGGAGACTGCGTATGTGTGTGTATGCAATGGTGTCAACATGGGGTGTGCATATTTGAAGCCACTTCTCTTGGGCTAGCACCTGGAGAAGTATCTCTTTGGGATCAAACTAATTGGCTTTTCATTGAAGGACGAAAAGGAGCAATGAAATCAGCACAGACAAACTTTAAAGTTGAATAAAGTTTGTGTTATTATTGAGACAAGAAAAACTAAAAATAATCCCCACCCCTTTAGTTTTTAAATTAATAGAACGGTCAACGAAAAACTAATACATCATACCATTACCATCTACTATGCAATAACCTAGCCTGTATGTGACTCTCAGCTATCTCTCTCACCACACCACTTTACCTAGTTCTTTGGGTTCTAGACCCTGTCCACTTTGCATTGGCATATTGGTCTCCTCTTAGGCCTACCAGACATCTTCTTCACACTGATCTTTTAGTCCTTTCTCAAACTTACCGGTATCAGGCCAGCACTGCCATATCTCAGTGATTCCAGGTATTATGTCTGACCCGGACCCTCTAGACAAATTAAGAGGTAGAATGTTCACTTGACTGGCTACCCCACCCCCTTTTTGTTAAAACTAGAAGCAACTGTATTCGTCCATCTCCACCTTTTGGTCATCCCTCATCAATCCCCAGCTAGTCTTACTTGATATGATTTATTGCTTCCAGCCCTGCCTCTTTAGCAGATTACTTTTCTCCTAAATGTATATGTTAGCCCTGGGCATCTGTGTCCTTGCTTTAGCAACACCAGAAAGAGCTGGGACTACCTCATAACCCCCCCCCTCCCCTGTTCTAAAGAGGTGTGCATTGGAGGACATGTAGCCCTGCCACTTCCATGTTCAATGACTTGCAGAGTACACCTAAAACCTACCCATTTATCAGTCCCCTGCTTTCCTTGTTTCAGTTTTCCTGCACCTGGCCTTTACTTCTGCACTGAGATCTCCCTCTCTTGCTTTTCCACAGACTCTAAAGAGGAGGTAGGCATTCTTCTGTCCATGTTGAAACCTGGCTTTCCCAATGACTCGTGCTGTGTGAGAATATTACAAGGAACTTCTACTGCCAGTTTATAGGAAATTGCCAATATTATCAATGCATTGTTCACAGCTGGACTTGTCCCCAAAGTTTAGAAATCCAGTGTTGTTAGCCCTCTGCCTTCAAAAGATGGTTTGGATGTTCCAAATGTTTATAACTGTGATCTCATGGTGCTGTTACCCACTTTGGAAAAAAAGACAAAGCAAATAATGTCTGAACAACTTACCGACCATCTAGAAGAATCAGATGCTCTGGACACTCCTCTGTGAGTTTCTGTCCAAGTAGATGGATGGAATCAGTCATGGCTTTGGTACTTAATGAGTTGCTTCATCAATATTGTTTGAGATGATGTGGCTTAGCGAGGCTGATCCTACTAGCTCTTGAATTTGACACAATCGTCCACCGTATCATCATTGAAAGGTTTGCTGATGTGGATCTCTCTAGAACCACATCAACCTGATTTAGAATTTTTTTGTTTTTTTCCTGCGATTTTTAGTTTTTCCCTCTGTTTCATTGTAGTTGCCAGGTCGTCTGCTGTGGCGCCTCACAAGATTTTTCTCTTCCCCCTATGGGTTTCTTTGTTTATTTAAGCTCTTTGTCTTATTAGATTTTTTTAAAATTTATTTAATACTTGTGCTCAATCATGTCGGGGGATGGTGATGAAGTTAAAATTGTGCCCCCCCCTGGAAACATTTCTGCGGACGCCCATGGCAGGCCCCCCTGACTACTGACAGTCCCATGCCCAACTATCTGAGAATCCACTCTCCAATCCTACTCAACCCCCACTATGCATCACCTTTGACTAGAGCTGGGACAGGGCCGGCCTTTGGTCTGGCCCTATGCTCATCCAGCTGAGAATACCCAACCCCGGCAAAACGGCCAGGCTTAAAGACTTTGGCCATGCACAGCAGGTTTTGGGACCGTACAGTCAGGGCCTATGCAAGACCCATTGTGGTTGTGACTTCGTCAGCAGGGGTTTAGCACATTGTCAGGCCACTCTTTTACCTGGGTTCCTGAGTCTGGGCTCCAGTTCAGAAAGTGAAATGCAAATGAGCCCACATGCGGGCTCATTGAGTTCGCAAAAGCAAACCGGTCTTATCAACCCTCCCAAAAAAATCAGCTTTCTGTAACAAGGGTGGTCACTTTGGGCCCACCAGCGTAAGCTTGGGGGTAGGGGACTTTACTCCTGACCTCCTATTTCCATTTAAAAACTTTTCAGGGCAAGACACATGCCCTACAACGGTTGTTCCAACAGAAATTTTCAAGTTGCAGGATCAGAGAGCAAAATTGCATTGGATGACAGGAATAAATAAACCTCTGAGTGTGTGTACTTGCTGGCATTTCGTACATGAAAACCTGTCTAATTTTTCATATAGATTACTTCTTAATTGCATTAAGTCCTCCATTTCCACAAGTGCACAAAAGTAAATTTCCAAATGCAAACATATACATTTGAACTTGTTGTGGCTGTAATACCGGTCCTCAATGACTGTAATGCAATAAAAACTGTTCAAGACAGCGACCTGTGTATGCTCTGTTTTACATTCATCGTGGGTGCGTCAGGTACATTCTCATATAATATCTGCCCACAATCTAGACATAATGTGATTAACATTATGAAAGAATGTTTTCCCATACTGAAGCGTTGCAAACCAATGAGTAATGACTGTTCAGGCCATGCCGCATCAATGGGATCGTCATATAATACATACCATAAAGCATCAAGTGACCTTTTAGATATATGAAGTTTCACCTGAGGTTGCAAGAATGTGAATTTTTCGTCCGTATATCATGCTTTGTAATGTTATTGAGAGGCAAAACCAGTTGATTTCTTTGCAGAGGGACATATTAATTCTAACTACTTCCACGTTCTCCCTCCTGACATCCACAGTGCACTCGCTATTAAACATGACTGCGCTTTCTCTATCGAGTGTCTTTGCTCTGTGCCCATTGCAACAAATTGCAGCTGGATTTAGGTCATAGAAACAAGGGAAATACATTAATGGATGGTTGACTCAGTGGTTTCTGAAACTGGCATTGTTCTTGGGAAAATCACATTTACCTAGCGCCGCAAGTAAGGCAGTAACTGATAGATCAATAATTATGCATGCATGCACTAATAGTGGTCTCAAGTGTGCAAAAAAAAAGTAGACAAAAAAGGGCATGTCAAGAGAATAACAATAACAGCGAAATATGAAGACCCGTCTTGCGGATGGTATTATAGAAAGGGTTACCTGTTAGTTCTAAGCAATGAATTGTAATGCTTAAAAACCATTTAGCTTTCTGGATGGAGCTCATGACCCGTGTGTTATTTTTGGGAGTTGTCAAGGAACTTATCCGTGTTGATCAACAAGAAAGTTGAGTTAACTTTTCACACAATGATTATAGCATCTGTTATGGTTAAGTCATCAGTATAGAATAAAAGCTAAATTAAGACAGTTTTATAGATTTACTGTGTTAAATAACGTTTAATAATGAAACCAATCTCCCTCGATGTTTCATAGTTATTACATCAACATTTTTTTCAGCTGGCCAACGATGAATTGCCCTTAATTAGGCATGTGGTTCTTGCTTCAAATTCGAGAGTCTAAGAAGGTCCTTTTTTGCAAATGAACTCTCGTAGCACATAGATAATTTAACATAATTTTACACTTTCATACACCAAATGCATTAATTGTTGCCCTTAGGTTGTTTTATGTATAAAATATATATATTTCTTTCAGACTCTAGTACACTGAAACTTCTTGGGACCGGAGAAGGAATGAAAAGGCACAACAATCACTTTGGGGCATATTAACAACGGACGGGGATAAATAACGCAAAGCGCGCTTAGCGCTTTGTTATTTATCGCCGTCTATCTCTGGAATTTATCGCCCTGGTACCGCGTTATTAACAACGTGTTTCTCCAGGGCGATGAAAATTCCAGAGATAGCGGGGAAATCGCCGTTTTGCAGGGAACATCGCTGATTTTCCAGCGATGTTCCCTGCAAAACGGCGATAACCTTGCTGATACGACCCTGTGGTCGTATCAGCATAATCCACCCCCTATGTTAAGCATAGGTAAGTCAGGATTTTAGCAGACGTTAGTTTTTGGCGAAAACCGCTGTGTTCGCCAAAATCTAACGTGTGCTAAAATCCTGTGGGCTGCCTTGTAAATATCGCGTGTGAACATCAGCGATGTTTTACAAGGTAGTCCATCCGGGGTACGCCCAGTGACGCCCACTTTGCATCTCATTAGGGATGCAAAGGGAGGTGTCGGGAAAAAGGGTGCTAACATGCGATTATGCATGTTAGCACCCTCTTGTAAATAGGGCAATAGTTTTATCTCCGCTTTTTTGGCTTTTTAAGCCAAAAAAGCGGAGATAAAGTCCTTTTTAATATGCCCCCAAGTCTTTATAATTCTTTTGGACCTCAAGAAGGTTTGATTCTGAGAACAGAGAAAGTGGCAGAGTTCTAACCTTTAGCAGCCATGACCGAGAAAACTCTGTCATCCAACCTAGCCACTCTGGTCAATGGGGCAATGAGTCAGTGTTGACAGAATGATCTTATTGAACAGGATGGGGTGTAGCCTTGAATTTAATTACCAAAAAGCTAGGACTGGATCCAGATAAGGCATTAAATATAACTGCCATAGCCTTAAGGCAGATCCTCTTCCTAACAGGTAGGCAAAACAATTTAGGGCAGATTTACTAAGAATTCAAGCAAGGCAGTGCAGCACATCAAGTTGCTGTGCTGCATTGCGTGAATGGGAGAGAGCTGAAGAGCTCAACATTTACAAAGATACGGTGCTCTTCAGCTCTCTCCCAGCTCTGGCGCACTTGTGGCTGCCCAGTGCCAATACAGGCACCCATGTGTCATGTTGCAAGAGTGCCAGCGTTATGGACAGGATTGTTTTTGTCCTGGAAAGGATTGCTTCCTGCACAAAAACAATTCAGAGAGAAATATTCCTCTTTCTATGTGTGATGCACAATGCATCACACGTTGAAAGATGAAATATTAGGGAGAAATACGCATATTTCCCTTTGTTACACCTCTCTGTGGTAGGTTAATCAATTTCACATAATTCCAGCTTTACAAACCTAAGTAAATCTAGAATTGAGTGCAAACTATGAATCAAGGAAGGGGCAGGGGTGGAGCTTCAGGAAGGGTGCTATCTCTGTCTTAGTTTTTCTCACTGCCAGCAAAGAATGAAAGATAAAAAAGTGAATGTGAGAGACAGACAGAAATATCCATCTGGTTGAATTTCGACTTGTGAAATCCTGTAACCTGGAATCAATATTGGCTTTCCCGATTGTCCAAACTGTGTGATCCTAGGCAAATATTTCATTTCACAGATCCTCCTGTTTCCTAATTACCGCAAATGAGCGCATTTTTAAATACTTGAGTCCAGGATGTATGTTGTACAAGCACCTCTTATATTGACTTGGTTGACTGTAATGGTGCTTCATCTATAATGAAGAGACCACATTTAGGATTTAAGTGACTACTTACTTGCCTCTTACTAAACTAAGTGACTTCATGTTGGAGGGTGAATCATGAATGTTTATAAACACTATACATTATAATTTTAATTTTAATCAATTTTAATACATTTCTTTCTATGCAGTGATATAATCTGACGTACTAAGGTGAAACACTTCCATGAGTTAGCGAAATATATACTTTTTTGTATTTTGAAGAGATTGTATACATTTTTTACATTATGGTTGGTGTACAATATACATGCTCAATATTTTCATGGATCGGCTCCACAGCACCATGTGGCGCTGACTGGGGTTGCACAGGGTTAGTGGCACCGAAATTGCTGAGCGGGTGTGCAGCCTGCGATGATGATGTGTGCACTGATGTGGTCTCTGCCATTGATGCCTCAGGACTCAGCGTCATGTGTGGGACCTGCTGGGCCGCGGCACGGGTCCGCATGATGTAGAGCATGCCATGGTGGCGGGACCTGGGCCTGGAGCTTGCACGGGCACATGGTGTGCCCACTGGTGGCACACCGTTGGCGGCAGGTGAGCAGTGGGGCCTGGGTGCACAAGTGCGGACAGCCAGTGCTGGCCGGCGGGAGGGGGTAGGGTGCGGCTGCATGTGTGCGCTGCATGTGTGCGCAGGACGGGCAGGCGTTGTTGCCGTGTGCAGTGTGATGGACTCTGCCATGATTAACTCTGATTACAGATTGCAGACTTGGTGGCTTGCAGTGTATACCGGCACGTGGTTGGAGACACACCGGTGGCAGCAGGTGAGCAGTGGTGCCTGGGTGCGCGGGCAGCAGTGTCCCTCCTTCTCCCTCTCTCTCTCTCTCCTTCCTTTCCTTCTCTCTCTCTCTCTCCCTTTCCCTTCCTTTCCTTCTCTCTCTCTCTCTCCCTCTCCCTTCCTTTCCTCTCTCTCTCTCTCTCCCTCTCCCTTCCTTTCCTTCTCTCTCTTTCTCTCTCTGCCTTTCTTTCCTTCTCTGTTTCTCTGTGTCTCGCTCCTTTGATGTGCGCATGACACACGTTCTGATTTTGTGCTTTATTTTCCAGGCTGTGACATCAGGATTGTCCCGGACGGACCCGACAGGAGTCTTCCGCATTGGTGTTTTGTGTTGTATTCAATAAAGTTTTTGGTTGTTACTTCAATGATGAGTGACTGTTTCTCGTTCTTCTGCCCACACATGTGTTTCTTGTTGTCATTGTGCGACATCATGCGCTTTTTGTAGCTCTTGTGTCGTGCAAGGTATGTTTTTGTCCCAGGGGGGGATCCGGGGGAGGGGGCTGGGGGTGGTGGGGGTGGGTGTTGTGACCCTCATGGGTCTCCGAGCTGCATGATCATTGTCTCCATGGCATCTGTGGGTCTTCAGATGTGGCTCTGGGCTGGGCTCCCTTTCATACTGCAGGTAGTCGTCCTGCTTAACACCAGCTAAAGGCAGGTGTTGATTCCCTGCTGCTACCGCGGCTTGTCGCCTGTTTTTGGTTCGCATCGCAGATCTGGCAGTTCGTTGTGAAAGTGGTGTAGTGGTGTTTTCGTGTGTTTTTGCACGGGAACGCCTACTCTGCATCTCATTAGGGTTAGTTGGTGGTGTCACCCGTGGAGGTAAATTTTGAGGCAGTTATCGCGGGAATACTTGCGTTGTCTGCAGTTTGCAACTGCTTGTGAATGGGGCGTTACATCTATCTCCACTTTTGTTACATTAAGGTGGCGATAACTCGGAGATAAGTACTTGTGAATATCCCCCTTAATCTTTTTGATCTGGATCTTAAAAATATGTAGTGACCATTTTACCGAAAAAACAGTAAATCTGCATCCACAGAAGAACTCATGAATGGATGAAAATGTGCTACTTTTGGAATTCACAAACCTTGGTAGCAGAAGGCTTGGAAAGCTTTGGCAATCATAAGTTTCTAGACATACCACTGTCAAACAAACACCCAAAAAGTAAAGGGATGAATGCTTGCAAATAGTCCAACCAATGGAAATCACTAGGGGTAGCATTCCAACCCATTGTTTTTTGTTTACTGTGCCACTATAGACAGAGGCCCACCTAATGCAAATGTGCCCCTCATGGAAGCATTCCATCCCGAACCTTGGGCATCTCACCTATCCACTCTGCAGCCCACTGCTTTTTCAGTTGGAAAATTTGAGATTTATACGCCCCCCACCCCTCCAAATCTCAATGACTAAGCTATGCCCCTGTGCACAGGAACACCCATGCTCCACCCATGGATCACCTATCACTAATAAATGTAACTGACGGTAGTGCTAGCAATTGCATTACATTTCCTTACAAAGCCACGCAAGGCCATGCATATCAGGCCTTGCACAGAAGCCTTTGTGTCGTTCTGAGTTGCCTTGTGCAACAAAAGGGCAACGCAAAGGCTAATTAAATCAGCCCCTTTGTGCAGAGATGATGCAATATGGTCATGTTTTGTCAGGGACACAACAAGGCATGCAGCTGAATTCTGGGCAAGTGTCTGTGTGTTCATGGCACTTTTTGAGGGTGGGAGGCACGTACTATTGCCTTAATCCAATAGACATTGGAATACGGTGTTAACCACAGGTTGTATCAGGGGATTAAAAAAGGGCTGACTGCACTGCAATGCTTTTAGCTTTCAAGAAAATGCAAAAACTGAAACCTGTCCATTTGGGAGAAGTTGGAGATCACTGGTTTAGAGTGACTTTAAGACCCACTTAAAATGGCCATGGCATAAGACTATACAGAATACAATCTGCGTCAATGAGTAAGATCTTTGCGCTTAAAGGATCCATTTTACTGTAGACATTCAGAAGAGAAATAAGAACATGAGAAACTAAGAGAGGAGCCACCTCTAACTGTATCTATAGACACCGGAGATTAGTCATGCTAGTTACTTTGAGCAGGAGCCTGGTACCATCCCCATACATGCAGAAAGAAGCAACCACTGCATAATGCAGCTAGCAGTTCCTAATACATACATATTAAGCTGGAGTGGAGACAGAATGGACACACTGCTCCAACCCTGGGGTTGTTGAATGAAAGGAGACAGAAAATTACTTGTTCAATTATTAGTCAGCTCTTATTGAATGACAACTAACCTTTCCAGACAAGTAGGCAATCAACTTGGCCTGTGTCTGCACTACAATTGATCACTCAGCATTTTCAATTCAGACAATTAATACAATATAGATTCTTAAATTTTCTTGTAGCGGATAACATCGGCAATAGTGGAGTGTCTGACAATGCTTTGGCTTTAAACATCTGCCAAAACACTTGCCAGAAGGAACAGTGTGAAATTGTGACTTTTCCCCTTGATTGTCCACTTTAAACTCTCATAGTCTAACTTGGGTGTGGCATGGCCTTGGAGCAGCATAATTGTAGAGCCACCCTCATTATTCTTGAATAGGTCACATATAAGTTTATTGAGGGCCTTATGTATTCATGCGTATGATGTGACTAATGAAGTGAAGTGCACTTAGATCTATCAAAGTGCATTTATCATGTAACCTCGACATTTATATACGGATGTACACTAAAGCTTCTTTTACAGTAACACCAAATTGCAGTACTCAAACATATTTACACATGTGTGTTTTAATACAATTGATTAGTCTTCATGTTTTCACGTATTTACTTAAGGGTATCCTGCATTTACTGTATAATGGAACATGTATCTATCAGAATTGCATTTTACACTTATAATGTAACTGTCTATCTGCACTGAAATCTTAAGCTTTCCTAACTTGACCAAAGGCCTAAAGAATTTGGGTTTCACAATGTTTTACCTTCAAAGTGAATGTTTTTATTGGGTGCATTGTTTTTCTTTTCTCTGCTGGTGCATGATCTAATGAATCAATCAATCAATCATCCCTTTGTATAGCGCACTACTCACCCGTGAGGGTCTCAAGGCGCTGGGGGGGGGGGTAGCAGCTACTGCTCGAACAGCCAGGTCTTGAGATGTCTCCTGAAGGTCAGCAGGTCCTGGGTCTGATGCAGATGGGTGGGGAGGGTGTTTCACGTCTTGGCGGCGAGGTAGGAGAAGGATCTGCTGCCGGTGGTGGTTCTGTGTATGCGTGGGACGGTGGCGAGGGCGAGGTCGGCGGAGCGAAGCTGGCGATTCGGGGTGTAGAAGGTGAGACGCTTGTTGAGGTATGCTGGTCCGGCGTTGTGGAGTGCTTTGTGAGCATGGGTGAGGAGCTTGAAGGTGATCCTCTTGTTGACTGGGAGCCAGTGCAGGTCCTTCAGGTGGGCAGTGATGTGGGAGTGGCGGGGGATGCCGAGGACGAGGCGTGGGGAGGCGTTCTGTATACGTTGAAGTCTTTTCTGGAGTTTGTCCGTGGTTCCAGCGTAGAGGGAGTTGCCGTAGTCCAGTCTGCTGCTGATGAGGGCGTGGGTGACCGTCTTTCTGGTTCAGGTGGGGATCCATCTGTAGATCTTGTGAAGCATGCGGAGGGTGTTGAAGCAGGAGGAGGAGACGGCGTTGACTTGTTGGGTCATTGAGAGTGATGAGTCCAGGATGAACCCCAGGTTGCGTGCGTGGTTGGTGGGCGTCGGTGCGGCTCCCAGCGCGGCCGGCCACCAGGAGTCGTCCCAGGTGGAGGGGGAGGAGCCAAGGATGAGGACCTCCGTCTTGTCTGAGTTCAGTTTCAGGCGACTGTTCTCCATCCAGTCGGCGACGGCCTTCAGTCCTTCGTGGCGGTTCCTTTTGGCGGTGGCGGGGTCCTTGGTGAGTGAGAGGATCAGCTGGGTGTCGTCGGCATAGGAGAAGATGTTGAGGTTGTGCGAGCGGACGATGTTGGCGAGTGGAGCCATGTAGACGTTGAAAAGGGTAGGGCTGAGGGATGATCCTTGGGGCACGCTGCAGATGATCTTGGTGGCTTCAGAGCGGAATGGGGGGAGGCGGACCCTCTGGGTTCTGTCGGTGAGGAAGGAGGTGATCCAGTCCAGGGCCTTGTCGCTGATTCCTGCGTCGTGGAGGCATGTGTGAAGGGTGTGGTGGCAGATGGTGTTGAAGGCGGCCGAGATGTCCAGGAGGATGAGGGCCGCGGTTTCGCCGTTGTCCAGCATGGTCCTGATGTCATCGGTGGCTGCGATGAGGGCAGTTTCGGTGCTGTGCTTGCTGCGGAATCCTGATTGGGATGGGTCCAGGATGTTGTTCTTCTCGAGGAAGTGGGACAGTTGCCTGTTGACGATCTTTTCGATGACTTTCGCCAGGAGCAGGGAGATGGGCCTCAAGTTCTTGAGGTCCTTTGGGTCCGCTGTGGGTTTCTTGAGTAGTGCGTTGATCTCGGCGTGCTTCCAGCTTTCCGGGAAGGTGGCGGTCTCGAAGGAGCTGTTGATGATCTTCCGGAGTTGGGGTGCGATGATGCGGTTGGCTTTGTTGAAGATGTGGTGAGGGCAGGGGTCGGATGGTGAGCCGGAGTGGATGGTGTTCTTGGTCTTGATGGTATCGTCGTCATTGACATGGGTCCAGGAGACCAGGAGGTGGGTGAGGCTGGGGGGTGGTGAAACTGCGGTGTTAGCGGCTGTTGGTAGGGTCTGGGTGTTGAAGCTGTCGTGGATGTCTGCGATCTTGCAGTGAAAGAAGGTGGCTAGTGACTCGCAGAGGTCTTGCGACGGTGGGATGTCGTTGGCGCTGGAGCTGGGGTTGGAGAGTTCCTTCACGACATTGAAGAGCTCTTTGCTGTTGTGTGCGTTGTTGTTGATGCGTTCCTGGAAGGAGGTCCTTTTGGTTGCTCGAATGAGTTGGTGGTGCTTGCGGCTGGCGTCCTTGAGGGCAGCGTGGTTGTCCGGTGTCTGTTCGTGGCGCCACTTATTCTCGAGTTTTCGGCAATTCCGCTTGGACTCCTGGAGGTCGGTGGTGAACCAGCTGGTCTTTCTGTCTGTACATCTGTTTGAGGGTTTTTTGATCGGGGCGAGAGTGTTGGCGCAGTCGTCGATCCATTGCCTGAGGTTGTGGGCAGCTGTGTCGGTGTCGGCGGTGTCGGTTGGTGGGTTGCGGGCGAGGGTGGTGATGAGTTGCTCTTCGGTGATCTTGTTCCAGCTGCGGTGGGGGATTCGTAGCGGGTGGTGGTGCGTGGTGGGTTTCTTGAAGGTGAAGTGGACGCAGTGGTGGTCGGTCCAGTGGAGTTCGGCGGTGTGGTTGAAGGTGATGTGTTTGCTGGCGGAGAGGATAGGGTCTAGCATGAATGAATAGAGATAGGCACATTGTGTGAACAAGACAGGGAAGCGTGAGGGGAGTTGAGGATAATAAAAATTAACAAACAGAATGGAGGACTACTGTCTGTACGGAAAGAGGAGATGGAATCCAAAGTTTCTTCTAATATGTGGATCAAAGAAAAATAATTAGTAGTGTGTCTGCCAAAGTGTTTTATTTGAAGGTGGTCCATAATTGGACCGTTGATACATCTTCTATAAGGGTATTTCGTGGGTATAACTAGGGAATACTCTTTAGCTTTGTTCAGACCTGTATGTGCTAGTCTCATTGCGTGGCTTGATGAAAGGCGATGCTCTACCTTTAGAGAACTTCTACAGAACTTCTCCGATGCTGGCAGCTTTCTATTTTAATGGATCTAATCAGGGTTTCACTTAGTATTCTTTAGTTTAGGTTAGCTGGAGAAATCTTAATTACTCATGCATTATAGAGAGGAGGAACACAACTTTCAATCTCATCATCAGATTGTCTTTCTTATACTCTGCACGATTGCCTCTGAAGCCTCATCTGTTACTTTCTATTGAGGAAAAACTTTGCAAGCCGTTTTGGCTTTCCATTGATAATCTTGTACTGCTATACTATGTTTTTTAGACTGATTTATATTACTTTGGCTTTGAATTTGTAATAAATAAATACTTAATCCTCATTATCGACTCTGATCTTCACTGTGTGACCCAATGCGTTGCACTGTAATTGTGAATTGAAACTGAACCTAACTCTTTTCTTCCTCAAGCACCCTAAAAAAGCTCAGTCGCAGGAGGTAAGAAAGGGTGCTCAACTCCTCTCCATTAGCAAATGGTAGCAGATGGTTGTTTGGGTCTTGAGATAGGGAGTTAGGGGTCTTTTTGAGAGATTACTTAAGGTCCCAGATTAGTTTAGTCCCAGTTTGAAAGTCTATGCCAGATCAAAGCTGTCACCTCTTCCTGCTACCACTCCCTTTGCCTCCTCTGAAAGAACTTCAAATGCATTCCCCTCAAACACAGGAAAACAGTCACCCATGCCCTCATCAGCAGCAGACTGGACTACGGCAACGCACTCTATGCCGGGATCAACAAGAACCTCACCCGCAAACTCCAGAACGTCCAGAATGCCGCCGGCAGACTAGTCCTCAACCTACCGCGTCACTGCCACATCAGCCAACACCTACAGACACTTCACTGGCTCCCCGTAGAGAAGAGAATCACCTTCAAGCTCCTCTACCACGTCCACAACACCGGACCAGCCTACATGAAACACCGCCTTGCGTTCCACGCACCCCGAAGATCCCTCCGCTCATGCCAGCTCTCTCTTGCAACGAAACCCCGCACCAAGAAGACCAAAACAGGAGGACGCTGCTTCTCCTTTCTCGCAGCCAAGGCATGGAACACCCTCCCTCTCCACCTCCAACAGACTCCTTCACTTGCCAAGTTCTTGAAGGGACTCAAGACCGGGCTCTTCGACGAAGCTCCGTAATATCCCGGAGCCGCGCACCTCACCCCCCCAGCACCTTGAGACCCTATTCAGGTGAGTGCTCATGCTTTACAAACTCGTGATTGATTGATTGATTGATTATGGTTAAATTTGGAGGATCGGCAGAGTTCCAATGTCCGGTGACAGATTAATAGCAACTGAGGAGTGAGTATTAATAGGGTTGTGTGTGTGGCTGATGCTTCGCTTGTGATGTTGTAATAATTGTGTGGTGTCCTTCGAAGGTGTTGTGTGAGTGTGGTGTTTAATGTGGTAAAGTTGTTAACAGGTCTGACGTGGCCTAAGTTCCCAGAATGGTATTAAAGGTGTAGAAAACACTATGCTGTAATTGTCTGCTAGAGTTTTTTGGGGTTTGTCGTAAGATATTGTTGGGAGCCAAATTTACATGGGGACTTTATCTTTACATGTGACTGAGAGGTACGGTCAGTACAGTGGACCATTCACTCAGAGAGATCCTGTACTAAACAGTGTGATTCCCTACAGGTCGACGTTTCGCTGGAATGTGCGTTCGAATAGTATTTCCCTGTATGATTGCATTCTGTCAATTCCTTTAGTAAACCAAACAATTGTTGTTTATTGCTCTTGTATTGCATTTGGTTGTGTGTTTTTTGTTGAAGAAAGTGTGTTCGTGCAAATTGTAAAGGAGGGTGAACTGCTGCAAGGAGTGAGATCAATGTCACAGTATGATGCACTAGGGTTGGTAGGTTTGCGTACCGCTGCGCTGCTATTAGTTGGTTACATCATATGGTGCCACGCTGGCCTTAGCTGTTGATTCTGAAACAAATTGTGTAGAAATTGCTATTTTCTTGTTTGAATGGATAGTTTTGACTGTGATCATTTACATATTGAACCAAAAATTAAATGTTCTAAAGTAATACGGACTTGGTTACGGGATATTTTTCTATAACTGTTAGAGAGGGAGAAGAGGCGCCACCTGAGGATACTGCAGGACACTATATGGCAATCAACATAGGGCTTCACACATCTGTTTGGCTCAAACAATGGTACAAGATCACTGCAAAGCAAGGTGCACTGGTGTTTCCTCGCTATGGTATACATTTAACATACAAATTATTGACAATTTGACTGTTATTCTATATGAAATGAAACCACAACCTAAACCTACACAGTTTGAAGCACTAAATGCTTGGAATCATGCTGCCCATGCTAAACCGAAAGAGAGGTATCAGGGAGGAGCTAGAAGGACAGTACGCACATAAGCGGATGCAAGGTGGAAAGCAGTACAGAAGAGGTGGGGGATGGATATAATAGAGGGAGCTAAATCATGTCCGGCATTGATGGGTGAGGAGTTAGGGAAAGAAGGACAAGAGAAGAAAAAGAAAGTGAGAGAAAATGGGCCAAAGAAATCCGCTGAAGGAGGCGAAACTGATAAAAGTGACAATTGAGACTGTCTTTTAGATGTATTATTGTCGGAGCACCCACCTCCACACAATGTAACCCAAGCATGGGAAGGTGGAAGTTTAATGATTAGTGGAAGTTCAGAGATTGCTACTGCACCAATGAGTACGAGCTCCAATGCAGTGTGGGTTACCCCTATGGCAGTGTGGTTTACCCCTATGAATATGAATCAAAATACTATACAAGGAAGTTTGGGGATCTGTATACCTAGTCACCCCATAGCCCCAAATGTTTCTACAGACTGGAGCATTCCAGATGCTCTTACAGTCCGGGTTACAATTGGTCCTGTAGTGCAGGTATATAATCTCAGTTCTACAGGAGGTGTTATTTGCGATTTGCCCACCCCGAATGAGACGAGCTCCGGAGAAAGCTCCATCCAAATCCAACGTGAAGTTTGTTCACTTGAACATGAGTTCTCCTTGTGGTGCGAGTGCAGATCCATCAATGAGTCATGGAGGATTTGGACCTTTAAGGGTTGTTTGTGGGATTACCAGAATTGGATTCCCTTGTATGGGAACCACCTTAGAAAATACACAGTAGCACACCTAGGGCTAAGGTGGTATCTAAAGCTTCCGAAATGACACACATATTGACTGATCAGAATTTAGATGAGTGGTTAAAAGCTCATCGTGACTCTTCAAATGAGACCTAGAGTACAGAAATAAGTCAATGGATGATTCAATCAACATTAAAGGTAAATTTGGCAGATGTAGTCAAATTCAAACTCAAATTGGATGAGATGATAAGTGATGGTCTTGAGTTGGCTCAAATAGCCACTTATCAACCAAATGAGCTTTTGTTTATAAGTAAGGATGCTACCAGAAGGGTGTGACAAGCCCATGAGAAATTATCAGAACTGGCACAGAAATGAAAGGGAGATATAGAATGAACTAAAGCTTTACTGAAAAATTATCGTCTTTGTTTTTCAGACTAAGATCAGGAAAACATGAAGATACCTGTGTTGAAAATGCAAATTTGGGAAAGCGTTCGGATTTGGGGAATGCTGGATTAGTGGGATGTTAAATAGTCAAAAAATTTTACCTTTACAAGAAGTGCCTAGTGGGAGTTACATTCATATACCAAGGAGTCGAAGTGATCTTGCTTCAATCTCTAATGATGTTACTAGGTTGGGAGAGAAACCTGTAGAATGGTATAAATAAGGGTTTGTGAAAATTTTGAAGGTTTTGTGGACTGACTTACAGACTCATTTGATGTTGTGCTTTCAAGTGATGTGTGGACAGTATGTAAAATAGCTACGGAGTGGCCTCAAAGTGAACGACTGAGGGATCCGTTGACTGATGGCCCGTCACCCATAGTAATGAGTAAAGCCTCAGACTAAAACTCGGAATTGGTCCGAACGTAATATGCCTTCTTTGAACAAAGTGCCTCGGGACAATATTCCTGTTCTCGATTCTTCTCCTGACCAAGCTCAACTTACTGTGCACTTTTGGCTCTCTGTAGCCACTGACACTGTTCTACCTCCTGTCACAAAACCACAGTTTAGGACCCATCGCCCTGCCCCTTGGTTTACCGATTCTCTTAAACAAGAGAAAAAACGCTGTAAAGCGTTAGAAAGGCAATGGAGGAAACAATATCTGTCTGATGCCAAACTGGAGTACTAGGGAGCATTAAATAGATACTAAACCCTATGCAGATCGGCTCGTTCTGCTTTTTTCATAGATAAGATTTCTAACTCTGTTTAAGGTGGTCAAAAAACTCTCTGCCGCCAGTGCTTTTTTGCCTCCTCCTTCGCTCTCTCAACCTCAATGTAGTGAGTTTGCATTGTTCTTTTATAACAAAGTCAAGTCCATTCACGCCCAACTTGCTGTGGATGTTATTCAACAAGGGAATATAACGCTTCCTGCTGGTCTCTTGGCAGGTTTCCCCGAATTTTCTTCCCAGACCTCTCGGTCTGAGCACTCTGAACAGATCAGCTCTTAGCCTCTTCTGGATTTGCCTTCCTTGAAGTTGTCACTGAGCTCTATCAAGTCTGGCTCTCCTGCTGACCCTCTCCCCCCTTCTAAACGCAGTCTTTTGGATGACCTGGTCCTTTTTGTGATCCTTAATTTGCTTAACACTTCTTTACGTACAGGTTTGGTACCTAAGGGGTGGAAGCATGCTCTTGTCCTTCCTCTATTAAAAAAGGAAGGTCTTGACCCTCTTTGTTGGTCCAATTTTCATCCTATTTCTCTTCTTTCTGTGTTTTCTAAAATTTTGGAACGGCACATTTATACCTTACTCTGCTCTTTTGTTACTACATGCAATTTGTTACATCCGTCTCAGTCTGGATTCAGACATGGCCACAGTACTGAGTCTGCTCTCCTCGGGGTCATGGAGCACCTCAGACTACAACTTGACTCCGGGGGTACCTCTGCGCTCATCCTGTTGGATTTGAGCGCTGCTTTCGATACGGTGTCTCATTCCATTCTGCTAGACCGCCTCAAAGCCTTAGGTATTGTGGGCTTGGCTCTGAGGTGGTTGAGGTCCTTCCTTACTGACTGTACCTTTCAGGTCTTCTCGAACGAAGTGAGATCGCACACGTTCGAGTTAACCGCTGAAGTTCCTCAGGGCTCTATTTTGAGCCCCTTACTTTTAATATATATGTTCGCCCTTTGGCCGACATTGCTGAGAAGTCGGGTCTGACTATCTTCTCCTATGCCGACGATACTCGGATCGTCTTCTCCCTTTCCACTGCTCAGCACTAGGATCCTTCCTCATTGCAGCTTGGCCTGAGGAATGTTTCATCTTGGCTGACCAGTAATGCCCTGAAGCTTAACAGTTCCAAAACTGAGGTGCTTATTCTGGGCAATAACCCTGAGCTTTGGGGTATTAAACACTGGCCTGACGATTTGGGCCCTGTGCCTGTCCCTGTCCCCAAAGTTAAAAACCTGGGCTTTATTATTGATAAAAAGCTCTCCCTTCAACCTCAGGTCTCCAGGGTAGCTTCATCCTGCTTTGCTGCTCTCAGACGGATTAAAACAATCCTCTGGTTAATCCCACTGGCAGCTCAGAGAACTGTTCTGCAGGCTCTGGTAATATCCAGGTTGGACTACGGCACTGTCCTGTATCTGGGCGCTGATAAAGCCTCTTTACATCGGCTATAGGTCATTCAGAACGCTGCTGCTCGCCTTCTTTTCCACCTGCCAAGATTTGCCTCTGCGTCTCCTCTGCTCCACCAACTTCACTGATTTAAAATCAATAAGCGTATTGAGTTCAAGGCCCTTTGCTACATGTTTCGTGCCAAATGGGGCCTTGCTCCTTCTTACATTCAAAGCCTACTCACACCTTAGGTTCTGGCTCCACAGCTGCGCTCTTCCAGCCTTTCATTGTTTTCAGTTCCCAGGTTCTGGCTCGTACGTATGAGGGGACACTCCTTTTCCTGTCTTGGCCGCAGGCTCTGGAATGCCCTTCCAATTGACCTTAGGAACTGTCATTCCCTGCTGGCCTTCCGTAAGAACTTAAAGACGCTGCTGTTTAGTGACTTGGTTTGATTTCTCTTTTCTTTTATTCTTTGTGATCTCTGCCCTTTTGTCTTTGTCTAGTTGTGTCGGCCTCCACATGTCTAGCGCCGGGAGACCCTGTTGGGTAGCCTCGCGCGTTATAAGTGTAATAATATAAGCAGGTGATGATGTGGCTGTAGTCTAAGGTGTCACCCAAAGAAATTGATTGGGTTAAGATTGATCGTACAACCCAGGATCCTAAAGAGACGATTCATGCATATTATGAGAGATTGCTACAAGTATTCAAACAGTATAGTGGGATGGAAATGTTGGAGCCCAACAATATGAGACATTTTTGTCTAGGTTTATGACAGGATTAAGACCTGAGATTAGCATGCTGATTCAACAGCATATAAAATGCTGGCAGAATAAGTCAGTTTATGACATCTCGCGAAATGCAAAGTATGCAGCAATGACATTGACAAGAGGCAGAAAAAGTTGAAAAAAAAGCTTATGGTGGAACAAATAAAAGCTACTAAAAGGGGAAGTCAAGGTCCTCCATTCGTAGCGAATGCACCTACTATGCAGGGAGTATATAAGCAGGGAGTTACCGCCACACAGGGTGGAGGTGGATTTGTCTCAGGGTAGAGGTAGAGAAGTTCCTATTCACACAAGTACTGGAACTGATGTAGTTACATTGAAAAAGTCCAACCCCTGCCACTACTGTAACCAGTTGGGGCATTGGAACCAGGAATGTCGTCTTTATCCAGCAAATCAAGGGCAGAATCCAGGATTTGTACAGCAACAGGGTAATAGACCTGTGCAGTGGCAGAACATACTTAGGCCAAGATACCAAAATTGTAATATACTGCAAGCCCCAGTGATGCAAGTTTCACAACCCCTGATGTCACAGCAAGCGGCTGCTGGTCCCAAATTTGCTGAGAATCAGGTTGCGAATGTGAATCAGAATTCATTTCAGGGCAATATTCCTTACCAGCAATATCCCATGTTTGTGACTGTTGAGATTTTTGGTACTGATCAGTAAGCCTGATGGTGTCTGGAGGGGGGAAGAGTGCATACTTGGTGCAATCTGGGAGGTAGACCAAAGAGGCCCATATTTAAATGGTGAGGTGAATGGCCACACTGTATTATTTTTGGTTAATACTTGTGCTACCCATTGTGTGAACAGTGGAAGTTTCAGGCCTACCCCTCTTGGGAAGAACTATCCAAGTTGTTAGAGTTGCTAATCAACAATGAGAAGTCCTATCACTAAGGAAGTCCCTGTTAGAAAAGGGAATTTTGAGGATAATCACCAATTTGTGGTCTGTGACTCCAGTCCTGTCAGCCTGTTAGGGTATGATTTGTTGTGCAAGGTGAATTGCACTATTTATTGTACACCGAGAGGTGTGGCATTTCAGACCCACAATGATGACATGGCCTTTAAGATGGTTACTCACACCCCAGTTGTTACAATGCAACCCATGATGACAAATGAAGATCTGCCTTTAGACCTTAGAGATACAATGAAGATTGAGGTGTTGGACTTTTCGGGAAAAGACATCAGGCTCATTAAAGGAATTGAGACTGTCCCTATACAGATAAAGCTGGAAGTAGAATTTTCTAGAACCCCACAGTACATTTTGTCCCCGGAAATGATCACTGGAATAACTCCAGTAATTGAGTCAATGATTCAACCAGGTATTTTGAAGGAGATTATGGGGAGTTCATGTAACGCACCCATTATGGGCCTGCAGAAACCTAGAGGAAAGTAACGCATAGGGCAGAAACTGCGCAAAATTAATAATACTGTGGTTCCCTGTTGTCCCATGGTGCCAAATCCTGCTGTGATACTGTTTCAGATTCCATGCGAGGCGAGTGGTTTTCTGTTGTTGATTTGTGCCAGGCATTTTTTTCCATACCCTTGTATGAGGACCGTCAGTCCTTCTTTGCGTTTCGGCTCGGCAATCGTGTTTTGACATGGTGCCGAGTCCCACAAGGGTATTTGGAGAGTCCTTTCATTTTTAAGCAGATCCTTAAAGAGACTCTGGAGTCTCTGGGCATGCCTTGTAGCTCTGTCCTGGTTCAGTATATTGACGACTTGTTGGTTGTGCCAAATACTCGTGAAGCATGCAAGACTGATACGATTGCATTGCTGAACCACTTGACTGAGAATGGACATAAAGTGTCCCCTGGTAAGTTGCAGTACTGTTTGAAAGAAGTCTTGTCTCTTGGTCATCACATTGAGAAGGGAGTCAGAAAGGTGTCAGAAGTGAGAATCTCGACGATCTTACAAATGAAGCTGCCATAAACTCAGAAAGAGGTCAGGATGTTTTCGGGAATGGTGGGCTACTGTCACCAGTGGATAGCCAACTTTTCCCTAGTGCTCAAGCCTTTATGGAGGCTGACACAAAAAGATATGTTGGATCCGGTGCCTTGGGACAATGACTGGTTTGTTACCTTCCTAGAGTTGAGAGAAAGACTCCACCATTCCCTGGTGCTAGGATAGCCTGATTATAATAAAGTGTTTTTACTTTTTTGCAGTGAGAGTGAGGGATGTGCTCGCTCAGTGCTTACACAGACTCATGGGTACACCCGTAAACCAGTCTCATACTTCTCAGCTACTTTAGATCCAGTAGTGGAGGCTCTGCTTGGGTGTCTTAAATCAGTGATGGCCGCAGGTGTCAGCATCGAGAGGTGTGAAGGCATTGTCATGGGTCACCCTTTAACAGTTGACGTGCTTCACTCTGTGGAAATATTGCTAACTCATACTCGCACACATCATTTGACAAACAGTTGCCTGATCCAGTATAAGCAGATCATACTGGCAGTTGAAAATGCCACTTTGAAGAGGTGTTCTGTAAAAACACTGCCACCTTGTTGCATATTCCTTACACTAATAGCTATGAAAATGAGGTAGAGCATTACTGTCTTGTTGTCACAGAACTATGCACTAAGCCGAGACCAGATATTCAAGACGAGCAACTGCCTGAATCTGATATTGCATCGTTTGTGGATGGCTAATGTTTGCGAGCTGCTTATGCAGTCTGCACAGTTCAGGAGTAATAGAAGCTTTGTGGCTCCCAGAAGTGTACTCTGCACAAGTGGCTGAAATGATTGCTCTTACTACAGCATGCTGTGTCTAAGACCAGCAGAGAGACTGACCATTTTACCAGGCAGTCAATATGGCTTTGGTGTCATTCCTGATTTCAGACAGTTAAGGTCCCAGAGAGGATTTATGACATCCTCAGGTTTGCCCATTTGAAATGGGGAACAAGTCCAAGAACTTCTTAAAGCATTACAAATGCCTGCTCAAGTTGCAGGTTGTCAAGTGTGCGGCACATTTCAAGGGTGATGATAATGTACCGTTAGATACGCTGATGAAGTTCCTTAATACTGTGCTTACAATGCTTGTACGTTTAATGGTATATACACATATAAGCGAAGACTAGACCAACTACAAATTTTTGTTATCTACAGCAGACACTTGGAAAAATGTTAAGAGGTTGTAGGAGGAAGTGTCAGAGGAAGAACAGCAGAGCTGGGTTAAGGCAGGTTGTGTCAAGAGAGATTAAGATGAGATCTGGGTTTTAGCCGAGGGAAGACCTGTGTTGCCAGGTAGTCTTTTACCCCTGATGGCAAGACATTATCATGGTTCAACTCATGTAGGGAGAGATGCTATGGTTAGGTTGTTTTGACAAACCTGGTTCAAACCTGGTTTAGGTTGATGGGTGAAGCGCAGTGTCACAGGTGTGTAGTGTGCCAACAGAACAATGTGGAGAAAAGGACTGAAGTCACATTGAGTCACATCGGAAGGTCAGGCGGTCCTTTTAATAGGATGCAGTTGGACTTCATTGAGATGCTTGTGTGTAATGGATTGAGGTATGTGCTGGTTGTGGTGTGCTTCTTTTCACGATAGGTTGAGGCATACCTTACATGAAGAAACAACAGTCTCACAGCAGCAAAATTGCTGTTGAGGGAGTTAATACCTAGGTTTGGCTAACCAACTTTGTTGGAATCTGACTGGGGCACCTACTTTAATAACAAAATCTTGAGGCTGCTGTGTGCTGCTTTGCAAGTTGAACAGAGACTGCATTGTAGTTACAGACCTGAGGCATTGGATCTGGTGGAGCAGGTTAAAGGGACTTTGAAATCAAGGCTTGCCAAAATGTGTGCTTTCACGTCATTGAAATGGCCTGATGCTTTGCTGCTTGTAGTGACGAGTCTCTGCAGCATACCTGATCAAAGGACAGGATTGTCCCCCATAAGATCATCATGGGTAGGGTGATGAGATTGCCAGCAGTGCCTGCAAATGAGCTTGTGAACCTTACTGATAATCTAATACTTGATTACTGCAAAGAACCGGCTGATGTAGTGTGTTCTGTGTCTCATAAAGTTGAAGTTGCTACAGCCCTGCCTCATCAGGAGCAGTGCCATACCCTAAGTCCTGGTGACTGGGTCCTGGTCAAGAAACATGTAAAAAGAGCTGTCTGTGAAGGTAGAGAGGAAGATGGCGGATTGATTTCACCATGAAGAGCACCTCCCTTAACCCACTCCGACTCTGCTACCGCATCCCTTCGACTCCCTGGATGGATGCTGAGATGTGCTAATGAGTTAAGGATTAACCACGAGTTTGTTGATTTTACCTGATGTGCTTGCGATACACTGTAGCCACCCACGGTCACCTCCAGATAATCAGGGAGGTGAAGTGGTTCAGCGGGGCATCCCATGCCGTCTCGGGCTCCGGAAGGTCTATGGCGGATTTCGTTAATGCCCAGCGGCTCAAAGAGGAGTACGTGGTGGCCGCATTACTGAAGCAGTGGCATTAAACCAGGGAGTCCCTGCAGTAGTGGCAAAGTCAATGATGGCACCAGTACCACCTCTGCAGGCGGCTCATATCGGTCAGACATCCGACGCCGCTCCTGGCTCGTGCCTGGGGAAGCAGATCTTGCGGTTACTCTGTTCTGGCAGGGCAGGCAGCCTACTCCAGTCCTGCAGCTCAGAGAAGTCTGCCCCAGATTTCGAAGTGCAGGAAGGCTGGGGGACTAACACGATATCTCCAACTATCTTGGAAGCAACTGAGGGGCATATGTACAAGCCCCTATGGCCACCACAACGTCACTTTTATCGACATTGTGGTGGTGATAGGGGCTTGCCTTATTTACAAGGCAGTGTTAAGCCACTTAACGTGGCTTAACGCTGCTTTGTAAATAAGGCTCCCTTTCACACTATGGTTAGCATGAAAACAGTGTGGAGTAGGTATTGTGGGGGCATTTTACCGCAACACCCTTTGATTTTGACACTGCCCCCTATGTACAAGAACAGTGTATATAGGAGGCAGCTCCAAAATTAAGACCACGTAAAATGAGGAGAAATGCATTATTTCTCCTCGTTTTTGCTTTTTCCATGTGTGCTGCCTTGTGCAGCACACATGGAAAAAGCAAAATGCCATGGATTGTTTATGTACAGGAAGGTCCCCTTCCTGTACTTCAACAATCTTAAACAAAATGCCATTTTGTGACTTTCATGTGTGCTGCATGAAGCAGCACACATGAAAGTGACAAAATGGCATTTCAGGATTGTTTATGTGCAGGAAGGGACACCTTCCTACACATAAACAATCATCCCCTGCGCACAGACACCCTTGCACTATGGTGCAAGGGTGCCTGCGTTGGCGCTACACTGCTAAGTGTAGCGACATCGCAGGGGGAAACACAGGGCTGCACCATATCGTTGTAAATATGGTGCAGCCTTGCATTTCAGAAGTGGCGGAGTGAGGCGTTAAGCCATGACGGCTAACGCCTCACTCCGCCACTTCTATTGTACATATCCCCCTGAATGTTTAATCGCACTGGGGAGAAGGACCTGGAGCATGATTTGCAAGAGGCAGCTGGGACAGACAGCCTTAGTATGGCCAATGATCTACAACAAGGTATGGGACAGTCTGAAAATGTAATATGCCAAAATACTACTGGGTCCCATGGAAACTATCCCTCTGTGTTACCTCTACCTCAGCAATTTGCGGGGAGCAATGGGGAGGGAGAACTATGCGATGTCATAGACATCAATTCGCGGGTTTATTCCCTGGTAGATCCAGGGCCATCTAACTTGGAGGGTGGGGTAATCTCAACTGTGCCAGACCCAGATTTAATGATGGCACACCCCGCTGTGCGTAGCACTGCATCAGATGTCTCAGCTGACGTTATCTGGGAGCCTATGGAGCGGACTATGGAACAGACTGAGGTCTTGAGGCCCAATACGACAAAGGTCAGCACTCATCTGGGCTATAAGCCACCTAGAGTTAAAGGAGGGAAAGGTGGTCTTAAACTCCCTTATGTTGACTCTGAGGTGCTGCACAAAAGCTCTGTCTCAACACGCTCAAAGGCGGGATGTGAGGCTAGCCCCCTACACAAATGGGTTACCTCTAAGGGAGAAGTCAAATCCATAATCTCTCAGCTGTCCAACACCGGCAATGCAGTGCTTTCTAGGAGCTCTTCTGTGGGGGGGCTGTCACCAGAGGTCAGCCAGGCTACTCAGGATAATATCTCTAGCCCGGAACAACTGAGTAACTTGGAGGGGACTCATGATTTGTCTAGACACTCGCTATTATCATTAGATCACTCTAACCCTCCAGAGGGGTCAGGAGCGGAGATTCCCAAATCTATTGAATTGGAGGAGCTTTCTCTGTCTACAATTCTGCAGGTTTTGTACACTCAACGAGCAGAGGCTCAAGAATACTATACACAAGCAAATGCAGATAGTCGGGAGATAAAACAGGCATTAACGGATGTCACTACTAAAGTTGTCTCGCTCTCGTCAGAGGTCTCAGATTTGAAACAGGGGGTTGCCGTGGCAGAAGAGGTCAGTACCGTGGTGGTGAAATCAATAAAAACTCAGGAAACTTAGATGGAGTTCTTGCAGGGGAAAATTGAAGATCTCTAGAATCGGCAACACCGCAACTATCTGAAGGTTTTTGGCATACCTTGAGGGGGGGAAGGCTCGGATCCTAGAGCCTATTGTTATGTTTCAAATAAGTACCCTAATGTAGGCCCGGGTAATACCATACACCACCTACATTATCTCCCTTACACTACACAGTAACGAGCCTTTGGGATTGCACCTTTATCTGGTTCTAGTCCTGGGCGCTGAAGGAGGGTTTTCCCTGAACAATAGCGTCCTATAACTCCATCAATGGACTCATACAGTATGAATGAATATTCATGAGGGTTCTTGGAAACCAGGCAGGGGCTACACCACCTGCATAATATCTACGTACAAGGTTTATCCCATACGTCATCCTCAAATCCAATAATGGCTAATACAAGAAACAAGGGACAAAGAAACCCTAGATACTTTTTGTATAAATACAGCACATCTTGCTAGGGTTAGGGAGAGGAGACCGAGACTTCCAGGCCGACACACTGACCAGAGACGCTGAGGCTCCTGAATGCAGACGCTCCAGCTGACAGTGGTCTAACACATCCCTCGCGGGGTGTCCAACTCGAGACCAGGACAGGGTCCCACACTCTCTCACTTCAGGTAATGGGGTTAGACTAAATCCTAGAGGGATTCTTGGCTTCACACCTACTCACATGCTAGGTACACTTAGGTACATCTAGATAGGCATCGTAGGAGTACGCTCATTTTTATCAGGCATTTTATATTCATGTATGTATTCATGATTATTGCAAGATGGTGGAACTATACTATCCTTTTATTTTCACTGTACTGCTAATCATATATATCTGCTACTGTCTAACGGTTGTTGCAGCACATCTATTTTCCACTAGAAGAACAACTGTGCAATAAATTCTTATTGTAATACGCCCGACTGTTTCTTCTGTGTAACTCTCTGAGACCGAATAAGTGAGCACGAGTGACTGAGCGAAAAGTAGTATATTGTTTCCACGATCCTGGGAGATCAGGGTTGTCATGTTCTGTGGTTGCCAGAAACTATTCTCTCCCCGATAAGAGGAGATTCTAGTGACACTGTGAGCTATCTAAAACAGAAAGGCTAACATTCTCGGTGGGGGTGCTCAGAGCCAGTCTGCCACCAATCCTACAGTTTATGTTATCAGAATGCGCAGATCCTGTATGGGTAATATAGGAACTACACGACATGGCGCCGCCAACGTTGGTTGGGTACTTATTTAACAATAGAATCTGAGTAGTTCAGTCGTGCTATTCTCAGAGACACCTACTCACAAAACGCCAGAGACGTCTGGAGTGGGTGGGCACAAACTCCGCCACAGCTGAGTAGGCGAGAAGTCCTATTTATTGGCTGTTGGTTAATCAAGCTTGAAGGACACAGTGTTCCTAAAATTATGCATAAAAACCTTATCTTAGTTCCCTTGAACAAACTTCTTCTTTACAAAAATGACTGAGACAAAAGATAACGTAGTAGTAGAACTACACCTCTCAGGAGGAGAAGATGAAGATGCAATTCCGATTGCAGAAGAATTCAGACATACAATCACCCTAAAACTGTTAGAAAATGGTTTATCAGCTAGGGGTGGCTTAGTAGTTTTTGTGATTGAGGCACACGAATCAAACAAAACAGAGGTATTTTATTCATGGGTTACATTCCCAGCAGCAAATGCAAGAACACAGGCATTTCACTCTTACACAGAAGGAGATGCACCAGTGGAATATTGTCCGTTCAAGGACATATAGGTTCCACTCACGTACCAGGAACACTTATACTGGTTTGAAGGCGCCCTACCCCACATAAGAAGAAGAGTAAGATTAGGCCCGCTCGGAGGAGAAGGGGCAACATGGCCGATATTAGCGACCTACACACCACATCCTGACATTGACACAATGCCACCAGGAGACTTACTCATACAACATAAAGATTTTATTAAAATCTATAGGAACATGACGCAATTCGTCATGAGGACATTCACTGTCCAACCAGCAATAGTTTCAACTAATGGAACACAAGTACAGGGTACAGCAACTAAAATCACACCACAAACATTACACGCGGTAATGGGCAAAATACCCACGAAACGTGAACAAATGCCATTCTGGGTAGCTCAGAAAATAACTCTCGAGGCAGTATTCCCGAATACTACCCCGTATGAAAAACACAGAATGCTAACAATCTGCTTGCCCATCGGGATAACACCACAAATAGAAGATTGTACCACTTGGGGTACAGTCTTTGCTGCCATTTATACCAGAACACATGGTATACCATCATTAGCTGTAGTACCTGATGTATTAAGACAAATACAAAATGAGTATGGGCAGAGCCTGCCCTAAACTTAGGGATGAAGCTACTAGGTAACTATGATCAGGTATCAGCCATAATACTAGCTAATATTAAAGGGGAAGCAGCTTCAGTGGCAATCCGCCAACTCCTGAGGGAGTTCAGTCCTATAGATCAACAACACAAACTACCCAAAATAATTGAAACTGCATATGCAGAATTAGGCAGAGACAGTTTAGGTGGGAAAGCTTTAACACCACAACTGATGGGCAGTCCTGAAAAGGACACTTTGAAGCAGACACCAGCTTCTTCTAAAAAGAAGTGGGATAATAAAAAACAACAAAAGTTTAAAGCAAACAGATCTGAATCCTGAGGTAGATCTCCTTCACAGGAGCCCTCCGAAAAGAGGTATAACCTCAGAAATAGGGATAACATTAGGAAACCTGACAGGTATCAGGATACTGATACACGTTCCTCTCGTTCCTTTCAGGGTTCATCGAAAAACTCCGAGAGGGAAGGATGGTCAGAAAGACAAGAAGAGCGTACAAAGTCCAGAGACAAACAGCACGCTCAAGACTATACTTCCAAAAAAGAAGAAAAGCCAAAATCAAAACCTCAGTTTAAGAAGAAGAAAGTTGCAGGCCTGAAGATCAGACATGCGCAGAATTCTGAGGACACAACGTCTGAACGGGGAATGGGCTCAAACGATGCTAGACAGTGCGGCAGAAGTAACAATAGCTCGCCAGAACCTGAAGGAATTTCTGGTGACAGCGGACTTGAATGATTACATCACGGTGGAAAAACCAGATATGAGGGTAAGCGTCCTACATAAGTTATATGAAATAATACTCTGAATGGAGGGGGACAAGCCCAGGAAAGTTAAAGGACTCTTTTGGAAGAATCTGTCATCTGGTTATGACATCCTATTAGCTGAACGAGATTGGCCTCCAGCATTCTTTATGGAGTGCCCTAGGGGAGAAACAGTAATTTTTCCAGCCTTCTTCGACCTCGTTCCCATTCATTTAAAACACACATATGCACGGAAGTGGGCAGTTGCGCTAGCTCCAGCATTGTACAAAAATCATGCCGGAGGGGATGAGGATTCAACCCACCACGTGATCCCGTTAAAAGTTTCACCAAATGCACAGAGACAATATCCAATAAAGCAAGAAGCTAAAAAACAGGTCACGGAGATCTTTGATCAACTTGAATATCATGGAGTCATTGAAACATGTACCTCACCAAAGAACAATGCTTTGTTTCCTGTCATGAAACCTGACAATACATATCGTCTAGTTTTAGATTACAGACATTTAAACACTTGGTCTAAGACATTTGCAGTTCAAAATGCACACAGTGCCGCATTAATGAATAACATTGTGCGGAAAAAATACAAAACTACACTTGATATCTCAAATGGAATTTTCTGCCAGAATATAGTGCCTGAAAGCAGGTATTTGACCGCATTCTCAGCGTTGGGGTCCCAGCGACAATTTTGTCGTCTCCCCCAAGGGTATAAGAATAGCCTGGGGTTATTTTCAGCAAGAGTAACTGAGTTACTCCAAAAATTTGATGAGGAAGCATTGTCCTATGTGGATGATATTTATCTGATGGACGATGACTTAAAGAGGCACTTGACCAGGGTAAGAACGATAATTAGGGGATTCGCCTCTGAGGGCTACAAATTTAATTTTTAAAAATCGAAAATCGCCCACCTCAATGTCCTGTTTTTAGGATATGAGCTTGCAAGTGAAGGGAAAAATCTGGCAGCCAACTTTTTAGAAAAGTGTGCGCTGCTCCAACCTCCAAAATCATAAAAAAATTTACAATCAATACTGGGATTCCTAAATTTTGGCAGAACATACATTTTGGATTACGCGTAAAGAGTAAAACCTTTCTACGACTTAATAAAGCCTGACTTTTCAGTTAGACATTGGACACAGGAACACACAAACATCCTACGTTCACTACAAGAAGACATGATAGCTTCAAAACACTTACAGACGAGAGTAAACGTACGCAACTTAGTGATCCGTGTAATAGCGGGTCAATGCGGGTACACCTACTTAACCTTCAATGAAGGCGAAACAGTACCAATCGCTTACAAATCACACCTGTACACAAACGCAGAAATGCGTTTCACTTCAACAGAAAAAATACTGACAGCAGTTCAGACCGCTGTAGCAAGAGAAAGAGCACTGGGTCAGGGAAAGCGCATAATTGTCGTACCACAGGTACCAGCTTTAGAAGCTGTTACAAAGGCTAGCATTCCAAATGCAAAAGCCTTACATCCAAGATGGATACGATGGGCTAATTCTCTTACTGCAACGGATGTTGAATACAGATTTGATCCAAGTCTAAAAGCACAAGCATTTTTGCAATACGAACAAGAATACCCTCTGCCAAATGAAATCTTGCCTCTAGATCAGTATGAATATACTTTTTACACTGACGGATCTGCTCAACCGGCCATAGGGAGTAAGCAACAATACAGCGTAGCATGTGCTATCGTTGAAGGTTGCATGCGGGATGGAAAGTTCCATCCAAGTTGCACCAAAACGCAATCTCTAGGAGACTGCACGGCTCAGTTGGCAGAGTTAAAAGTGCTTATACTGGCACTGGTGAATACGGATCACGAATTCCCCACACTGATAGTGTGTGATTCTTTTTACTGTGTGCAATCATACAATGAATATTTACATCATTGGGAACTAAACGGGTTCAAAGGTGCAAAAGGTGGCACAATTAAGCATAAAATGCTATGGGAACAGGTAGTTGAGTTGAGAAATGAACTACCATGGGCTCACGTGATTCATACACTGAGTCATCAACGTGATGGCGTTCACGTTCAAGGGAATTCATTGGCTGATGAAGCCGCGAAGGGGGCTGTACGCACAGTTTCCTTAGCTGCAATCACTCATTCAAAAACGAGGATAGACGGTGAGATTAGGGTTGCTGTCATTGCTTCAGGCAAAGGCAGCTCAGCAGTACCAAAGAAATTTCCACTCAAGTACTCCTACAAGTTAGATGCACACAACATTCCATATGCTCAGATTCCTGGAGTTGGGGACAGAGTAATACCAAATATGGATCGTAGGCAAGGTTTGATTATTGCAGCACACGAGGGTTTGGGCTCTGCACATACAGGCGTTACAGCGACTATTTCATTGTTGAAACAGCGCTATTGTTGGCCAGGTCTGACAAAACAAACTAAAGACTACGTCTTGAAATATGACATCTGCCAGCAGATGAAAGGCTCCACAATAGCACGCCCGGCACAGACACCGTTATTAAAATCAGACAGACCTCTCGCTTGTGTATATCTGGACCACTGCGGCCCCTTACAATCAGATGGGGCTTACAAGTATATCATGGTTGCAGTGGATTCATGCTCAAGATTCCTATGGGTTTGGCCTCAGCGCTCGGCTGACGCTCGAACTGTTATCAAAGATTTGCGAGTTTTTATTGGGACATACCCAGTTGGCACGTTACATTCTGACCGTGGCCCGGCGTTTAGCTCTCGGGCTTACAAAGAGGCCATGGAAAGTATGGGCGTAGCATTGTGGTACTCCTCTCCATACCATCCTGAGTGAAATTCGGTTGTGGAAAGGAAAAACCGGGACCTAAAGCAATCTTTAACAGCTAGGGTATTAGGCAAGGGCGGTAGTTGGGTCAATCATATATATGGGGTACAACGAGCTCTCAATAACCAGCCATGAAGCTCTCTAGGGGGTGTCACTCCTTACAAGGTCCTATTTGGGACAATAATGTGGGTACCTGATCTTGATTGTGAAGGCGCAGTGGCGGATGAGAAACCATTTGATATCCATGATCGTTTGGCTGTTTTACAGGATCTAAATGAATCCAGGACACAACAAAGTAACGTCCACCTGAAACAGACCGCCACTGGGGAAGTCAAGGCAGTCACGACAAGACCTATCGGGATCCCAAAAGTCGGGGATCTGGTCAGAGAGAAAATAGCGGATAAAAAAGAGTTTGGGCCTTCCTACAGAAAACCTGTACCGGTCCTAGCGGTTCAAGGAACAAGAACTGTACTTCTACCACCTCTTGCCAGGAAAAAGGAGAAAAGATTTGTCTCAGTCGACTTAATCAAACCACACTATGTGGCCGATACTGAGTAGTAGGCCTATTGGACTCCGCAGTAGCAGACGCCCTCCTCTCGCTACAATCCAAGAAGTTCAAACGGAAAGACTCATCACGTTGGAAGAGCCTCCAATACGGAATGAACGACTAAGCAATAATGCTATGGAACTCGTTCCCCTTGAGCCCGAAGTTCAACTTCAAAATCAAACTCAAAATTACACACAAGTTGCAATAAGACCTAATACAGATGTCTATGTCAACATGCCTCGACGAGAGCAAACTACGATTTCAACAAATGCCGATGCAATTCCAACAATTGATCGAACTGCTATTGGCTACTTCATGAACTTTGATACATTTCCTTGGATCCAAGTGAACTGGAAACGACGCCAGCCCAACAAACACGCAAGCAGCAGATTACGGACTTTCTGAACTTTCTCAAAAAGACTTACCTGGTATCACCTTGGGTAGAACTATGGGTCAATACTGGGATACTGTTCTTTCTTTTCTGGCTAGGCTTAGTTATAACTTTTAGTATGCTTATTAATGGATGATACCTTCAACAACGACCTGCAGCCGAAACAGTAAATCTGATTCTGAAACAACATCAATCTTCTCATCGTGAACAAAGAGACTTGTCATCAGTGAACATTACAACAGTTCCTATACCGGATGGTATAGTCTGTGACAAGGTTGATTTCGATATATTCGGTCCTACTGAACTTTTAAAAATGTCTCATGTATTTTAAATTTCATTGAGTGATATCATTACCTCCAGTACATTTTCTGATGATTGGAACTCTGAAACTGTTAATGATATGTTGTCTGGTTTAGAGAGAACTGCCGCATTTCCGAACACTGAAATGTTAGAAGGTACTTCAGACTATGACACTTTGTACTGTTACCAACATTATGGTCATCAATTCCTACACAAATCTATAACACCTATAAATGTTTTTGAGGACCACCAGTGGGAACATTGCCCTACACCACCAAAAGGTAGTTCGGATACATTTGCACAGACGTTTTCATATTTTTCAGGGTTTAACACCACTGACCCGACCTCGTATTATTACAAGGTTGCACCGACATCAGCACTGAAAATTATGTTGACAAACACCAAACAAATATACTCTGCTTCCTTTAGCGCCCGATTGTCTGAACAGGATTTTGACCTATGGAAGGACCCAATAGACTTAAAATCAGTCTGGGGTTCTAGAGACTGGCATGTCCAGGGAACAGAGGCACTATTTAGAGCGTGCCTCATGCCACAGCAGATGATATTCCTAAATGACATCCTGTCTTGGACTAGCCAAGAACAAGGACCTGAACACACCTCGGTTTCCAACACCATCACAGATGGAGGGGTGGCACAATTCAACTTCACAAGAAGGGGCAACAGTGGATGACATTTTTCAGTACAATAGATCAGACCCTAATTGGAAGAAATGGGTGGTTTGGCCAATAGACACGAACACATGTCAGAAAAGATTCTGGGGTATAACAGAAGGGTTCAGTATCCATAGGCCAGACCCACTCTATGTACAAAGAGAACACCCAGGGGTAGTGTCATCCTACAGTGTTGGGAAGTTGTGCCTTGATTGGCTAGAGACCTCAACATTCACAGAAGTGAAACAACACTTATCCTTATTCACACATGACATGGATCTTAGGGATTTTTTGCTAGGTCCCAGGAAATCACGTCAGAAACGTTTCATATATGCTGGCATTTATGCTGCCTACAATGAAAATTGGAAAATATCTTAACAAGAGGCCGCAGAGAGAATACGGGAAATAGACCGTATTAACTTAGAGAAGGCATTAGCGGTAGTGGATAATGGGTTAACAACTTTGACCTCCAGGATCTATTCCTTAGGCAACATTGTATCTTCTGCAATAGACAACCTGGAACAAGATTTGGCCATATTACAACACGGGCAATCTCAGTTACGTTCTATTATGTTGTTAAGCTGGACACTGCAATCTTTAGTGAAGGCTATGTGCCTTGGCGTTTTATCAACAGTACGTCTCTGTTTTCTGAATACAATCTAACAGATAAACAGGTAGAAATGGCACAAAGGGGAGCAAAATATACAATGTTGCGCATTGAAAAGCTGGATAGATTACCATTTACGGTAGCGGAATCACCATCAACGGAATGGCTAATCCATGGCCACATAACTCTACCGGTCACTACTTTTCAGTTTCAATATTGCCTTGAGCAAAGGCAGGCAGGCAAATATGAAAAATTGGGTAAGGAATACATTAAGGAATCTTGGGAATTGCCATACAGATTTCGATGCCGGAGTGGGAACGAGAAGTGTTTCTAAGCGGTACAAACTGCATGAACGCTTTAAGCGGTTCTCTCATGTGCCAGGATATTTCCCTGCACGGAGCTTGTAATGGTTCCGTAGCGAACTTGTCCTGCCACATGAAAGGGACTCCAGCGGCCGTGATTACTCCGGTATTCAGGCTACTCTCGAATGGGAGTTACTTGACGCTGAACGAACAAAGTTGCTGTGGGATGCTTCCGGGCATTGCCTATCTGGTCACTGTGAACTCCAGGGTTACTTGCTGTATGCAAGTATTGTTTCCCCCAGTAAATACAGTCAGGGAGGTGCCGTTATGGCCTTCGTTGAATGTTTCCTTTATACAGTTTGATACTTTGAGCAGACTGAAAGCCATGCTTTTACAGCAAACCGTACCCTTAACCTCCGCTCGAGAAACCTTTGATCTTCAAATCGCAAGGACCTCGACTGAGATACAGGCACTTATACGAACAAACTGCCCCTTTCATTTCGCAGAAATGGTGGGTTGTATCTTTAATATGTCTGATACGAGTGGTATTGTACACCTATTTAAGACCATAGGGTCAGGATTTCTAAGCACCTCTCAGACAATCCTCGGAGTTATTCCAAATTTTATACACTCCGTATTGGGAAACGTTTTTGGAGGTCTTCCGCTGATCCTACTCTCAATAGCAGGTATTCTGATTGTCATATTTTTGATACGCAATGGATGGCCCAATCACCAACGAGATGGCAAAAGCACTCCTGGAGCGCAAATATCGTGAGCGCATGGTACAACATCTGGGCACACCTCGCCTACGGGAACTGAGCGCCTCTTGGTTCCTATCGTTTAGACCAGTGTGGATGGACTGCATCTTACCTGTTCTTCGATGCCTGTTCTGCGGAGAAGAATGCGTGTTGGATCTCTGTCTGACACTTGCATCGGACACGCCTATGGACTTGAATACCAGGCTGGAACCCGTGAGGTCCCATGCTCGGCAATGTCCCCAGCGAATTCCTATACTGATGGCTGCATTCCTCAAGAACCCGCAGGTACCTTTTACTACAACTGGGTTAAGCATCAGCTCTTCCACTAGCACTCAGGTATCGACTACAGCACCAGCTGCCTCTGCACCAGCTATTGGCAGTTCTGAATATCATCTGTGCTCCATTGACGTACTCTGCGAGGTGTTACAGGGACCGGGTTCTGCAGCGGCAAGCAACAATGATGTTGCGTCTCCCAGCCAGGACACTTAATCTATAATTGGCTCATCGTGTGCTGGGAAAGAATTCGGGGTTTTAAATTTCAAAACTCAACTAAATTTGGAACACTTCCTAAAAATTGACTCTTTTGCTGGAAAAGCATTGCCTTCTGACGCATGTAGTGGTTCGGCATATATGAACGAACTCAACTAGGACTTTGGCTTAAAATGACATTTCCATTACTAGCTTTCGAAAATAATTTTTTCTTCCCCCTGATTAGACTGTTTTTAAATGGTTTTAATGACAATATTTTATGAAGCTCACTGATAGTTTTATGCGCTGCTACCTAGTAAATACAGTAGTTTGCTACCATTTTTATCATTGTTGACTGTTCGGAAGAGGAGTGGGTGTTATGTTTCATATAGGTACCCTAATATAGGCCCGGGTAATACCATACACCTTCACCTATATTATCTCCCTTACACTACACAGTAACGAGCCTTTAGGATTGAACCTTTACCTAGTTCTAGTCCTGGGCGCAGAAGGAGGGTTTTCCCTGAACTACAGCGTCCTATAACTCCATCAATGGACTCATACACTATGAATGAATATTCATGAGGGTTCTTGGAAACCAGGCAGGGGCTAGACCACCTGCATAATATATACGTACAAGGTTCATCCCATACGTCATCCTCAAATCCAACAATGGCTAATACAAGAACCATGGGACAAAGAAACCCTAGATACTTTTTGTATAAATACAGCACATCTTGCTAGGGTTAGGGAGAGGAGACCGAGACTTCCAGGCCGACACACTGACCAGAGATGCTGAGGCTCCTGCATGCAGACCCTCCAGCTGACAGTGGTCTAACACATCCCTCGCGCGGTGTCCAACTCGAGACCAGGACGGGGTCCCACACTCTCTCACTTCAGGTAATGGGATTATACTAAATCCTAGAGGGATTCTTGGCTTCACACCCACTCACATGTTAGGTACACTTAGGTACATCTAGATAGGCATTGTAGAAGTACGCGCATTTTAATCAGGCATTTTAGATTCATGTATGTATTCATGATTATTGCAAGATGGTAGAACTATACTATCCTTTTATTTTCACTGTACTGCTAATCATATATATCTGCTACTGTCTAACGGTTGTTGCAGCACATCTATTTTACACTAGAAGAACAACTGTGCAATAAATTCTTATTGTAACACGCCTGACTGTTTCTTCTGTGTAACTCTCTGAGACCGAATAAGTGAGCACGAGTGACTGAGCGAAAAGTAGTATATTGTTTCCACGATCCTGGGGGATCAGGGTTGTCATGTTCTGAGGTTGCCAGAAACTATTCTCTCCCCGATAAGAGGAGATAGATTCTAGTGGCACTGTGAGCTAGCTAAAACAGAAAGGCTAACATTCTCGGTGGGGGTGCTCAGAGCCAGTCTGCCACCAATCCTACAGTTTATGTTATCCGAACGCGCAGATCCTGTATGGGTAATATAGGAACTACACAACACTATATGGTCAGACTATTTCAGTAAGCCTTTCCAGATCTTGCCGTTTGGGATATGGACTCACAGGTTCAGCAGGCACATAGATTACCAACTTTGGTAAGTCGGGGACCCCAAGTCAAATCATCATACTCTCGTCCAATACTCATGTATATCAGTAACTTCCTAATCCGACAAGCAATTTTGCTAAAGCCCGGCCTACTACCCCTGTAAAGTGGATTCAATCTCTATTTTTAAAAGACAAAACCTGTGTAAGGTTAAGATGGACAGGAGATGGAAGCTACGACAGTTGATTGACCCCCTTAAAGCAGTTTGTACGCAAGTCTTCCTGCAGGAGCCTGCTGGTCTTAAGATTTTTAAAGATAGTCACTCGCAATTTTTCTACACAGAGACTGAAGCTAAACAAGCCCTCTCTAGGTGGCAATCTGATACTTCATCAAAAATGTTGGGTGGTATTTTCCTCTTAACTGTATATTCTCATGATCATTAGTGTTTTCTCTCCATTTTTTCCCTTTTTTTCTTTTTTTAATTCGGTTTCGTTTTGTGGTGGTTGAGAGGTGGGTTTGTTGGAGTCGGGGGTGTGGGAGGTTGCTCTCTGCAGGCTGTCAGCCATCGACAGTAGGGAAAGAGGAGGATTCCTTTTTCTAGACACGGGGCAGAGATGGGTGTGGATGGGGAATTATGGAGAGTTTCTCTGTATTATCCCATCGGCATCACTGGATGGGGGTAGGGGGTATGAAGGAGCCAGTTAAATTAACAAAGTACTAGCAAAGATGGAGTTTTGAAATAGAACAGGGTGGTATAAATAAGAAACAGAATAATGGGAAAGATAGCATGAATAAGATTATTTAATGTTTAAATTTAAGTATATGTGTTGGAATGTTGCAGGACTAAACCAAGCTAGGAAGTGATAACTGATTTGTGAAGAGATTACGGCATTTAAACCACTCATACTTGGTTTAACTGAGACCCACTTGGCCTATAATGATTTTAAAGGAAGATGGGCAATAGCACAGTTGTTGATCCTGGGACAAGAAGTCACTATATTCATGGTCTATGGGCCTAACATCGAAAACCCTGACATATTTGATTATCTATGCTCTGAATTATTGGAATGGATGGGAGATTTGATTGTAATGGGGGATTTCAATTGTATTATGGATTATAGGATAGACACTACAAGTAGAAAAGCGCAGGGAAGGATGGGTAAGACGGGCGCCTCAATATTCGAACTTATGCAAATTCATCAGCTAAATGATGCTTGGAGGACACAACTTCCAAACTTACCAGGGTTCACATATTACTCATCCCCTCACAAACAATACTCACATATTGACATAATTTTCGCTAAGGGCACGGCTCTAGAAAACGCCCATATTGAGGTCTGCCCTAAAATTACATTAGACCATAATCCTGTTATGTTAACAATACTGGAAGGAGCAGGACGAAGCGATGGTCATCATTCATTTTCATTTCCTCGTCATTTACTCAGTAACTCGGAGTATTGTGTGCATCTTAGAGTGGTACTGGGGGATTATATAGGTAATAATAAGGGTTCCGTTTCAGCATCAGTTGTTTGGGACTGCATGAAGGCATATGTCAGGGGAGTGACTCTTCAGTTTCTTCTAGACCAGAATAGGCATATATATATATATATCAAGAAGTTGAACAATGTAATCTTGATTGTTTAGATTTAGAATGCCAGCATGCTCAGGTGATCATGGTAAGGGATCCTACTGAGCAGCCAATATATTTTAGGTTGCTTTAGAAGCAGCACATGTTAAACAGAAGGTTAACTGAAAAAGTAGCCGCCAGCTATAATAAACATAGAATGTTACAATATGAATATGGCAAGAAAGTGGGTCGGTTTTTGGCCAGACAGATTTCTGATAACAAGGCTAGATCCGACATCAAGCGTATTGAAGGGGAGGGAGGGGTGCTTCATTCACATCCACAGGCTACTGTTGAGCAGTTTGGAATATTCTATGGAAGAATTTATGGTGAGCTAGAGCCCCCCACCAATCAATATAGGGTTAGCTGAGGTTGAGGATGCTATTAGTGCTCTGCCCTCTGGTAAGGCTGCAGGCGAGGATATAATTCCCCTTGAGTTTTACAAAATGTTCAAGGATAGCCTAGCACCTGAGCTTACCGTTATAATTGTGTATATTACAGCGGGAGAGAAGCCCCTGTATCTTGGAGCATGACTAATAAAGTAGTGTGTCCCAAAAAGGGCAAACCGCCTGAGGAGAGAAGCTCGTATCGACCAATTTTGTTGATTAACTCTGATGCAAAAATCTTCTAAAAAATATTGGCAAATCGACTGACTCCTCTTATACATGGCTTAGTCTCAGATCAACAGCATGGGTTTGTTTCCGGGAGAGATATCTCGGCTCATGTCAGTACTGCCATTGCAGCCTTAAATGTATCTGGTAAACTAAAAGAACAGATCGGCATGATAATGTTGGATGCTGAGAAGGCTTTCGACTGAGTAACATGGGAAGCACTTTGGTCGACCATGATGGCGTTTGGGCTTGGAAGTCAGTTTATATCCTTGGTGCAGACACTGTATAAGAACCCTGTAGCCAAAGTGTTGCTGAATGGCATCTCGTCACCTTTATTTTCAGTACAAAGGGGTACACAGCAGGGCTGCTCACTTTCTCAGTTGTTATTTGCTCTATATATTGAGGCATTCATCAGGTATCTCTTGCAAAATGGGATTATCCATCCAGTAAATGTAAATGGTATGCAACTTAAGTTAACTGCATATGTGGATGATATTGCAGTCTTCTCTAGTAACCCAGTGGAAGCCTTAGCTTGTATCACAGAAGAGGCTGAACTTTTTGGCGTCTTTTCTGGGTATAAACTTAACTTGACTGAAACACAGATAATTCTTAACTACTAGCCTGACATCTCGTTAATAACTCTAGGTATTACAGATACAGCCACATATTTAGGTATACAGCTTAGTAGTCAGGTAGAAGATATAGTCACTCTTAACTACAAGCCACTCCTAATACTGGTGATGGCCAAGATACGGTACCGGCACCGGCTTCCTCTTAGTATCCTTGATAGGTGCAATGTTATAAAAATGAATGTATTATCCACATTTTTATATTTGTTTCATCAGTCCCACTACGGGTACCTGGCTCTTTTTTTAAGCGCTTAGAAACTATAATTGGCAGTTTTATTTGGGGATTTAGGCGGGCCAGAAGGGCCTTAAGTTTAATAAAGCTGACTTGCAAACAAGGGGGCTTTAGGCTCCCAGATTTTAAATTATATTATTGGGCTTCATTTGCTGGGCAGATTCAGAGCTTGTTAATAGGTCATGAAGCCGGCTTGTCCTCATTGGCCTATCAATTGGCACGTGGGCCATCGATCGGATTTATACTCCATTAGCTCACAGATCCAAATTATTACAAGAGAGTTAGATTCAAAATAGTTGGGGACATAGCGAGGATATGGCAGGAAATTTTTAAGGAAATTCTCCCTACCTTCATCGAATAACTTTACTATACTGTGGGGGTAATCAGATATTTCCAGAAATATTTCATGACAATACAGGGAAAATCTGGCAAAGTTTGGGTGTTAATAATTTAGGCCATCTGTATGATAGCCAGGGGTTTCGCTCATTCTATTAATTACTAGAGGAATATGGGCTCCCTCAGCACTCCTTCTTTAAGTATTTGAAAGTAAGGGATTACTTCCTATATAAGCAGAAACTGCAAGGTGAACTGATTACATCGGAAATACTGTCCTGTTTATACGGGACACCTGCTAGGATTTCAATTAGCATATTTTATCAGAAACTTATTTCACCAATACATGATGATAGCTTGCAGATATCTGAAAAATTGAGCCAGCTTCTTGCATCTGAGATAACAGTGAATGACATACAGGATGCCTTGGTTACCTTAGCCGATCAGTAGCCTCTGTTAGTCTGAAACTTCAGTAGTTCAGGACAATCTTTATGTTGTACTACACGCCAGAGTGTATCCCTCAAAAGTCTTATTACCCGAAATGTAAGTCGTATGCAGCAGACTTAAAGCATTTGTTTGTTGATTGTCCAATTCTGGACGGACCTCTCCTCTTTACTTACGGAGCGTTTGGGTTACGAATTCCAACTTACAGATAAGGAAATTCTCCTTGGGTTTAAGCAAGAGTTTATAGTCTATGAAAGGTCATTGGCCTTGATCATCATTGTGTGTGCCCGATTATGCATTGCCAGAGCTTGGATAAATCCCATTGTACCGACTGTCAAGAAATTGTGGGCGCTATTACAACAGGTTTATGAATCTGAAACGGCCTTGGCTAAGTCTAGAGGCCCTCCCTCTTCTATGAAGTCAAAAAGTATATGGTCTAGTATGCATTGGGAATAGTCCTGTTTTAGCACAACATGTACAAATGATGTTAAAAAAAAAGGGGTCCTGTATTTTGGACCCTCTTTAAGGCACTCTTTCTTTCTTTCTTTTTTTCTTTCCCTAATATCATATCATGTCATATTCTTTTCGCCCCCTGTGCAATCTAATTAATGTTTGTGTTAATTATGAGTTCTATGCTATGTATTTGACAATTGTTTGTTGCTCTTTTCCTTTTTTTTCTTTTTTTGAGATATATAAGCTGGCTAAAATGAATTTGGAAAAAAGAAAGAGCTGTCAAGAGCCTTGTTGACAGGGACCGTTTCAAGTGATGTTGGTCACCGCAACTGCTGTGAAGTGTGAAGGTCTCTCCAGCTGGGTGCATGCTGCTTACACCCACTGCGATCTGTGACCCCTTAATGATATAACAGCACCTCTCCCAGAAGTGCCAGAGGTGGTTGACAGACCACAAGAGCAGGTTAGTCAAGCTGTTGGGGACCAGCAATTTTTCAAGACAGCAATTCTTCGGCCTGAGAGGGGTCCTGAAGTGTTAGTTGCTGAGGCTGGAGGAGAAGCTAGTTCTGTAGCTGTGACAGAAGAAGAGTTGGATCCCGACAAAGGGCCTACCACGAGTGGCAGCTGGCGAGCATTGGCCAAGATGACAAGAAAGGGGGAGACTGATCACACAAGGAGGTGACCTTGCTGACATTCTGGAAGATACTGAGAGCTCTGTTCTGAGTAACTGAGAAGGAGATGGAAATACATTCATAAGGTCAAAACAAGCTAGCATGTCCTGTCGGAGGAACTCTTCTCCTGAATGGACATATGTTCTTGCAAATGACCGAGAGAGCAAGTTGTGAGAATTCTGGAATCATTGTGAGAAATCAATTGATAATGAGGGAACTTGATCTTGAATGAATGACAATTTGTTGAGCGCGATAGCTACCCTTAGGCGTCCTAGCGCTGCAGACAATACGGGCATGAAAGACACTTGGGGCTGTCCGGGTTTATTGAAACAGAAAAGTCTTGAGGAGCTTACGGAATGAGAGTATATTAGACTCTGATCGCAGATGCGGGGGGAGAGCATTCCATAGTTTGGCCACGTTGTGCGAGAACGAACGGCCACCACATCTAGTTCTTTTTATCCTGGGTACTTTGGCAAGAAGAGAGGAGGATGACCTAAGCTGTCTAATCGGCCGGTAGGGAGTGATCAACGGTTGATTTATGGCGTGGCCTGTCTTCCAGAAGGCCCTGTGGGTGATACAGAGGGCCTTGAATTTAATTCTCTCCCGGACTGGGAGCCAATGTAGGCTTCTGAGGCCAGGACTGATAGGAGATCGACGGGGAGTCTGAAGAAGCGTTCAAGCGGTGCAGTTTTGAATGACCTGAAGCTTATTCAGAGTGGATTGCGGGGCTCCCAGATAGAGGGTATTTCCGAAGTCTAGGCGTCACAGAATAAGGCCCTGGACCATGATCTGTCTCGCCTGGAATGGAAGTAAGGGGAGAACCTTCCGAAGCAGCCTCAGTAGACCATAGCAAGTGGCCGCCAGTTTGGTTGCTTGGTGATTGAAGCTGAGGGTGTTATCCAGCCATATACCCAGGCTCTTGATTGTGTCCTTGGGCACTGGGGCAGAACCGAGACAAGATGGCCATAGTGGATTCATAATGTACTTGGGGGCATTGCCTAGGAGCATGAGCTCCGTCTTGTCTCCGTTCAGCTTTAGGCAGGATGCGGTCATCCATTTAACCACCTCCTCCAAGCATTCGCTCAAGTTGTTGTGGGCTATGTTAGGCCGGTTGAGAGCCACCACTAGCTGAGTGTCGTCGGCATAAGTGATGATTTTTATGCCGAACGGACGAACAATTTCAGCTAGGGGGCTCATATATATGTTAAACAGTGTGGGGCTCAGGGAGGAGCCCTGAGGCCCCCCACAGCCGAGAGGTTTGCTGGGGGAGGTGATTTCACCCTCAAAAACCTGAAAACTGCGGTCTGCCAGAAATTACTTGAACCACTTGATGGCATTTCCTGTTACTCCCAATTTGGAGAGTCGTTGTATTAGTATTTCGTGGTTTACAGTGTCAAATTCGGCGCTTAGATCAAGGAGAATGATTGCTGCCGCACCCCATTGGTCCAAGATCATTCTGTCTTCTTCGGTTACTGCAAGTAGTACGGTTTCGGTCCCGTGCATGGGTCGGAAACCCGTCTGAGAGAGATCGAGCAGATGGTTGCTCTCCAGAAAATCTGTCAGTATAGTATTGACATGTTTCTCCAGGACCTTGCACAGCCATGGTAGTAAAGAGATCGGCCGATAATTACTGGGGTCCTCCTGATCCAGATTGGGTTTTTTCAAGAGGGCCTTGACCATGGCGCATTTCCAGGGGGGCGGAACTGCGCCCGAGGACAAGGAGGCATTAAGCAGGTCAAGTGTAGTGGGGAGAATGTTGCTGATCGCTGGCAGCAAGGCATGCGGGGGCGCCGGGTCTAGAGGAGAGCCAGATTTCACCTGATGCATGATAAGATCCAATCTAAGGGGGTCAAGTAGGGGAAAAGTGCCCAGGGTAACTGAGGAAGGAGGGGCCATGTTTAAGGGCTGGTCGAGTGTTATGTCTGTTGGAGGGGGCGGGAAGGAAGTGTATATTGTTAATATTTTTTGGGAAAAAAACTCTGCTAGGTTATTACAGCGGGTTTGTGCGTTGTTCATATTTGGTGACTTTTCCGGGAGTTTGAGAATAGATTTGGCAATTTGATATATTTCTTTTGGTTTGGAGGCAGCTGCTTTGATTTTTTCCTCAAATACGAGTGCAGAGTGATTTATTGTGACAGGCCTACAATGTTAAAAGCAGCAATACGGCGAACGTGATTTTATAAAAGCAATTCCTTTTGTAAGCAGTGAAATGAGCAATACGATATGCAGTTTTTAAGGAGCCCTTTACCAAGCGCTCCTGATTAGTGCTATGATGCTACAAGGTTAAAACAGCAAGACGGCGATCGAGTTTTAAAAACAATTCCCCTTTTAAAAAGTAGTGAAATGAGCAATGCGCTATGCAGAATTAATGAGCCCTTTACCAGGCGCTCCTGATTAATGCTGAGAGGTCTCTCTCACACCTACACGCGTCCGCTGCGCGAGGCAAATGGCATCCCAGTTATGTAGGGGAGGGGAAAGTCAGCTGCAGATCAGTTGGCTTGCCTGGGTGCGCCGGAAGTCCTGATTGCTTCCTGCAGTGCCTGAGTTTCCCTCCACTCAAACCGAACAATCGGCGGTGGACCGGGGAAAAGCACTTAAAGTAAGTACTATCAAATACGAGTGCAGAGTGATTTATTGTGACAGGCCTACAATGTTAAAAGCAGCAATACGGCGAACGTGATTTTATAAAAGCAATTCCTTTTGTAAGCAGTGAAATGAGCAATACAATATGCAGTTTTTTTTAAGGAGCCCTTTACCAAGCGCTCCTGATTAGTGCTATGATGCTACAAGGTTAAAACAGCAAGACGGCGATCGAGTTTTAAAAACATTTCCCCTTTTAAAAAGTAGTGAAATGATCAATGCGCTATGCAGAATTAATGAGCCCTTTACCAGGCGCTCCTGATTAATGCTGAGAGGTCTCTCTCACACCTACGTGAACTTCCTCTGTTAGTGAAATTAAGTGCCTTGATACATCTGGATGTGGCTGTGTTTCCTTTCCTGGATGCAAATGTGTTTCCTGTGTTAGTTGATGAACTGAAACACTTTATTTTGGAACTGATTGTTTGTGAACTTGAATCTTTTATCGTTAGAGCTGTGATGGCTTGATACCCCATCAGAATGGGGACTGGAACAGCATAATTTTGGTTCCACCCTTGATATCATTGTTAAATGCCACATATACATTTATTAAGGGCCTTATGAATTCATGCGGTATGACGTGACTAATGAGGTGAAGTGCAATTAGAGCTAAATAGAAAGTGCATTTATCATGTAGCCTCGACATTTATATATGTATGTACACTAATGCTTCTTTTACAGAAACAACAAATTGCAAATCTCAAAAAAAAAATCATGTGTGTGTTTTGGTAACATCGATTAATCTTCATGTATATTTTTTTAAATATATTTTATTGATTTTTCCATTTTAACAACAGTTGACACTGTGTACATTGGTATGCAGTGACATCACTTTTGTTACATCACATATATGTTAGAAATTACAATGTCGCAGTTACTCGTATAGCAGGTGCTACTGAATGGTAACACGTAGGAATTTTACATGATGTATATCACCAGATCTGCTTGAGCGTATATGAGGCATCTCTGGACTGCTATTTGCTGTTATTACATGGTAACATGTGGCATCCAACAGTGCTTGAGTGATAGTGGCTGAATAACACAGCTGACAGCTTAGAAACAAAAACAGAAAACTATGAGCTAAATTGGAGCAATGGTTGCGTACTCTATATAGGGTGCGTCCCCCTGGGCACTATCTGAACCCTGGTAGGGGTTATTTTGTTAAACAATGTTTGTTGAACAAATTTTTAATCCACAATTTGTTTCGATTGGTTGAATTTAATGTTTTTTTTCACAATACATGAACTTGTTATCTTCAATCCATGATTTAAACGTTTGATTGTCACAGATACACTCACGTTGGCGAGTATAAATGTAGTTCACGTGTCTAAACGGATCGATCCACCATAATTACACATGAACGGGAAATGGTTCTACTGCACTTATTGCGTAATCGCGACTTAATCCCATTACGCACATTCGTAACCATGAATGAAGATACTGCACTTCTAGCTCAAAATCACCTGATTAAAGAGAGTTACTAACTTCAGAGACCAGCATGGTTAATACCACCCTCATTCACAGCCCAATCCAGTGAGAAACTAATAATGGTCACTAACGAACCATCTTACTGACTAGTGAGAACACTAATATAACAGCACTGCCACTTTGTGCCCGTCCTCAAAACAATACTAACCACACCAAACAGACCAAGTTCAGCAAAGGTTTCCTCATTGTATTTTACGTTTTGTTTATGTTACAGAATAGTTCCCTGATGAAGGGCAATCTGCCGGAAATGCATTGGAACTTATACTGAATTTAAAATTCCAGTTTAGAATGTATGATGGATAAACATGTGTGAATACACACCGAAAATCATGGATTGAAGATAACAAGTTCATGTATTGTGAACAAAAACATTAAATTCAACCAATCGAAACAAATTGTGGATTAAAAATTTGTTCAACAAACATTGTTTAAAAAAATAACCCCTACCAGGGTTCAGATAGTACCCAGGGGGACGCACCCTATATAGAGTACGCAACCATTGAAAGATTATTTACACGTTCCTAGACTGGAGAATACTACCCCTGGAGCACACCTAAAGTGCCAAAATAACCCTAAACGTTATTCAAAACAAGGTTGTGCGCGAGCATCACAATTTATTGATATTTCCTAAATTGGAGCAACCCACCCACCTCCCTGTTCGGGCTCGCATGTCCTACCTACGCCTGCTGCCTGGTCATGCGGCCCTCTACGGTATTGCATACGTGCTTGTGTGTCAGATATGGCCGCTGGCTAAGTGTCTCAGGTTAGTCTGGAACTATGACTCGTGTATGCGGTATCATTCTACCAGATTGGTTGTTTGAGAGGTCGGGTCTGTTACGCCTGCACCTTGCTGCAGCGCCGCCAGCATCGCATCCCAGTTTGCAGAGATAGAGACTTTTTTTAGGCCCATGGTTTCTTCACGGCGGATTGCTATACCTTCTGCTTTGGCCCATGCAAGCACAGAGTGCCGCCAAGCCTGTATACGTGGAGGGTCGGGCGCCTTCTATCTCTTGGTAATGAACCTCTTGGCTGCCATTATGCCTAGGTCTAGGAATCTAGAGGTTACCTTGGTATTGCGGGTTCTGCAGAATTTGTGTAGCAGGTATGTCGGCCAGTCGAAGGGTATTTCACGTTCGGTGGAAATGTGGAGTGCATCAGCCACCTCCCTCCGGTATGTGTGGAGGCTAGTGCAGCTCCAGAGTATGTGTATGAGGTCGGCATGAAGGGTGGCACACCTGGGGCAGGCAGAATCAGTGCGGCTAAAATGACTGTTGATTTTGGCAGGTGTGAAATACACTCTCGGAGTGATATAGTATTGTATTTGCCTGAATCTCATGTTTCTGGGAATGCGCACTGGACTGGCCAGCACCTGCACCCATTCTGCTTCCGAGAGTTGACGGCCTAGATCATGCTCCCATTTGTGCCGGATTGGGTCCAGGCTGATCGCTGCGTGTTGCCTAAGCGAGGCCGCAAACCACCACGTGAGGTGTCTGCCCTGCCCTATAACATGTATGTATTGCATGGTGAGTTGCGTTTGTGGTTCAGTTGTGAGATCGCCCCACGTTGCCATGAGTGTAGTCACTAACGAGCAGTGTAGAAGGAATTGGCCTGGGGCGAGCACCTCATCTTCTACCATTGTCACATAGGGAATGACTGACCCATCGTGGTATAGATCTCCAAGGGATTGTATGCCTGCTTCATGCCAGTCCTGTAACTCAGCAGCTGTGAGTACTGACTGACCACTAGGGGCTCCCTCTAAGGGGAGTCTAGGGGCGTAGGGTGTTATGCATCGGGTTATGTAGAGGCTCCTACGGAAGCATTTGTATGCCACGTTAAGCATCAGGAGCTCTGGGGGTTGTGTTTTTGTGCCGAGGAGGAAGAGCCAGAGCAGTTGCGGTAATGTGTGTGGTGGGCATGTGGTTGCTGTGTCATCTCGTTGCCGGTCTGCCATCCATCTGGCTGTCCACTGCAGTTGGGCAGCCAGGTAATAATAATGTTCAAAGCACGGAGCCGCTAAGCCTCCCTGGTCCGAGGGCAAGTATAGTTTCTTCATTGCCACTCTATGCCAGCCGGTACCCCATATACAATCTCTGGCCATCTTCTCCAGCCTGTCACGGCGAGCAGGAGTGTGCTCCAAAACTGCATCTGGGATCTGGTGGTTGTTAGCGCCCTTTCCAGGTTACAATCAAACAGCTCCGACAGCTGACGATATATTCTTATGCAGGTATCGGAATGTATCTGCGCTCCACTGCACCCTTCCACCATTAAGGACAAGGTTCCCCTCTCCAAAAGCATATATGTTAGACTTGTCAACGTTTACCTTCAGCCCTGTTATGGCAGTGAAGTCGTGTAGGATCTAGGCCAGCAGTCCAGGCACGTCGCTGATGTCTCTCTGGTAGACTAAGAGGTTGTCCGCATACAGCGACACCTTGTGTGTGCCATCACCTAGAGGGATGCCATCATTTAGCTGCGTCCTTATTGTCTCTGTAAGAGGCTCCATCACCAGCACAAAGAGGAGGGGGGGACAGCGGGCAGCCCTGCCACGTCCCTCTCCGCACTGGGGCTGCGCCCGATATATACGGACCCATTTCAACTCTTATGACCGGCTCAGTGTAGAGTAGACGAGTCAGCTGTAGAAAAGTGGGGCCTAAATTATATTTCTCAAGCGTCGCAAACATGTAGTCCCATTCCAGAGTATGAGACAGCCTGCCCTTGGCCAGGCACATGTGGAATAAGATGCGACCCAAAAGAAGCGGCGCAGGTTGAGTGAAGTGCTGGGGGATGGTACAAAGCAGTTCTGGTCTGTGTGGACCAGAGTAGGGACCACCTGCGCTAGCCTGCCTGCCAGAACCTTTGCTAATATCTTTTAATCAGTGTTGAGTAAGGGGAGAGGCAAATATGAGCCCATATCTGTGGGGTCTCTATCGGGCTTAAGTAAGGTGCGCTTCTCGCAGTGAAAGAGGGAGCTGCCTCGCCTCCACGGCTGCTTCGTAGAGGGCATGCAGACATTGTGTAAGCGACACCTGGTATGCCTTAAAGTACTCCGCCGGGAACCCATCCGTTCCTGGGGTCTTTCCCGTGGCCAGGGACGATATTGCATCCTTGATCTCCTCTAATGAGATCGGTTCGTTCAGTATCTCGCTACGCGCTGTGTCACCTCGGGAAGTTGTATGCAGTCTAAAAACATTGTAAGGCATTGTACATCACATTGGCTGTGGGATTGATACAGCTGAGTGTAGTGCTGTGTCATAGCTGCTTGGATGTTGCACTGCGTATATAATAAGAGCCCCGCGTCTGTGTGCAGTGCGCTTATCGACCTGCAGGCATGTTCTTATCGTATCAGCCAGGCAAGCATCCGGCCTGCCCGATCAGCGGTGGATTGCGTTCGGGCCATGTGTGCAGTATAGTTGTGACAGCGGAGGCACTCTAGCAGTTCAGCATGTTCTGCGCGCAGTGTCTCTAGGCGATGCGCGTCCCTGCCCCCGCCCTCCCCATCAGTTTCATGCCGTAGGAGTTGTGCTTCTATTTTTGCTAAGGTAGGCGGACAATTGCCTGCGTATGTTCCAGGTGGCTCACAAGCAGTGTCCTCTCATTGCTACTTTAAATGCTTCCCATTCCACTGATGTGTCTCTTACTGTGCCTTCATTAATCTCGAAGTGTTAGAGGATCACAGTTCCTAGGGTTGAGCGGAACGCTAGATCTTCCAGTGCTACGGTTTGGAGCTGCCATATGGGGACAAGGGGTCGTTCTGCCTCCCAGGCGAGTTTCAGCAGCTGGGGTTTAAGATTGGAGTGTGTCCGACCTAGGTATTCTGTCTGCCGAACTAGGGGGAGTAGAGTGTGAGAACCCACTATGCGGTCTAAGCGCACATGGAGTCCATGCACTGTGGAGTAAAATGAGTAGACCCGTGTGTCGGGGTTGAGGGTGCGCCATATGTCTAGTAGCGCCAGTGGGCGAGCCAGTCCACGAGGGCCTGAGCATTAGAGGCTACTGTGGTTCTATTTAGGGGTGGGAATGACCTGTCTAGGTCTACACTGAGCACTGAATTGAAGTCCCCCCCAAGGAGCAATGGAATCTCGTTCCATTTGGCCAGTACTCCGGTTAGGCTATCTAAGAAGGAGGATTGATTTACATTTGGGGCTTAGATGGAGCCTATCAGCATCATTTGGCCATTGAGTCGCCCTCTCACCATTGCATATCTGCCTTCAGAATCTATCAGCACCCCTTTGCTTATGAGTAGGATTCCAGCTCTTACCCAGATAATTACACCTCTTAGGCAGTACCATAGACCTGGCCTCTCCATCTCCTGCGCAAGCGCTCCATTTCTGTTTGGGACACGTGTGTTTCTTGTAGTAGTGCGATGCCAGTGGACCTGTGCTGTAAATAAGCATATATTGAGCATCTGCGCGCTGGTGTGTGCATATAGCGCACGTTCCACGTAACTATGTTAACTTGCGCCATGTCCAGTCATTATATTGGTCAGGGCGATTTAAGGCAAGTGAGGCGTGGTGGCTCATGTTGTTCGTGGGTATGCTCCAAAATAATAATGTTAAAAACCCAGCAGGAATGTGAACGGAAACATGCATAACTGTCAAGGGCGAGTTCCAAGAGGATGCTCGTCCAAACTGGGATGCCCAACTTCGGCAACAACTATGTCAGTGTGACTTTTAGTGTAGGTATGTGTGGCGTGTGGCTAGGTGGGATTGTTGGGTCCCTCGGTGTTGTGATCTATCTGTATACCTTCCCAGCCAGTCCATTATTTGAGGAGTGTGTGCGTTTTTTGCATGCCGCTGAACGTGGCATTATGCTAATGTTGCACGTGTCGATATGTGAGGTGTTGTTGCTGTATAACTGTCAGGCAAACAATCAATTAGTCATGTTAGGACAGTTTGCCGGGTTGGCAGTTACTTGCGTGTACAGATTTCTCCACAGATCAGCGGGCACACAGACAGTCATATGATGCCATCTGCCGTCTGCGGTGTGACATCTGGCAGTTGGTAATCTTCAAGGTCGTCAAGTCTGAAGAGTGTCAGTCATTAGTGGCCGAAGATCTAGCAGGACTCAAGTTCCGGTCTGGGTATTACGTCACAGGTCCGATTGTTGCAGCTACTTGTATCGCCTCTTGTCTCTCCATTCTCCTCTGCTCAGGGTCAGGAGCCGTGGATGTTGCGGTTGCGTCTGCATGGGGTCTACGGCACCTGCCGCATTGGCGTCTTCTTCTACCAGGTTTCCTTGGGGTGTCTTCTGTGCGATGTCTGGGCCCTGTCCACAGCCCCGATTCCTCCAACCAGTCCCATACCTCGGGGGTGAGTCGTAGAAGCGCACCACTCCTTTTGCGACCACTCGTAGCCTGGTGGGGAATAATAGGGAGTAACTAAGGTCAAGGTCATGGAGCTGGCATTTCACTGCAGTGTAAGTGTTCCTGCGCTGCTGTACTTGTGCTGTATAGTCAGGGATTACCATGACCTGGTTATCACGTATTTTGATGTCTGCCAGCTTGCGAGTTTCATGCACGATCACATCCCTGTCCCTGTAGTTGAGTACTTTGAATAAGAATGGGCGCGGGCGGGCACCCGGTGGGGGTTCTGTGTTGGCACTCGGTGCACCCTCTCGACCACGAACTGAGGCGACAGCATGCCAGTTTGTAGCAGTTCTCTTAGCCAGCGCTTGGAATACTCCTCCGGGTTGCATCCTTCTTCCCCCTCCTGAAGCCCCACTACGCGGATATTGTTGTGGTGTGAGCGCCCTTCCGCATCCTCCACTTTGTCTTCCAGTGCGTGCATATGGTCTATGAGGTCTTGCAGGGCCGCGGTGTGCATTTGTGTGATGGGGTTCAACTGCGCGAGGGATTGTGCTTGCAGGCGTAACTTTTCCCCCAACTTATGGTGGTCAGCGTGCAGTAGGGTGAAATCGGAGGTGACTTTGTCAATCTTGGACTCCAGAGAGGAATGAGTCAGATCCTGTGTGGATCTGATCTTCTCCACCGCCGCCAGGACTGAGTCCAGCTTAGCGGCGAGTGCTGTGAGTTGCGCCTCTGCTGTCTTTCTGCCCTCCGCAGGTGCCATCTCCGAGTTGCCAGTGCATGCATTGGTTTGCTGCGTGTTCGTATGTAAGCGGCTCATTACTAACTGTTGTGCTGTCGGCATTCGCTGGAGAAATATGGTAGCCACGTGGGCCACGTGGGGTGTTGCGTCCCAGTCTTAGCCGCAATGGTCTGTGGGGTTGGGTCACACCGGCAGCAGTAGGCACTTGACAGCATGGACAGGCGTGAGCACCTCGCATTTGTCCCGCGTTGTGAACTACTTAACGCAGGGTGTACAGTTCCGCCAGGGCTTGTGGTGGTATCCCGCTTGTTACTTTCACACCGTACTTGCCCACAAATTTTCAGTCACTGGTGGCCCTCACTTTTCGGTTGCAGTGTGGACAGAGCCGTCTGAGGGGGTGTGAGACCAATGGAACTTCCCAGTGAGGCCTACCCCCACCTCCAGGGGTTTTCTGGCTTGAACGTCGCACCTGGGTGAAATACGCTGTGCCTGGGCTTATCTTGGGGGAGCTGTGTCCACAATGCATATCTGCAGCGTTTCAAAGACTGTTGCCCGCACCTCGCAGTCATGTCCTGGGCCCGATTAGGCCCCTGGACCCGACACTCCCCAGGACACTCTGGCCTGGTCACTAAGTGAGAGTGGGCGTGCTGCGTTTGGGCCTTCGGGGGGAGCTGCGCCCTCGGTGTACACCTGCGGCATCTTCGATTGCACTTTCCGCTCCCTGCGACCACGGCCTGGGCCCAATCCGACCCCCGAGCCCGGCGCGGGGCAGATCCACACCGCTCTTCTGCTTTACCTCGGGGCCTTTGTAGCCTGTCAGTGAGCTTATCGCCCCCCGCCTCCGCGTCCCGGCCCGGCAGATCTCACGCGCCACTGAGCGGGAGGGGAGAATAGATGAGGAGATGCCGCTCACCTCCATGCCAGTTGGGGTGCCTCGATCTTCAGCGGGGCAGGCGCGTTCCTGTGTGGTGCTTCTCGCACCTGCGGCTCCGCGTCGTGCCGTGGATCCACAGGTGTAGGGCTTTGGTCTCCTGCTGGCACAAGCTCGCCTGCCACACATGGGCTGCGGCCCCGTGCCACTCTCCTGCAGCGATCACCACATCAGGGTCTGGATGTGGGGTGGCACTTCCACGGTGGTTACCGGCTTGTGCTGCGCTCCTCACTCAGGCAACACCGCACCGTGGTTCCGCGTCGTCCGAGCTGTGCTCACTGCCTCTAATGGTCCGCCACCTGCTTTCGTGCTGCCTCCAGGACCAGAGGCAAGCGTTACTTCAGTAAACTTCACCTTTTCGGTAATTCGGAGCCACGGTCGGCGACTGCTTCTGTTCAACGGCACATTTTCGCCTCCGATGTGCTATGATGGCGTGAGATTGTAGATTTTAGCAGGATAATCGAGGGATTAATGACAGCGCTCTAGAAGCTTGCGTCCGCCATGTTGACTGGCTAGCCACGCCCCCGATTAATCTTCATGTATTCATGTATTTACTTAAGGGTATCCTGCATTTACTGTATAATGAACATGTATCTATCAGAATTGCATTTTACACTTATAACGTGACTTTCTATGTATCTATATTGAAATCTTAAGCTTTGCTAACTTTCCCAAAGGCCTTAAGCATTTGAGTTTTGCAATGTTTACCCTTTAACATGAATGTTTTCTTCTCTCTGCAGGTGCCTCATGCATTTTCTAATGATTGGAGAAAGGCACATTGTGTGAACAAGATAAGGAAGCATGATGGGAGCCGAGGATGATAACAAATAATGAGCAGAACGGAGGACTACTGTCTGTGTGGAATGAGGAGATCGAATCCAAGGTTACTACGAATATGTGGATCAAAGAAGAAGAATTATGAGTGTGTCTGCCAAAGAGTATCGTTTGAAAGTGGTCACTAATTGGACCTTTGATATGTCTTCTAGAAGGGTCTTTTGTGGGACAACTAGGGAATACTCTTTAGCATTGTTCAGATTCCTTTCAGACTAGGAGAGGTACAGACCTCTACATAATATTCTCATTGCGTGGCTTTATGCTTTATTACTCTCGCTTTAGAGAACTTCTACAGAAGTGCTTTTATGCTGACACCTTTCTATTTTAATATATCTGATCAGGGTTTCTCACCATCAGATTGTCTTTCTTATACTCCGTACAATTGCCACTGAAGTCCTCTTCTATTACCTCCTATTGAGGATAAACTTCATACTTCATTTTGGCTTTCCTTTGATAATTTTGTACTGGTATACTATGTTTTTGAGTATGATTTATATTACTTTAGCTTTGAATTTGTAATAAATCCATACTTGATCCTACTCTGAGCTTCACTGTGTGACTGAATGGGTTGGACTGTAATTGTGAATTGAAACTGAACCTAACTCATTTGTTCTTAAAGCACCCTCAAAAAGGTCCATTGCAGGGGGGTAAGAAAGGGGGCCTGACTCCTCTGCATTAGCAGCCTTAGCATCTTTATTCTGCTGGAACACTGTTGTGCTATTGCTTATGTAGGTTCATAATTTGATAGCTTCTTATTTCATCAGTATTTAAAAATAAATCAGATTAAAATGATATGTAATGCCTAGAAAGATAAATAATCCTTAATGCTATTGGATGAATTGGAAGAACCCTCATATGGAAAAATGCTAAACATTTGTTGGTGAGGGTGCTTTTAATATTGCATGCTATTTCCTGTTAAATAAATTGTGAAATATAGAACCTAATAAACAAAACTCTTTTGCACAACCACAACAAAAAGTTTTTTTGTGATATACAAAGCTCTTTTTGAGTCAAAAAGCATTTACAAAACTCAAAAGGTATTTAGTGACTAATTCCAAGTCACAATTAAAAGGGTGTTTGAAAGGGCCATCATCTCCTTAATGCAGTTAGCAACAACGTATCAATGGTTTGTGACCACAAGTGCAGCCCTAAAACCATTGATGGGATATCAATACCCCATTGAGATAGTGTCAGATTCGTGAAATGGATGCTGTTGCTTTAGTGCAGCTTCCTATTTCTGAATCGGGTTGGTGGCCTCGGGGTAGCAGACCGTGGTCAGGGGATACAGGCTGCTTTTTTAAAAACACTTACTTTTTATTTTAGGAATTTGAACATTGGAATGGAGGTCTGCTGGCTCTTTTAGGTTATCATCCTGTGTTCACAGTCAATTGCAGGTGAAATAACTACCTCCTAATTAACATTCATTAGACAAGTCGTTTTGGAGTCCCTAAGTAAATGTGGATTTTGCCACGTGACTTGTCAGTGCATAGATTACATCCTTTAATGACAGAAAGGTTGCAACAAATTGGTGCATATTTTGCACTAGATATTTGTGACCTGCTGGTACCCACTTTAGACCTCAAGCATGGTATATAGTGGTAATATGATGAAGAGAGGAAAAAAGGTTAGTGATTTTGTACAAAATTTGTTGGAATCTAAGATAGGTCCATTTTTTACACTGCAGGGTATAAATCTTGTTTCAGAATTGATTCATCCTTAATTGACGGTAATATGATAGAATAGCAGATCACGTCCTCCTAAGGCTGACAAACGTCATAAAATCTTATTGTCATTCACATCTTTAGAAACTAGGGGGCATATGTATAAGGAAATGGCACAGTATGGTGCTGAGGTAAATTTTGCAAACAATGCACTGTGCTGTTTCCAAAATGCAGGGATGCGCTGTATTTACAAGAATACGGCACACCCCTGTGTTTTCCCTAGCGCTGGTGCTAAAAAAAAGCTGCCAAGCACCAACACAGACACCCTTGCGCCATAGTGAAAGGGTGCCTGCGTGGCAGGGATGATTGTGAAGCTGTCACTTCCTGCATATAAACAATCAATTATGCCAATTTGCCAGTGGCATAAAAAAACTTAATCAGGAGCTCTCAGATCAGGGTACTGTGCTTAAGTGGCCTCTGGAGCTTGGGGGGCCCCCACACTGCAGGGGCTGTGGGGGCCTATGTTACGCCACTGCGATTTGCTACTTCTATGTGTGCTGCATTCTGTAGCACATATAGAAATAGCAAATCGCTATTATTTAATGATTGTTTTGTGCATGAAGGGATACCTTCATGCACAAAAACAATCAGTCAGTCAGTCATATTCACTTTATTTGGTTAATAAAAACCAAAAAGTAGACTACAGAGAATCTTATAAAAACATCAATGAAACATATACAAAATTCATTCGGGATAATCTTATACATCATAAAATATCAAGATAAAATCATCCATTTTTATATTCTGAAAAATGAATTTTATAAAACATTTATCTTACACATAAAAAACATTCCGATAAACGTTCATTTTAAAAGAGTTGTAGAAAAGCAAAAAATATATCATATCCTAATAGCCCTTCTTTTCCTTTTGCTAACCGCCGCAACTAAAAAGCTAGCAATGTTAAAACTTTCCCATGTTTTGTTCAGCATCTGTAAAAAAACTAACGTAGGCCTTACCTGGATAACGTTACTCTTTAAAATAGGTACTAAAATGCATTTGCAAATATAAAAATAGTGGTCGCAGAACATAGTAAAGTGCAAAGTGTCATGGGTAGAGAAATTATCACAGGAGCAGGGGCCCAAGTTTTTTTCCTTTCGCCACCCCTGAGGTTCTGCCAATAGAAGGTGCAGAAGATGTAATCTGAATCCTGTTAAAAGAAAGCAGTGGTAGGGCTTTGGTATTTCATTTAAATAGGGTTCTATCGCTGGGACTGTGTAGTGATGTGTAATGTTAAAGTGCTTTTGCTTTGTTTTACAGTGTTGAGACAGCTATTAATGTACATAGTGTACTCTATGATGTCACCTGTAGAATCCCTATGTTGCCTAGGAACCCGGTACCTCAGGTCAGTTGGTTCTTGCTGCTGAGCCTTGTGGAGCTTCTGAACTGGCTCCACGACCATGTAGCCCAATAAATACTTTCACGTATTCCCGCTGTTTCCGCCTCAATTACCACAAATTGATTGGCGACGATTCTGAGGACTACATGGTCACTATCACGAACCCTAGCGTGCCAGAAGAAGCTTTCCTTCACCCGACAAGAAACAAAGGAAGCTCATCGCTCGGAAGAAAACACCGCCTTTCTCCCTCTGTAGAAAACACCACCCTTCTGATCAACTGCTTGGTGTCTAGGATTTCGAACAAGTGCAATGCGACAAGACTACGTACTGGTAGGAAGTTTTTTTGTTTCCTTTTAGACCGTCCACTTTTTTAAAAAAACGCGCAAAGACTTCCCTCACATTCATCCCCGGCTCAGCATCAACCTATCTTCGCGCATTCAGGCGGACTTTCTCAATCAACTTCAAGTCTATTCACCTCTTCCTACCCCATTGCACTTGCATCATTCAAATTATTCAACGGCCACTTACTGCGTCCTTGTGAACGGGAGCCATTGTTCACCACGCTACCATTCTTGCGTAGATTCCTCCACGGCGAGTGTTCTCCCTCACAGCGTCAGCACACAGCGTCAGCGCCTGTAGTCACGTTACCCGGAATACTTCCTTGCGCTTCAGCTCCTCGTTCGTTTCTCTCTGCGGTGCGTTCCAGCCTCTGTTCCGCTGCGTGCTCAGTGTCATTGTTGTTACCCTGACAACTACTTGGCATCGCGGACACAGACACCGGATTACTGTCAACAAGACGTGCAACAGTAATCGTACTACGCACTCGTGTATCACGGTGATATACACACCTTCATTTAATCCAAACGTGGTTAATTTCAAATACTTCCTCTACCACAATTCCAACTCCTACAAAAACTGTCAGAAAGTTTGTACACGGATCTTAAGAAAGTCGTCTCTTCAATTTGATTTTACGTATGTGTGTCACACGGTGATACACACACCTGACTTGCAAGCTACTTTGGTTTATACACCACTCTCCATAATTGTTTGCTTAAATATTATTTCCTTAGATTTACATTTGCTGTTATGTGTACAATGCAGGCAGTTAACCCTCCTCCTTCATTCCTAGACACTCCAGGCGAACCTCCTGTTCGTTGGGAGATATGGTTCGACGCTTTCGAAACATACCTAGGCGCAATAGGAGCATCACGTTACACTGCTGATAGAAAAAAATGTCTCCTACTGCACTCTCTAGGGTTTGAAGGAAGATCTATATTCAAACACCTACCCGTTCTTACTCCTGAAGAAAGTGATGGTGTTGATGAATTTAGAGAAACCGTGTTGAAGTTAAAGAAAAGGTTCGATAAACAACCAAATCTTATGGTGTTGAGACACAAATTTTTCAAAAGGAAACAATTGGATGATGAAGATGTTGATTCATATATCTCCGCATTGAGGAGACTGGCTGCAGACTGCAAGTTTGAAAATTTCACGGACCAGCTCATAAGAGACCAGTTTGTTTGTCATTGCAAAGAGAAAAGCATTAGACAAAAACTTCTTAGCCTAAGTGATCCTTCGCTCGACGAAACTATGAAAATCGCCAAAAGTATCGAAATTTCGATGACGTCTCTCAAAGAACTTGAGGACAAAAGTAGTGATAGACTCAATGAGAGTGTTAATGCTATTAAGATTAATAAGTCGCAAATCAAACCTAAAAATGTCTTTAACAAAAGTAATGTGAAATCTGTTAAACCCGAGGGTATTAATCCTAATATGTGCATTAGGTGTGGGAATCCCACTCATGCAAAAGGTAGTAGATGTCCTGCCTTTTCTTTCACTTGCAACTACTGCAAAAAAGTTGGCCATTTTGCCAAGGTCTGCCTAAAGTTGAAAAACTCTAAGAAACCTATTGTGTGTGTTGTTGATTCAAATTCTGAAAGCGATTCTGAAGTTATTTCTGTCATTCAGGAAGAAGGTGATTTTACCTCACAGGAAAGAAACGCACACAACAGCGTCTCTTCTAGTGTTGTTGAAGGTGATCCTTCTAACTGCGTAGACCCCATTGCAGAGATTGGTATAGGTAATAAAACTCTTCATCTACTGGTAGATTCTGGTGCTCGCATCACAATGATAACGAAGAAATTGTTTGAAGAGACATGGGGAGATTCCATTGAACTGTCCCCTCCAGACCGATCGCCCGTATCTTATGAAGGACGAAAAATTGATCTTCTTGGATTTTTCGAAGATGAAATGTCTTTCAAAGGAAGACACATAAAGGGGAAAGTTTATGTAGCAGTCAAAGGTTTAAACATCCTTGGGTGGTTCCACCAGGGGTTATTTGGCATGATGTTGAAACCTGGGGCTCGTGAACAAGTATTAATAGTGGAGTGTCATGATGACATAAAACAAAATGACGCCAAATTAAAGTGGACATCCAAGTTTCCTTCAGTGTTTGGGGATCGTCTAGGTAAGATAAGTAGTTTCAAACACAAGATCGTGGTTAAACAAGGTGCTGTACCAGTGAAACACAAACTTAGGGGGTACCCTTTAGCGTCAGGTCCGATTTGGAGAAGGAGCTCAAAGAACTATGTGTTAAGGGAGTCATCGAGCCGGCAGAATCTTCTCTGTGGCTTTCTCCCTTGGTGGTAGCCCGAAAAAAAAATGGGCAACTCAGGGTCTGTGTCGACTTGAGGTCACTTAACAAGGAGATTTGGGTCGACTCTCACCCACTACCCAAGATATCTGATCTGTTTGCTGCCACCAAAGGAGCTAAATGCTTTAGCAAACTTGATCTTGCTAACGCATATCATCAAGTAGAACTCCATCCGGATTCCAAACACCTCACTGCATTTGTCTCTCCTTTAGGGACTTTCCAATACCGTCGGATGCCCTTTGGATTAGCCTCGGCGGCCTCCGTCTTCCAGAGAGTCATGAGCAATATCCTGAGCGATTTGGACTCCGTACTTGTGTTTCAGGATGATGTTCTTGTCTTTGGGGAAGACTCTTTCTCCCATGATCTTGTTCTTCAGAAAGTTTTATCACTATTCAAAGAGCATGGTATAGTGTTGAAGTCGGAGAAATGTGAATTTAATTGTGACAAAGTGGAATACCTAGGACATGTCGTGTCCCACGAAGGTGTCAGTCCCAGGCCTGGTTTATTGGAAGCCATCACGAATGCCCCTCCTCCATCTGACAAGACAGGTGTCAAGTCCCTGTTAGGGCTGTGTGAATATTATTCTAAATTCATTCCTGATTTTGCCACCATTGTTCGCCCTATAAGTGCCTTGTTAAAAAAAGGTGTGAACTTCGAATGGAGTGATGAGTGTGTTTTGTCCTTGGAGCGTGTGAGATCGTTATTGTCTAGTTGCAAAGCCCTTAAACCTTTTGATCCCAATCATGACTGTTGTATCACTGTCGATGCCAGCCAGGTTGGTCTAGGGGAATGTTAACCCAAAATGTTGAAGGTGTTGAGCAAACCATAGGTTTCGCCTCTAGAGTTTTGAGAGCAGCTGAACACCAATATTCTGTCATCGAAAAGGAGTTGCTGGCTTGTTGTTGGGCCATAGAAAAGTTCCGGCCATATGTGTGGGGTAAGCGGTTTTTACTTCTTACCGACCATAAACCCCTTGTGAATATTCTGGGTGACAACATGAGTAAGTGTTGCACACCCAGGATTCTCAGAATGGTCACTAGACTTCTGCAGTATCAGTTTGATGTCAGACATATTGCGGGAGGAAAGAATTTCAGGGCAGACTTCCTTTCCAGGTTTCCCGTTAGTTACAATGAACAAGACGACATCAAGTATAAAGATCTTGTTGACGAAGATTGCGAAGATTGTTTTGTTGCTACTCTCGATATACCTGAACTTAAAGTTGGTTCAGAAGATGAATGGAGATCTGCCTTTCTAACTGATTCCATTCTTGGTGATGTTTGTGATCTAGTTAAGAATGGTTGGCCACGTGAAAAGGTTCTCTCCCCATCATTACAACCTTTTTGCAAGATTGAAAGTGAGTTATCTTTGGAAGATGGTTTATTGATGAGAGGAGAGAAATTGGTCCCTCCTTCTTCTCTCAGGGCAAACATTTTGAAGAATGCTCACGCAGGGCATTTAGGCGCCACACTCACTAAACGTCGTATCCGTGATGCCTTTTGGTGGCCATCCATGGATACCGACATAGAGGACATGGTTCGAGAATGTTGTATTTGCAAGACTTCAGACAAGTCACTGAAAGTGTTCACTCCTCCTTTATCACCCATTGAATGTCCTGATCGACCATGGGTTAAAGTAGGGATTGATATTCAAGGGCCTTACGATGCTTTGTGTGGGCAGTATAAGTACATTCTTGTCCTCATGGATTATGCGTCTAAGTGGCCTGAGATAAAACTCGTCAAAGAAGCCAATGCCACAACTATCATTGATTTCCTCTCTGGAATATTTTTGAGGGAAGGGTTTCCGGAGACACTCGTGTCTGACAATGGTAAGCAATTTGTCAGCAGGGAATTTCAAATTTTTCTACAGTCCTCAAGTATCAAGCATGTTAAAAGCTCTCTCTATCATCCCCAGAGTAATGGTTTGGTGGAGAGAATGAACCGTGTTGTTGGTGACTGTGTCAAATGGGCCAGAGTGGGACATCACGATGTGGTACGCGCCCTGAATGATATGATTTGGTTTTACAGGACCACACCACATTCATCAACAAAAGTCGCACCTTTCGTTCTCATGAGAGGAAGAAAAGCCAATACTTTGTTTAAACCTGGCTGGATGTCGAGACTGATTAAACCTAACACCAATGTTGATAACCTCATGTCTATTGTCAAGGAAAATGTGTCGATAACACAGTCCAAACAGAGTAATTGGTTTGATTCCAAAAGGGGTGTCAAATTGTCGTATCTTAACGTTGGTGACTATGTCAAAATCAAGTCTCCTATTTATGCTAAGAAAGGGGAATGCAAATTTGGGAAGCCTGTTCGAGTTGTAAAGATTTTTGGGAATGCTGTTCAAGTCGAGGGAGGGCACTGGTGGAATTTGTCAAAGGTTTCTAAAGTTATTGAGCGCTCTGATCCCTCTAAGTCTCACAATCGTGATGAGGTGTCAGATGCTCATTCACTTTCTCAGAGAAAATGTGTTACTGCAGATTCGGTGGTTCAACAGGTTTCCGTGCCTACACGTTTTGTGAGAAGGAGTTCTAGACATCGTACTCTTCCTGCTCGTTTTCGATAATTGTTTCTTTCCTCTTGTTTTCTCTTTCTTTCCTTGTTTGTTTGTTTAGGAACAAGGGAAGGTATGTAGTGATGTGTAATGTTAAAGTGCTTTTGCTTTGTTTTACAGTGTTGAGACAGCTATTAATGTACATAGTGTACTCTATGATGTCACCTGTAGAATCCCTATGTTGCCTAGGAACCCGGTACCTCAGGTCAGTTGGTTCTTGCTGCTGAGCCTTGTGAGCTTCTGAACTGGCTCCACGACCATGTAGCCCAATAAATACTTTCACGTATTCCCGCTGTTTCCGCCTCAATTACTACAGACTGTTTTCAGAAGTACATGGGCTTGAACCGTTGGTTTAATTACCTGTCTGGCTTCTCTTTCAGTTTGCATCATGCATAAAAAATTTTTTTTAACCCACAGTAAGTCCTCTTTCACCAAATTTCTTTGTTAGATTCTTTACATAACCTAGCCAAGGAATACAACTTGCTCTGTCCAGGGATAAACAATCCCAGGCAACCTCACGATTCAGCTCAAGTTCTGGATTGGTCCAGATCATTATCCATCTCAAGATCAGGGCCGCTCCAATCATATCTGATACAAAACCAATACCTAATTCTTGGTGAATGATATAAGAAGGTATTGATTGCAGGACTGAAAGCAAATTTCTGAGGAACTTATTCTCCACTATTTGGAGTTCCTCAACCTCCTTATATCCCCAAACTTCAGACCCATAATTTCAGATTGCAGTACATTTGGCTCTGTATATGTTTAACATAGCTTGAATTGGCTTGGCCCCTACCCTGCGTTTTGGGTCTAAGGCCCATAATCATAGTGTGAGATTTCGAAAAATTAACACTAAGATTCAAAGATCTCATAAAATCTGCAAGGTACTTAGGTGACACTGGAGCCCAACCACTGTTTGCACTAATAAAAACTGCATTGTCTGCGTATAGTAGCGCAGGGATTAGCCGGTCCCCTGCTCAAGGGATATCCTTACAAGCTGTACACAAAGAGGAGTCTAGGTTATTAATATATAAAGTAAACAATAGGGGAGCTAGAATACATCCCTGTCTGTCTCCTCTCATGATACGAATATGCTGTGTGTGGTTGCCCCTTTGATTGTATCTCACTGTGGCAAACATATCCCTATGCAAATCAGATAAGAAATTAACTATGTTCGGGTCCATTCCCATTTTGAGTAGTAAAACACATAATTTGGATCTGTTTACTTGGTCAAAATAAGAGGACAGATCCATAAAGGCCAGATGTAGTGTCCCCTTCTTGGCAATAGTATATTTCCCAGCTATCAAAGGTAAGTTTAGCCACTGATCAGCAGTACCCCTGCCTTTTCTAAAACCATACTGCAGGTTTGATAGTACATTGCACTCTTCCAGCCAATCCATTAATTTGCTAAGGATCACTCTCCCCATTATTGTAACTGCTGAATCAATCAGCGATATAGGCCTATAACATCGTGGGTCTCCTCTCTGCCCCTTCTTAAAAACTGGTATGATAATAGATTGAGACCAAGACCTCGGCTGACCATACAGACAAGCCATATTAAAAATCTGTGTTAGTATTTTAGACCAAAGTGTCACATTTAATTTAAAATGATCGGCCGGAACACCATCCAGTTCTGGTGCTTTATTACTAGTAAGTTGTATTATTGCCTCACCTAATTCCTCTTCATTGAAAACCAGACTGTATATACCCACATCTGGAGGCAGGGGACATAGGGTTCCCTCAACGTCCTGCTCACCATATATGTGTTTAAAATGACTAAACCACTGATCCTCGGGGATATTACATTCCAGTGCGCAGTTACTGGAACCAGAAAAAAAAGGTTTTTTGACAATGTCCCAAAATCTAGCACTATTCTTAATAACATCTACAGACAATAAGTCATTTATTTATTATTTGCAAAGTTTTATATAGCGATGGCTAGACCCGGAGGTATCAGAGCGCTTTACATTATGATCAGCAAGTTACAGATTACATGATTACTTCAGTTACAGATTCCAAGTATAGACATAGGAGAAAGATAGAGGGAAGGAAACATAACGGGGAGGCGAGGCGAGGAAAACAATGTCAGATATCCGGCTGGGTAGGTGACGGCCGAGGGGGTGTCATTCCAGGCTTCTTGTTTAATCTCTGCTTTACATTTTTCTAAAGCATGCCTATATGTTTTCCTTAATACACCTATTAGAGCTATATCTTGGGACACTTACTTTAAAGCAAAAAGCAGCTTTTGGTGGGCCTCAGTACATTTATGATCGAACCACCTCTCCCCTCCTTCCTTGATTTTCCTCATTGGTTATGTGAGAGAGCTCTAGCCAACTGTTTGCAAATTCTTTCAAAAGCTGTGAGGGTTTCTACCCCTAAACTCGTGCTATCTAGGAAGAGTCCAATTCATGCCTTGAGGTTTCAAATAAATCATTTAGAAAGTGTTCCGGGACTACCTTGCTCCATTGGAGCACAAAGACAATCATTAATGGCGTTTTACTCTTTCTATGTGTGCTGCAGAATGCAGCTCACATAGAAAAATTAAAAACAAGGATAAATAAAGGCATTTCTCCTTGTTGTGCCAATCTAACGCCTGCTTTTGCATGGCATTCATTTTTGACACTGCCTCAGATTTACAGATCCTTGTACATCTGTGGCAGCGTCAAAAAGCAATGGGTGTTGTGGTGGAACGCCCAGAGCAACACCCATTGCATGCCGCTTGAATGCAGATAACTGCGTAAAAGGGTACCATATTTACAAAGAGGTGTTAAGCCACAAAAAGTGGTTTAACGCCACTTTGTAAATATGGAGCAGGTCATTGCGCCACCTGAAAGTCAGTAAAAGTGACAATCCCCGTGTACATAGGCCCATAAATTCTGAAATTTTAGTGAACAAAACTTAAGATCAAAAAGTTTAGAAGATGTCATCCACTACAACATTCAAAATGTATCCAAAATCTCTTCAGTTTGGAAAAACTTTAATTTTCATAGCGTAGGTGCATCGACCTTTGTTATTCCTTGATGTCCAATGAACTCATTGCAGAATTTTTCAAATATTGCTAGACCATCATCGGAAACAAAAGCAGAGTAGAGGAACCACATGTTGACTGATATATTCAATGATTAGAGGTATGGTATGGTCTATTTGAATCCATGCAGCATAAAAAAGCCCTAGAGCAAGCATTAACATGCACATATTCGTGACTATGGTAAATAATTGCAACATATGGTCTATAGTACCTTCACGATTTCCGCAAGAAAACAACTCAAGAAAAACGTTATTTCCATACATTGCATGAAAGCAACGCTATTTCAAAAGTGGCTGTGTGCATAATAAATCTGCCTCCATATGTCTGCCAAATAAGTCGTATATGACAGTATTTTCCACTCATCTTTCTCAGTTCTTCCAATACTGTCTCTTTAATTAGAATTATTTTCCATTTCAAAGACAGTGAATCACTTTTGACTTGTGCTATCATACTTTAATTAGACAACAAAAATGAACACAAACAAGAATTATGTCATTATGTTTGTCAGTTTTTGCAGTGAAAGTCATCTTCGTTATTTTATTTCGCAGCTCGTCTCACTGGAGATGTCGGATATGAAAAGAAGGACATTTTAGAGACTCCATATTTTGCTATGTAAGTTAAAAAGAAACAAGCTTGTCCTGACAGCGCGCAGTAACAAAAGGCAGTTTTTTGACATTGCTATTTTTGCTGTCACATTCCACATGTTAAAATACATAATGTTCAAATGCTGAAAGTGCAAAAAAAAAAACTGAAAAGCTATAAACAAGGTCGAATATAGTGCAAAGCATTTCTTAAGGGCTGTATAAAAATGTTTGTGACACATAAGAAGCGCATCGAAATCCTATGTTCAATAATCAGATACAAATCAGGCTATAATAACTTTTATTTGCAAATGTTGAATGCATTTTCTAAATTCTATATATATATATATAACATTTAGACATTGTGATCTGTAATAGAGCAATCGTAAACTAGAAACTTTCAAAACATGAATTTTGAAAAATACATTATTTTTCCTACTTTACAAAGGGGCCTAGTCTGTTCCTGGCCACAGGATAAAGGTAGCAATCTTCATTGCTTTACCTACCCTATATGGGGGCATATTATCAAGCCAGTTATCGCGGCGTTAGCGGCACTTTCGTGCCGCTAACACGTTTTTTTTTATCGCCCTATTACCAAGATGTCGCTAACAAGCGTTAGCGACAGCTTTCCGGCGATAGCTATCGCTTTTGCTATTGCTGTGCATGGCAGCGATAGTTTCCGCTAATGATATGCTAACTAGGTGTTCCCTCTCAAAATTTCCTGAAAAAAGTCGCTAACACACCATCGCACTATTAGCGATGATGTTCCAGACCCGCTAAGGCCCCTTAGCAGCAGGGAAATAAGACCTGAATAAAACAGGTCTAAAAATGTTAAAGATGGTGATAAATGGAGGCATATAAGGGAGTCTAGCCCAGACCCACACCTGAAGACCCACAGACGCCATGGAGGTACTAATCATTCAGCTTGGAGTCCCACGAAGGCAACAACCACCACCGCCACTGCCACCTCCCCCAGGACCACCACCAAGGCTGCGCCAAAGATGACAGCGGGCCCTGCGCAGATGTCTCAGCCTCGCAAACCTGACGCCAGAGGATGTCATTGCCCACTACAGGCTCAAAAGGACATCCATCCAACACATCCTGAACCTGATAGCCCACAGGCTGACGCCACAAACACAGCAGAGAACCAACATCCCTCCGCAGACAAAGCTGCTGGCTATGCGGCATATGTTGGCCTCTGGGACCTTTCAACCAACAACGGCCAGAGTTGGAGGAGTCTCACAGGCAGCCTTTTCAATCTTCCTCCCAACTGTCTTGGATGGCATACTCAGCCTGATACCCCAGCACCTCCACTTCCCCAACACTGTGCAGGAACAGATTGAGACCAAGCAAGGATTCTACGCCATAGTTGGATTCCCACAGGTGTTGGGCGCAATTGACTGCACACATGTCCTATTTGTGCCCCCTGCGGACAGTGCACACATATACCGCAACAGAAAGCACACCCATTCCATGAATGTGCAGGCAATAGTGGACCACCGGGGACTGTTCACCAATGTCATAGCCAAGTTTCCAGGGAGTGTGCATGATTCCTACATCTTCCGACAGTCCATCATAAACCACCGCTTCCAGGATGGCGCATATGGAAATGCAGTGCTAGTCGGTAAGTACTAACGTGACCCACCACATGCCTCAACTTCACAGAGATGCAAATCAGAAGTGTGAGAATGTACATGTCTCAATCACACATACATGTCAATCAACATGCCCACATACCAGACACAACAACACCAAGAACTGTGGGAACTGTGGCTAGATATGTAGACAAACCATCCTCAAATGCTTAGCCCCTGGGCCACCCATAAGCAAATGTGGTGAGAGGTGGGAACCGTGTATGTGCGATGGAGGCACACGATCCATAATGAAAGTAGGAACACAAGGCCCAGTGTGTAGTGTTGTGCTGGACAGTCGGGAGTAAGCTGACCGCCGACATGCCCATGTTGGCATATAGCGTGTTACTGTAGCCCCGCCTGATGGCAATGACTGTGTGGGTCACTGTTACACCCGACAATGGGGGGATCCATTTGAATGTTGCATGGAGGATGCAGAGGCTGGCGAAGCAGCTGCAGGCCACTGCGTACACCTGTAGGTACATGGAGATGGAGGAGTCAAATATGGGGCCTAGGTACCTAGATGTGGGGTGGGGGCATCCGAAGGCGTTGGACCACCAGGTGATGCCACATGCTGATTGTTCTGTTACAAGGATGAGGAATCATGTTTCCCCTGCTCATAGCATGCCCCAGCTGTTGATCATCCATGTTGCAACTCTCAGCAATCCTACCTGGAAGAGCAGTTTGGTGTGTGGGCGTATTGTTGATGGTGAATATGAGCATTCTGTACGTGTTGGTGGTGCTGTTTACTGGTATCTCAAAGCTTGCACCAGCTCCACTCCATGTGTCAGCAGATGCATCTGCCAACTCAGAGGTTGGTGCAGACTGAGGTGGCATTCATTGCCTGCCGTATGTTGCAGTTGCATAGCGGGACAAGGGTGCATGCACAGTTTGAGATACATGTTTGGAAAATGTGGACTTGCGCAATTGTTGATGACTGCAGTGTTGTGGTTGTTGCAGTTGATGGTGGTGTGTAGCATCTCCTCGGTGAATGATCTACACCAACTTTGTGAGGGCCTGCATGTAGTCAACGGTGGCTTGGAGTACATCAACAAGGTGGTGCATGCGTAAGTGGTCAACACATGTGCGTTTAGTGGGGCCGATGAACTGGACGAAGTCTACACATGCAAAGAAGTCGTCAAAGGTGTGCCCTTCCTGTGGATCAGTGTGGTGGAGATCTGGGACAGTCTGATGTCAGCTAACATTTCCCAGACTCAAATGAATCTTGAGTAGCCATGGCATGTGAGTTGGAGGCTACACTCCCGAATGAGTACGTAGTCCACGGAGTGGACAGTGTTGCGTCTGATGATGCTGATGGTGTGGGTGAAGTGTTCCTGCCTGCAATGGGCCCTGCATGCGAGGGGGCTGATGACTGTTGATATGTGTTCGCTCGGGACAGGAAACAGCATGTGTTGTGCATCGGGGCAGGTCTGGCAGCAGCAACAGCAGCACAACTGAACGTGAACCGTGTCTGGTGTGGCCCATTGCCATTTCAACGTTCACATGGCATTGACTGTGAGGAGGGGGGATGAGTGCCATCGCTAGATGGTAGACGAGCCAGTCATGCAATGCGCAGCGCACACAATTGATGAGGCGTGGGGGAGGGAGTATCAACAGTGAGTCAATTTAATTTGCAGTGATGCTTGTAATCAGTCATAAGCAACACATGGCTAACATGAAATCCAACACAACACAAATGACACACCACAAAACCATCTACACCAACAACACAGCCGGCCCAACCAATAATGTAAACATCTCGCTTTCACTTGTTACAGGTGACCAAGGATATGCACTATGCCCGTGGATGATGACACCCCTCCCAAACCCCACCACCCAGGCCCAGAGGCAGTATAATGCGGCCCACAGACGCACCCAGTCCATTGTGGAGCGCACATTTGGCGTGCTAAAGTCACGTTTCCGTTGCCTGGACATCACAGGTGGCAGACTGCTGAACAGCCCTGAAATGGTCAACAAAATCATCCTTGCATGTTGTGTATTGCACAATATATGTGTGCGCACCAATGCTCCATGGATTCAAGTGCCTGCTGCACCGGACGATGACCAGGATGATGATGAAGATGAGGCAGGTGGCGCACACCCCACAGTAAATGCAGCAGGAACTGCCCGAAGGGACCGAATAATAAACAATTTCTTCAACTGAGCACGTCACATTGTGACAGTCCCCCTCCAATGTATCTCATAGCAAAATGACCGCAATCACGGTGTGTGCCAATAAAAAAACATACACACATACCCTGACTGCATGTTACTGTCCAGCATGGGTGCATCACTCTGAAAAGGGTGCGTTGCACAATACGTGCAAAGAAAATAACAAAACTTAATTCATGCTGGGAATGTCTCCTCAGTACAGAGATGCTTTTCAGTGTGTCAAATGTGTAAGACTAGAGTCTTCATGGTGCAAATTGTGCTACCCAATCCAAAATTGTTGCCTGTCCTTTGTGTAAATCAGTCAATATAGGTTGTCGTCTGGGAATAAATGCACAATTGTAGTCTGTTGTCAGCGGTCAATAATTTATTGGAGTGTGTACGTTGTGTAAAACAATGAAACTGTGGGCGTGCAATGGGGTAAGAGATGCAAATTTGGGCGTGCAATGGGGTAAAATCTGAAAATCGTGCGTGCAATGGGGTAAAATATGAAAATAGGGCGTGCAATGGGGTAAAATATGATAATCGTGCGTGCAATGGGGTAAAATATGAAAATAGGGCGTGCAATGGGGTAAAATATGAAAATAGGGCGCGCAATGGGGTAAAATATGAAAAATGGGCGTGCAATGGGGTAAAATATGAAAATAGGGCGTGCAATGGGGTAAAATATGAAAAATGGGCGTGCAATGGGGTAAAATATGAAAATAGGGCGTGCAATGGGGTAAAATATGAACATAGGGCGTGCAATGGGGTAAAATATGAAAAATGGGTGTGCAATGGGGTAAAATATGAAAATAGGGCGTGCAATGGGGTAAAACCTGCTTTTCTGTGTGTCAGAAGCAATTGGCTTGGAAGCCACGACCACCTCCAGATCAACAAGCCCCACAACAAGTATGTGGACCACTAACTTGACGCAGCAGACGGACCACCAGCACCCCTGAGACAACAACCAGAATGCCATCTCCAAATGGACACCAGGCACGGTTGAAGACACCTCCTCCGCTAGGAAAGGCATCCACCCGGGGGCCCACACAGACCCCTGGCCCCCTCACATCTACCACAGAGCCACATCTGCCATCGCACACGAACCACTATGCAACATCAACATCACCTTCAACACATGCACATACACAGACAACTTGAAGCGTGCCAAAAGTCATGCCCCTACGCCTTGTGACCCCCACGGGTGAATGGCACACTTAAAAAATCCATGATTGATTGATGGTACTGTTGTTAGATATGCAATTATGGTGTGACCTGTGTTGAATGTTGCAAGTTAGTGTGTCATGTGTTGTGAAACATCATTTGCATGTTGTCATTTGAGTGCCAACCAACCTCAACATGTTGTTACAGGGCTCTGACATTAAATTTGCAACAAGACTGTACATCAGTGTATTGATTTGCTCTTAGCGTGCAGATCTGGCCGCTAACACGAAAAAGCAATATTTTTTTCATCCGCCCGATGTTAAAATACATTGCGCGACAATTTTTGCCATTATAAAGTCTACTCATGTGACTATTTGCGTGCAGTTTTCGCTGCTTACTCAAAAACGGGCCGCAAAGAGACAGGAAGTGATGTCTGCATGCTTCCTATCTACTGGAGTAGTGTTCTGCACTTCCAGTTTCTCTTTTGAGCACATTGCTGGTGATTGTAGAGAGTGCTGGAGGTTTTTGGTGGTGTGTGCTGCAGTTTAGTGATTTTGAGAGTGTTGCTGTGTCCTGTGTCCTGTGTATAGTGTCTGTGAAGTGTTGTGTACTCATTAATTGTGTTTTACTGTCTCCTGTCCTCAATTTTGTCGGGTGTCTGTCTTGGGGTAGTGCAGTTAAATTGTTGTTGGGGATATTTTAGAGGCCTCTTTTTTTTCTGGCTGTGGGCTCACAGGTGTGTAGGGAGATGCCGGGTGTGGGCAGGGAGGGCAGGATGTCCAAGGTGACATTGGGGGGGTTCCTGTGGCTCACAAAATTCCACCTGCCACTGATGTTGGAGAGGGGAGGCCATATCCTGCAAGGGTACAATGTGTCTGTGCGGAAGATCAGGTGGGAGCATGTGTGGGTGCATATGTCACGGTTCTTCGGAGTGGACCGCAATGTGTGCCAGTGGAAGCACCGATGGCAGGACATGCTTGCACGTGAGGCAGACCTTTTGGACTACGTGGGAGTCATGACAGGCCTACAGGGTGGTAAGTACAAACTCCACATTTATTTCTGTGGACTGTAAGGAATGAAAATTACGACGTGTGTGACACTGCTGACAAAGTGAGAAATGGTTGCAGATTTAGATGGGAGACGAAAGCGTCTGCGAATATTGTTGGCACATCCGAGACACAACGCAGCATCACATTGACAAGCATATGTTGCAAGTCTGTGTCACCCACTGAGCTGGACCAACACTTAGCACTGTACTGCCATAGCTGGCACACCTGCGCAAAATGTGCTTGCAGGCAGACGATTGTGTGTGTACGGCATGGGTGACTGTACATTAACTAACCATGGAATTTTCCACATGAGCTGTGTGCTGGCCAAAAGGTAGTGACAAAATGCTGTCCTCATGATTTGTGTTACGTCAGCTATGCTGCCCTGTGAACATAGTTGGTGTGTGAAAAACTTTGGTTTAGGTACAAATGGTCTAAGGAAAGTGGACATCCCCAGATTGTCATACACCAACAACCTCTGTGTGACTGCTTTGTGCAATCTGCAGCTACTCAATTGTACAAAGTGCATGTAGAACATCAGGAAGCATGTAGTAATGTTGCCTAGTGGATGACTCACACTACGATTATGGGCATGTCAGCTAGCATTACAGTCTTGTCTGTCCAAAATCAGCTGTCACAGGTCTGGTGTGAATGGCAGTCAAAGTTGACCCAATCATGTAGTCGACATGAAACACCACACTACAGTTACATAGCATTTGCTGTCATGGTGATGATTGGTATGAGGTATACGACACATATGAATTGAAGTCTAATACCAACACATATTTCTTTCCTTGTCTCACAGATGGACGACCGCCAATCACACAGGGGGACATTGACACCTTCGAGGACCCACACGCCACAGGTGAGTTGGAACATAATTGACTAGCATGTTGCATTGGCATGTATGTCTGGGTCAAATGATCACCGTTGCAGTATGAAGTATGGCTGCGTATCACGTCTAACTTGCCTACAGTGTGATGATGTATAGTGGAAGTCAGCAGTGTGCACTGATCGGTAAGTGACTCTGGACAAATGCATTGGTCTCACAGTTGTGACTTGGCCCATCCCCAGTCAGTGACAGACATTGAAAGTGAGGTGCATATCATCAAGCCCATATCGCAAAGTCAACGTAACTGTCATCAAAGTTGTGTTGTTAATAGGGGCCTAGCATCATAATCTGAGCAGCGTTGAAACATTCCACGTTTATTAATGCTTACTTGTCAATGAGGTACACTGTCACCCTGTGTTGAGTGTGAACGGGGCGTGCATTGGGGGTTGTGTTCGGCGTTCCACGGCAACACCCATTGTATCAGAGGCTGCCCCTGATGTCCATGTGCGGCATTCATAGTTGGCAGCGCACAACTTACCAATAGTTACATCCCGGTTGTATTCTGGCCATATGAGCAGGAATGCTTTTTGATCAACATGTTTGCTTTGTACATGTGTGCTGCCTTGTGCAGCACACATGGAAAAAGCAAAATGCCATGTTTTGACATGTAGAGGAAGGTGTCCATACCTGTACATGAACAAACTGTAGATAAACAAGCCATTTTCTAAGTTCCATGTGTGCTGCACGACGCTGCACACATGATAGTTACGAAATGGCATTTTTGGATTGTTCATGTGCCAGGAGTAAGTCCTCCCTACACATGAACAAACATCCCTGCTCACAGAAACACTTGCACTGTGGTGCAAGATTGCCTGTGTTGGCGCAGTCGTGATGAACCGCACACATGTGCTGGGGGACACACATGCCTGCACATCGGCATTGTACCTATCATGCAGCCCTGTGTCACTGGAGAGGATGAGGGTGGTGCTACACACAGGGGGGTAATGCTTTCCTCCTCCGATTGCTTGTACATGTCACCCTCTGCCCGTGTATGTAATGGCAAAATCTTTTGGCACTTCAGCCAAATTTCTCAGTGACAGTGCATGTACCATGCCATGCACTGTCATGTCAGTCTCCCCAGCATGTAGTCACTGATCCATGCTTCAACATGTCGTTGTCCAGGTCACTTGCTGACTTCACATAGTTACGCTGTAGTGTATGCTCCCATGTTGAAGTGAACTTGTATTACAGATGTGTATGGAGGATATTGAAATTGGCTAAGGGACTCTACTTTGCCTTTGTGTATGTTTTACAGACAACATGACGCCTGGCCAAATACATGCCTTCCAGGTGTGGAAGGACCATTACTGACATGTGAAGAAGGTTGCGAAGGGGTACCGCAACATGTCCAAGAGGTACCATGAGGAACGTAAGAAGAGCACATGGAAGGCGGTGCCTGAGCATGCCCAGGATGTCACACAGCCCCCCCCAGGCCCCTCAGGCGTCAGTGGTGTGTCCCAGCCGGGACAGGTTGCACATCCCCCTACGGCACCCCCCCACCCCAAGACACTGTCCCACCTGCAACTGGGGATCAAGTGGTCACGTTCACATTGCGGGACAGGAGGCTGCTTCAGGACATTGTGGTTTCGCTGGCAGAGCTCAGGAGTGAGTTGTCTGATGTCAACAGATGAGTGGCGGGCATACACCAACACTTGGGACTGCCATGATGGGTGGACCTGTTGGACCCCATCCCCTCTTCTCCCTTCCCCCAATGTTTGACATCTTTTATTATGTAGTGTTAGGTTAGTTATTTATTTGTTAGGTAGTGTAGTTTTAGTGTAGATTTTATTTAGTGTTAGCTTGTTAGGTAGATATAAGATTTTAATTAGTCATCCGTATTTGGGGATAAGTTTCCTTTTCCTTTGGGTTGGGGGTTGATGTGTTTTTTCTTCATAAAAAAATATAAAAATAAAACTTACAAAAAAATATATCTTTGTGTAGGTTACATGTTTAGTTAGTTTATGTATAGCTTAGATGTCTTTGTCCTGTCTCGTGGTGTGCCTTAAGGGTGGGAGGGGGTTGATGTCTATGATGTGTTGTTGCATGTCTAGGATTAGTTAGGGTAGATAGTTTAGGTAAGTAAGATTGTTTTATAGTTAGTTTAGATTTTAGTAGTAGTTATAGTGATAAGTGTTAGTTTAGGTCACTTGCAAATCTATACTGTTCTAATAAAAATTTGATACTTTGGATTTCTGCTTGCACTTATGTCAGGGATGAGGTTGTGGAGTGTGTCTCATTCCATTGTATGTAACTTTTGCCATCACTGGACTATCCATTTGAATCGCTAAGTCTGCTCATGACATGTAAGTTTGCAGGATGTATTGTGTCAGGATACCTTAGATGTGAGCACATTGAACTTGCATTGATGACAGGGTGTCAATTTGGATTGACGCCCTAGTCTAGGGACAGTCGTCTGTGACGTTCTACATCTTCTGTGTGACTCACGGATTTGGACAGCACATTGTTGCCCATTTTGCACATAACCTAGTAAGATGGCATGGCAAGAGAATACAGTTAGCTACTGTTATCCATCATGGAGATGGATGTATGCGCCATGTTCCACAGATTCCGTCACACACCTGCATGTCAGATGCTCCTGCCGCAGAGTCTATCTACATTGCACAGACCTAGCCACACTTGCTGCGTAGTGCCAGTGTGTCCGCTTCCTTTGCAAGATATGTTCTGGTTCATGTACGCTCACTATCCAGACCATGCATGATTTGTTAGAAATCTGTGTGCATTGTGTACAGGACATGGCACAGCAGTGTTCCTGATTTACCAAAGTAATCTGAGAGTAAGTGATAACTTCACATTTTACATTACTCACAAATGTATTTTGGGAGTAGTGCATTTTGCTTTACAGAGTTGACATCTCCTAAATGCCTTTCGTGACTCACTGGACTAGTCAAGTTCATATTTTGTCACAGCTAACGTTTGGGGGGTGGCACACTGTTCTGCTGCACACAAGGGAAAAATGTTGCATTGCTCCCTGTAGTGACAGTGTCATGGAGACTTGTCCCAGCTGTTACTTATGCCATTGGCTCATGTTGATGACGCCCTTGAAATGTTGTCCGTGCATATGACTATATGCTGAGTGCAGTGTCACACACATCCCTACACACATAGCCCGATACTCTCGCAGTGGAAACAGCATGAGAGGGGGCATATTTTAGGTTACATCGTTTGTCGACAGGGAGGGGCTGACTGACGGCTTGCACTTTGGGCTGAGCCCCTATTTGCCAATCTGCTTCACTGAGGCAGACATTGTGGTTCCGTATGTGTATGGTGGACATGTGCCCTTCTGTGTCTTCATCAATGTGAATATGCTGTTCAGTATTTTGGGATGTGACATGCAATGTGCACCATCACAACAGGCTTTGTCCACCACGTAGTGTGTGAGTAGATATGCCAAGAGATATTTGTTTACAAGTGTTAAGGAGGACACAACTCATGGCCTGCAACAGACTAGGACATTTTAGCACACATGCCTTTTCATGAAAGGACGTGGGGCTAGGTTGGTATATTGCTAGATGGTTGTTTTGGAGCAATGGGGGCACCGCTAGTTCACACATACACCGTCATCTCACTGCCTATCTGTCACAGGTAAAACAGGTACATTGCTCGTTTTTCCCTTGGTGTACCTTCTGGGTGAATCAGTGTCCTAACACTTTTTACATACTCCTATACTTGATTGGTCAAGAACCACACACATCTGTGTGAGTTAAATAATTTTATTGACATTCAGAGGATGAAGACTGGACCAGTGCTTGACCATACATGCCCACATTGCATGGATGCCCATTGGAGGGCCAGACTGAGTCATTTTGTGGTAACAGGTCCAAGGGAAGAGGCATAGTTCAGTCCGCAGGCTGATTGCAGTGGCATTGGCAAGAAAGAAGTGATATGGCAGTCCATATGGAGGTCCAAGGTGATTGTTGGTGGACAGTGGAAGACAGTGCAAGATGATTTTCCGTGGAATGATACTAAGCCCGGCACCAAGGAGGAAACTGGCCTTTTGGCGCAGATGGATGCTACCGCTTCCTCCTTTGCAATAATGCACTTTCATCCTCCTCTTCGTCCTCTGATGTGTCATGTACCTCACATGTGGGTGGTGGTATGGTGGGTGCAGCACTATGAGGCACTGACACATCAGGTGGCGGAGCTGAGGATGTGGAGGCAGCAGCAGCATTCATCTGCGCCAGACCTTGTGGCAGCAATGAAGTGATGAGCAGGTGCAGGGCATGATGGATCCCAACAACCTCGCGCTGGTGTGCGGCCCTGGCAGCCATATCTTGTGCCTGCATCCGCTCCATGCGCTCCATTATCCGACAGATGTTGGCCAAATCCTGGCCGACATTGCTGGAGCCACTCTGAGCAGACAGTTGTTGTTGTCTCAGAATCATGACTCCAGCAATGTCAGCCATGGACCGTTGGAGGGCATCGAGCGGCTGTGGGTGTCTGTGATCTTCTGCATGTGGTCCCGGATGGGACTCAGACACCCACGTATGGCCTCAAGTTTGTCCGCCAGGCGCTCGAACCCCACCCGCACCTGTTCCGCCATCTCCCGCTGGACCTCTAGCACACGGCCAGGTTTGGGTCCTCGAGGTCTGGGGAGGCAGCTTTGGTGGGAGGTGCTTGCTGCTGGTTGGTTTGTGCAGGAGGTGGGGTTGCCGCAATCCTGCTGGGTTGCCCTGCTCCTGGAGGTGGGGTGCTGAAGGAGTCTAGCAGGTGTTGCAGTGCTTCCTGATCGATGGTGGGGTATTCCTCCTCGTCATCAGTGAAGGTTGGGCCAGTCTGCTGTCCAGGAGGTGCAGTCTCTCCCTCTGCAATGTGATAGGGGAGATACAGTTTAACAGTGTTTGTCATGTACAATCATGCATTGGATGAGTTTACAAGCAGACAGCAGGACAGTGTCCATTCATACTGTTTTTGAGGAGATGCCTATTTGTTGCAGGATAGTGATGATTTTGAGGAAATAGCGGATGTGATGTAGTTGTACATTGTCATCTCACAGTTTCCAGCTATGACAAATGTTATTGTACAATATCTACATACAAGCGTCACAAGTTGTGTCCTCTGTTCATTTGTGTGAGTAATGCAATTTCTCCCACATAGTAGTCAATGTTGATGGGCTCAGATTTGTCTGTGTGTGCACTGCATTGTGTGCTGGTGGCACCTGCAGCTTTGGTTTAGCTGCCTATTATACCTTTCAGGTAGTGAGCATTTGAGTTCTGTGCATTTACAATGCTGTGCTGAGGCAAACTGGGTGGGATATGGGTCTTGGTCAGAGTTGTGAGAGTTGTGCATTGTTTGACTTCAAATGTCTTGTTTACGTCGGGGGTTGTATGTACACGAGGATGTGTCAGGGTGTGACTTGCTTGTTTAAGGATGTTGTCCACACTCAGCTACCTCAGTGAGGTGGCCTGAACCATGTTCATAGGTTGGGCCTGCAGGCATGCTATTCATCATGAACTGTCACTTGCCTTGTCCATGTGGCTCACGGACACGCAGCATTGCAGTGTACTGCACATGTGCATGTGTTTTGTGCAAGTATGGTTATGTGTGAGTAGGGCACCCTTTAGGCACATTGGCAATGAGAGCTTACTTGCTGTTTCAACATGTGCTGCACTATGTAGTACACATGGACATCCATGTTGCTTTGTCTATTGTAATTTGTCTGGTGTGCATGTCGTCCTTCATTTTTTTTATTGCATGCATTGCTGAGTGCCCTCCGTTTGGCTGACCTATTGTGAGTATGGTTCGGCGTGAGTTTCGATTGTTGTTGCTGTCTGAACATACAGGGGCATGTTACCAAGGAAGTGGCAGGGAGAGGCGTTAGCCATCTTGTCTTCACGGCTCTCACCACCACTTTGGTAACGCCAGGCTCAGACATGTTATCAAGGATATGGTGCAGCCTGGTGTTTCCCCCTGCAATGGAAGTGAATTACACAGCTTAGCGCCAGCGCAGGCTCCCTTGCACCATAGTGCAAGGGTGTCTGCGAGCAGGGAGGTTTGTTTATGTGTAGGAAGTAGTTGCTTCCTGCACATGGACAAAGCTAAGACGGCATTTTCTAACTTTTATGTGTGCTGCTTCGTGCAGCACACATGGAAGTTACAAAATGGCATTTTTAAGTACAGTTTGTTCATGTACAGGAAGGGACACCTTCCTGTACATGAACATACCATGAAATTTGGCTTTTCACATGTGGCCTGCACAAGGCAGCACACATGAAACAAGCAAAAACAAGGTGATTTAATGCATTTCTCCTAGTTTTGCAACCTTAGGCCCAGGATTTCTCTGGTGTTCAGATCAGCACTGCCACCTATTCTCGCCTAACTTGATAATGGATGGCAGCGTCGACTTCAATGGGTGTTGTGGTGGGACGCCCACCACAACACCCACTGCATGCCCCCTTTCACACAAAGTTTAGCATGTAAGGGGCCCTATTCTCAAGGCAGCATAAAGCCTCTTAACGTGGCTTTAAGCCACATTGAGTGACTTAACGCTGCCTTGATCATGGTGCGCTGACCCTATCACCACCCCAACATCAAAAATGAGTGACGTTGTGGTGGCGATAGGGGCTTGGTAATATGCCCCATAGTGTCAACACCCATTACCCTCAAGGTTGACCCCACGTGTGGTGTGTAAGTGGTCAGTTTTCTGATGTATGTGCATTTCATGATGCCTATTTATGGTGCTCAGGCCTGGTCACCGTCACCCTCACAAGATATGCAAATGTGCGGGTGATGTGTGTTTGTATATGTGCCACGCAGCTGCTGCCATGGATGATACCTGCTGTCCTGATTCTGTTATTCAATGCCTGGGTTGGCATGTGGGTGATGACTACCTGACTGCATATTTGTTCACTGACACAGTTGACTTACCAAACCGTTAATTTGAATGGCACATGATGGTGTGATGGGCAACTCACATCAGGATTGATGTGGAATGCTGTATTTTGTGTGGCAGATGTGTACACTTGGGGGGGTGGGAGTGCAATTTTGCATAGGGGTTGAGGGTGCCATTTAGCCGGTTGACATGATTTGTTTGAAATTAGCTATCCTTGCTTGTTGTCATACTTTGGCAGTGAGACAGCTTTACAGGCACATTGTGGTTCAGCGAGTATGTCGCACAGACAAGGCATGCAGTACATATTGGTGTGATACATTCATGTTCTGCATTGTTCACGTACTGTGTGGTTGTTGGCACTTCCCCCTGCTCATTGTATTCCATCGCCCTTTGAGTGAAGTGTGCTGTTTGTGTGCATTTTTGGAGGTGCAACCTTTATCCAGCAGTCTACATGGTCAATTCGTTGTGACATTGCATGTGTGTGTGGTATGCAGACTCACTAGATGTTTCCCCACTTGGTGTACACCAGACTGCATCTCATGAACAGGCAAGGGGGCACATTGCATGGTAATGCAGGTGATGTCAGATTTTCCCCCTTGCCACATCACCACGCACATGCAATTGCCTGCCCATGGTCACATCTCACTCTGAGGCCAAAATGCGGATGAACTGTGCATGTGACTGGTCATATGGATGATAAGGCATGCCACCACCAATGTCAGCACACCTGCAGCATTGTGCACATGTGTTTGAGTGGTGTGCAGGAATATGCATGTGCATATAGGTGGACTTTGTTGCGCATACACAACCTTGCACACTACTCAGGCACATGTGCACAATGCTGCAGGTGTGCTGACATTGGTGGTGGCATGCCTTATCGTGCACATGACCAGTCACATTCACTGCTGATCATGTCCCGTATACCCCTGTCCATGGTGGCATGGGGACATATCACCCTTCTCATACAACACATTGCACGACACACATTGGCCGGCACAGAGACTTTTAAATGTGCACAGAAAAGGAAGCCCAACATAGTCCAAGGTTAACGTCAGTCCACTCCATAAGTGCCCCCTCAAATGACAAAGTGGCACATCAAATTGACATGTGGCAGGGTGGCAAAATGGCCCCCTTGCGACATCACCACACACATACAAATTGCCAGCACAAGGACACATCTCACTCCAACGCCAAAATGCAGATGAACTGTGAATATGACTGGTCATGTGCACGATAAGGCATGCCACCACCAATGTCAGCACAGCTGCAGCATTGTGCACATGTGTCTGTGTTGTGTGCAAGGTTGTGTATGCGCAGTAAAGTCTACCTATTTGCACATGCACATTCCTGAAGACTACTCAGTCACATGTGCAGGATGCTGCAGGTGTGCTGACATTGGTGGTGGCATGCCTTATCGTGCACATGACCAGTCACATTCACAGTGCATCCGCATTTTGGCGTTGGAGTGAAATGTGTCCTTGTGCAGGCAATTTGTATGTGCGTGGTGATGTGGCAAGGGGGCCATTTTGCCACCCTGCCGCATGTCAAGTTGCTGTGCCACTTTGCCATTTGAGGGGGCACTTATGAAGTGGTCTGACGTTGACCTTGAACTATTTTGGGCTTCCTTTTCTGTGCACATTTAAAGGTCTGTATGCCGGCCAATGTGTGTCGTGCAATGTGTTGTTTGAGAAGGGTGATATGTCCCTATGCCACCATGGACAGGGGTATCCGGGACATGATCCCCAGTACATGTGGGTATGCACTTCAATTAATTTTATTGTACATGAATGCCACTGGGCCCATCCACCCCCTTCACCCCTGTCACTGGTTGATGCTCACCCTGGTGTTGTTGTGTCTGTTCACATTCAGCACTATCCTGGCCCTAACTCCAACCACCGTCTCCTCACTGATGACTCAGGACACCTGCTCCTCCAACTCATCCAGCTCCTCCTGTGGCGCTGGACTCCCACCTCCAGTCTGCCTCGCTGCTCTCACGTTGGCTGCTAGTTTCTCCTTGGTTTTGCGCTTGGTATCATGCCAGCGCTTCTTGCAGTCGTCCACTGTCCTCCTCTCTCCAACGGCATTCACCTTGGACACAATGTCCTCCCATATTTCTTTTTTCTTGCCAATGTCACTGTGGAGGTGACAAACAGTTCTTGTTGGTGTTCAGTCACCTCCGCAATCAGGACCTGGTTTTCCTGCAGGCTGAACTTAGGATTCCTCTTCCTCTTGGCCTTCGCATGGGTCTCTGGCTGGTCCTCCTGGGTATTTGTGGGCATGTTTGTGGCCTCTGCACTGGTCCCAGCTTCTTCCATTGCTCCTCTGGTATTTTCCAATTTTTTTTTCTTTTTTTTTTCTGCTTGGCGGGCCTTTTATAGTGTATTTTCCCACTGAACGCGTAAAATGCAGGCCTGGTGCCAATAAGCGATAGGATTCTGTCGCTGATTGGCCCATTGCCACTTTTTTCACGTTGGCGTGCGGTTTTTTATCGCCGTCACGCTAAATCTATCGCCGTCCATTTCCGCCGGAAAAGGTAGCTATCGCCTGTTAGTGGCGTGTTGTTAATACGCCGCTAACACGGCGATAATTTCCCGCGGTAGACAGCGATAAAAAAGTCACACTAATGGTGGTTAGCGATAATTATCGCCACTTCTTGATAATATCCCCCATAGTCTATTGCTTCAAGTTCAATCTGTGTTCCAGCAGTGTAAAATAAGTGTATATGTGTGTTTGTATACTTGGATGACAACGTATGATTTCATTTCTTTTTTTACTAGCATCAGCCTTTTATTAAAAAATAGTAAGAACACCTGAAAGTAAGAAATGCTTTTACAGCCCAAACATCAGTCAGTACCAAATCGCCATATGCCTTCCAATACTTTTTCTTATTTTTTATATAAAGCTGGCCATGTGTTTCCCAAGACGGCTTCTTAATCTTTTACTGGTGGGGTTCTTCTTGTGGGACTTAATCTACCTCCCCACATTTCTCGACCGTTTTTTTTTTATCTGGAGGGTTCAGTGTAGATTTGAAGGTATTATTCATTTTTTTCTGAAATCGGACCTTTTGGCTCATCATTTTTGTCTTCCTTCTCATCCTTGGTTCATTCTCCTCTTTGCCTATAGGTGAAGAAGACGTGTCTTTTGCAGCTTTGAAAGGAGGAACGTAATAATTTTAAGCATCAGCTACAAATAGCTTTATCTGACTTTCGGCAAATACCTACTGTGATTAGTACAATACAATAGTGTGGGCTTTAAGTAAGAAAGACCCTTACTCGTGACTGATTGGATTTCTTGTCTTTTTACATCCTTGGGTCTTATTTGATGTCTTTTCTCCCATATTTCAGTTTCTTCCGTCCAGGATCATTATTTGTCTCGCATGTTTTTGATTCGATAGCATTTACTCTTCCTCTGCTCGTTTCACACTTTGCATTGCAGTCCAGTCTAGGAAATATTTTCTCTTCTTCTTTGTGTCTCCATGCTCATTCGTCTTTCCCATCATCCAACTCTCTTTCTTACCTTCACTTTTCACCACCCAATGACTGCTTGCCACCAGGCCCCTCTAAGCCCTCTCGCACTTTGAGCGCATCCTGTTGTTGCCTTATTAGCGGGAGGCCATCTAAAAATGTTTTTTTAATCGTTCCAAGATGGCTGACTGTGCCATCTATCAATACAAACATGCATTGTTAAAGCAAGGGCTTTTTAATGCTTGTTTTTCAGGGTAATGACTCCCCCTGAAAGCAGGTTACTTTTAGGAACACAGCGCAAATTCGTATATGTTACCAGTGGCGGCCGGTAAGTTTTGGAGGTAGGGGGCCGGATGGGACACACTCACATGCACACATACACACAAAACTTAAAGCAGTGTATTCACACCGGAGGCACAACTAGAGACAAATTTCGGTGGGGGGGGGGCTACTAAAAATTCTGGTGGGGGGGGCTAATTCTTCCAGCAATAGGCAGAGTGGAGATGAAGGGGTGAAAAAAACAACACAGCCTCGTTAACACGTTAATGGTCTTTTAAAGACCTGTGAAGTACTCGGGTGCGGCTACGATAAGCTCAAAAACTGTCTGTGTGTGTGCCCAGGAAGCTGTCTCAGCCCGGGCTGACACACACGACGGGGGGGCTGAAGCCCTTCGAGCCCTATGGGCATTGCGTGCCTGATTCACACACACGCACACAAACACATTCATTCACAATACTCTTCACCAAACATTCATACTTACACGCACGCACACAAACACATCCATTCACAACACTCTTTACCAAATATTCATACTTGCACGCACGCACACAAACACATCCATTCACAACACTTCACCAAACATTCATACATACACGCACGCACCAAAACTAAAACAAACACTTACCTACAGCCAGCTCTGCCTCGGAGGTTCCAGAAGGCTTGGTACTGCTGGCTTCCCTCATTGGCTGACCTATGGTCAGCCAATGAGGGAAGGCAGCAGTACCAACGTCATCACAGAGTGGGATGGGGTCAGTGAGACTGCTGAACCCACCCCACTCTGTGATGAAGTGTCACTTATTGACACTCAAGCCTGGGCGCTTCAGGGCTTAACACTGAAGCACCCAGGTGCGAGGCAATCAGTGAGGACACCCCTCGTCACTTAGGGGAGGGCCTCAGGAACCTTTGCTGAGCTGAGAACCTCACGCCCACAGGAGCTGTGACTTTCTCAGCCCAGCAAAGTTCAGCTCAGGTAGCCAGGAGCCTGCGCTAAATGTGCATGTCTGGCTCCTGGCCGCTTGAACTGAAAGTGAACAGTGTCTGTCGGGCTGACCTTTGTGCAGCCTGACAGACACTGTTCATGAGGGGCGAAAGATGGAGGGGCGTGGCCCCTCAGCCCCAATGGACCAGCCGCTCCTGAGTTACAATTCCAATAATCATTCTCTCATATTTTGTATGACATAATCAAAGCCTTTATCAATTTAGCTCACTCACTTTAATACATGTTTCATACCAAACGTGGTGAAAGTGTGAACTACTTATTAGTCAGCGTCTTTGTTTATCAATGCAAAATACACTTCTATCTCAAAATGCATTGTGCATACGCTTATTACAGGAGAAAAAGAAATGCATTTAGGAAACATAATATGTAAAATGTTAACATTGATTATTGGACTGTTCCTCAGGTTAGATTAGGTGTGCTCTGTTACTAAAGCTATAGAAGCCAATCTTTAGAGGCTGCTTCTCAATTTGGCTGTTTTTTTCTCTGTGTTTGTCTCATTTAAATCACTTCTCAGCTGCTGCTTCCTTCCCCACCTTTTCCTCTATTCAGCTCCACTGTACTCCCACAACCTGTTCTTCTTCCCTGCCCTGATTCCCTCCTCTCACCTTGAGCGAGTCACTGAGAGAGCATGTGTTTGTGCCCCTGCTGACATTAAGGTCATTTTGAAAATATGGATGATACTCATCCTCAGTTTAGACTCATTGGGCTCAGCTGCTAAAGATGCAGAAAGCAGGGCCATTTTAGGAGCTGCAGATTGATTTCTATGTACCTTTTATCTTGAGTGTGTATTGTTTTCCTCCCCCAGGGGTGTTCTTTCCCCTTTTCTGCTTCTGAGTCCTCCCCCACCTTTCACTCTCACTGGGCTCTTTAATACCCTTGGTTTCCAGTGGTCCTCCTCTCAGCCATCATCTCCCTTTCTCATCTCCAGTTTCCTTCTTTTTTAGCTCATGGAGATGCCCTGAGAGAGCAGGTTTTTTTGCCAATACTGACCTTGAGGCCATTTGGAAAAGTTGGGCTGTCAGGCTAGCAACCTCGGAAGCACTTCATGTTTCACCTTCACGTATGAAGGGTGCCAGTCGTGCTAGAGTCCGAGCCATGCCCTGTCTTGCGCTCACCAGACTGGCGTGTTTCTCCCTTTTGCAGCCTTATGGAGCTTAAGAGGGGCTTGAGGCATGAATTGCTGCTTAAAATTGTGGCCTCCTTTTGCCTAGCAGTAGTAGGTGAAATCAAAGCCTTTTAAAGATTGTGTGATGTATGCTAGGTTAACTTGTATTGCTGTAGGCAGTACTCCTGCTTTTTAGTGTGACAACTGCTCATGTCACCAACTCCTTTTTCACCGCTGTGGCATAGTTTTGCTCACTTGACAGCATCACTGCCTTGCACAAGTTGACTTATGCATTACTGTCCCTTCACTGATTCCTCAATTCTTTTGCCATCCACAGCTCCCACTGTCCCACTAGCGATGGTTGTGCTCTGTAGTTGCCTATATGGTTCAGCCCGCCTACCCCTAAATCAAACTGTACCCATTATAACACAGACCATCTGAGTAGACTGCTGCCCCATGCATAATTTGAGCCGGTGGTTTCAGCTGCTCGGGACACTTAATTGTCAACACCTGAACTTCTGAGAGCTGCCAAATGGTGGCACTGTGTATTTAATTGGAGATAAGCAGAACAACAGCCGCCCAAGCCATTCTTATAGCTTTGGGGACCTGGAATAGTCTGAACTGTCACACTTGTGACAAGTGATGGTTAGTACTTGTGCTGGTACTGTCATTGGCAACGCTGGCAATGGCAATGTGTGGTGCAAGCTGCAGTGGCCTCCTGACGAGGGTCCTGGCACTTATTTTTTGACAAATTAAGCACTGTCACTGCATCTTGCATAACAGAAATGAAAGAAACATCTTCCCTCAAGGCATAGTGTGCTATCGGACCGAAAGTGTGCTCAGGCATCACACAAAACCATATAAAGACGGAAGACCTAAAAAATGCTATAATAAAATATTATACAATATTAGCTCTGTGGCAATACATAGGTCAAGAATGTTAGAATTAATTACTTAAATAGTAAATTTAACAAATTGGTCAGGATGAAACAAATATCTTGCTTGGAATGGATATCATAGAGCATGAGGGCACTAAAAAGTATTACTTGTTAAGGACATATCTACATTGTAGATGTTAATCTGTCGACAGAGATATACTAGAGTAGGTAGTCATCCAGTTTGCACCTGTTGTTGTTATAGATGTTCATTTAGTGCAATTTTGAAGTGCCTTGTGCTACTTTGAGGTCTGACTAACATATGCAAAGTGTTCCAATGGAATTACAGTAACAGTGGAGAGGTGTGGTGCAGCGGCCAGGGCAGCTGACTTCGGAGCACAGGGTTCACGGTTCAATTCCCGGCTCCGGCGGCAGCTCAGCTCAGCACCATGTGACTCTGGGCAATAGCTCACTTAATTTCCACGACGGCCCCCAGCGCCTTGAGACCTGTAAGGGTGAGTAGCTGCGCTAAATAAAAACGGACTTACTTTTTAGCTAAAAGGCTTGAAAATTGGCACAGTAATTTAGGTGACGTTGGAAGGTTGTGATTAGCTGGTTTACCATTATGTAGTGGAGAGTAGCATAATACAGTATTGACAAGACAGATGAGGATGAAACTGTTTATTGTTTGTTACACCTATATTATGAGTTTATTTATTCTGGTTAGTCATTTAGTTATTCTTGTGGCAAAACTGGAGATGGGGGTGCCTGGGAAGATTAAATACATTTGGTTTTAAAAGTTCAGAACCCCGAGTAGGGGAGTTCAGTAGCATTAAGGGAGGTTAACCAGAAGACTATTGCATTAGTCCAGACTGGGCTGGTGAGTGATTTGGCCATGTCAAAAAGGCTAATGAGCAGATTTGTCATTTGATAAATGTTTGAAAGCATGCTGCTGAAGCTGTGTTTGTGATTACACCTTTCACATTAATAAATGGAGTAAAGAGAACAGAAATATCCTTAGGTGATTATGCGAATTTCAGTGAATCATTGGGAAAAGATAATGAATTGGAGAGGGAGTTAGGTGAAGAGGAGGAGGGAAAGAATAGTACTTTTGTTTTGTCCAAATTTAGCATACATCAAAACTGCAGTACAACCTAGTTATGGATAGTTGATTTTCAGAGATACTTAGAGGTCAGGTGTAAACTTTGAAAAGAAGAAGAAAATATGGGTATCGTCAGCACAGAGGTGATATGAGAAGCCAAAGGAGGAAGTGATATCCCCAAGAGATGTGGTTTATGGAAAGAAAAGAAGAGAACCAAAGACTGCTCCCTCTGGATAATTATATATAGCACTTGTCTAAGAAAGGCATTATCAAAGATCATAGATGGGTTTTGTGGTCCGAATATTGGTTTGACACTGTTCAATCAATTAATCAAACAGGATTTATAGAGTGCGGTGAGTTGGGCTGACAGGAACACTGCTGCTGCACTCTTGTTACAGGGGGCCGGTTTTGCAGCAGTAGGGACGAATTTGCAGCACGGCTGCATTACCGGCCACTAGTAACAAAAACGGCCCCACCAGTCCAAAAATGGCCCTCACCCTTCTGGCTCACCGGAGAAATGCCCGGTGCCCTCTACAGCCAGCCCGGCCCTGATGATTAGAAGTGATTTGAATTGGTTGTTTAACAGGAAATGAGTGAAGCGAAAATAGTAGGGTGCAGTGGTACCTGCTACAAATACCTGAATTGCATTAAAGTGAGTAATCTAAGTGATTTGGTAACCTCATTTCCTTGTAGTGTTCAGGACAGGTCTCTTTATAAGAACATTTTAAAAATATTAAGTCTAAACGGTTTATTTTGTGAGAAAATGTCCACATAAAGGAATATTTCAGTACTTACATGGTGGGCCAGACAAGCCTTTCCCTTTCCTGGGTATCTGGGGTTTACCCTTCCTAAGACAATTTTGAAAAATTATTTTCAAAAATGTATTTTTCAGCAGAATTTCCCTAGCTCTTATATAGCAGTTAAAAAATTCTGGGTATGCAATTTTGCACGACTTGTCAATTTTAAAAATGGATATAGGAGAGCATTTCACCATTCCACTTTCTTTCAGCTTCTTACCCACCGCTTTGAAGTAGATTCTCAGTCATATGCTTCTGACTGAGAATCTACTTTAGAGAGGCAGAATACAAAAATCAAAAGTTATGCACATTTCCCAATCAAAGTCCATAGACAGCAGACCTAGACAAACCTTACAAAATTAAACAGCAGTACTAACACTCATTTTGTAAAGGCCTTGCATGATAATAATGTTGACCAATTTTATTATTCTTACATACGCAGGCCTCAGAAAGCAGCAATGATGGATCAGTGACATAATATTGATCCATACAATATCCAAACACAAAAAACTCAGGAAATTAAATATTGATCAAAAAATATTTACTTGTTATACTTTAGTTAACTTGTAAAATCACAAATAACAAGAACAAAAATATAGTTGTTAAAAGTATCGATTTTTAACTATATTGAAAACAAACATATCGGATTCAAAAATATCATTGCCTTTAAACAAAAATATAACATGTCAAAAAACATTTATAACAATATCACCCAAATAATTAAAAATCACTAATAAATATATAAAAAAACACTTAACATAAAACAATTACTTAAAATAAAACAAAAGCATTTTTTAACATAGTTAAATTAAACAAAAATATATTAACAAATTAACATTTAAAGTGAAACTTTTAATTTTTTTCTCCAACAGAAAATAAAGCACCTGTTCCACATAAGAACACCCCCAATGGAAAACCTGCAAAATCATGAGAAACCTCTTTACACAACATCCATGTAATTATTCAAAATATGAGTGATTGCATAATATTAAATGTAAACAATAAATATTTTTTTTTTTTAATATTCTATATATATATATACTCTCATACTACTTTCAGATACAATGGGTCTGATTACGATGTCGGGTGGACTCACGTCCACCCGACACTGTTGCGGTTTGTAAACCGCCCAACCTTAGGTCAGCGGTTCTGACCGGAGTATTTGGATTTGGAAGGCCCGCAGCACAAGCTCCATTGAAAAATGGATATTTTCAAACATCCCTGCACCTCATGTTTAGGGGGGCACCAAAGTTGCTCCCCAGGCCCCAGAGCAAAGGGCCAGGAAGGAAGGGGGCCCCCAATGTCAATTTCCGACAGCCTTTCCATGTCGGAAAGGCCGACATGGAATGGCTGTTGTAAACCGACAACATAATCCCGGTGGCGGAGCCGCCATCATTAAGGGATTATGAAGTATTTCTGATGCACCGACAGGCTCCTTGAGTCCATCAAAAAGCATCAGACAGTCCCTCCACCTGCTGCCTCCGACTGCACACATTGTAATGTGTCGGTCAGACTGCAGCAGCAGGTGGTGGTCTGATGCCATCGTAATTGGCGCCTCTGACAGAGGATGCAAAGTATTTCACTTAACAGCCTTTTCTTTTGAGGTTTGTACCTTCCACCCGGAAGAGGAAATGCAGCACATGCACAGTGAGGAGTGAGGAGGAGCCGAGGCAAACCATGGGGCTGCAGAGAAGCACATCTTTCTGCCAGCCACTGGTGATGACTGGGGGGCTCCCTCACTGAGGTCGATCGCTTGTTCAAGCAAAGTGGAGGCTAAGGTGCAGAGTGGCGGTTGTGGCCAGAGCGTTGTTAGAGCTAACACGTGCTCTCCGTGCTCCCCTGCTGTTGGCAGTCCCGGCCAACAGAAAGCTACGGTGGAGACAGAGTGGAGCACGGACGCCTGGTAAGGACCACAGAGGGGGCTTGAGTGTGAGGCAGGCAGTGTGTTTAGGTCCTGCTGCTCTTTGGTAGAGCCCTGGGCCCACGGAAGTGGCCCAACCAGGTTTGGGTGTGGCTTGCGGCCCGGATGTGCTCCCCTGCCCCCCAGTCGCTCAAGCCTCTGATGGCCTCCGGGGACATAAGTTGTGTCGCCAAAATTTTAAGGAGCCTAAACAACCAGTTTGCAGGGGTTCCTTACTTGGCCGCCAGCAACTGTGAGTGATTTATTTGGCCAAAAGTCACTGCAAGTGATGCACATACTTCAATACCATTAGTACTTGAACCATCGTTAGTCATTGACTGAGCATTTGACATTTAACTATCACCTATGCTCAGCGCCCTTTTTGCCTGCTTACCTATTCATCTGCCACTGGTTGCCTGCCTGCCTGTCTGCCTGCTAAGAATTTCTTCGGGCTGGTGAACTTGACGGTCGTTATCTTCTCTCCATTTCGATACTTTGCAGAAAGGAAAGCAGTTACTAAATTACATGGACTATTCCGTACAGCCAAGAAAATGCATCAACAGAAACTATAAACTGGGAATGCACTAAATATTATTCTAATGCATGCTATTGGAGGGCAACTACGAAAGATGATGCTGTAATTCATGTAAGAGAGAACATTTATTCCCAAAGGTAACAGAAATAGAAGTAAGAGAGATACTGAAGAATTTAAGAGAACCAAGCATTAGCTTTCAGGAACCCACAAGCCAAATCCTTAAAGTTATACTAACTAAAACCCCAGATCACATAACAGGCCCACTGCCACCTATCCCACTTTAAAACATTTAATTTCACAAACTAAAAGAGGCACCAGCGATACCCCACTTGCTCAGAAGATACCAGGGCATACACATACTTGAACATGTTGGGTCTTTTACGAGTTTGGTTGTCTGCCAACCGCCGCCCCAGCGGTGGCAGTCCAATGGTGGTGAGTCATCCACCGTATTAGGAGTTGGGCAGATTGGCTTTGCGAAGACCACGGATGGATCACCGGCACTGTCAGCACACTGCTGACCGCCGGGGTCGCAGTCGGGGGAAGGCACCCTCCATTCGGCGGTACACAGGTGCTACACCACCATCTGTATTATGAGTTGACTTCCCGATGAGCCGACTGCGGCATCAGACCGCCTCCTAAAGGTCGGCGGGAACGACGGATTTAGGGTGCATACTCACCCCTTTCAAGTTCTTCCTAGCAGATTTCGACGCGGATCCCTTTCTACAGGTACCCCTACACAGGAGCATCTTCACCCTGAGGAATGCGACGCTTTCTTCGGCGATATACAGGTGAATCCTTTTCATACTATATACCCATTTCCAGGGCTGCACACATATGGGCTGAACCCCGGTAATGAGTATATGCTATTTACCCACAGATATCATGCATATGTGTGCAGTCGACAGATATGCAGTCGGAATGTACACACAGGCATCAATATATCTGAAAATACATTGCCCACCACCGCAAGAACACCACCAGCCCCTCTGAAAACTCGTAATATGGCAGTCAGAAGACCACAGGCGCAGCGGTCTCTTAGCAGTCACATATGCGGTCCTTTCTTATACAAGACAACCTAAATAGAAAAAAATGTATCATATTATTCTCTACGGCAGATAACTTACTAAAACTGAAACAATGTGAAAAATTGTTAGTGGATGGGAGCTTCAAAATGTGTCTCAACCAATTCATTCAGATATACACCATATATGGTGAATATCAAAACACAAAGATGCCTTTTGTATGTGCTCCACTACCAAATAAACAAAGCAGCATTTACTACAAGCTCCTTAACCATATAAAACACAAAACAAATAATTACTACTCCCAAAAATAATCATAGACTTTAAGCAAGCCATGATTCAAACTATTCTAAACATTTACCCTCACACAGCCATACAAGGCTGTTACTATCATTTCAAAAGTATATGGAGGCAACTCCAACAATCTGCACTAAGGCCTTCCGTCCCCCCGACACCGTCTAGGTCCTGGCCTTGACAGACCTCCAGTCTCGGTCCCGACTGGCTCATTACAATGCGACCGAACACTTTTTGGTTGGAGCTCATGGTACAGCCATAAACTGGCCGTAACACAAGCTCCCATTGAGAAAAGGGAGGTGCAGTTCATCCCTGCACCCCATGTCAGGCACCTTGAGGTGCCTGCCACAGGGTGCAGGGATCAACATGAAGGCACCATAGGTGCCCTCTTGGCCCCCAACCGGAGGCCGCAAGCACAAGGGGGACCTGCTGTGGGCCTCGAAGCACGCTTTCCAACATGTCGGACAGGTCGGCATGGGAACCATGCCATAAACCATGCATCGTAATCTCAAGGGCAGAAAGGCCCACCCTTGAGATTACTGGCTGGCTTCTGACTGGCGGAAGGGTTCCTAGAGCCCATCGGAAGCCAGCTAGAATGACTGTCCGGTTTACTTTCTGACCGCCTAGATCATAATTAGGCAGTTTGGAAGTAAACCGGGGGCCCATTATGGTGCGACTCTGAAGGCTCCGACCGTTGGTCGGAACCGTAACGGCCCGCATCGTAATCAGCCCCTAAGTGTATAATATTCTACAAACAGCCAATTTGCCTTTGAAATCAAACAAATGATAGAACTAGCTTATGTCCCTGTCACAGAATTAGCCAACCACTACAACATACTAATAGCCCTTTCTAACAACAAAATAAAGACAAACCTAGCTCCATAATGGACTTTCTAGAAGATCCTGGGTTTGGGAAACTGCATCGCTCAGGACATAGATGCCAAGCATAATTACAAATACAATGGTGGAATGTCTATGACAGCACCTTGGCACAGGAAGCAAAAACAAACAACGCAGTGGAAGCATGGCACAATGCCTTCCAGTCCACATTAGGCATAACCCAACCTACACTGTGCAAATTTATAGAAGCATTACAAAAAGAGCAAAGCTACTAATAACTAAGATTGGAGAAATCTCTTAGCCAAATTCACCCTAAACATTGCAAACAAACCGAAAGAATGTACGGTATGCTATAAGTAAAACTCTTCATAAATAATACAGGAGCAGTTACTTAGAAATGACAGTGAATAGAATATTATAAAGCAAATAGTAACCTATACAAGTCCTCAAAAACTCTGACAATTTCTTAATCAACATACCAAACCTTGTATTGTTAAAATATTAAATATAATACTTTATGCCATTAGTCAAAAAATTAATTAAAATTCCAGTTTTGGTAAGGACAGGTATAATGAAACTATATATACATTTTTTAAATAAAATGTTATTGTCACCAATAAAAAAAGTTTTAAAAAACTCAATATATCACCAAAAATTGAAAGATAATGTCCAAACAGCCCATAAAAAAAATGCAAAAATGAAATGAATCCAATATTAATCTCTGGAAGCAATCAAAAGTGTGTAGGAACCATAAAACAAGTGTTTCTAAGACAAAATGGTTCCAAAAAAGGAAATGACATTAAAAAGCAATGGTTTATGATGAACCAAAAATTGATTGTGGACAAAAAGTTTAAAAAAACGCTCCCACAAAACACATTACACTCCGAAAAGTACATATACATAACAGTTAATCATCAGAATATAAGAAATGTAACTGAATTTAACATAATATAGCACCACATTAATAAAATAGTGAACAAAAACACAAGACTGCAAACTAATGAAATACACACTAATAAATCTACTAGCAGGTAGCAGTAAGAAAAATAGCCGCTAAATGAAAGTTAAAAAAAATACTATCTTCCCATAGAAATGAATGGTAAAATTGTAGCTATAGTGAATACATGTATGAAGACATGTTTAAAAATGTTAAATATGTCACACCTGTCAAAAATGTTCTGACAAAAAGTGAAAAATGTATAAAGTATACATTCAATATTACTATAAAATATATACAAGTATTTAATATATACATATAATCACATGTGATTGTTATTTAATAAAAAACAAAACTTTTTTTTTTTTTTACTTACCTTTATAAAACCATGTTTTTTCAGATATATATATCATTACAAATGTCAAAATATACAAAAAATAAACTTGAAAACAGATATTAAATGAGAAAAATGAGCGATGTCTTTGTTATACAAAACAATGTAATTAATATTAAAGTAAAAATTACACATGTTCAACTATATTGTATTGTATTACTAATGAACAACAATACTAATAAAAGAACGCAATTTTTTTACTATGTACGAATAAAAATAAAATTAAAGATTTCAGATTAAAATATAAAATTAAATAATCACACTCCCTCCAACATAAATAATTTCTAAAAAAAAAAATGCTAACAACTATAGGGGTTACATTTATTATTATCACTCCAATCTAAACCAATATGGGGGAAGGCTTTGGACACTAAAGTGGTAGCATTTACTATTGCCACTCCAATCTAATCCAAATTAGGGAAGATATTACACACTAAAGGGGTGACATTTATCATTCTCACTCCAATCTAAACCAATTTGGGCAAAGTATTGGACACTAAAGGGGTGACATTTACTATTGCCACTTCAATCTAAACCAATTTGGGAAAGGTGTTGGACACTAAAGGGGTGACGTCCTGCTATTTCCACTACAATCCAAACATATTGGAGGAAGGTATTGGACACTAAAGGGATAGAATTTACTATCCCCACACCAATCTAAACCAATTTGAGGAAGGTGTTGAACACTAAAAGGGAAGAATTTACTATTCCCACTCCAATCTAACCCAATTTGAGGTAGGGATTGACACTAAAGGGGTGACATTTACTGTTCCCATTCCAATGCAGCAATGTTGGGTGACGTTGTTGGACACTAAAGGGGTGACACTTACTATTCCCACTCCAATGTGTAATAATTTAAGGAAGGTATTGAATACTAGAGGGGTGACATTTGCCATTCCCCCTCTAATCTTAACCAATTAGGGTAAGGCATTGGACACTAAAGGGTGACATGTACTATTCCCACTCCATTCCAGCCATAATGGGGGAAGGGGTTGGACATTAAAGGGATTTTATTTACTATTCCTACCAATTGAGGAATGTGTTGGACACTAAGGGCCTGATTACCACTTTTGCCATGTGGTGTGGGGTCCTCCCCTCTGCTGCATCCCAAAGCCATGGCCGGGCCGCCCGCCAGATTAGGAAGTTCCTCCTGCCTGGCTGATTTTTTCTTTGACATTCCCACTGCGGTGCCTGGAAAATGGAAACTGTAATGGGAATGCCAAAAACAGTTCCTGCATGGAATGGACTGCTAAGTCCATTCCGTGCAGGAACTGGGGTGCATGCATACAGGGGGGCACATGTTGTGCCCCCCTGCATGCATCCCTATGTGGAGGAAGCACAGTAGGCCATGCAGGGCTACCTTTGTATCCTCTCCACCACGGTGTTCATGGAGTAGGAACCTGCATGACACCACCGGCATGCAGGCAACTCGTAATATGCTTCACGGGACCGCAGCAGTCCTACCGAGTATATTGCGGCCTCCTGACTGATGCAACACCGCCAGGGAAAGGTGGTTCAATTGTGCCTCCAGTGGGGCAATGTCAAATCAACTGCCCTAATTGTAATAGGCTAGTCGGGAGACCGCCAGCACTGCACTCCCACTAGTCCGGTGGTCCGTGGACACAAGACTTGTAATAGAGGCCCATATAGGTGAAATGTACTATTCACACTCCAATCTAAACCAATTTGGGGAAGGTGCTGGACACTAAATGGGTGAAATGTACTATTCTCACTCCAATCAACACCAATTTGGGGAAGGCGTTGGACACTGAAGGGGTGAAATTTACAATTCCGACTCCAATCCAACTATATTGGAGGAAGTGTTGGATGCTAAAAAGGTAAAATTTACTAACCTCACTCCAATCTAATGATATCTGAAAAAGGTGTTGGATGCTAAAGATACAAAATTTACAATATCCAATTCAATATTATAAAATGTATGGAAATGAATAACAATTAAACAATTTCAAAATGCAATTAGTACTCCATAATGATACACATTTTTTAATATATTGTTATATATAATTTTATCTGAAAACAAACTAAACTACAAATATATACAAACTAAACTATTAAAGATGAAAAAGGAAATAATTTTTAACGTTATTAATAATTAAAATATTTATGATTCGTTTTCCTATTTTTCCAAAACTATAAACCATCAAATAGCACATAAAATACAATCTTGAAAACAATTTACAAAAATTATAAAATTATAATTTTTAAATAGAACACAATTCTAAATATTATTTTGAACTAATTAAAAAAGAAATTACAATATTTTCTTACATCATTAATATATATCTTATAAAAAAGTTCTAATTATTAAAAAGAACAACTAAAAAATAACATTTATAAATTGTCATATATTTTTAATTATTAGCAATATTTTTTTCCAAATAAACATTTTTAAAAATCTCCTTACCCTTAACCCCTTAAAACTCAATATCCTGCTGCTAAAAAAATATTTAACAATTATTTATATAGATCAATACAACTGAATATACACATTTCAAAAATTTCATGATGAAAAATTCTTGACTTTGAAAGCCAAAGCACTGCTTTATTTTATCTTTCTATTTTCTAACCTTGCCGACCCTTCAATGGAGGACAAAGAGGGAAACACGTTTCCAAGCACCAAAACATCCTTACTTGTTTCCAAGCTGTGATATTTTGCAGCTCGTTTCCAAACTGAGAATTTCTGAATTTAACTATATATGCTTTAAAGAGAGCAATGTCTTTAAAATAGATGCACAGCTCTGTTTTGCACTACCATACACACTCATTACATGGTCCCAGGGGCCATATCATGAACAAGTGCACCTGTGCCAACATTAGTCTATGAGTTTTAATTTACACCATATCATTTACAACTAAGCCTCAGTTTGTGCCCATCTCTTTTCTCAGTAGCACAGATGTCCAACTCACATTTTCCTTAGTTAGGACACATTTTATGAATTTGTGGCAATTTCTCTGAGTATGCAAAACATCTATTTTGCTATATTCTCTGTCAGGTACAACTTCACCAATTTATACACACAATGATAAAGGAATGTAATGTATGCATCTATGACAATCGGGACCATGTCATGAGCACAACTTCATGATTAGGCATATGGCACAAATGCACCTGCAAGTGTGCAAAAGGAGGTGAGCACTCTGATGATTGAACAGGTGCCATTGTTTATGACACAGCTCGAGATTGGTAATCGAGGTTAGTCTCAGTGTCAGAACTAGACACTAGCACTCCCATGCAGCAAATACTAGGGGTTTATTACAAAGTGTTTATGGCCTTGCTGAGGGATTCAGTAGTGTCAGATGTAACATGTTTTTATATTTATCTTGACATAGAGCCTTATTACGAATTTGGTGGCCTTCCTCTGTGACCGCCACCGCAGCGGGCCCAGGAAGACGGCCAAGCCCGAGGTGAACCCGCCCGCTGGATTAAAAGTTGAATCCAGGGTGGGCTGGCAGTGCTGCGGTAGTGTCACAGTGGCAGGTATCTTAGGCTCACAGGAGAGCCTAAACAGCATACTGTGCCACGACAGCACGTTTGTGCACGGTGAGGCATGCACCATGTTGTGCATGCCACACAGTGCACGAACATAGGTGACATTCTAGGGGGGCACAACATGTGCACCCCACACATGCCACCCATGGGTAGAATCGGCCAGGGTCCCCGCCATGAAATGGGCAGTGGAAATGCAGGTCGTAACATGCTTGGCGGTGTCAGCATTGAAAACGCCAAGTATATACAGTCCCCTTCCACATCGCCTACTTCAGGGGATCCTGAGTCCCGGTAGAGGCGGCGGTCTTGTGGTGGTACCAATGACACCATCGTAATACAGTGGTCAGACCACCAGGGTGGTGGCAGTCGGACCGCCACCACAAGTACGGTGGTCCCAGGACTGCCGTTCTTGTAATGGGGCCCGTAATCTAGGCCTAACTGTCATTGGATTTAAAAATATAGGGGCAGATTTACAAGCCCCCTGCGCCACCAGTACGTCACTTTTCGTGACGTACTGGTGGCGCAGGGGGCTTCGATATTTACAAGGAGAGGAAAAGCCACCATGCGTGACTTTTCCTCTCCTTGTAATACCGTCCCTTCACACGCAGCACTTTGCGGTGAAGGGGCGTTCCATGGGTGTTGCTGTGGGTGTTCCCACGCAACACCCATGGAACAAGACACATCTCCAGAATTACGAGAAATCGTAACTCTGGAGATGCGTCTGAAAGCTACGCCACCCTAGAGGTGGCGTAGCGAGGCGCACCGAGGAGAAATGTTTTCATTTCTCCTCGTTTTTCTCTTTCAATGCGTGCTGCATTCTGCAGCACGCATTGAAAGAGGAAAAGCCTGTACTGATTGTTTTTGTGCAGAAAGGTGCCCCTTCCTGCACAGAAACAATCTCCCATGGCGCAGGCATCCTTGCACCATGGTGCAAGGGTGCCTGCGCCGGCGCTTGGCAGCTGTTTGTGCGCCAGCGCAGGGGAGAGCACAGGAATGCGACATATTCTTGTAAATATGTCGCATTCCTGTGCTCTGAAAGTGCCGCAGCGTGGCGCAGCCAAAGGGCTTGCAGCGCCACACTGCGGCACTTTCTTGTAGATCTGCCCCACAATGTACAATAAATATTTTAGTGTTCACATATCTACATAGCCAAAATGTAAAACCCACAATGAAATATATGTTTTCAGGCAGAAGACGATCTTTTCTTGTTCTCACACCAGGGAAAATTATGTCAAATATAACTCTGTTCCAACAGCATAGTATGATGTTTCAAATAATCCCAAAAAATAAAGTAATGAGTTTGCAGAATTATTGGAATGTTTCACCAGGTCCATTTTCATTTTAGTTGCCAGAAAACATTGGACTTAAAACAATTCATTAAATCAATAGCATCTAGTAGTTTTTCGCAGATTTTTAGTGTCATTCAGTGTTACGTAGTTGTCATCCACAGCAGGAAAATCAATTTCCATTTCTACAAAATTTCTGGGTCCCCTTAAGAGGAATTCATAAACCCTGGGTACTTTTAAAATTCTCAGGATGTTGGAAGAAAAGGATGCAAATTTGGCATGGATACATTATGTGGACAAAACGTTACAGGGGCCTTAGCGTGAACTACTCCAAATAGCCAAAAAAAGGCTTAGCACGGGGGGGGGGGAGGCCTAGCAGAGAAGAAGTTAACGTGATAGTCTCAAAGGAGTGAATGTCCTAGTGCATTAGTGCATGCAGCTGTGTTAATGAAAACTGGATTCTCTTTTGCCCAACAGGTGAACTTGACGAAAATTTCCACACATGTTGAATAGAAATATTGTGCTTTTCCTCATACCAACCGAAGAATCCATGTTTTTGACTATCATAGAAATGAAACACAATGTTTCCTAAGGAGATTACTCCGTGTCAGCTACAGAAAGCAGAGTGGTCTCTATCTGTTCTATTGATAGAAGTTTGTATGATACCTCCTTCTTGGATACTGTTATCTGTCTTAATGTTACATTATTTAGGAAAACACATCAGATTTTTTACATAAGCTGCCATGTCACTTTATTTATTTTCAGAATTTGAAAAGACAAATTTTATTGTGGTATTTCCTGCATCTGGCTCTGACCTTTTTGCAGGAGATTCGGATCTTCCTTTAAAACATTGAGGGCTTGAATCACAAAGGTAAATGTACACATTTGGGTGAAAAGATAGGACAGGCCTATCTTTTTATGTGTGGAATTCTCTGCCCTGACTGCGGAGTCTCTGCACTCTTAAACGTAGTAATAAAATGCAGTTTTGTGAATACTGAAAAAGCATAAACTTACACAAATGTGTAAGTTTGCCTTTGTGAATTAGGCCCTGAGAAGGGAAGATATAATGGTCAAAACTATATATATACATTTGGAAAGTGTTTGAATACCATTGTCAATAATCTTAAATGTGCTCTGCATTATTTCTTTGACTGTTTCTCTAATTCTTTTTGCAGATTATCTTTCAGAATATGCCAGTTCTTCTTTTTTTAGCAGGACATATTAGGGTATATATATAGGGGCCGATTCCGATGTCGGACGGACTCAGGTCCGTCCGACATCGGTCCGGAGCCGTAACCGACCGACCTGCTGTCGTCGGTTATGGCCCAGGCAGTACGATGCGACCGAACCCTCTTCAGGGTTCAACAGAGGGGCACCATAGGTGCCTCCAGGCCGCCATTCGGCGACCTTGCACCCATGGGGGTCCCACTGGGGGCCCCCAAAGACAGTGACCGACTGCCTTTTCGTGCCGGAAAGACCGGCATGAAAAGGCAGTGAAAAACTGCCATCGTACTCCCTCGGTCGCAAAGAGGCAGCCGGGGGAGTACAGAGGGATTTCCGGATGGCTGACGGGCTCTCCGAACCCGTCGTGAGCCATCCAGAAATCCGAGTCGGATTCTTTTCCGACCGAGCCCATCGGAATGGCTCGGTTGGAAAGGAATCCGAGCGGCACGTTCCGATTCGGTCGGAAGGGCTCCGACCATCGTTCGGTTCCCTTCCGGCCGAAATCGGAATCGGCCCCAAAGTTTTAATTTTTTTACAGGCTATGGCCCTAGAAGAAAATCACTTTAATCCATATCATATATACTTACGTAGTTACACTAAAGGAGAATATGTGTTATATCTTGAAGTCTCTTGGCCAATGGACCAGAAGTTTTTGACAAAAATCTTAAAATACATACAGCAGTAGCTATTGCCCACAAGGCTATTCCATCGGAATCAAACACCTTAAATTGTATATTATATTCAGCACAATTTCATACAAATTATTACCAGTAATGTTTTCAACATGTAAAGTGTATCAAATTAATTTTTGCAACTATTGGTGTCTTTAAATTGTTAAAAGATGCAAAGTTCATGCATGTTGTTTTCTGTACTCTCTTATTAAGCATTATCATTTCTCTCAGAATCATACATGCCCTAAACAGGGTATCAATGACTTTACTTTGCCATAACTTAGTTCCCCATAACATTTTTTTCATTAATATTTTCTTTCCAATATGAATAAGCTTGTTCTGCAACTGAATCAATAAACTGTGTGGAATAAATAAACCTGTGATTCATGATCAAGATGTCTTTTAATTTTTCTGGTTACTGATAATAAAATGTTATTACTTTTTATGGGCGGGGTCTAAAAATGCTCTCACTGTGCATTATTATATATTTCTGAAGGTCTGTTAGATCAATGAATGTATTGGTGTCACAATTATTGAAAACAAACGACATCTTGATGATTTTCCACTAAAAGATATTGATCTTCTTTGTCCAATGAGGGATATAAACTCAAATCAATCATTAATTGTTTAGCATCATTTATGTCCCATCAATTAGCAAAAGGACCAGGTATTTTTTATGTCATCCAGTAAGATTATTAAAATGTAAGGAATTTTCATTATTTTTGCTGGACCCATAGTTTAATAAGGTACTCTTTCCCAAAAACATCATTCATCAAAGGATATGCAGCTAACTTCATAGCATGATGATCTTTTTTTGCTCCATGAGGAGACAAATGTGGTTTCAATTCATAAACCACAGGAATTGGCAGTTTTATCAAAAATGCAGTTTCAATGTACCCATAGCAAGATTATAGTCAAAATAATAACCCATGTTAGAATTCACAGAACTCCAGTAGCAATCCAAATATATGACCATGGTGAAAAACGGTATCTGTCACGTAACCAACAGCAAACAAGAAACTATTTGAAGCATCAACTAATTGGAGGGATGATAATTTCTCTTGTTTCAAAAACTGAATAAGAGTCATTTTTGTAAAGCACAACTTTGTGCAACAACAATAGTTTCAATTGGTGTGGGTTCTGATGTTGGTTCCTAATAAATACAGTTGCACAGGTTTCAGTTGCTGAATTTGAGGTATCAGGTTCATACATCGAACCTGGCACTATACTGCCAGGGTAGGGAGAGGATCCATTGATCTTCCGTGGAGGCACATACAGATAACCAGCTACACAGTGCTAATTGATATGATAGATCAACAGTTTCCTGTTTCCTTTGCAGCAGGAAGTGGTAGCATGATTACTGACAGAATGCCTACTACACCAAGAACTGCGACAGGTGGTCTGTACGATGGTCCAAAGACTTGCTTCGTAGAGAGCTTTTCCTGAACCAGCTCTCTTAGTTTGTGGAGCCACCTGTCAGCAGTTTTAGTAACTTTACTTTTGGTGGTGGCAGAGTTAAACTTCTTTAAATTGGACAAATTAGTTCTTATTTCTTTAACAATCTGCAGCAAATGTAACCGTGAAAGAGGATCAGGTGAGTTGGTTTCTGATTCTGCCCGTTTTCCAGGGAAATCATGATATACACTGGTACTACAAAGAATAATTCTTATGAGGTGTGGTCACCTCATACTCCTCTAGGCAAATTAAGTTGTGCTCTCTGGACCCCATATAGACCATGTAGCTATGTCAAACCTGTTTCCAGTACCCGAGTGTTCAAAGCTTCTTGAAGCATACCATTGGCTCTCTCACTAACACCATTTAACTCCGAATAGAATGGGTGCGAATATAGCAGTTTATGTACATATTGTTTTGTAAGTTCTAGCAAATATGGCCAGCAGTATTATGCTGTAGCATTGATGCTTTAGCTCTGACGCTAGCATGAGCAGAAGCTATTCTTTTATGAGCTTCCATGATTAAATATAAATTTTTATGGCATTTATTTTTTGAACGTCTTACTTATTCATATTTATGATTTGGCCATGTTACCAGTATTTATTTATATTTATTTTATATTGTGTGACTAAATGAAGTTGTAATTTGTATGTTTCCTTATGTATTTAAACAATAAATGTGCATTAATACAGTTCTGCCTGTCAGGTTTTAGCATATTACGTAGACAAATACAATTAGAAAATTGCACTCATGTGCACATTTTATTATTATAATACAAACATATGTTGATATATGCAATCATTTAAGGAAATCTCATACCATTTTTTAACTTCCCATGCTGTTAGTCTGCAAAGCTATTGACATGGAATCCGTGAATGACACCGTGTTGAGTCGAGCCAAAAAAGTCAAATTTTCTATATTTTTCTTTCTTTTAAAAATAAATACAGATTTATACTGTATTTGTCTGTAAGACTTAGTCAAAATGGAAAACTGGGAGCCTTAAGTATAATCTAGCTTGCTCATTAGAAATCAGCCTACACTCAGTCCCAGGTATGAAAACAGTAGAATGTTTTCTTTTGTAACTGTATAAGAATATTTGTATGGGAAAACGTCATGAAATTTTTCTCTTTTCAAAGTTGCCTGTTTTGCCGTTAAAATGTATGTATCAAGCTTTGTTTGAAATCAGGTTACAGGAGCTACCTAAAGGCTTGCACCACTATTTTTGCAGCCATGTATGCTGTACAGATCCCTTTAGTGTAAAGTTGGTCACTTTTATGGGCCATGATGTTCTCTACATGGATCAAAAGAAGCTTGTCTTGTAGAATAGCTATCTTTTTCCAAAGACGTTTACTTTTGATTAATTTGCATTTTGACACCATGAATCCTTTTAAGCACCAATGTGGCTAAGACCTGTTACCAAAATGGGTAGACACGCCACCAGTGAATAGTTGCAGACTGTGTTGCGTCAGCAAGAAACTGTTCTGCATTTATTGGGTATCTGCCGTGTATCTTACCGGAATGCAGATATTAGCTTCAGCCAGTAATTCTTCCGTGCAGTATAGATCATGTCGCAAAGGAATAATTTTGTGCTTAAAAGGTGATTTCCCAATGGCGTCCATTCATTTCATTAAATTTTTTAATAAAATGGGACAACTATTATTGGAAAGGAGTCAGTCGGAAGTGGTGAAAGGAGATGGCGCGAATCACATATAGCTGGGTTTTTAGTTAGAAATATTTTACACTGAGACTGTATTTTATAATGCATCAGACTGCCTTATATGAATTTTAAGTTCTGTTTTAAGTATTTTTAACACAATCATTTTAGTGTACAAGTGCTGTAGACTGTCTTCTGGGTGTATACATAAAGTTGAAATTTTTAAACTGGCATCTCTTATTTTAGGTAAATTATAATTTGAGGAAATGTAGATTGGTTATTTTTACAACTCTGTGAAATGCAAGGAAAAGTACATTTTGGTACCTCAGGAGGGCATGCATGCAATGTGGATAGAATGCTCTTGTATAGCGGGTTAACTCTGAGGAGGGTTTTGAATGTATGTGGATTTTAATTTTGGATGGTTTTTATTAACCAAAATAAATCACCAATGTGGAAAATGTACATTGTAGCCCAGAACAGAGAAAGCTTAATCTGACATGATGAGTGCAGGAACTGGTGGATCAGCCTTCTGAAAGGGAAGTGGTAAGGCATGCATTTCTGCTGGTTATGCAGTAGAGTCACCTAGAACTTCAGTTTGTGTGCGTAATGCATTGAAGTCGCTGTTATTTTAAAAAACACACTTCCTGCAGCACAAGTTGCAGACTATGGGGCCGATTCCGATTCGGGCCGGAAATCTCTCCGACCGAGCCGGACCCGGAGAGATTTCCGACCGAATCGGACCCGTGCAGTCCGACCGAATGAGTACGATGCGCACGTATGCCATCGGACTCGAGTCGGTTGGACTCCCATTGAAGTCAATGGGAGCCTGTCGTACAACGCGTACGCGGGCTCCCATTGACTCAATGGGTGCGATGCGGACAAGTGCGCCCCCTACAGTGTGTACGCGGCGAAGCGATTCGCGCTGTACACGCACAGGTAGGGGGACCCATGGGTCCCCCTGTGTGCGACTCGCGCGGCTACGCGTACAGGGGTCCGACACGGACCCCCAAAGTACGGCTCCGACAGCTCTTTCGAGCCGGAGTGCGCGGCTCGGTCGGACTGCTCGCATCGTACTTACCCGGCCGGGGAACGTCTCCATTGCGCGGTGCGAGTCGTGTCCGTGCGAGTCGGTCGGTGCGGTTCGAGCCGGGATCGAGTCGGTCGGAGCGGTCGGGACGCCCGGACGAGTCGGTCGGCGAATACGCATCGTACTCGCTCGCCCGGACGCGCGTACGGATCGGTCGGGAAATAGGGCTCCGAATCGGATCCGGTTAAGCCGAATCCGATTCGGAGCCCTACCGGCCGAGATCGGAATCGGCCCCTTTGTCTGTTTACTACCAACTTTCAGCTATGCAGAGCCATATGGGAAGACCACACTCTTATACTCATGTATGGGTAGTATAGTCAGAGTTTGTGAATGTTCTGTTTGAACTGTAAGGACTGCCACTCTGCTGGACTGCTGCTTTGCTGGACTCCTGCCTTGCTGTGCTGCCCCGCAGCCTGCCGTTCCCCTGCATGGGTGAGAAGGACTGGACCTGCATCACTTGAAACCAGAATGACTCCAAGGGCCAGCAGGTTGGCCTCCAGATCTGAAGCCTCAGGGACATAAAAGATTTCCACCTTACTTGCTCCTGCACCTGAACTCTACTATCCATAAGTCTTAGAAGTAAGGCCTAAGGTGCTTGCTACAGCACAACCCACTCATTCTCTATCAAACCGGTGCATCGGTGGTGTTGCATTGATTGGAACCTGCGCATCTCCCCTGTTGCATGACCAGAACCAGCGCATCACCCTCACTGCATTTATTGACCCCAACACATCGCATTCAGAACCACCACTGCACAAGATCACCGCATCTCAATTGACTGCATCCTCGAAAACAACGGTGGATCTCTACATTGCAGTTCTTCACTCATTGGAGCCAATGCCTCGCCACTGTTGCGCGGATCAGGACCGACACATCACCTTCACTGCATGGATCGACACTGACGCATCACTTCGGCTGCAGCCTGCATTTACGATGTTGTCGCAGCCAGGATCAAAGTACTCTTGTTTAGAGAGTCTCACTGGGGCTTTGTATCCGGTTTGTGCTTCATTGGGATCATCCTGAACTTTTGACTTTGCTCTAGTCCTATGCGACTAGATGACCCAAATAATTGCTTATAGCTACTAAGTGCTTTTTTCCAGTGTATTCTTCAAAAATTCATATCTCAATTTCTACTTATTGGATTTTTGTTGTTTTGGTCTTGTTTTATTTATTCCATTAAATTCTATTTTGCTAAGCTGCTGTGGAATCTTATTGTATGGTGTTTTCACTGTTTTGCTATTTGAAGTGCTGCATAAATACTTTTCACGTTGCCTCTAAGTTTTGCCTGACTGCTCTGTGCCAATCTACCAGAGTGTGAGCACAGGTTAATTTAGGGTTTGCCTGCTTCGTACCCTGACTAGGATTATGGTTGCTGCTTGACTAGGGCTCATACCCCAGTCAACCCATAACCTGTTTTCTAACAAGTTGCATTTAAAGTAGTGGCCTACTCCACCCCAATAAAGGTGTAGAGCATACAAATTGAAGATAATAGTTTTTGTTACGGCATCTATTTTGGGTATGAGAGAAACTAAAATGACATATTTTCATTGTATAGCTGTCTGTCCTGCAGTGAAAACTTTCTCTGTAGGAGTAAATTGTTCCTCAGCATAGAAATACAAATGTGATTGGAATACTATTAAGTTATCTGTCCCTTATTGTGAGCTATTTATGTGTAGCCTAAACTGCTGGGAACATTCATAATTATGAAGATTGTGTTATTGTCCAGTTTCAGCAAATATTTAGTCTTTAACCTGTCTGCTTGCCATCCATTTATGGTAGCTGTGTATGTTTTCACCTAATTTTTGGGGAAAATATGGGAGTAATTAATTCAAAGAAGCATTTAATCTACTAACATAATGTGGAAAGTAAACTTTTACCATGTTAAGAAATACCATTTCTGCGTGTAACTTTCTTAATTATTCATGGAAGCTGTAAAGTAGCCCACTGAATAATTCATAACTTAAAAAAATCACATGACGATATGCAATTTTGAATGTGTTAACATTATTTTATATCCATGTTGGGCTACGAATGCCTCTATCCTGTCCACTCTATCCATGGGTTCAGTTATGTCATCAGTTCTAATATAGATTTGCTCAGTATATGATAGTGATTTGGGATCTTCTCATAAAATCTCCATAGTCCTTGAAGTATAAAGTCCAAGGCTGTTCTTATACCCCTGAGGTGATCATTTATAACTGAAATGAAATGAAATGAAAAAACATTTGTATAGCGCGATAGCTACCCTGAGGCATCCCAGCGCTGTGGACAGAAGCAGGCAGAAGGAGGACTCAGTGGTTGTTAAAGAGTAGGGTTTTTAGGGGTTTGCGGAAGGATAGAAGGTTGGACTCCTTTCGCAGATATAGGGGGAGTGCGTTCCAGCGCTTGGCGGAGTTATAAGAAAAAGAACGTCCGCCGCATCTGGCTCTCTTTATGGAGGGCAGTCGAGCGAAGAAGGAGGATGCTGACCGGAGATGCCTGTTTGGTTGGTAGGGTGTTATCAGGGACTGACTGATTAGCGAGCCTGTCTTCCAAAAGGCCCTATGGGCAATGCACATGGCTTTAAATTGGATTCGCTCTTTAACCGGTAGCCAGTGGAGACTCTTTAGTGCCGGGGCTGCGGACTGACGGTGGGGTATCTGGAGAAGAGTGCGGGCTGCGCAGTTTTGGATTATTTGGAGCTTGCCGATAGTGGATTGTGGGGCTCCTAGGTACAAAGCGTTCCCGTAATCCAGGCGGGAGAGGATGAGACCTTGTACCATGAGTTGTCGCGCATGGAATGGGAGTAGGGGAAGTATCTTGCGTAGCAGCCTTAGGAGACCGTAGCATGTGGCCGAGAGTTTCGTCGCCTGGTAGTTAAAACTGAGGGAACGGTCCAGCCAGATGCCAAGGCTTTTAATTTGAGCTGAGGGTACTGGAGCGGGGCCAAGACATTTTGGCCAGAACTGCTCCGTCCTGAGAGAGGGGGAGTTTCCGAGAAACATGATCTCGGATTTGTCCCCGTTAAGCTTCAAGCATGAACGTTCCATCCACTTTGCCACCTCGGTGAGACAGCACTCCAGGTTGTTAGATGATTTTTCGGGGTGGTTTAGTGCCACCACCAGCTGAGTGTCGTCGGCGTAGGTGATGATTCTTATGTTGAATGGAAGGACAGTCCCTGCCAGGGAACTCATGTAAATATTGAATAGCGTAGGGCTCAGGGAGGAGCCCTGGGGCACACCACAGTTTAGGGGCATCCGTTTGGAGGCCACCTCACCTTCAAAAACTTGGAAGGATCGGTCACTTAGGAAGGAGTGTAGCCAGGCAATGACATTCCCTGATATGCCCAAGTTTTTTAGTCTCAATATCAGTGTATCGTGATTTACAGTGTCAAATGCGGCACTGAGATCAAGGAGGATGATTGCCGCCGAGCCTCCAAGATCCAATATTTTCCTTGCCTCCTCCGTTACGGCAAGGAGGGCGGTTTCAGTCCCGTGTTGGGGACGGAAACCTGTCTGTGAGGTGTGAAGTAAATTATTAGTTTCTAGAAATTCTACCAATACTGAGTTGATATGTTTTTCTAGTAGTTTGCTCATCCAAGGAAGAAGGGAGATTGGGCGATAGTTACTCAGGTTGTTCTCGTCTAGGTTAGGTTTTTTTATAAGGGCTTTTACCATTGCACATTTCCAGGCTGGAGGAACCGTTCCGGAGGAGATGGAGGCATTCAGCAGATCGAGGACTGTTGGCAAGATATTTGCTATAACCGGTAACAAAGCGTGGGGAGGTGCTGGATCTAGGGGAGAGCCTGACTTTACCCGGTGCAGAATGGGGTGTAGGGAGATGAGATCTAGGGGAGGAAGGGAATCCAATGTGACCTTAGTTCCGCGTACAGGGTTATTGGTTAGATCGGGCTGGATAGGGGTGAAGGTAGAATAGATAATTTGTACTTTCTGATGGAAAAATTCTGCCAGGTTATTGCATCTGGATAAAGCATCCTCGGAGGAGGGTAGCTTCTGGGGTAATTTAGTGAGAGTCTTAGCAATCCAATAGATCTCCTTAGGGGAGTTTGAGGCTGCCTTAATTTTTTCCTCATAGAAGGCAGCTTGAGCGGATTTAATCTCTAGTTTGTAGGTTTTTATTGCCTCCCTGTATTTGGTTTTGCTCTGTACTGTATAAATAAGTGGTTAGATACTGGGATTCAGGCACTATATTTTGACAAAAGAATCCATTTGATATATCAGACAGCGTTTGATACTTTCCCCCAACTTGATTCAACATTAGCTCATTGCTAGGAACATGTAGCTCCATGTAGCTTTGAACATGCATGTGCATAGTTCTTTCTATAATCTAAAATTATTCTATTTAGATGGTCAGGTAATAATACTGGGAAAGGAAGAGTGTTTCTATTTGAATGCTAAGGTACAATTATACATTGATATTGCAAGTGATAATTCTGGTCTAGGAGGATACTGAGCCAGGACCTTGGGTTCACTCCTTAAGAAAAGTCCATGTGGAACAAACTCCTTCTCCAACCCCAGTTGGTTTCTATACAAGCGTAAATCCTGCTTTAAGCCCCATTCATGTGCATATTTTTCTGTGAGTTCTTCAGGTACTAAGGTGGCAAACATTTGCATTATTATATAATCACTGCGGTGTCCCACACTTATAAAAATTGCAGGCTAGTCATCTCCTGCAAGGATGATGTCATTAGCATCTGATAAGTGGGACCAGAATATACCTTTAATTATGCATAATATGCAACCCGAATCTATACTCATAAGCCCTGTCTGGAGGATTTACATATCTATCCAAAACTTTAACCTGTACACATCCCTTAGTTGTACTTACCATCAGATGCACTTTGAGAGTATGACAAAATGTAGTCACTTCTGCTTCGCTGTCCAGAAGCGCATCTGTTCTCAAGTTCAACTCTGCAGAAGTATTCCTGATCTCAAAGACATTATTTTTTACTAAGCAGCAGCTGTGGCCAGCACAGGTAAGCACTGTGGGGCGGGGCAGGGTGCAGCAGGGGGGAAGCCAACAGACGACGGAATAGGTGTAATTTATTTATTTAATTATAACTATTCTGTCGTCTGTAGACTTTCCCCACTCCCACCATGCCCCACCTCCTCCCCACTGCCACACTGCATTTACCTGTGCCGGCCGCTGCTGCAAAGCAGGCTACATTCATTTGCTTAAAATGAGTCTTTGAATGACACCTGGGTACAAGCAGTTTCAGCGAAAAAATTAGCATTTCTAAGAACAACAAACGCCCTTACCAACTTTGCAAGAAAACTGGGTAGGAGACCACCAGCAGAGCTTATTAAAATTTATATAGCAAAGTGTGTCTCCACCGCTGTGTACGGGGCTGGGGTTTGGGGCTTCGCTGATTTGCTTCCGATCCAACGGGTGGAAAACTCTTTTTTAAGATACATTCTATCTGTACCAAATAGTACCTCATCGTATATATGTCATGCAGAGTTGGGCCTTCTCTTCATTTCTGACTTAATAAAGCTAGAGCCTGTTCTCTTATGGCACAGGCTCTGGACTAAAGAAGAAACAAAGTTAAATAGAGACATTCTTACAGATAGTCTTAAATTGGAAGGGGCCCTAAAGATTCCATGGGTAAGATATGTCCAAGACTTTTAACAAGATTTAGGTCGTATCGAATACTTTACCAATCCAAGTACTACTCAGATGATAAAGAGGAAGGAATTAAAAAAAAGAGGGCCTTCTGTTATTGGACTCTATCAGAATGTCATCAGAGATTACAAAACCAACCGTCCTGCACAATCAGTTGATTTTAACTACTTTTAATATTCAGCCCTATTTAATTTTTGTACCAGCTGTTTTTGATAGATTTCTATTGACCAGATTTAGGTTGGGGGTTTTTCACAGACTTGTTACCCTTCCAAAAATGAACGACTGGGCTCAAGATCTTCAAATGTGTCCTTGTGATAACTATTCAGCTCAGTCTATGATACATGTTGTTCTTTTTTGCAGGTTTTATACTGATGTGAGGAAAGTCTGTATATTACCAGTTCTAAAATCGTTGGGGCTCCGACAATGTCGACCTGCTCTCCTTGTATTGCAACTTTTGGATAATGAGCATAGTGTTTTTGGGATTGTAACTTTTTTAAAACGTGTATTGAGTCAAAGGAAATGCATGTCTATTTAATTAATTTTTATCGAAAAATGGAATTATGATAACTCTATTATGTCTAAAATTGTATAATGAATTATGGATAATATTTTTAATTGTCCGGTATTCTAACCTATGAAATGACCGATGTGTTTATTTTTATGTGCTTTTATGATTGTTTGATATAGCAATCGAATAAAGCTTTCTTTGACTTGACTTGAGTCTTTGAATCCAAAACTTTCTCTCTTCTCCATAGTAGCTTGAACTTCATGTGCTGGTTCACTTTTCTGTTTGTCGTATTCATCTTATCTGCAGTATTTAGTCCGTCCATTCCTTGCTGCCCTGTCATCAAAGCCCTGCAAAGAATGAACAGAACAGCTATCAGAATACTGATACCAATCCATCCTTCTGATTTAGTAACTGTCCCTCAAATCATAACCATCCCTTCTGGACTCCTGCAATGGAGGAGATCCAGACCTGGTTTTATATTTTGCATTCTGCTTTTTATCAAACCTCTTGTGCAGCTTTCTCTTTACCAGAGCTCTCAGTCTAATTTTTTACTTTGAGTTGCATTTTTGCGGGCTCAAGAACCTAAAGTAACATGGCCCACAGAGGTGTGAATTTCCAAAATATTCTTAGGAAGCTCCCATTCACGATCAAGAACTGCTGCTAACCACTAATGTGCTGCCAGGAATGCTGCTTTTCTTTGAATGTCACTCAATACTATTGAGGAAACCGTTTCAAAATGTCCTATTAATTCATTCTTAAACCAAGAGTCGGTGCAGCCTCGTTTTCATTCTTTAACTGTTTAACACCTCCTTAACACCGCTAATGAGGGTGTGCAATGTGTACTAGTAGACATACTTGCTAAGATTGGTTCCTATGTAGCACACTCTTCTACAGGTCATACCAGACCAAGTGGAACACACATAGTTAACATTCTATGTTTATCTTTGTGTGTTTATGAGGATATACCACCCAAACTGATTAATTTTACAGGCTGTCTAAAAATGGAAGTTCTTTTCACTTTATTGGTGCTTTGCACATAATAGCAACAATAGTCTATGGACTAATTGCTTACACCACAGTATGCACGTATTTTGCAGGACTAAGAACAAATGCCACCTATAGCAGTCAATTTAAAGCAAACTGTCAAAGTCACCGATAGATAGCTACGAATTGATTCAGTAAGTTTCTTACCCCTGAAGCTGGTAGATTAACTGTGTCAAGATATTGTGTTGGCCCAGTTATTATGGGCCAGATATCCCCTTCATTATTCAAGGGGTCCACTATAACAATCTGAGCTACATAGGGTAATTGTCCACCAAACCAAGCTGGCTATCTTTGATATCATAGTGGGACATTTAAGTCACAGTAGGGTTCATAATTAGCAGGTATTCCAGCAGCTCTATATGAATAAAATTTCCTTGTCTTGGGATCGCCAGAATCACTTTCCAACCATATGTAAACTATTTAAAAAGCATTTACAAGGAAAGTTACCCCCATTCCCTGTGTTAGGAAAGCACCTAGCCAAGAAGAGTTGTGTAATTGGTACCCTGAAATGTGCTTCTATTGAAATAGCTCACTGTGCCTTAATATAATAGATTCAAAACATGAGCTTAAAGCACTCTATGTGAGTCCACTCTACACCAGCCCACTCTATCCCACTCCACTATACGCCTCTCTACTCTACACTATTATATTGTATGTAACTCCACTTCAACACACTCTGCTGTACGCCACTGCACTGTACACCACTCCACTGAACACTATTCCACTGTATGCTGCTCAACTGTTTGACACTCCAGCCTACGATACTCCACTGTATGCTATTACACAGTACACCACTATTATGCGTTTCCCCTGAGCTAATGGTCTATCCTTTATTAAAGCTGTCTGAACTGCAGTTAGTATTTTTTTCTGATGATGTAAAACGCATTTCAGCATTTGAGTATAAATGTGATTTATTTACAATTGGCAAGGTATCACCTTCGATAAAGGTGAAGTACATATAACCAATGGACCCCGCAATTATGTGAATCACCAAGTTAGTTGTGTTGACACCAGTGTGTAAGTGTCAGCATTAAAGTATGTCAGTTTGCAGTGTTCTGAGAATCTGTGTGCATTCTGATATCCAATGTCTACTGAAGAAGTCAGGACAAATTAAATTGTTCAACGGTTTAACCCATTGTGCATTGTTTGGTATAGATGTTCTGCCAGAGTTCAGAAAGTCCAAAAAGTGATTGTAATATATTTATGGGGTTTTGTGGTTGCAAGAGAGCACATTTCTCCCAGAAATGTGGTGCAAGGCTTTTGCCTTTATTGAATAATTCATATCCCAAAAATAGGACACTAAGAAAAGCAATCTTTGTTTTTTGCAAATTTCATTTGTAGCCATCTTCAGCAAATTCCAAAACTATCTGATCCACCCTGGCTCAGTGTGTGTTCAGGCCAACATCCTTGAGGCATATGCCATCAACAAAGGAGAATGCTTATGAGTCAATTTCTTGTAGAATTGAAGTTGCACGGGAAGCTAACATGCCTGAACTGTTCTATGCCCCTATGAGAGTCTGCAGAATATATTCTGGACCCCTACTGTGCTAAACGCTGTTAAGTCTCTACTTCCAGGCACTATGTTTTGGCAGAAAAATCCATTTGAAATGTCCAATGTTGTTTTATATTTTTATGGACTATGTTGCTCATTAAAGCTCTACTATGTGGATTTTGAATTGCAAAAGTGCGTGTATGACTATGACTATGTATATGATAAGAATGTTCTGGTTTCATTACAGGCAAACGTGGATTATTTATAGGAGATACGCAGGGCTCAATCATTCCTTGGTACTCTCATTGTGAGAGAATTTCTCTCACCGGCCCTCTAGATTAATGTTTTATTGGGTATTGTATTTGCACCTATGGGCTGAAGCATATAGGTATGACGTGATAGGAAGAGCCCTTATCCCAGCCTAAATGATTGCAATATAAAGCAGGCGCCTGTGCAAGAGCCCATTCTGAAGCATATGCATCTTTAACAACTTCAGGGACAAGAACAGAGAAGAAAGGTACAATTACATTCCCCCCTTGTGGGATTTTTCAAACAAACTCAGGCGGCCAGTCTACTTCAGCCAAGAGAATGTCGTAAGTGTTGGTTACATTTTCCCAGAATATTACTTTAATAGTGTGTGGTATTTCACCCTCAATTAGGATGTCCAAATCATAAGGTCTGTCAGGATGGCTAACCCACTGATCTGGCGTTTCATCTTGAATAAGTTCATTAAATGCTCATGAAACCAGAAACTCTTGAAGATTCTGGTGAACTATCGTGACCTCTGCTGCGCTGTCTAGCAGTGTCAATGCCAATGTCTTGTTCTGAAAGAGCGTTGTCAATATGAGTGGCATGTTTACTGGAAATACCTGCCACCTTAATTTTAAACTGGTGTTTTTTTTGTGGAAGTTTCTCTACGTTTTTTATGGTGTTGTGAGATAAAAGTTGTAAGTTCTTTTTTGGTTTCATATACTCTTTATGCCTGCGTTCTTTTCATCCCCTCTCTCTGAGCATTTGTTGGGTGAGTCCTGAATGGAACGAGTAAGATTTGTATCAGTGTACTGATATCTATCAGGTTGTTTAAGCGTATCACGGTTATGCAAATTATACCATTTTTTTTAGTGGACACTGGTTGCAGAGATCCACCCTATGTTTTTGTTTTATCCTCATTTTTTTTTTTGTCTCAGCATTTTTTATAAGACTCAGGTGCCTGTTTGGTAATATCTGCATCAGATCTGCTTTTACGCTGTGGCTTATTAGGCTTGGCTCTCAAATTATCCCAAACTATAGCTGTATAGGTTTCAAAAATAATTTTCAATAATTCATGCTCTTGTTCCACAATAGAACCTGGCAAGGCGTTGGCATACTGCCAGTGCTGCTGCTTCTCCTTGGATATTACTTACAATAATTGCTGAAACTGTGGCAAAATTGCCAACAAATCTCATTCCCAAATCCAAGTGGTAGGCACATTGTGAGAATTCTATGTTTGTCTTGAGGTCCTGTGTGGGAAAACGCTTCTTCAAGCTGGTTTGTTTTTTGTGCAATCTAAAGCGGAATTTCCTTCTGCTTGGTGGGGACTTTACCCATAATTACATTGATAGTAACAGGACTAATTGCAGGCACATCTGACTGTGGCTGCACAGCTTGAACAGTCCTTGCTGAGGCAGTTGCTATTGTATGTATTGAGAACTGTGTTAAATGTCTGTCCAGCCTAACAAGACCTGTGTATAGGGTACCGAGTTCTGCAAGATGTAATGGTGCTAAATCTGGGTATGGTGGGTAGCCGGATAGGACTGGTCAGGTTAGCCCGTCATTGCTTAGGGTACCCAGACCTACATTGTTTGGTGGATGTGGAAGCGCACCTTGGAACCAATTCTGATGTATCTAAAATGTTAATGGTATTTCTAAATATTCATAAAGTCTATATGCGAGTGGAACTGCTGCTTAAATGTGTGTGTGTCAGCATCAACTGCAGGAAACTGAACCCAGGAATTAAATTCTTTGTATTTATTAGTATTGTGTGCCTCATCAATGAAGGTAACATTGAGGTCTTGTGCCAGTAAATGTGCTATAACAGCATGTATACAATTAACAGAAATGTTAACTGCTAGCACCATATTTAGTGAATGGAATTCAAAGGAAAGGAAAATATTATAGTGGGGTAATCCTTTTGAAAGGTTCAAGCTTGAACGACCTTCAGACAAAAATAGGGGTTTCCTATTAAGCTGAGGAGGATTAATTCCAAACACCATGGATGTCTCCATATAAAGGTGAAGACTCAGGAGACCCATTAATTAAGTACCTGACCTAGAATGTTGGTGGCGCCATGTTATATGGTGCCTACGAATTAAGTAGGACTATGTATCAGGTCACAATGCACTTCAGAGTATAGGGACTTGGCCCACACATACCATCAGAAAGTGCTGACACAATTTCTAGCTAGCTCAGAGTGTTCCATCTGAACCCCTAACCTTACCAGGGTACAAGATGGTATCAGCAACCTCAAACATGACCACTCTTATTCCAAGGAATTTGTGGTTACAGATCTACTCTTTCACTGTTGCTCTGCGTGCCCAAATTCAACACAAGAAAGATACGAAAATGGATTTTCAAACATTTATTGAAACAATCGTATTCTAGTAGAGAAAGCATGAGCTGCGGTTATTAGGTAGATGAAACAAAGCATTGCACCAGCATAATGAGAATGGTGAACAAGATAAATAATTCAGCCATAATAAAGTTACTGATGGTGTTACACTCCTATCTATTACTACCTACACTAGCAAGAGCATAGTAGGAGTACCCTCTGCCAGATCCATTGGGATAGCCTAACCCCCATACCTGAGTGTGATGTGCCAGGAAGCCGGTCTGATGTAGAACAGGCTATAGTCCCTTGCAGGATAGAGGTCAGAGTCAGCAGGGCTACATCTCAGACACAGTGCACCGCATTCCAGGATAAACCCAGCAGAACTACTCCTCTGCGGAGTATAGCACAGAGGCTTTTTATATAATAAAAACACCATTCATACCGCATTGTGTCAAAGGTACAGAGCAGATGCAATGGTTTGTCTGGAGCCTTAGAGTTGTCTCCAATGTACAACATAAGCACAAGGGCATTGCATTCTATGTGCCTAGCCTTGAGCAGTGTGTACAGACAAGGCAGCAATGCTTACTAGGAATAAGCTGCAAATACAGTAGCTTCTCAGTACAATATTTTGTGTCACTGTAAAAACATTTAAAAAGTCATCAATAGAAAAAGATGTCAAGCTAAAACGGAAAAACTAAAATGGAGACTCAGCGTGGGCCCTAATGTACTTCAATAGAGCACCACTCCACTCTACTCTATTCCACACCACTATGCTCTAGAACATGCTACTCCACTCTATGATATGCCACTCCACTAGACTACACTCTACTACATGACACTTTACCGCACTCTATGGCACTGTAAAGCACTCCATTCTACACTGCCCCACTGTATCACACTGTACTTTACTCTATGCAACTCCACTATACAAGACTATACTACACTATGTGCCACTACACATCACTGTACTCCAGTCTATGCCCCTATACTACACTCTTCAACTCTCTACTCTATTCTATGCCCCTTCACCGCAGTGTAAAGCACTCTACTCTACAAACACTTTCCAACACTATATGACACACCACTCCACTGACCAAGAACCCTCCCCAAATTATAACAAATTACTCAGCTATACACTACACCAGTCCCATCTACTGCACTCCACACCACTGTACTATACCACATGCCACTGCACTATATAACAGTTATATAACTCCAGCTACTCCATTGTACACTATGCCACTCCACTCTACTCTACTCATCTGTACCCCACTTCACTGTGTCCCACTCGACTGTCCAAAACGTCACTCTATGGCACTCCACTGTACAACACTTCACTCTATGCCACTCCACTCAACATCACTCCACTGTACGCTATTCCACTGTACATCACTCAGCTGTACCATATTTCACTTTACTCCACTCCACTCTGTGAGACTATACTCTACAGCAGTACACTTTACAACACTCTCCTCCACTCTACTATACCACACTCCACTTAATGACACTCCACTGGATGACACTAAATTCTATGATTTGAAATATTTTTGTATTAAAAACGTTTGTTATAATTAGGAAATCTTTATTTATTCTTTCTATGCAAACCAAACTTAAAATGCAGAAACATTAGAAATTCTTAAGTTATAGTTATATCTTAAATTTAAAATGTACGTACCACCTTTAAATTAATATATTTTAATTTATTCTTTAACCACAAACAACAGTGTATTCAACTCAGTAGCAACACAACGTTAACTATAACTCATGCCTTCTCCATGCACTGGCTATGCAGTTTTATATTATCTCACTTATACCACATAAAGTAATAGTCTTTAGAAGAACAGTTATGAATTTGCAAATCAAAACTTTTGTGAGAACACATGGCATGGATTGGATACCCTTACGGGTGACAAGAAGTGCTCTACAAATCTACTGACTGATTGATTGATTGGTAGAGTCCCAGCCTGTTCCTCATTACATGAAAAATAACCACACAGAATATAATTTAAAAAGGACTTTTGCATGTATCTAGTGAAGAGAATAAAATGAACAGTTCTAATATAATTAGAATATTCCTAGCAGCCTATCATCAAAAACTACCTAAAGCCACATCTATGAGCTACACTATGAGAGCATGGAATAGCTGGCTTGCCTCTACAGTTTCTTGGGGCCCAGGGTACTTCATACATGTTCACAGTGGATCAGTTGTGGTTATCAGACCTCTGCCAGGAGAGAGGGGATCCTTGCAAAGAAAACACATGATCAGCTGGGCTCAGCTCCTCTTATCTCAATATTGACTCTTGGTATAAGAAATGATTCTAAAGCTGCAAGGCATGACCTTTTGTGAAAACCTGGTGGGAAGGAAGTATTCAACATTTTAAACACCTTTGTTAATTATCCAGCAAGCTACTCTGTCGTTCCTGCGTCCCAGACTCTTTGCGACACTCTGTCAGGCTACTTCCAAATCAAAAATGACAATGTCTACCATAGTTTTTATTCCATGACTACAGCCTTACTTGACCCTTGCATTATGGGTCTATCATGGTACTCTAATTTGGTGGTACTCAAACGTTTTGAGCCTATTTCTTTAACCTAAATGCTCAGTTTGCTATCCAAAGCAAAATCTGGCTTCTCTTTTGATCTCTGTCCTCCTCAGATCATGGCTATCCTCTCCCCTCTTCTCGTGCCAACCATTACAGCCTTGTGTAATTAGTCCCTGACCCAGGACTCTGATCCTTTGGCTCTTAAAAGCAGCCCATGTAATGCCTATATTGAAAAAAACTAATTTTGACCCGAAGGATCCCACCAACTACTGGCCCATATCTCTCATTCTGCTATTGGGCAAGGTCTTGGAGACCTATGTAAACAAACAGCTCTCCTCTTACTTGGAGAGCAATAGTCTGTTAGAAATTTCTCAATTGGGCTTTAGACTCTCCCACAGCACCGAGACAGCACTGCTTCCAGTGGTAGATACTCAGGTTATCTTTGGATGCTGGTAACACCCGCTATGCTGGTTTTGTTCGACCTATCGGCGGCCTTTGACAACATTTCCCATTCCATCTTGGCATAGCGTCTGTACCAGATAGGCATCCAGGGAGTCGCCCTGGCTGACCAATTTCCTCAAGTATAGGACTCAAACAATTTCTTTGGGCACATTCCATTCTAACACCACCATCTTGGACAAGGCAGTTACGCAAGGGTACTCCTTGAGCCCTATGCTTTTCAACATATACATAGCCCCTTTAGCCCGTCTAGTCAAGTCCTGGTATTTGAGACTTTTTCTAATGCAGATGACACACAGTTGGTCATCTTGTTTGGGCATGACACAAAGAATGTTAAACAGCGATTTGTCACTTGCATAAGAAAAATTGCTACCTAGATGTCCCTACATGGTCTCCAAGTCAATAGAGGAAAAACAGAGATTCTGCTGTTTGGAAAAGCCCAAGTCTATTGGGCGGATGATGGGTGGCCTGCCCCCTTGCCCAGTAGCACAGCCAGAAACTTGGGCATACTCTTAGATGATAAACTGTCCATGAGAGACAAGATCATTTCAGTCTGTGGTACCTGCTTTGGCACAATGCGCTTACTCAAGAAAATATTTCTCGGGCTTCCTCTAAGCTCTAGGAAGATACTACCCCACCCTTTAAAAATCAGTCATCTGGATAATGGCAATGCCCTATTCCTCGCTTCTTAAGAATCCCTTTTATCAAAATTACAGGTTGTCCAAACATGGCCACCTGGATGGTAAACAACCTGCCTCCAAGGAAACCATTAGCCACTACACTCAGAGCTCTACATTGGGTCCCTATTCACAAGAGAGCATTATTTAGACTATTCTGCCTGACCTATAAAGCACTGGCAGGCTCCAGTCCAAGAGATCTTCAGGACAGACTTATTCTTTATCTTCCGAAAAGGAACCTAAGATCCAGCAATCAAATGCTTCTTTGTCCTCCGCGTCTCCTCACAGCAAAATATGGTGCGCAAGCCTTTTCCTACCTTGGACCGCATCATTGGAACAAGCTTCCCTTGCACATCCGTGCATGCACTAGCCGTCTGGCTTAAAAAAACAACTGAAAATGTGGTTGTTTTAATTGCTGCTTTCAAACCTTCTTCCTGCTGTCCACAAGCACCGATATAGCCCCACGGGGATGAGTTGTGCACTATATCAAGTTCCATATAACATAATGGATTGATTGAAAAGCTTTATTTTTGATCTCCAGGATCATAAAAGCAGCCTACAGTACACAACAAATAAGTTATTACACTTAAAAATATACATAGACAATATGGTCAATAATCTCTCCACTAAAGCTTTATAACAGTACCTAAATTTCCTACAATTCCTAAGGCAATTTCAAGATAAGATGGTATTTTAACTTAAGGTGCAAGTACCTAAACACATTGTAAAATGCTTCAATAAAAATAAGATAAAAAACATGATAGAATACGTACCTAAAACCATGATGATTAACAACAACTGACAGCCCAATTTGTTAAAGTGCCAAGTGCAAAAGAAAATGATTCATCACTTACAGGCTAAAGTACAATTGGAACGCCAAAACCGGGCAGACATTAAATATTTGGAAAAAGCAAATAATACTAAGACTTGCTTTGTGTCATTTCTAAGAATTCTATGAGTCTCCATGTGCTTTTTGATGCCCTAGGACCTACAAATGGGTACCAACCATTTGTTTCATTTAGCGGTGTATGCCAGGCAGAAGAATAGCAAATGAGTAACCGTCTCTGAAGCTCTCCTACACGCTGGGCAAGAATCATCTATATTAGCTGTACCCATCCACTTTCTACAAAATACTTTGGTGGGTAATGTCTTGTACCTAAAATGTAGATACAGTTTACACACCATCATCAGCACTACTTCATCTATAGTGGACTCATAATGGGGAAGGGGTTTAAAATCCAAAATATCACCAGATCAACTGCCTGTATTTCCAGTAACACCTTGCACTGCCATATTTTCACAGGAGGTTTTTTTTAAGCTGGCTTTTGAGACTGTACAGATTGTCTGTGGTTTTCCATAAACTTTACAATCCCAGTCTGCCAAAGTGTTTTTTTCACAAATTTTAGCCAAGGTATTTTAGTAGCCTTCCCAGGCACCAAAAGCTCTCTTACACCCTCTCGATATGGTTCAAGGGCAGGGAATGTCTAAAGTCTATGTCAATACATTACCATTCTACAATCCACCTTCTCTCTTAATTTCTTTTGAGCCTCATCAAGGTAGACTGGGACCATGAGAGTAATCAATCAATCAATCAAATGCTTTATTTCGATTACTAGAATCATAAAAGCAACAGACAAAAAACACAGACAGACATAAAAAAATATATACAATATATCACATTAATATGAATACATGATTTAACGGAATTATCAGGATAGCTAAAAAGATACTAGTAGATTTTTTAAGACCTGAAAATTGATTAAAAAGTTTAAAAAGTTAAAAACAGCTGTATATAAAACCTTATAAAAAACATGAAAGAATAAGCTTTGGACGCACAACCAGACTTGAAATACAAAACTTGAGAGTTAGAACGGTTATGCAAGCATATCTGGGGAGATGTGCGGAATCAACCACAAATAGGGAAATATATCTCAGGGTGAGGTACTCTACAAAACACAAGCATCTTCACAATATTCATAAATAAGTAAACTCTACAAATTGTTACAGTACTTAGATAGTAAAAAATAAGCTGACATAAATATTTATCCCTCGGCAAGCGTACTAGTGCCCTTCAATGCTTTGTTTCTGATAATCCAGGCGCGGCTCAAAAACTTCGCCACCCACACAAAAAAAGCACACCTGGGTCAGTTTTTAGGCTATGCAGGGCGGTCCTATGGTCGCGTGTACCCATAATTTTACAGACCGGTTTTATCCAGCTAGACCTTGCAACAGAATAAGCCGGGCAAGCAAACAGAAAGTGGGGCATGCTTTCCAACGGAGCTCTGCAGCAAGGACATGCCTCACTTTGGTATTTGTGAGAGTGCCATTTTAAAGTGGTTGCATGGATTGGGAGTGTGCCCAGCCTGAACTGCATGTATAACTGTCTGTCGCATGGAATCTGGATGATATCCAGGTAAGGCTCTAAGCCTCTACACTGTTTCTGGCGAAAAAACTCTTCTGTCAAACTCCCCAATTCTGGGTTGCTCAGCTCTTTAGTATCAACCCAGTTCCAATAAATACGCTTAAGCTCTGCCTTGTTGGGTGGTACGTGAGTTTCCCATGCTTCCGTGAGACCCAGCTTGGACAACAACCTTCTAACATTGGATATCCACTTGACCCTGTGCCCCGTGTCTAAGTTAATCCCCTCTGTTAGGGCCGCAGCATAATTAGCAAGCTCAGGGGTACGCGTCGTTCGTGCCCAAAAGAGAAGGGGACGCAATTTTGCAATATCCCTGAGCGGCCGTCTGCCCATGTCGAACATCAAGGGGGTTAATGGAGTATTACTGGGAAGCATCACCAGATCCCTCAAGAACTTATTTTCGGACCTACCAATATCTTCGATGTTTTCGAAGCCCCATAGCTCCGCCCCGTACAACGCAGCGGCAACAGCTTTTGCTTCGTATATTGCAAGTGCTGGAGCTACCGGCCTACTATAGGAGGCCCGGTGTTCTTTGCTAAGAGCCCCAGCAACACGTTTATGATTCAATAACATCTTAGCTAGGTGCGGCTTCCAGTGCATTTTATCAGAAAGGCGGATGCCCAAATAATCAAACACATTTACCCTCTCTAGTCGGGTATTATTTAAAGTTAAGTCATTTTTAAAAGTCGTGTGAGGATTAAAAGCCATGAATTTTGTCTTATCTGTGTTAATAACCAGGCCCCGGGAGTCGCAGAATAGCTGGTATCGGTTAAGGAATTTTTGCAACCCAAACGGGGTTTTCGACACCAGAAGGGTGTCGTCAGCAAACAACAGTGATGGAACTTTCTCGCCCGCCAGGGTTGGTGCATCTGCCGGGATCTCCTGGAGAAATCTCACCACCCCGTTGATGTACAAGGAAACCAGGGTAGGTGCCAAGACACACCCCTGGCGGACTCCTCTGCTGACTAGGATCTTTTCCGTAACCTCCCCTTGAGGGCCCCACCTGACTTGGGCGAAGTTTCCTTCGTGCAATCGAATTAAAAATCAAGAAGGAGAGGAGGGATGCCCAGGTCCCTCAGCGTTTGCCACAGTCTTAACCTAGGGACGAGATCAAAAGCTGTTCTCAGATCGATAAAAGCAAGGTAAAGGCTTCCTTACCAATAACAACGACCTTCCAGTATATGAGTAATAACCTGAAGACTTGGTCAATCGTGCCTGTGTTTCTTCTAAACCCAGCCTGGTATTGGGATAGAATGTCCTCCTCTTCAGCCCAGGTCTGTATTCGCTGGAGGAGGACCCTACCTACCAACTTTTGCATGGCATCAATTAGGCTTATTGGCCTATAATTTGATGGATCTTCCCTTTCCCCTTTTTTAAATATCGGGACCACCAACGCTCCTTTCCAAGAGTCGGGAATTAGGGATCCATTGGCTATGCTGTTGATCAGAAGTTGGATATAACGCGACCAGTTCCTGGGATCAGCCAAAAAGAGGTCGCCAGGAAGACCATCTGGTCCAGGGGCTTTTCCCGACACTGTCTTTGAGATTGCCATTTCAATTTCAGGCAACGAAAAAGGATTGCTCATATTCCCAGCCGGAGGAATGTCTGTGGAGTCGCTTAACTCCTCCAGACATTCATCATCAGGAGCGGAATACACTTTCCTGAAGTGGTCGTGCCATTCATGGCTTATAATGTGGTTAGACAGAGAGGCAGGATCTCTGCTAGTACCCTTACTAACAAGGGACCAGAACTGGTTTTTGTTCTTCTCCAGACTGGCGTCTTTCAGATTCTTCCAGTGAGATTCATCCCACTCTATTCTAGCCTCGTGGAGGGCTTCCCTATACTCCTTTCTCGCTAGTTTAATCGATTCGGTGTTCTTAGACCTGATTGCGGCTGCCAATGCTTGTCTATTTAGTCTGCATTTTTTAGTGTACCACGGGTGCTGTCTTTGCCGGGGTGCCTTTGTGTTAGCATGATTATGGGTGGCTAAAAAAACAGTGCTCAGCTGATCTATGGCACGGGAGTGGGCTAAAAGAGCTCCTACACAAGGTTCGGCAGCCGATAGGGTTGCCAGGAGGGCTTGAATACCAGAGGAGACAACTTCCTTAACACGAGATAGTTTTGTTTCATGTGCGCTGATCTTATGCCATTTCAGATATCTTTTACAGTTTGAGGGAACGATGTCTATAACCGGAGCTGTGGCCCTCCTAGTTTGGTGCGAGGACACGGTGGCCCAGGGCAATTCTAATGTCAAACAAAGAGGATTATGGTCGCTATCTGTTGTAGTGCCCACATACATGTCTAACATTTGGGCCCACAATTTTACGTCCACTAAGATATAATCTATACGTGAAGGGCAACCTACTCTATTGAAAGTGTTTGCACCGTGTGTGTCTGAGTGAGTTCTGCCATTAGCAGCTCTAAGACCATGTTCAATAGTTAGTGCATTAAGTTGAATTGCAAGCGGGGACCACTTTTTAATAGGGGAAATATTAAGAGTGGGGACCGACCATTTTGCATCGCCATCCTCTAGCTCCAGCATGTCCTCTGAGCTCAAAGGCTCAAAGGTGCAGTTCAAATCTCCTGCTACTATAATTTTCGCTTCGGGATTACAACTGGATAGGGAATGGTCTAAGAGTGTAACAATGGGTGATTGTTGCCCTCCCTTGGTTCCTCTAATATAAACATTGAACAGCTCCAGTGTGCCTCCTCCCCTGGGACCTTTAATAGATAGTCTCAGAATGTCAGGACTTGTGGTCGATTGAACAATGATTTGACAGCCTAAAGTAATGCTCACCCAAATAATCAGCCCTCCTGACGGGCGCCCTCTCCCCTTTGTAGTTGCCGGAATGCAATAGAAAGCGTAGCCAGATTTGTGGAGTGGGACCAGACTCCACGTCTCCTGGAATAAGCATATATCAAAACCTTCTAGAAGATTATTCCAGTGCGGCAGCAATAGCTTGTTTTGTAAACCTGCCACATTCCACAATAAGATTTTTAGCTGTTGTGGACGTGAGGCCGAGACCCCCTCATGTGTACAATGCGGAGTTAAGGAGCAAGATGAGTCTAAAGGGTCTGATGTTGTTAATAAATCGGGAAGTATGTAGGGGACAGTCTCTTGCAGGCCCTGTGGGAAATGATTCAACACCCCCCTGTTTCCTCCAATGAGCTTTTACTGGGGAGGAGAACAGAAGGTTCATACAATTTCTGAGTTTGGCTGACCATCGTTTCATGCCATGATGAGCGGCTAGGCTCATCAAGCAGTCAATCTACTGTTTCGAGCGTCGAGCCCCCCTCAAGTTTGGATTGCCCCCCATCCCTTGGAGATGCTTGTGCTCGCCTAAACTGTATGGCTGAAGTAGCAGGGGCGCAAGTTCTAAATTCCAAAGCTAGAAGGTTCTCTGCCAGGTCAACATTTGAAAAGGTGAGCTCGATACAGTCGTAAGGTTGGGCAGGGATAGTAAGTCTGCGTGCCCGGGTGATATCTTCACGAATCACTGAGCGACAACCTCTAGTGTGGCGTATCCAATGTATGACCTTGTTGGTCAAAGAGTCCACACTTTCCATATCGTTATGTGGGCCAAGTTTGGGTACATTTATCATGTAAATATTATGGCCTTGCAGTGGCGGTAGTGAGTATACATCTCTCCGTTGTCGAGGTTGTAGTGGAACCTTCGCAGGCCACACGGTGTCTCTTGGTTTGCAAGGTCCCCCTGAGATGGCCTGACCTTTTTTTGGCACAGATAGTAGTATGGGAAAGTTGTTTGTTGTCTTAAGCTCAGGAATATTAGTTCTTACCAGTGTAGAGCCAGAGAGCTTATGATTTACTGAGTTTTTTAGGAATGTGGATACACTTTGCCCCAAATCTACCCCTGCAGTGCTTGATGGGCCAGCCAGGGTGAGAGTTTGTGCAAGTGCCTGCTCCTGGTGTACCATTTGAGCCCAAGGAAGTAATGTTTTTACCAGGTGTGTAAGCTCTTTAATCAAACTTTTCAATGCTATAATCTCAGCCCTAAGGGAGAATATAGGCCCAAGTATGTCAGGAGATGATTGCTCTACGTTGCTACCTCCTTGCAATATGCTTGGAGGTGTCGCTTGCTCGCATATTATGTCAGAAGAGGTTGCAAGCAGGGCAAACCTATTTGAGCATGGGATGTTATGCTTCGTTGGAATCGCTTGCTTGCAAACTAGTTCATCAGGGTCAGGAACAACCTTCTCTTGAAACCCAGCAGGATCACAATCCTTATTAACACTCAGGTTGGTAATTCGTTTGCTAGCGTGTTTGCGGAACTTGGGAGCAACGATAAGCGGGCGAGCAGGGGATTTTAGATCCGGAGGGTTTAAGTTGTCATTACTATGCAAGCCCACGGGATCTGACACCAGTATGGTCTCGCACTCATTAATTAATGTATCTATTCTGTCGAGAACACAATTGCTGGCGGCATGTTTACGAGATTTCTTAGCCTTTTTCCCCTTGCCTAGCCCACGACTCCCAGTCCCCCCACCTCTACGCTCTCCATGGTTTTCCGCTTTCCCATACCTATTACAAGAAAACAAGTTTACTTTAATAACCACAATGAAAGTAATGCGAGTTACCCAGTGTTTTGCAAATAAATAAATCGACCGGGGTGAAAATTGAAAGCGGCTAAACGTAGCAATAAATCTTGAACATTTAAAAGTCCAATAGTACAGTCCCGAAGCAAGCAAAGCAAGCAAGTGAACCAAGGTCCGAGTCTACCAACTAACTAATAAGGACATCACTTATGAAACCACAATAAGCGGAGAAAACAGTACCTTGAGTTCGGGGCTAGGAGACTCTTGCGTGGTAAATGAAAGAGGGATGGCCCTGCCCTGCCTCTTCCTGGCGATGACGGGCAAGGACGGGCCCGCCCTTGGCCCGGGCGCGGCCCGCGCGCGTCCCGTGCCAGGGTAGTGTTGGGCGCTTATGAGCGCGTTGACAGCAGCAGTGCTCCTCCCTCCTGGGAGCGAAGAATTATGGCCGATGTGGTCCCCCAGGCCGGCAAACAGCAGAGCAGTTCAGGCGGTGCAAGGCGCGTCCTGCGCCGCGGTAGTGTTGGGCGCTTATGAGCGCGTTGACAGCAGCAGTGCTCCTCCCTCCTGGGAGCGAAGAATTATGGCCGATGTGGTCCCACAGGCCGGCAAACAGCAGAGCAGTTCAGGCGGTCCAAGGCGCGTCCCGCGCCGCGGTAGTGTTGGGCGCTTATGAGCGCGTTGACAGCAGCAGTGCTCCTCCCTCCTGGGAGCGAAGAATTATGGCCGATGTGGTCCCCCAGGCCGGCAAACAGCAGAGCAGTTCAGGCGGTCCAAGGCGGTGTATGCCAGGCAGAAGAATAGCAAATGAGTAACCGTCTCTGAAGCTCTCCTACACGCTGGGCAAGAATCATCTATATTAGCTGTACCCATCCACTTTCTACAAAATACTTTGGTGGGTAATGTCTTGTACCTAAAATGTAGATACAGTTTACACACCATCATCAGCACTATTTCATCTATAGTGGACTCATAATGGGGAAGGGGTTTAAAATCCAAAATATCACCAGATCAACTGCCTGTGTTTCCAGTAACCCCTTGCACTGTCATATTTTCACAGGAGGTTTTTTTTTAAGCTGGCTTTTGAGACTGTACAGATTGTCTGTGGTTTTCCATAAACTTTACAATCCCAGTCTGCCAAAGTGGTTTTTTCACAAATTTTAGCCAAGGTATTTTAGTAGCCTTCCCAGGCACCAAAAGCTCTCTTACACCCTCTCGATATGGTTCAAGGGCAGGGAATGTCTAAAGTCTATGTCAATACATTACCATTCTACAATCCACCTTCTCTCTTAATTTCTTTTGAGCCTCATCAAGGTAGACTGGGACCATGAGAGTAATCATGGGAAGACCCAGCAAGTATCTTAGAAACTTTTGCTCGGCTATTTCCAATACCCTGGTATTGGGACAGCCCTAGATTTCCACACCATAAAGAACCACACCCATTACCTTTACATAATACAAGGCACGAGCAACCCCCTTAGTGAGGGTTTTTCTTTTGGATTTTCACAATGTTAGCAGCTTGTTATGAAAAAGATGCATACGCTTTTTGAATTTACAAATCCCAATTTAGGTTAGGTGATCGTCTTATACCCAGGTAGTCAAAGCTGGACACAGGCATTTGCAGTCTTCCCAGTTTTTTTGATGGGTTGATCAAAAAAACATAAATTTCATTTTTGAGCTGTTAAGCTCAATCCCCCGCTCCTCACAAAATGAAATGAAATCAGTTAACTGTTACAAACCCTATGGAGATTTCGATAACAGTATCTGCGAAGAGCAGGGCAGTGACCCATCGTCCACCCACTTTTGGCGAATCACACCCATTCCTGGACAAGTGGTCTACCACTTCATTCATGAACAGGGAAAACAGGGTAGGGGCAAGGACACAGTATTGTCTAACACCGTGCTCAATCTTGAAGGCATCGGTCAGCTGTCCCTGTTACCCCCACCTAACTTTAGCGCAATTGTCTGAATGCAGGCATACTAAGATATTCAAATGTTTCTGTGGTAGACCCATTTTTTCAAGCCCTCTCCATAGATTACACCTCTGTGTACTAAATTGTAGGCAGCACACAGATCAACAAAGGCAACATATTGCTTGCATCTGTTGATCACTGCTGTATTCCAAACTATACAACTGAAACAAACCAACTGGTCAATTGTACTAATATTAGAATGGACACTTGCCTGTAGCTCTGATAATATATTATTGGTTTGTATCCAAGAAGGCAAGTGAGGGCAGTACCTGCTTTCAAATGTTTTTGGGGAGTGCATCAATCAGGCTAATTGGCCTGTGGTTCGCTGGACCATTAGGTAACCCCTTTTTAAATGTTGGAATTATCTCTTCTGACCTCCATGAGAGAGGGATCTCCATTCTCTTCAAAATATCATTATATAGTGAATTTTAATTTATATAAGAGCCCCATAATTCTGAATCGGCCCGATAGAGATCACTGGGCAGCATATCTGCTTTGGAGGCGTGACACGTTTTTATTGAAGACACCGTTTCACAAAACTCAAACTCAAGGGACTGGGGTTTGCTAGCTCAGGGAAAACTGTAAGGAACACACCTCCATCTCCTATCTCCTCTAAAGCAGAGTGGATGGCACCAAAACAGGAGACCCATTCCTGAGGTTAGATGCAGAACTGAAATTCTTTTCACACCAGTAACACTATCTGAAGCGAGCTTCCAAAAAGATCTGGTATCTTTAATTATCATTGTAGAGTGCTTATTAGCCCATAGATCACTTTCCCACTCTTGTTTTGCTTTGGCCCTTCCCTCAATCTGCCCTATAATTTGATTACAAAGCCTGCAGGAAGTTCCCTTTAGCTACCCTGCAAGATTTGTTATACCAGGCTTCTTTTCTAGTCCTCGCATGCCTGCTCTCTTTTTGCGGGCTAGCACATCTTTAATCTTGTCATAAAGGCTTTTGTGATTCCTCTGCATCCCCATAAGCCTCTGCTCAGAGGGAATGCTATGTAACTTTACATTTCAATTTTTACCATAGAACTGACTCTTTCCAGGGCCTCGGGGTGCTTTGACACCCATTCTCACTTGATTGCTTTCCGATTATTTGACTGGGAAATGTCACCTACCACCCTACTGTCCTTATTTATCTTTCTCTCAATCAAATCCCCATCTAGGGTAAGGGACATTTCATTGTGGTCGCTATCCATTCTGTCTATGACTTCCATATCATTCATAAAGGGCCACAGACCTAGCCCAACTAGGAAGTAATCAATGCAGCTGGTATGGCCTGGTCTATTAAAGGTTGCTCTACCCTCCCTATCAGAGGGAATCCTACAGTTTGCTGCCCTCAGATCATAATTAAAAGTAAGTGATAGTAGTTGTGCTTCTCTTGTTGACCATCTGACTGCCGGGAGATTCAATTGTGGAATCCTCCATATATTATCTTGCTCAAGGGTCAGATCTTCAGGTGCTACCTCCATGGGTTCAAAGGTTGTATTAAAATCGCCCCTAGTAAAAGTAGACCTTTACAGGGCAAAACTTTTAGTACATCGTCAATAGCTTTTAGTACCAGGGTCTCTATGTTTCGATCCCCTGCCCAATTAGTCAGTGCTTACTGGGAGGATTTTACAACATAATGTTGTCATAACCCAGATCATTAGTCTGCCCAAGGGTCTCCCTCTTCCTAACTGGGTTGCCTTGACACAATGGCAGGTAAACCCATGTACACCACATCTCCTGGAATAGGCAGATATCATAGGCGTCAACAAGGAGGTCCCATTAAAGTTCTGGTTATTTCCTACTGACAAACGCCGCATTCCATGAAGGATCAACACAACGTTAACTATAACTCATTCCTTCTCCATGCACTGGCTATGCAGTTTTATATTATCTCACTTATACCACATAAAGTAATAGTCTTTAGAAGAACAGTTATGAATTTGCAAATCAAAACGTTTGTGAGAACACATGGCATGGATTGGATACCCTTACGGGTGACAAGAAGTGCTCTACAAATCTACTGACCGATTGATTGATTGGTAGAGTCTCAGCCTGTTGCTCAGTACATGAAAGATAACCACACAGAATATAATTTAAAAAGGACTTTTGCATGTATCTAGTGAAGAGAATAAAATGAACAGTTCTAATATAATTAGAATATTCCTAGCAGCCTATCATCAAAAACTACCTAAGCCACATCTATGAGCTACACTATGAGAGCATGGAATATCTGGCTTGTCTCTACAGTTTCTTGGGGCCGAGGGTACTTCATACATGTTCACAGTGGATCAGTTGTGGTTATCAGACCTCTGCCAGGAGAGAGGGGATCCTTGCAAAGAAAACACATGATCAGCTGGGCTCAGCTCCACTTATCTCAATATTGACTCTTGGCATAAGAAATGATTCTAAAGCTAAAGCATGACCTCTTGTGAAAACCTGGTGGGAAGGAAGTATTCAACATTTTAAACACCTTTGTTAATTATCCAGCAATGTACTCTGTCATTCCTGTGTCCCAGTCTCTTTGCGACACACTGTCAGGCTACTTCCAAATCAAAATTGACAATATCTACCATAGTTTTTATTCCATGACTACAGCCTTACTTGACCCTTGCATTATGGGTCTATCATGGTACTCTAATTTGGTGGTACTCAAACGTTTTGAGCCTATTTCTTTAACCCAAATGCTCAGTTTGCTATCCAAAGCAAAATCTGGCTCCTCTTTTGATCTCGGTCCTCCTCAGATCATGGCTATCCTCTCCCCTCTTCTCGTGCCAACCATTACAGCCTTGTGTAATTAGTCCCTGACCCAGGACTCTGTCCCTTGGCTCTTAAAAGCAGCCCATGTAATGCCTATCTTGAAAAAAAACTAATTTTGACCCGAAGGATCCCACCAACTACTGGCCCATATCTCTCATTCTGCTATTGGGCAAGGTCTTGGAGACCTATGTAAACAAACAGCTCTCCTCTTACTTGGAGAGCAATAGTCTGTTAGAAATTTCTCAATTGGACTTTAGATTCTCCCACAGCACCGAGACAGCACTGCTTCCAGTGGTAGATACTCAGGTTATATTTGGATGATGATAACCCCGCTATGCTGGTTTTGCTCAACCTATCGGTGGCCTTTGACAACATTTCCCATTCCATCTTGGCACAGCGTCTGTACCAGATAGGCATCGAAGGAGCCGCCCTGGCTGACCAACTTCCTCAAGTATAGGACTCAAACAATTTCTTTGGGCACATTCCATTCTAAGACCACCATCTTGGACAAGGCAGTTACGCAAGGGTACTCCTTGAGCCCCATGCTTTTCAACATATACATAGCCCCTTTAGCCCATCTAGTCAAGTCCTGGGCGTTTGAGACTTTTTCTAATGCAGAAGACACACAGTTGGTCATCTTGTTTGGGCATGACACAAAGAATGTTAAACAGCGATTTGTCACTTGCATAAAAAAAATTGCTACCTGGATGTCCCTACATGTTCTCCAAGTCAATAGAGGAAAAACAGAGATTCTGCTGTTTGGAAAAGCCCAAGTCTATTGAGCGGATGATTGGTGGCCTGCCCCCTTGCCCAGTAGCCCAGCCAGAAACTTGAGCATACTCTTAGATGATAAACTGTCCATGAGAGACAAGATCATTTCAGTCTGTGGTACCTGCTTTTGGCACAATGCGCCTACTCAAGAAAATATTTCTCTGGCTTCCTCTAAGCTTTAGGAAGATACTACCCCACCCTTTAAAAATCAGTCATCTGGATAATGGCAATGCCCTATTCCTCGCTTCTTAAGAATCCCTTTTATCAAAATTGCAGGTTGTCCAAACACGGCCACCTGGATTGTAAAGAACCTGCCTCCAAGGAAACCATTAGCCACTACACTCAGAACTATACATTGGGTCCCTATTCACAAGAGAGCATTATTTAGACTACTCTGCCTGACCTATAAAGCACTAGCAGGCTCCACTCCAAGAGATCTTCAGGACAGACTTATTCTGTATCTTCCGAAAAGGAACCTAATATCCAGCAATCAAATGCTTCTTTGTCCTCGGCGTCTCCTCACAGCAAAATATGGTGCGCAAGCCTTTTCCTACCTTGGACCGCATCATTGGAACAAGCTTCCCTTGCACATCTGTGCATGCACTAGCCTGTCTGGCTTCAAAAAACAACTGAAAATGTGGTTGTTTTAATTGCTGCTTTCAAACCTTCTACCTGCTGTCCACAAACACCGATATATCCCACGGTGATGAGTTGTGCGCTATATCAAGTTCCATATAACATAATGGATTGATTGAAAAGCTTTATTTTTGATCTCCAGGATCATAAAAGCAGCCTACAGTACACAACAAATAAGTTATTACACTTAAAAATATACATAGACAATATGGTCAATAATCTCTCCACTAAAGCTTTATAACAGTACCCACATTTCCTACAATTCCTAAGGCAACTTCAAGATAAGATGGTATTTTAACTTAAGGTGCAAGTACCTACACACATTGTAAAATGCTTCAATAAAAATAAGATAAAAAACATGATAGAATACGTACCTAAAACCACGATGATTAAAAACAACTGACAGCCCAATTTGTTAAAGTGCCAAGTGCAAAAGAAAATGATTCATCACTTACAGGCTAAAGTACAATTGGAACGCCAAAACCGGGCAGACATTAAATATTTGGAAAAAGCAAATAATACTAAGACTTGCTTTGTGTCATTTCTAAGAATTCTGTGAGTCTCCATGTGCTTTTTGATGCCCTAGGACCTACAAATGGGTACCAACCATTTGTTTCATTTAGCGGTGTATGCCAGGCAGAAGAATAGCAAATGAGTAACCGTCTCTGAAGCTCTCCTACACGCTGGGCAAGAATAATCTATATTAGCTGTACCCATCCACTTTCTACAAAATACTTTGGTGGGTAATGTCTTGTACCTAAAATTGTGATACAGTTTACACACCATCATCAGCACTATTTAATCTATAGTGGACTCATAATGGGGAAGGGGTTTAAAATCCAAAAAATCACCAGATCAACTGCCTGTGTTTCCAGTAATCCCCTGCCCTGCCATATTTTCCCAGGAGGTATTTTTTAAACTGGCTTTTGAGACTGTACAGATTGTCTGTGGTTTTCCATAAACTTTACAATCCCAGTCTGCCAAAGTGGTTTTTTCACAAATTTTAGCCAAGTTATTTTAGTAGCCTTCCCAGGCACCAAAAGCTCTCTTACACCCTCCCAATATGGTTCAAGGGCAGGGATTGTCCAAAGTCTATGTCAATACATTACCATTCTACAATCCACCTTCTCTCTTAATTTCTTTTGAGCCTTATCAAGGTAGACTGGGACCATGAGAGTAATCATAGGAAGACCCAGCAAGGATCTTAGAAACTTTTGCTTGCCTATTTCCAATACCCTGGTATTGGGACAGCCCTAGATTTCCACACCATAAAGAACCACACCCAATACCTTTACATAATACAAAAGGCGCAAGCAACCCCCTTAGTGAGGGTTTTTCTTTTGGATTTTCACAATGTTAGCAGCTTGCCATGAAAAAGATGCATACGCCTTTTGAATTTACAAATCCCAATTTAGGTTAGGTGATTGTCTTATACTCAGGTAGTCAAAGCTGGACACAGTTTTTTTGATGGGTTGATCAAAAAAACATAAATTTCATTTTTGAGCTGTTAAGCTCAATCCCCCGCTCCTCACAAAATGAAATAAAATCAGTTAACTGTTGCAAACCCTATGGAGTTTTCGATAACAGTATCTGTGAAGAGCAGGGCGGCTACCCATCGTCTACCCACTTTTGGCGAATCACACCCATCCCTGGACAAGTGGTCTACCACTTCATTCATGAACAGGGAAAACAGGGTAGGGGCAAGGACACAGTATTGTCTAACACCGTGCTCAATCTTGAAGGCATCGGTCAGCTGGCCCTGTTATCCCCACCTAACTTTAGCGCAATTGTCTAAATGCAGGCATACTAAGATATTCAAATGTTTCTGTGGTAGACCCATTTTTTCAAGCCCTCTCCATAGATTACACCTCTGTGTACTAAATTGTAGGCAGCACACAGATCAACAAAAGCAACATATAGCTTGCATCTGTTGATCACTGCTGTATTCCAAACTATACAACTGAAACAAACCAACTGGTCAATTGTACTAATATTAGAATGGACACTTGCCTGTAGCTCTGATAATATATTATTGGTTTGGATCCAAGAATGCAAGTGGGGGCACTACCTGCTTTCAGATGTTTTTGGGGAGTGCATCAATCAGGCTAATTGGCCTGTGGTTCGCTGGATCATTAGGTAACCCCTTTTTAAATGTTGGAATGAACTCTTCTGACCTCCATGAGAGAGGGATCCCCATTCTCTGCAAAATATCATTATATAGTGAATTTTAATTTATATAAGAGCCCCATAATTCTGGATCGGCCAGATAGAGATCACTGGGCAGCATATCTGCTTTGGAGGCGTGACACGTTTTTATTGCAGACACTGTTTCACAAAGCTCAAACTCAAGGGACTGGGCTTTGCTAGCTCAGGGAAAACTGTAAGGAACACACCTCCATCTCCTATCTCCTCTAAACCAGAGTGGATGGCACCAAAACAGGAGACCCATTCCTGAGGTTAGATGCAGAACTCAAATTCTATTCACACCAGTAACACTATCTGAAGCGAGCTTCCAAAAAGATCTGGTATCTTTAATTATCATTGTAGAGTGCTTATTAGCCCATAGATCACTTTCCCATTCTTGTTTTGCTTTGGCCCTTCCCTCAATCTGCCCTATAATTTGATTACAAAGCCTGCAGGAAGTTCCCTTTAGCTACCCTGCAAGATTTGTTATACCAGGCTTCTTTTCTAGTCCTTGAATGCTTGCTCTTTTGTTACGGGCTAGCACATCTTTAATCTTGTCATAAAGGCTTTTGTGATTCCTCTGCATCTCCATAAGCCTCTGCTCAGAGGGAATGCTATGTAACTTTACATTTCTATTTTTACCATAGAACTGACTCTTTCCAGGGCCTCGGGGTGCTTGGACACCCATTCTCACTTGATTGCTTACCCATTATTTGACTGGGAAATGTCACCTACCACCCTACTGGCCTTATTTAACTTTCTCTCAATCAAATCCCCATCTAGGGTAAGGGACATTGCATTGTGGTCGCTATCCATTCTGTCTATGACTTCCATATCATTCATAAAGGGCCACAGACCTAGCCCAACTAGGAAGTAATCAATGCAGCTGGTATGGCCTGGTCTATTAAAGGTTTCTCTACCCTCCCTATCAGAGGGAATCTACAGTTTGCTGCCCTCAGATCATAATTAAAAGTAAGTGATAGTAGTTGTGCTTCTCTTGTTGACCATCTGACTGCCGGGAGATTCAATTGTGGAATCCTCCATATATTATCTTGCTCAAGGGTCAGATCTTGAGTTGCTACCTCCATGGGTTCAAAGGTTGTATTAAAATCGCCCCTAGTAAAAGTAGACACTTACAGGGCAAAACTTTTAGTACATTGTCAATAGCTTTTAGTACCAGGGTCTCTATGTTTCGATCCCCTGCCCAATTAGTCAGTGCTTACTGGGAGGATTTTACAACATAATGTTGTCATAACCCAGATCATTAGTCCGCCCGAGGGTCTCCCTCTTCCTAACTGGGTTGCCTTGACACAATGGCAGGTAAACCCATGTACATCACATCTCCTGGAATAGGCAGATATCATAGGCGTCAACAAGGAGGTCCCATTAAAGTTCTGGTTATTTCCTACTGACAAACGCCGCATTCCATGAAAGGATCTTTATACCATCCTTGACAACTGCACTTACGTCACTAGCCTCCCCTTGACTAAGAGCCCTGTTTTATTCCCTAGGAGTGTTAATCCACCCTACAGTGTCTTTATTTGTGTCTTTTGGAGAGCAAGGTACTCTATCTCTAGCGCTAATGGAACAATCTGCAATTCTGCTGGTGCTACTGACACTGGGAACTGTTACTATCCCACCCTTGTTTTCTATATTTTTTAGTACTACAGGAATGCCAACTCTACTCTCTCATAGGCTGCTATGCAATTTCAGTCAATAAACTGAGCTGGTCTCAGAGCATTTGGAATCTCAAAAATCTCCTGTACACCACCCCTTATTTCAGTATCACATGAGACTGGTGCCACTTGGAGTTTATATGTTAGCTGGATTTCAGTGCTTGCTTTTGATATACTCCTTGCATCTATTGCCAACAGGCCCTCCACTAGATATTTGTGCATAAACACTAATCTTATTGTGTCCCTGGTGTCCCCCAGTTCCAAAACATCTTTCAGCAACCACTATATCATTTCCAATGATTGAAGGGCACTGTTGAACATCCCTAAACCAGTGCGTACCCCTGTTTAATAGGGAAACCTTGCATTCTTTTGCCCCCTCTGGTAACTTGGACACCTGTGTTAAATACACAATGGGTTCAGTCAGCTCTTGTGCATATCCCCCCATGAACCAGTCCTCGAGGGTACAGTACTACTATCTGTTTTGCTGGGCTGGACACTACATCATAAAACCTTGACCCCAAGTCCCCATTCCACCCCACAAACCTTCCACCCCTTTCAGGTTTTAAGTTTGGCCCAAACAAATTCATACCGCTTTCAGGATTATGGGATTTGTCTGTCAAATGTTCAAGGAACTTGTTCCGTATTTACAGATCAAGGGCAATCTATACAGAAGGGCAGGGTGGTAGGTTCTGTACATCAGAGACAACAGCCAAACCTGTCGAGCACACACCAGCCTCTTGGGCCGGCTCACTCCTGCCCCTAGAGGCTTGCTCAAATATGTTATTGGCTAATGCCTCTTCAAGCTTTTTTTCAAAACTTTTAATGGTATTTTTAAACATCCCCACCTCTTCCCTCAGGGAGCCCGAGGTAGCTACTTGGTTTTCCAGAATCTTCTGATCTTCTAGAAGCCCACCCATATTTCTCTTTCTCTTAGCTACATCCTCCTCCATTCCTTCATTTATCACTTTATTGTTAGCATTATCATTGACCATTGACTGAGCACTAACATTGCATAGTACAGAGAAACGGTTAATGCACTCGATAATAGGATCATCCAGGGCCTGAGTCTGTTGCTCAACTGCACTCATAGTTCCAGGACATATTGTTTCGATTTCCTGCTTGCCTTTATGCCTGGCACAGCTCTTGTCTTTCTCAGTTGCCTTCTCAAAAAAGGAGTGGATGGGCTTATATTTTTTAAACGTCGGAGAGCTGGCGTGTGGGGACGACTTCTCCCCGGGCAGAGGGATGGAAGTATTCAAAATATCAACACATTCATCAAGAATTACATCCATATTATTAATACTGTCCAAAACACAATTTCTTCCTGTTGGTTTCAGATTGATTTCTTTTTTGGCTTATAAGGAACTGCTGCTCCCTCGGTTGCTTACTCTTTCCCATTCTGTAAAATCCCAGCTCAAGTGTTCACCCAAGAACAAAGGTACAAAAACCCTTACTGAAACAACAACACTGAAACAAAGAGGATACCGTAATGGTGTCCTTATGTGTGATATTAAGGGTTATGACCGGCCCATGTGCATCCTGTGCTGTGGGAGGATGTAGGCACTTTTAAAGCTTGCAACATGGACTCTGTGTCAGCAGGGCCCCTCCTCCTTAGCACCAGGTTGCAGGCTGGGACAACAAGTCCTGCAGCGGCAAAGTCTGTGGCCTTCAGCATTACTCAGAATTAAAAACACTGTGGGGAGTGCAGCTTGAGTGCAGTTTGCTGCCACTCCACCACAGCATCAGGCAGTACTAGCCATGATGTAAGGTCTCCCCCGCAGTGACCTGGAAGTGCCACAGCCCAGCGGGGAAATGCATCCCCTGTGGGAGCCAGATGGGCTGATCAGTTCAGTTCAGGGGCCTCCAGGAATGCAGTTTCACACTGTTGGCTATTTTACCTTGAATATGCATAGATGGTGGGACTGGGAGCAAGCAATACAGTATTTGCTAGCCTTTGCATCTGGTCTCTGGGCTGGGACTTTCAAAAGTCAGACAATCCGGCAGTCACTCTCTTGACTAGCAGCAGCAAGCACAACATCCAAAAGATCGCGAATAGTGCTCGGGGGGGCACTGCACCTCACCACTGTGCAGCAGCTCCTCATGACAATATGTGCATGGGCAGCCATTGGGGTCTAAATGTGCCTACTGCAGTATGTCCATTCTGTCCACAGACCTCCTCTCCAAGTTACGTTATGTCCTCTTCTCACCCTGCAGGCATAAAGCATTCTCTGCTGGGGACAATGAGGGCAGTTAGCGCCTCACCCGAAGCACTCCAACCGCCTATCAGCAGCAGGCCTCCACTACATCCAGTGATCCCTGGACCTGGACCAGCCCGCACTCAATATGGCACACGAAGGGAAACCGCTCCTCTCTCAGCCTCCAGCATGGTGGGGGATGTGAACGGTGCCTTATCAGCTCAGCTACAGTTTAGCTACGGTTGCTTGTGCACAAAGGCCCCAGCCACTCTTTCAGAGTCGCAGTCGCCGCACCAGGTTAGTATCAAAGCAAACGGATACCTGGAGCAGCACAACCCTCTCTGCCCAGCGTCACCACAGCAGGGGCCATCTCATGCAGTTGGTACTAGTCGGCTCCGCGGCTCAGCTCAGCCTCACGTGAGCCCTGCGATCAGAGGCCTAGGTGCAGCCCCGTTCTGTGTACGCTCAGCGGTCCACAGGGGAGCACAGGTAATATAACATAACTTAACATAACATAAGGTCTTGTGAATTCAGTGTTCAATTCATGGAGGTTGACCACTGACTTTCAGCCTACATTGGTCACTTTATGATAATCCGAGGCATAACTGGTCCAAACCAGCATGATTGAAATATGTCAACTTAGACAATATGTTTATTTTAAATGTTTACTGTCAGATGTTGAAACGTAGGGATCCCTTTAGCTTCAAGCAGACTTGTGTCATCTTATGTAATTGCAAAGTAATTTTTTCACTTCAAATTGCACTTTCATGAGTTCTGTGAAAGACAGTGACATGCTGACTGTGGACCAAATGCAGACAGGCTAACTTAACATGCTCAAAATGGAATCTGCCATTGTAATTTTATGGAAAAAAGAATGACTGAACAGAATAATACCAAATTTGGAAAAAAGCTAGATCTTCACCTAGAAAGTGTACTTTTTGTGATTTTGTTTAATTCTGTTCCGTCATTTCAGAAACATGAGGTTTAAAATATCTGCTGCCAGGGGACTCCAGCTGGAAAAAATAGGCAATAAGTGCATTCTGATTGGTCAGTCTCACAGGAGTCCTGCAAGACTGAAGAATATCAGGGGGCAGCGTAGCAATACCCTAACCCACTACCCCTTGTAGGCTGAAAGTTAGAAAAAGAAAGTTAAATGTTGGCATAGTCCTGTTGGACTCCCGCTGGACTCAGAGCAGCTTGAGTGGTGTGGTCCCACAGGAATTCCACGGGACTGGAAGAGAGAACTCCCCCCAAAAAATGTGTGCTCAGCTTTTGGGCTGTGCAAGAGCCTGTGCTCTCCCAATACACTATGAAGCTCCATTAGGTATCTAAGACCCTATTATCAGCAGAGCCAAGGCCCTAGGTAGACCTAAGACCCATAAGGTAGAGATGCACCTACTATGCTCAGAGTGTGCTCAATGCACAGACCATGCCTAGAGTCATGTTATACCTGCCTTAGGGTGGTCTTCCCTTAAACTTTTTTCCTTCCTCCCCTTATTTTTGCTGATCCCGTTTTTGCTAGTTCTAGGACAGTGTTAATGTGCATGTGCTTATTCCTTAAAACATGGTAACAATGACTTATCCTCAATTGGCATATTTAATTTACTTGTAAGTCTCTAGTACAGTGATACTCTATATACCCAGGTTCTGTAAATGCAATGCTGCGAGGGGGCCTGCAGCACTGAATGTGCCATTCACTTAAGTAGCCCTTTAAACATGTCTCCGGTCTTCTGTTGCAGCCTGTGTGTGCAGTTTTAAACAAACAGGGTAGGCCCCAGAGGGCAGGGTGCAGTGTATTTAAAATGTTGAACATGTACTTTTAGGTTTACATATTCTAATAGTGAAAAACTCTTAATTTAATTTTTCACTACTTCAAGGCCTATCTATCCCATAGGCTAATATTGGAGTTATCGTATTACATTTAACCCCTTGGCCGCGGCGGTAATTCTGCCGCGGCGCTGGGGGGGCGGGGGGTGAGCGCGGCGCCGCCATGCTTGTGACGGAACCACGCCGTCATGAGTCATGGGCGAGCTGTGCTCATGACGGCGTGGTTCCGTCACGACCCCGCCCACTCACTAATTCGCCCGCACAGGCGGGGAATCAGTCCCGCGTGGGCGGAGTGGCCGCAGCATGACGGAACCATGCCGTCATTAGCACATGCCGCCCGCGTCTCATGACGGCGTGGTTCCGTCATCCGCAGGGAAGGGGTTAATAAGTGATAATTTCTAAGTGTGAGCAGGTAACTAGTTCATGCTTGGTGTCTTTGGTATTGTAATGAAAAATCCTCTATTATGGTAAAGGCGGATTTTAAATGACCATTTTGAAAATGTCCCTTTTAGACATTCTGCTCATTCTGAGAATTTTGCATTGGTGTTAATTTTTAGGTATGTGTACATTCGTGGTATAGAGACACTTTTCTATTTTTCGCAGCATCATGCGGACACGTTTTCCACTAAAGGTTTTCACTGGCACTTTTTTCACAGTGGTGACTGTAGTTTTCACACACACAGGATTCCTGATTGACGCATGAGAGATTTTTGGCATTGCATGCATGGCTGCAGGTGCACCTTTCTGATGGAGCTGTGCTCTGGAGATAGATTCAGAATTTGACACTTTGATTTTCGATAGTTGGACACGGAGTTCACCAATTCATATCATTCATTTATCATGCATGAACAGTTCCTGACGGGTATCATTAGATTGAATATGTTGATGTTATCTTTACAGTTCCCCTGACGAAGGGTTATGGCAACCCGAAATGCATTGGGATGAGAACAAGTTTTCTTTCAACTAAGATTATAATTTAGAAGAAATATGAAGTAACATTGTTCAAGAAGCAATCATATGTTCTTCATGTCAATATTACTGACCGTCATCAACATTTACAGGATTGTATATGTTTTCACAAATGTGTAATTAAAACATTGAAGAAAGATACAAATAAGGCAGTAGTATAAAATGATTTATTGCTTTCACTTTGGTTAAACGCATACATCATGGTTTGAACCTTTATGGTCTTTGAGTAGTGCGTCTTGTATGCAGTGTACATGTTTTGTACCCCAAGGAAGTTTAGTCGTATTAGGACATGAGCAGGTCCTGTCACAAGGCAGCACACACCTGTAGAATTTAGACACATTCTATGTTAAAAACAACACACTCTTTAGAAGTTTGTGACACAAAATCGAGTGCAGGCTATACATATTGTTTTGGATTTTAGTTTACCTGCTCACATTTTTTAGCCCGCACCAACCGTTGAAATGTCATTTGAAGATAACACATTTAACAACCAATCAGACAGACACTAAGGTTTACACCACAGAGGAGGCAGAATCCATATATTCTCTTATTCAAGAAGCCAGAACTTTCAATGTTACCCCAGGAACGGTTAACCAGTTGGTAAAACAGTTATAGTAAACATTACGCAGAGAAGTCAACCAACGGCTACATGCTACAACTTTAATACAATATCATAAGGTCAAACGGATTCCCAGAGGTCTCAGGATTGCACTAAAACCTATGCTCTTTAAATTCAACAAGAATTTCATGACCCGATGGCACGTTGTTCTAAATAAATGCTCTTTAGATTTAATTCTTTTGATAATAGAGGAACTCTCCAGCATTTTGAAGGATTTATCGGCAAAAATCTATGATCTCAAACAGAATTAGAGAAAAGAATGGATGCAGATTGTTGGACAAAGACTTTAAACTAAATTAATGAAAAATTGGACAAGCACCCAAGGGAAGTACATGAACGTAAGCTCAGAAAATTGAAACGGGATACCATAGACTATAAACTGGACAAGGCATACACATGGGCTGAGGTATATGCCCAGAGACGCACCTTTAGAAAACCTGGTGTTTTGTCATCGGAGGAAAGCGTTGTCATAGATCAGGAGGTGAATCCATCACGGGTATCCATTGAACACACTGTTTCTGACATGGATAGATCTACAGAGCCCGCATCTAGAGCCACTACATCCAAAGACTCTTTTTTAGAGTCAGGCCAGACCTCCAATCATCCACCAGAAGTAAAAGGAGCCCCGAAAGGAAACGAAAAAGGAGGGGACAAAAGAAAAGTGACAGAACATTTACACACTTTACACAACATGATGAAGACTTAGCAATCAATTAATCAGGGGTTTGTTAAAGCGCAACTACTCACCCGTAAGGGTCTCAAGGCGCTAGGGGTGGGGGGGGTGCAGGTACCATTCCATCAAGGAGGGGTTCTGTCGAAGAGCCAGGTTTTGAGGTTTCTTGTGAAGATGGGGAGCGATGTTGTCTGTCTGAGGTGGAGCGGAAGGACGTTCCATGCTTTGGCCACGAGGAAGGAGAAGGAGCGGCCTCCCGATCTGGTCTTTCTGGTGCGGGGGACCACGGCGTAGGAGAGCTGGGCTGATCATAGGGTCCTTTGGGGTGCGTGGAATTTGAGTCGGCTGTTCAGGTATGCTGGTCCGGTGCCGTGGAGGGCCTTGTGTGCGTGGGTGAGAATCTTGAAGGTGACTCTCGCCTTGACGGGGAGACAGTGGAGTCTGCGCAGGTGCTGGGAGACGTGGCAGTGTTTTGGCAGGTTGAGGACCAGTCTTGGGGCGGCGTTCTGGATGTTCTGTAGCTTGCAGGTGAGGTTTTTGTTTATTCCGGCGTAGAGTGCGTTGCTGTAGTCGAGTCTGCTGGTGACCAGGGCGTGAGTGACGGTCTTTCGGTGTTCGAGGGGGATCCATTTGAAGGTCTTACGAAGGAGGCGGAGGGTGTGGAAGCAGGAAGATGAGAAGGAGTTGATCTGGCGGTCCATTTTGAGCTCGGAGTCCAGGATGATTCCCAGGTTGTGTGCGTGGTCCATGGGGGTTGGCAGGTTTCCGAGGGCGGAGGGCCACCAGGTGTCGCTCCAGGCGTCTGGGTTTGGGCCCATGATGAGTACTTCTGTTTTGCTGGTGTTTAGTTGTAGGCAGCTGTTTTTCATCCATTTGGTGACGGCTTCCATGCCTTCTCGAAAGTTGCGTCTGGCGGTGTTGGGCTCGTTGGATAGGGAGAGGATGAGTTGGGTGTTGTCTGCGTATGACATGATGTTGAGTCCGTAGGTTCTGACGATGGGGGCGAGTGGAGCCATGTAGACGTTGAAGAGCGTCGGGCTGAGGGAGGAGCCCTGGGGGACTCCGCAGGTGATAGGTGTGGGGTCCGAGAGGAAAGGGGGGAGTCTGACCCGCTGCATCCTGCCAGAGAGGAAGAAGCGGATTCAGTCGAGGGCCTTGTCCTGGATTCCTGCATCGTAGAGTCTGCGTATTAGGGTGCGGTGGGAGACTGTGTCGAACGCCGCTGATAGGTCGAGGAGGATGAGGACTACTGTTTCTCCTTTGTCCAGTAGGGTGCGGATGTCATCTGTTGCGGCGAGGAGGGCGGTTTCCGTACTGTGGTTTTTTCTGAAGCCGGATTGGGAAGAGTCGAGGATGTTGTGTTCTTCAATGAATGTGGCGAGTTGGCTGTTGATGGCTTTCTCGATGACTTTCGCTGGGAACGGGAGCAGGGAGCTGGGTCTGTAGTTTTTGAGGTCGGTGGGGTCCGCTGAGGGTTTCTTTAGGAGGGGGTTGACCTCAGCGTGTTTCCAGTCATCGGGGAAGGAGGCGGACGCCAGTGAGTGGTTGATGGTGTGGCGGAGCATGGGTGTGATGGTGTCGGTGGCTCTGTTGAAGATGTGGTGGAGGCAGGGGTCCGTGGGGGCCCCTGAGTGCATTGACTTCATTGTCTACAGTGTGTCTTCGGTGGTGAGGGCTGTCCAGTCGTCAATCGCTGGTTTCTGGGTGTCGGGGTGGTTGGTGAGGGTTCAGTGTGTTGGTTGTCTTCGTCGAAGTTGTCGTAGATGCTCTTGATTTTGTGGTGGAAAAAGGTGCTGAGTTTGTCGCAGAGGTCTTGTGAGGGAGGGATGTCGGTAGACTCGCTGGTGGGTTGGGCGAACTCCTTGATGATGCTGAAGAGTTCCTTGCTGTTGTGCGCGTGGGTGGAGATTCTGTCTTCAATCGCTTTTTTCCTCGTTTCTCTGATGAGTTGATGGGGGCGTTGGTGGCGGTTCTGAAGTTGTTTTGGGCTTCTGTGGATTTGGTGTTCCTCCAGGCCTTTTTGAGGTGGCGGCATGTGCGTCTGGACTCTCAAAGTTCGGTGGTAAACCATCTGGCTTTCTTGGCGTGGGTATTGTTGTTTTTCTTGAGGGGGGCTATGGTGTTGGTGCTGTCCGAGATCCATCTATGCAGTGTTCGGGCTGCGGTGTTGGGGTCGTCGTTTTCCGCGATGGTTGGGGTGGAGTTGTTGAGTGAGGAGGTGAGCTGGTCATCGGTGATTTTGGTCCAGTTTCTTCGTGGGAGCAGGTGCTGGTGTCTGTGGATGGTGGGTGTTCTGAAGGTGAAGTGGATGCAACGATGGTTGGTCCATGGGAGTTCGGTGGTGTGGCTGAAGGTGATGGAGTTTCCTGTAGTGAAGAGGGGGTCGAGGGTGTGTCCTGCTGAGTGCGTGGGCTCAGTCACGATCTGGCGGAGTCCAATGTTGTGGAGGTTGTCCAGGAGGGATGCGGTGTTGGGGTCCAGTTGGTTGTCGAGGTGGAAGTTGAGGTCTCCCAGCAGGGTATAGTTGGTGGATGCGATGGACTGTGGGGAGATAATGTCCGTGATGGAGTTGGCGAAGGGTCCGCGGGGTCCAGAGGGTCGGTAGATGAGGGTTCCTCGGAGGGTGGTGGTGTGGCTGGGCAGTGTCTTGAAGTGAAGGTGTTCCATCAGTTCTGTGGGCTCGTCGGGGAGTGTGCTCAGGCGGAGGCTGGATTTGTGGACGATGGCGATTCCTCCTCCTGGGCGGGTGCGGCGGTCCTTCCTGGAGATCTTGTATCCTTGGGGGATGGCGATGTCCGGTCCCGAGGTGGTGTTGATCCAGGTTTCGGTGAAGAACGCTACGTCCGGGGTGGTGCTGTCGAGGAGGTCCCAGATTTTGGTGGCGTGCTTGTGGAGGGATTAGACATTGAGGAGGATGCATTGCAGGGTCTTCGGTACGGTTGTGTTCTTGTGGGCGGGTTGTGCTGGATCCGTGTTCTTGGCGGTGCTGCAGGCGTGCGGCAGCGGTGACAGCTGAAGGGTCCGTGGGTGTCGGCTGGTGATGCTAGCTTGCAGTTGTTGTTGCGGCCTGGGTTGAGTCCGTGGAGTGCTGCTGGGTCGTAGCGTTGGCGGGGCGGAGGTCCAGGGTTCCTGGTGCTGGTCGCGGTCGGGTCGCGGACAGGCGCAGACGGGCTTGCCTTTGACGCGCCTTTGGCCGCCATGAAGTAGGGGTCGGGGAGGGCTGGACAGCTGGGAGGCGGGAGCGGGGAAGGGAGCTGGATTGGGCCGGTCGCACTGGGGGGAGGGGCAGCAGTGGCGGGGAAAGGTAAAGGGAGGAAATAAGGGATAAAGAAAAAAGGGAAAATAAGCAGAAATAAGGCACAAAAGAACAGAGATGCAGAAAAGTGCAGAAAGGTGAAAGCTGAAAAGGGTAGAAAAACGAGTGAAAACGAGTGAAAGAGCAGAGCGAGAGGAAGGGAAAATGAGCAGAAATAAGGCACAAAAGAGCAGAGATGCAGAAAAGTGCAGAAAGGTGAAAGATAAAAAAGGGTAGAAAAACGAGTGAAAATGAGTGAAAGAGCAGAGTGAGAGGAAGGAAACAGAGGTCCACTGGACCACCAGGGATGAGGCGCACGGAAACCTGCGGGTGGAGGAGGGTCTCGATCACCAACACTCGAGAGTGCAGGGGCAGGCCTCACTTAATGGTGGAGCTGCGAGGGTGGGAGAGCAATTTCACTGACAATGAGTGAGTTATGAACATATCCAGTAGACCACTAACTCGCGGAGAACATTCGGTCCTGAACAAAGTTATGTCATTCGTGCTCACATATCACACGAATGCACTTGAAACTGAGATAGCACTTTTCAAATTCATGAGAAAATTACAATTGAGATGTTTTTTTCATAACACACCGCCTACGGATGATACTACAGAACAGGAAGAAAAACTGAAATTAAAACCCAAAAGCACTTTTATGGCTTCATTCTCGTACAAATCATTGGATATTTTTGAAACCCTTGTCAAAAAGGATTTTCAACAGTTGCAATACCACCACACCAAACACAAAAACCTGTCTCCCAATGAATACCGTATTTTGAATCAATTGCGTAAAGACAGGGAAATCATGTTCCAACCAGCTGATAAGGGAGGAGCTCTTGATGGACAGGACTTTCTATGAACATAAAGTACACACACATGTGATGAACGAAGACACATAGATTCATCTTGAAACTGACCCCACCCAAGCCTTCGTGCAAGTTCTAAAAACATTACTTAACAGGGCACTGGAAATGGGATGGATTGATAAGAATACCATGAAATGTCTTACCCCACAATTTCCGCAAAAACAGCACACATACATGCTTCCGGAAATGCACAAAGACCCCAAAGATCCTCCATTTAGACCGATTGTGGCAGGATGCGGTTCTATTAATGAGGCCCCCGGTATATACTTAGATTATCATTTGCAACCACTGGCGAAATCGTGGATATCTTACATCCAAGATACCACACATTGCTTGAATAAATTACAAAACAACAACACGATATTCCAAAAGGTGCATGGTTGTGCACAATTGATGTAGTTGCCCTATACACATCAATACCACACGCAGAAGGTCTTGAAACAGTAGAGTGGATGTTACTGAACAATGATAATGTACATGCTGACAGAGTTTTTCTCTTGGAACTTTTACTTTTCAGCTTGTTTCACAGCTATTTTACTTGGGCGGATGCATATTTCCTGCAGAGAACGGGCACTTCAATGGGCTTTCCTGGGGCACCATCGTATTCCTATATTTTCATGGCTAAATTCGAACACACACAGGATGAGATTTGGATAAATAATATGGTAACGTACATGCAATACATTGATGACATACTCGTAATTTGGAAGGGCAGTAAGCAGGAATTGGAGTCAAGTATCCAGACTTTAAACGTCCGCAACCCACGCATCCAGTTTACACATTGTAGTATCATCCTGTTGTGTTTATAATGTTCCCTGTTATCTGGTTCCTAGCTGCTCAGCCAGTGTGAGTGTTCTGGTATGGAATGTTGGTGTGATGGACATGAGTGGAATACTTGGGTGCCTGGTGTGAGTGTAGACAGTTGGAAGATGAGCTGAGCAGCAGGGAGGCTGCTCCTGGTGGGGCTGCTTTCAGAACCTGTAACCTTCTTTAATAAACCTACTTGAACCTCATCATACAGCGTGGACTACATTACTACATTAATTTTGGCAATGAGGATGGGATTAGGACTATACAAGGAGGAAAGATAGATACATAATACCCATCCCCCTCCTCTATTAAAGGAAAGAAATATGAAACTCAATATGTATGCTCCCCATGTGAGGAGAAAGACAAAGTTAAAATGTGAAAATGTGGAAAAAGGGAATATAACCCAAATTCCTGCCCCCCCCTCAAACAAGGGTCAACGTGTATACTCCCAATGTAAAGAGACCAGTAGTGTGGAAAAAAGGACCGGAACCCAAATTCCTGCCCCAAAATAAGGGACCTAAGGGTTGAAAACCCCCATGAAAAATAGTGAAAACACCCACTACATCAAAAACGAACGTGCAGCACATGGTGGCTTACGCACACAAGGTGTAGACCCCTTGCAACCAAAATTGAACGTGCGGCACATGGTGGCTTACGCACACAAGGTGTAGAACCCTTGCAACCAAATTGAACGTGCGGCACATGGTGGCTTACGCACACAAGGTGTAGAACCCTTGCAACCAAATTGAATGTGCGGCACATGGTGGCTTACGCACACAAGGTGTAGAGCCCTTGCAACCAAATTGAACGTAAACTACATACTTTGTGATAAAAACAAACAAACCAATTAAGCCAACCATCATGTAAGGGTTCAGTGTTTTAAAGAGAGATAAGGGACTAAAACCCATTCTCATCCCAAAGTAAGGAATACATAAATCGTAAAAGTAAGGATATGGGACAAAAACCCATTCCTATCCCAGGATAAGGGATACAAAAATCGTAAAAAGCAAGCCAAAACACGTCAAATATGCTAACCTAATGTAAGGCTTGAACAACACATGGCTCTGTAGATGAGAAATGCATCGAAAACAATTCAGAATTCCGCAAAAACTTTTACTGTAACTGTAGTAATTTGTAAAACTAGTAAGACACGCCGGTGTCTTACTAGTTTTACAAATTACTACAGTTTTTCTGGCTCAACATAAATAAGAACCTGCGTGTGTGAACTAGATGGTTTTGAAACTCAGTGACTCTGGCAGTCCTTAGCCTCACTAGTGACCTTAAGACCATGAATTTGCATTTCAATTTGGAATTATAGTGCACCAGGTCGGTGTGCATTTTCACCAAGCGTGTTTGTTGTATCTCGATCAGCACCTGACAGGCTATCCCATGGATCTACGGCCATTCGGGCAGGCAATGCTCAGGATTGCATCAATACAGCGATTTCTTGTGAGGATCTACAGCAGTGACTGAATTGTGTCCAGTTGACTGACGTAGGTGTCAACATGGGTGCGGCTGTTTGGATCTACGTTGCTGTGACAGTGCCAACGGTGTGACAACCATTTCTGTCACAGCAACAGCTGGTTAACATGAGTGTTCAAAGTTCAGCTTATTCAGGTGGCTCATCAATGGTGAGACAATATTTTTTTTTCTCATTTCGGTGAGTCGTCTGTGTCAACGTTATCGTTAGTGCAGTATGTTATTTGCACGAGGATTACCTTGTTCAAAGTAAGCTCGAGGATGCCTTCATCACTGTGGAGCCTTCGTCATTGTGCTGCTTTGGTGCGTTCACTTTTTCAGTGTCCATGGATGCGCGGAAACAGGCAGCGGCAAACTGTGACGTCTCATAACTTCTGTTCTGGGCTCCAAAGTTTGGTGCACGCTTGTGCCTGCAGCCATCCGGCGCACGTCGTCCTTGCGTGCCGCCATCTTGGGTTTAGAGGCTATGCTCTACAAGCAGTGGCAGTTGAGTTGCATGGAAAACTTTATTTGTATTTTGCTGCGTTACATAGCTGCCTCAGCCTTGTCATCTTCACGTACGTTTTTTTTTTCTCACTTGAGAACTCTCCAACGTCAAGTTGTCTTCGAGGACTGTGTGCACTTGTAACAAAGGTACTGTTTGTCATTTAAATTTCTCATCTTGAACCTCAAAACGGGTGAGAGTGTCTATGTATATGGGATAACCAAGGTGCAGCCAGATTAACATTCCTCGGGTGAGACGTGTCGCTCACCCGCGCATGTTTCTTTGTTTTTCAAATGGCTATGTGCTATAGTTTATTTATGCACCATTCTATGACTTATGGCTGTGTTGATGTTGTGGTTGGAGGTTGTCTGTCAAGTATTTTTACATTCTGTGTTCTTACGGACCCTTACAGGAGGGGGCTCTTATTGTTTTATGGATGTTGGTTATTCATTCTTATGGTTTGGAATACCTCTTTCTTTGAGCCATTCTTTTAGGTGGTTTTGGCTTGTTTTGTTTGTCGGTATCCCTTTCTTAAGGGATGGGAAGGGGTTTTTGTCCCACTTCAACATTGTAGCCACTATTCCCTTACATGAGGGGTGGTTTATGGGGTGTCTCTCCCTTGTTCACAGTTTATGGGTGGCAGTCCCATTTAACGCAATGTTGTCATGTTCCTAATGTGAGTAAGTCACCATGTGCTTCACGTTGGTCATGTAGTGTGTATAAGTCACCTTGTGCTGCACGTTGGTCATGTAGTGTGTGTAAGTCACCTTATGCTTCACATTTTGTTTGTTGTTGTGGGTGTTAGTCCCATCTACACAGTTTGTAATGGGTGTTAGTCCCATATACATAGCTTGCATTATGGGTCACTGTCCCATTTTTGCACTCCACAGTTTCTTGACGTTGTAATGGGTTGTGTCCCATCTACACAGTTTGCGTTATGGGTCACAGTCCCATTTTCGCATGTTTTGTCCCTTGCATGAGGGGTGGCAAGTTGGGTTATAGTCCCTTCTCCACATTTTACATGGTTTTGTTCCTTACATGAGGAGTTTATACATGGGTGCAGTCCATCCATAGTGTTAGAGTTCTGGGGATGCGTTACTCCCTTGTTTCTCTTCACAGTATTAGAGTTCTCGGAGTGTGTTTCTACCATGTTTCTCTTCACAGTGTGTCACGTGTCTTTTCATGTGGTGTTATCTCACTTTGTGTCAGTGAGCTTAACGTTCTCAAAACTTTCCTTTTGTTTCAATATTAAAGGAGGAGGATGTGTGATATTTCGTGTGTTTCTTTTCATTCTTCTTTCCTCCTTTGTTTAGTCTTTGTACCCTCTTGTGATGTGGTTTTTACCATTCATCCCTGGGTTATGGACTATTGACTTCTTTTGTACATTGTTGTGTATAGTTGTTTCCATTTTAGTATGGTTTAATTTATTTTCATTTTTAAGGGGAGAAGATAATGTAGTATCTTCCTGTTGTGTTTATAATGTTCCCTGTTACCTGGTTCCTAGCTGCTCAGCCAGTGTGAGTGTTCTGGTATGGAATGTTGGTGTGATGGACATGAGTGGAATGCTTGGGTGCCTGGTGTGAGTGTTGACAGTTGGAAGATGAGCTGAGCAGCAGGGAGGCTGCTCCTGGTGGGGCTGCTCTTCAGAACCTGTAACCTTCTTTAATAAACCTACTTGAACCTCATCATACAGTGTGGGCTACATTATTACACACATCACATGAGTCAACATCAAATTAATTTCCTAAATATACAATTGAACCTCACAGAAGAAGGACTTCATACCTGTGTTTTCAGGTAACCGACGGACAAGAATAACGTGTTACATTTTACCAGTTTCCATCCATTTTCTCTCAAAAAACATCTAACGTTAACACAGTTCATAAGAATTAAAAGAATCACATCAGAACCCACCACTTGTATTGAAGCCATACAGGACTAAGCTTTGCAATACAGGAGAAGAGGTTATCCCCTAGAGTCAGGCTCAAGACACAGTAGCTAACATGCAGCGAGGAGGTTTACAAGTACAATCACCCAAACTTCCAACAAACAGGGAAGTATATGTTATGAAGTTCTCCACCAAATCAGCTGCTATAAAACGCATTATATCTCAAAGGTGGGAAGTAATAGAGCAAGAACCTGACTTCAGAGAGGTATTCATCACAAAACCCCTGTTTGCACATTCCCGTTTGCAAAATTTTAAGGAACTCCATAAGAGAAGACAAATACTCACTAGGGATTCACATGTAGGAATGAAAAAGTGTTTTAACTGCAGTCATTGCAGTAATGTGATCATAGGGAACACTTTCACTCACCCACAAACAGGCAAACAGATCAAATTAAAACATTCATCAGACTGTAATTCAGAATTGGTTATTTATGCTATAAAGTGCCCTTGTGACTTGACATACATAGGAAGAACATCACGAAAAATTAAAACCAGAATCACAGAGCATAAAAGTACAATACGCACCAAAAACAGAAATTCATGTTTGGCAACGCATTGGTTAGACTCCTCACATTCCATACCCCAGCTGAGATTCACAGTTTTAGAGACACTCATTCCGATATCAGACAGAGACATGCACAAACTACTGGCCTGTAGAGAAACTTTCTGGATAAAATGTCTGCAGACATTAACACCCAAAGGGCTAAATGACAAAATTGAAATGTTTTGTTTCTTGTAATGTTCGCAGCATTCTAGACTGATGACTCTGCTATTGAGGTTCACTTTCCAGTTTTGGGAGCAATGTGTTTTTAGCACTATCCTATTACACTGTCTCCCTCTCCAGTACACACATGACACTGCACTGCACTACGGGGACATTCGTTTACATAAATGACACCCTTTTCGGCATTCACCCGTGGTTTTTACTACAACAGGTGAACAGTCAATCAGCGGCATATTTTTTATTAATAGAGACGATTTTCGTCGAACTAGCACTTTGATGCAGTTTCAGCGGCTTAATATGGCGACGGGTTGAAGAAGGGCTAGGGACGAGCCACACGGTCTGGTTGTTCTGAGGGAATTGGCCCATTGTTACTTGCAAGAACGTACGTCAACGTCACGTTTCTTCTTTAAACTGAGCTACGGGTGTGGAACACTTCAGAGAACGGGCAGACACTGAGGACACACACCGTTGAACTCAGCGTATCATCGCAGCAGCGAAGTAATTCATGGTTATTTGTTTTTTCAACGTGCTGGGCACGGGCAATATCCACTTATTTTAGAGGGTAATGTTATTGACATACTTTCCTAGTAACCCGGTTCGTAAGCGGATGAGGAAGTCAGCGCAGCTATCACACTATTTGGCTGGAAAAGGCTCTAACCTCTCTGTAAGTGACCTATTTGAATGAATTGATTAAATAATTGAGAAGGAGCATTTGCACTTTTCAGTAATGCTTGGTTCTTGTTCTCCAGTGGTAAAGCTTTAGACGTTCCGCTCATTCTGAGAATTTTGCATTGGTGTTAATTTTTAGGTATGTGTACATTCGTGGTAAAGAGACACTTTTCTATTTTTCGCAGCATCATGCCGACACGTTTTTCACTAAAGGTTTTCACTAGCACTTTTTTCACAGTGGTGACTGTAGTGTTCACACACATAGGATTCCTGATTGACGCATGAGAGATTTTTGGCATAGCATGCGTGGCTGCACGTGCACCTTTCTGATGGAGCTGTGCTCTGGAGATAGATTCAGAATTAGACACTTTGATTTTTCATAGTTGGACACTGAGTTCACCATTTAATATCTTTCATTTATCATGCATGAACAGTTCCTGTCGGGTATCATTAGATTGAATATGTTGATATTATCTTTACAGTTCCCCTGACGAAGGGTTATGGCAACCCGAAATGCATTGGGATAAGAAGAAGTTTTCTTTCAACTAAGATTATAATTTAGAATCAATGTGAAGTAACATTGTTCAAGAAGCAATCACATGTTCTTTATGTCAATCTTACTGACTGTCATCAATATTTGCAGGATTGTATATGTTTTCACAAATGTGTAATTAAAACATTGAAGAAAGATACAAATAAGGCAGTATTATAAAATGATTTATTGCTTTCACTTTGGTTAAACGCATACATCATGGTTTGAACCTTTATGGTCTTTGAGTAGTGCTCCTTGTATGCAGTGTACATGTTTTGTACCCCAAAGAAGTTTGGCCTTTTAGAAAGTTGCCATTTACCTGCCTTAGCCATTAAATGCCTATAGCCTGCCTCTGGGTCACATAACTGGGTGTAGATGACAGCTGAGCTTTGGGTATTCCTCCTAGATAGCCACACACAATAGGGAGCTTAGATGTGCGTGCATGGGCCATCATTGGCAGGATGGGATGGTGGAGCTAAGCACAGCCCCACCTACACTTGAATAGGAAGTGTCCTGCCTCCACACAAGGGCTGCATACCCCCTGTAGTTAGTCCTGATCCAGGGCAGGGAGAGCAGTAAACCTGTGCACTTCGAAGTGAATTTCTAGAAGATTCTACCACCTGTTAGAGTAATGGCACAGGTATGGATATAAGACCTCAGACACCACCTTTCAGTAAACTTCTGGACCACTGGATACTCTGCCAGGAAGAAGGACGGCTGTGCTGAAAGGACTGCCACTCTGCTAGACTGCTGCTCTGAAGGAACTGCTGCCATTCTGTGCTGACCTGTTGCCTGCTTACCTCTAGCCTGTGAGAGAAGGACTGGACCTGCATCTGTTGAACCCAGGACCCCAACGTGATTCCAAACGTTAGTTGGCTGGCCTCCTAACAACAGCCTCAGGGTCAGAAGACTCCAGCAGCCTTGAATCCACCACCTGGACTCTGCCATCTGTGAATCCTACCCTGCTAAGTGGTGCCACCCTAGTCCTTGACCCTTGGAAGTGACCCTGAAGGTGCTCATCCATCTAGACTGTGGACCCAGCAAAACTGACATATTTACTCTGCAGCGCAAACCCGAGGAGAGCTGAAGCATTACCTCAGCTGCGAGTGTTCTCACAATGCAAAAGACTCTGCATTGACCTCAGAGCTTTCATCGGAACCTCCAACTGTGCGCAGGTTTCCGGACACAGGCCCTTACAACCCAAACCTCTCATCGATGGTAGCATTGACCACAATGCAGGTTTTCACATTGCAGTTTTGCAGCTCCTCAGAACTGACACATCGCCTCAACTGCACGAATCATCCCCAGCACCAGACTTCACATCGCAAGCCCTCGTCATCTGGATACTTGACAATGATGCTGGACCTTGCATCACAACTCCACCACTCCTCAGAACCATCACATCTCCTTTGCTGCATGATGCATCATCAGCAAGGGACCTCTCAATGCTCTACAACCAGGAACTATGGTACTCTGTTCAGCGGACCTAACTGTGTCCCTGTAGTGGGCCTGCGCTCCATCACGGTCAGCCTGAACTTGTGACTTTGTCCAAGTTCGTCACGACTAGATATACACAGTTGGATCTTGGTGCTTTTTACCATCAATTTATCTTTAAACCTGCATACCTCTGGTTCTTCTAATTGGATTTTTGTCATTTTGTACTTGTTTTACTTATTAAAAAATGTTCTACCTTTCTAAGTCTGGTGTCGGATCCCTTTGTGGTGTGTTTTCATGGGCTACTGTTTGACGTGTTGCACAAATACTTTACACATTGCCTCTATGTTAAGCCTTACTGTTCAGTGCCAAGCTACCAGGAGGTTGAGTACAGGTTAATTTAGGGTTTGGTTGGCATTTCAACCTGACAAGGATTGTGGTTGCTACTTGAGCTAAGTTTCACCCCCTAAACCAGTAACACAATTTCATACAAGCCCACTCCCTCAAGACACGCAAAAGCTGTTAGGTGAGCCAGCTCCTACTATGCACAGTCAGCACTGAGTGCACAGACTGTGTGTAGAGCCCATTCCTTCTAGAGATTCAAGCCCCATTAGATGGGAAAGCTCCTACTACGCAGTCTGCTTTCAGTGCACCGACTATACATAGACCCACACTCTCAAGTGACTTAAGACCCATTAGCCCAACAAGGATGTCATTGAACATGTCATGGGTGACATATTACGTTGTGTCATAAGCAGTGCATGGAGGGGAGTAATAGGTAGCTCAGTAAACTACAACTGGTGAACTTCAGTGCTTTGTTTAGTTTACAATTGCATTTTTAACTGACATTTACACCTAACTATAACCTTACCTTAACCTTTATTTTTTCAGGGAATCTCTATGGTTGGTGCTTTTGTAAAGTAGCATATTCTGACTACTCATAACTATAAGGTCAGAGATAGATGGGCAGACAGACGGATGGACGGACAGACGGACAGACAGACAGACAGACATATCCTCATTTAGTTTGTAATCCATAGCAAAATGCTTAGCACGGAAAGCATCCTCATGGGTCCCAAGGCAGCAGCCACATAATCTACAACAATGTCCTGTAGCTATGGAGAGATAGACAGCACTGCCATCCCTCCACGATGTCTCTTCTCTCCACAATTTCTACCTTCCATACAGTGAGAAGAGATGCCACAAATTACACCTGTAGTGACTATTTCCGATTATATAATTGCCGTGCGGAGGTTCACTGCCCGCCCTGTTGGTGCCAGATAGGCTGGGGATCGGCCGCTCCTGCCGCGAATGCGCGCCAAAGGCAAGCCCATATGCGGCCATCCGTGTCCGGCCGGAGCCAGAGGCCAGGACCCCTGCCTGTTTCAGATCCCATCAGCTTATCTGCTACTCGTCCAAACAGCTAAGATGTCTAGCTTCTAAAACTCCTGGAGACTGCTTGCACACGCTTAAGGTAGACATACCCCGCTAAAATGCCTTAATTGTGGACCTAACTTTGACCATGAGGAGGTAGCCCTGGCCTCCCACTGTAAAATGCAGTTTCTCTTGATCAACTGCCATTGCTGGTCAAACATGAAAATTACATTTTTGAGGTTCTCATGTAGAAGCAGCCGGATGCACTATTCATGACTGAAACATGGCTCACGGAGTCCTCAGCACCTGATATTTTAGATGCTGTCCCACAGGGCTATGGACTGCTAAGACAAGATCATCCATTAAAAAGGGGAGAAGGGATCGCACATGCCTATAAACTTACTCTGAAGTGCTACATTAAGGAGAACAACCTTCCAAACAGTGAGGCAGCCTACTTCTCTCTAACTCTAGCAAATGACTGTGCACTAACAGGCTATTTAATGTATCGCCACCCCGGTGCGGGCTGCCCAATTCATTTGTAGTCTAGTAGAGAACATCATAAAACCTGTGCTATGTTATAATAATATGATGATACTAGGTGATCTCAAAATTCACTTTGATAATAGATTCAATTCTGAGGCACAGTCCCTAAGCAGGGAGCTTGAAACAGTCCATGTAGTCCAAAAAGTAATAGGCCCCACCCATGTAGTGGGCCACACCTTAGACCCTATTTTTTCAAATTTTCCCACTATTAAGACTGAAATTCAGATAGTAGTTCCCCTGTCAGACCATTATCCGATAGCTTGAGACATGCCATTACGAGAGCTTGCACCTGTTAACAAGACCAACCATATAATAACCACAAGAAAGTGGTGTTGTATTCCGCTTTAGGTGTCCATATATAGGTTTTCCTGAATCATGTCCTTATATAGGCACAATTTGCATTGCCCTTATATAGGCATAGAATCCCTGTCCTTATTTAGGCATTAACCGTGCACTCCAAATATAGGCATGGTCACCGACATCCGTCCACCCTAACGTCACAACGAGTTCTTAGAAACCAGACCCTTAACCTTCGGGAGTTCCCCTAGCACAGGACTATTGATTTCTCCAAGAACTCATCTATTATGTATGAACTGTTATACCTTAAGGGTTCATTCCTGACGTCTTCCTCTGTCCGACTTCACGTCAATGCTAACATTCCGAGGCACCTATCAGGTA